>OZ012680.1:145167605-146367605 GCA_963942445.1 Argyra leucocephala
AACCAATCAACCAATAAAAAAAATATTTTCTTTATAAGTTTTAATGCAAATAGGATTTTATTATTTTTTTTTTATTTATATAAAAATAAAATAATTTCCTATATTGTGGTGGGAAAAAGAAATATATATATATAAATATAATACTTCACAGGATCATATTTGTATTACGTTTTCGCCACTTATATATACGTATATAAGAAAATTGAAAATAGAAATAGAAAATCCTTTTGATATTTTGTAAGACATTCAATTTATTAAGATGTATGTGTAATAAAATTATCCCTATTATATTTATACATTTAAATACAAATATGTAATTTTGTATATATATATATATGAATATAGTATTGCATATGTACATATATGAATTTTCCTATTTTAATTTCTTAAAGATTTATGATTTAAGGGATTAAAGTTTTTCATTTATATACAGAAGAGAAAACGAATTTCTTTGATTGCAAAATTCAAATGTTATAACATATGTATATGTGTGTGTTTGTAGGTGTATGAAAAATATCAAAGTAAGATTAAAGTATAATAAAAATATATTATAATAATATAATTTATAGATTTGGTTTTTGTGGTCGTAATCCTGTCTGTTGTATCTATAATTTTGATGAATTGAATTTTGCTAATATTTTTTAATTATATTTGTATATTAAAATACATATACATATGCACAATATTTTCTCTTCAATATTTGCATTTTTCTTTATTGCTTATATGAATATTGTTAATTGTACCATTTTGAGTTGGAAATATTTTAATTTAATTTAAGCTGTCTGTATTATATTTAATTTTATAGTCTTATCTAGATTTTAGTATAATAAGCATAGATCTGTAAGGGATAAACTCAGTAGATTGAAATAAATAAATACTAAATTATTTATTCTTAATACATCATCATTGTCCTGTAACCCCATCCGTGAAACATAGGGCGGAATTTTTTTAACTGTTAATTCATATATGTAATTAATTAACAAAAATATATGTATTTATATTCTTTAATATTATAAATAAATTGGAACAAAATTATTGTGTAATTTTTTTTATATACAACCCCTCTTAAGATAGTATAATAATTTTCCCATTAAATTACTATTTCTAAAAAATATCATTTTTAAATGGATTTATTAAAAAAATGTTTACTTGTAGACGTTTATAAGCATTATTATAATTTAACATTACAAGTTAAGAAATGTTAAACATGTTTACAACATATTTAAATATTAAATTTAAATATAACTGTCACAAAATGGCATAAACACGATTTTTATAAAATTACAAGTAATTGTTTTTGCAAAAAAAAAATAATATTAAAATAAATAATTTAATGTTTTTATATTCAAGAAATGAATAAATAATTTAAAAATATTAATTAAATAAAGTAGGTAAATATCAACATAGTTGATATGTTTTAGATGTATAATCTAAGCTTTGAAATAAGGTATCTAATTCGATAATGTCAGTTAAATGTTAAAATGTTTGTAATAAAGAAAAATAAATTAAATTAAATACATTATTTAGATTTGTTAATTAAATATGCTATACATAAAATGTAATTTATTTATTTATTCAAATGTCAAAAGGAGTTTAAAAGCTCGTTCAGAGTTCATTTAAATTTTAATTAATTTAAAATTAGATTAATTCTAACTGGTCTCTGCTATTTGCAATTTGGGTCATTAAATACTTACAACAATTTCTGTTAATTTTAACAAAAATGCAAATTAATATTTTTTAATAATGACATTAAAGTTATGACTGACTAGTGCATATAAAAATATATATAAAAAAATAATTAAATAATTCTAAAATATTATCTCTTTTCATGAGAGAGAAGCATCCATCATAAAAATAATTATGCATAATATTAACAATACCCAAATATTCTAATAATTAATTTAAATTTTAATTAAGTTAATTAAAATTTTATATAGAATTATTTTATATATTCTAAATTTTATTTAATAAAAACAGGATTAATATTTAACTGCTCTTTAAAAAAAAAAAAAAAAAAATTTCAATTAAATTCATTTCTCTTGGATATTTTTTTAGATATTAAAAAAATTCACTCAATTTTAAAAACGTTTATACTTTCAAGCTTATGCTATCAAACAACAATAACAATTATTTCAAGTTCTATGTCCTATTTTTTTTTTTAGTTATATAGGATAATATCCTTTACAGTAAAAAAAAAATATTCTTTTATATTTATTATTCTATTCCTGCTTTGAATCTTTAAAATTAATTTTTAAAGTTTTCAGTTATCTTTGGTGATGCACTTGAGCACAAAATATCTGTCATAAAAAGAATTATAAAATGCAAAAAAAAAAAAAAATACTTTAAACTATATCTATTTAAAGGATGTGTTTTTTTTTATCAAGGATAATGTATACCATTATTGCAATAATCTTATCATCACTAAAGCCTGTGGCATGACTTAAAATGAAAATATTAAGGGGAAAATAAAGTTTTCCACTATAAAACTAAATTTTCATTTGAAAGAAAAACAGTTTTCAAATTTTCCAACAACACTATAATCACCCACCCTTACTTTGTTTCACCATTAATATACATTTTAAATCGAATTTGTTTTTTTTTTTTACTCTCTCTGGTATTTTCTTATTTTAATTTTTATTATTCCAGGCTGTTTTATAAATTGTTATAAGAATACAAAAATTTAACTTAAAAAATTAGATTAAGAAAATTTTGTATAAAATTATTGTAATTTAAAAGTGCATAAGTATAACGAGCATAAAAAATAAAAAATAAATTAACAATTCCCAAGGGGTAATAATTCTTAATAATGAGTATATTATGTTTTAACAAATGTATTGTATTAAATAACAAATAAAACAAATTATTGACATTTGAATTCAAGACTTTATTTTGTTTTTGCTAAACGTTTGACTTTAAACCTGTATAGAAAATGTATAGTGAGGGGAGGATCGAAGAAAAGTAAATATCTTTATAGTGGCCAGAAATATACCCAATTGGTATATTTTTTATATTGTCTAGATTCTATTGACGATTATATGGGAGTAGATTGTAGATTTTGGGGGGTACAATTGTTGGAATTTTTTTCAACATTCGGATTTGATCACAAATGAACCTCCATATAGTCAGTTTTATTATATTTTCTTGAATATATGTTTCTCTATTAATGATTTATTTGAAAAATTTGTTTTTTGTTTTTTAGATTATATTTGGTTCTTGTATTAAATACGTAATATGGGTTTATAACTTGGATATATGTTTTTCTATTAATGATTTATTTGAAAGATAGTTTTTTAATTTATTTTTATTTTTTAATCGGTAGTTTTTGCGGTAATATTTTGACATTTTCATTATATTTGGTTCTTGTATTGAATAAGTAAGTGTTTCTATATGGGTTTAGAACTTGGATATATGTTTTTCTATTAATGATTTATCTGAAAGATGGTTTTTTAATTTATTTTATTTTTTAATCGGTAATTTTTGCGGTAATATTTTGATATTTATATTATATTTGGTTCTTGTATTGAATACGTAAGTTTTCCTGTATGGGTTGGATATATTGGATATATCGAACTTGGATATATGTTTTTCAATAAATGATTTATTTGAAAGATAGTTTTTTTAATTTTTTTTTTTTTTTGATCGGTAATTTTTGCGGTAATATTTTGATATTTATATTATAGTTGGTTCTTGTATTGAATACGTAAGTTTTCCTATATGGGTTTAGAACTTGGATATATGTTTTTCAATAAATGATTTATTTGAAAGATAGTTTTTTTTAATTTTTTTTGTTTTTTTAATCGGTAATTTTTGTGGTAATATTTTGAAATTTTCATTATATTTAGTTCTTGTATTGAATACGTAAGTTGCCTATATGGGTTTAGAACTTTGATATATTTTTTTGTATTAATGATTTATTTGAAAGATAGTTTTTTAATTTATTTTTATTTTTAATCGGTAGTTTTTGCGGTAATATTTTGAGATTTTCATTATATTTGGTTCTTGTATTAAATACGTTTTGCTATATGGGTTTAGAACTTTGATATAGATTTTTCTATTAATAATTTATTTTAAAGATATTTTTTTAATATGTTTTATGTTTTAATGGGTAATTTTTTTGCGGTAATATTTTAGAAATTTTGATTATATTTGGATTTTGTATTAAATATTTAGTTTTCCTATATGGGTTTAGAGCTTGGATAAATATGTATTTCTATTAATGTTTTGTTTGAAAGATAGTTTTTATTTTTTTTAATCGGTAATTTTTTTGCGGTAATATTTTGAAAAACCTTTTTACATTTTTGGATTACTGTCATTGGTTTTTGCTTTATTATTTATTTTGCTTATATGTGTTACATTTTATGAAAAAATAATAATTTTTGAACTGGACATGCTTAGGACAATATCAATGGATTCAAATAGTGTCAAAGTCTTACAGACATTATTAGTGTATTGATATTTTAGAGTTTGTGAAAAACAAATTTTTTCGAATTGGACAACATGCTTAAGACCATAATAATTGGTCCAAACTATGTCAAAGTCTTAAGTTATTTGAACAGTTGAGTCACACTTGGAACAGAGTACAAAACAAATTTATATTTGATTTGAAAAATAATTTATTTAATTGTTGGTCCTACTCTTCTTGAAAATATGAGCCTCAAAATAAATACCAACTTTTTACTTTTCAAAAGATTCACAAAATTTTAACTTTTTTGAATTGAACGATTTTCACTCTTGGGATACCAATTTAAGCAATATATATAAATAATTTTTGTTGTAATGACCAGAAAATATTTTGATATATATATTTAAATATTAATGAATGAAGTCAAACCCTTAAAATATTTCTTTTTATCAATATTTCCACTAAATTTCCACCATTGAACCCCATATTCTTTTATTCCTTTGTATGGAAGTAAAGTAAAAAAAATAATCGCCTGCATCACCCCATTTTTATCACTTTCCTGCCACAATATGAAAATCACATTTTTTTTTGTTTTTATTGTTTTTGTGTTTATTTTTGTTTGCCTAGTTGCGCTACGACTATCATAATGACACGTGCACTCTTGAGACACTTTTTAATCTTTAGTTTTTGTTTTTTTTTTTTTAATTTTAAAATTCAAACATGCCAGTACCGTTATGTGTTTTTTGTTCTTATTTTTGTAATTTATGCAAATACATAAAACTAAACGTAAGTACATATAGTAGACAGACATCTTTCATCTTGAATATCTCTATTAGATATTCTATAAATTTTCCTGGTTAGAAAAATAAGGAAAAAAATCAATTTCTGATTTCTTTTTAAAGATGAATAGTAGTTCTATGCTGTATAGTTATACCGTTATATTTTTTCTGAGACGTAATGTTAAGGTAAGCGTTTTTTTTTTGTATTTAAAAATTTCGAAACAAACAGTTATGTTCAAGGACTTTACACACATGTTAGAGATTTTTTTTTTATCGTATATCACAGATATTTTTTTTTTTTCCATTGAATTTGTTTGTATACCGCAGATAAAAGTGGAATTTTTTTTATTCATAAAAAAAGGAAAAACTTTTTGCATCAAGTATCGCAATGGTCTTTTTGAATTCACCATAAAAAATAATTTTATTATAAAGAATGAGGAGGGTGGACAACAAAAATTTTTTAAATAGAAAAAGGGTGATAGTTGGAGTTATTTGAAAACTAGAAACAAAATAAAAAAATTCAATGTCTTCTGTTTTTGTTAATGCAATTTTGTTTTAATATATACCGTTTGGTTGAACATGAATAAAAAATGAGAAATAAAAAAAAAAATAAAAAAAAAATAAAAGATTTTCAAATTTTCATTTTTTTGTTTTGATGGTTTTTCTATATGTTATGTCAAATGAGAGAGTTCCTAACAGTAGTATAGTGGTTTCAAATGTTTGTTCATTTTTACTACTTCATATGCAAAAATTGTATGCATATGTATTTGAGGAAAATATATATATATATACAAAATATAATGAATGGAATATTTTTTTAAAATTGGAAGGATTTTTGTTTTTCTTGTTCAAGTTTCATGAACATGCAATTTCAAATAATATGTATGTAAATATTTACAAACATACCAACATACATACAATGTAAGTTTTTCCAATTTTCTGATACAGTTCGCATAATATTGTTTCAAATTGTTGGATTATAACTTTAGGGAATTCCTTACACCAGAATATATACATGCATACATGCATAATAAAGTATATAAAAACAAGAAAAATTGTCAAGTTGATTTTTCATAAAATTTTTTGGAAAAAGAAGGAGGAAAAGGGATATGAGAAAAATCTCTTTAAAATTGTGAATTTGAAAACAAACAAAAAAAAAATGTACCAGGAGAAAATTCATATTGCAAGAAAATAGTTCTATACTGTCATATTACATCAAATTTAATAGAATTAGAAAAATATCAAGAGACTACAGTCCACAAAATCATTTTCTTTTAAATTAATATTAATCAAGTACAAAAAAGAAAAAAAAAGAAAAAATAACAACATTTAAACTTAAAAATGCAATTTTAATAAATAATTTTTGTGACAGAATGACAAAAAACTATAAAAATTGATTTGATTTAAAGTTAGGAGATATTTTATTTAGATACATATTTTTTTTGATTAGAGATTGTTAATCATATTTTCAGAACGTAAAAAGTTTGGCAAACATTTCTAGTACAACTACAATAGATACGAGCTTATGATATATAGTATATATGTATATACATCTAGCTAATGTGGTATCAAATCAAAATACAAATAAAAATTAATTTAACTTAAAATTCAGAGATATTTTATTTATATTTACTATATATATATATATATATATTTTTTTTAAACAGCATGACGTTGATTAGAGATTGTTAAGCATTTGTCAAAAAGTCAAAAGTTTGACAAAAATTTCTAGTACAACTACAATAGATAAGATCTGATGTTATATGTGTAGTACTTGTATACATCCAGGATCCAGCTAATGTGTATCAAAATAAATTAATTGTAATGATTAAATTTAAAAATGAAAATTTATCTTTTTATGAAAAAAAAGACAAAAAATTTGTTTTTAGTTTTTAATTATATTTATTTGAGAGGGTGTTCGCCTAAGGAGTAAACTAAATTGTAATTGTGACATATTTTCATATATAAATTATAGTCATTGATCTTAATGTATATTATAATCGATTTCAGTTATTAAACCATCAACAGAAGGCTGCTGTATCAAAATATTTTTAATCTTTATTATTAAAATTATTTCACTTATAGAATTGAAAGCATATTCAATAAAATATTATTTGAAATTGATTAATTTAAAATTTTCCTGGTTTGTGTCTTTGATATTTTTTATAAATATAGCTAAATCGAAATATTTCTAATTCATGTTCAATTCTAATTGTTACAACACATAAATCAAATATAAAATTAATTAATTATTTAGTATATATATATATATTTTTTTAATTAATTTACATATTTTATAAATTGATAACTTAATATTTTATATTGTTTATTATTGCCAATTTAAATTGTTAAAAAAAATTTCATTTAGTTTAGTAGAATTAAAATTAGTGTTAAATTAAAATTAAAATTAGTCACAAACTTTAATGTGAAATATCACATGAAATATCACATTAAAAAATAAAGAAAAAAAAAAAAAAAAAAAATGCAAATTCTGTATGAACTATTTACGGTTTTTTAAACTAATAAATAAAAAAATAAAACTATAAAAAAACATTGTTTTTAATAACATTTTCCCAATTATTAATTTTTCAAAGAAAATTTTTTATTTTTAATTTAAATACTGTGAATATTCACTATTTGCTCATTTTATATGATTTTGCTTATAACATTTCTAAATCATAACTTTAACTTTTCATAAAAAATAAAAATAATTATTTTTCAGCCATTTTTAATTTTAGAATTTAATAAAATAACAAAAAAAAAAAAAACTTAATAACAAGTAAAATAGAAATTTTGTGTTTTATTATTTTTAAAAGTAATCCTTTACTGTTTTAATTCAGTTGATGATTGAATTTTGTTACGATAGTATAGCGTGTTTTTTATTTTTTTATGGAATAAAATTTAACTTTTTGTTTTTTTCTGAGTATTTTCATGTTTTGTCTAAGAAATTGGTGTATTTTAATAAAAATGTAAATTTAAATTTCGATATGAACGATAAATTACAACAATTATTTTTAAATTATACTCGATAGTCATATCAGTTTGTGTTGATGTTAATTTGGAAGTTGTTAAGGATTGAAAATAAAATAAATATTTTATAATTAAAAAATTAATATAAAATAAATAATTAAATTTTTTTTTATTATTATTAATTGGCCACAATTTAAAGTATGGTAGTAGTTTTAAGCACTAATAGATTAAAATGTTAAAACAAAAGCAAATATAAATTGTCCACAATTTCAAATATGGACAATTGTAAGCACTAGCATAACCAAGGCTTAAAGTCTGCTAAAATAAAAAATAGTTTAGATTAACATATTAAAACAAGATAAAATATAAACTGATAACTTAATTAATCAAAGAACCAATATACGCATTGAATGTTATATAAATAAATAATAATAATTAGAGACTTGTATATCTGTACATATAAGTGTAATTTTAATTCATATAATATTTTGGTATTAATATCTATCTAACAAAATTATTACCCTTTCTAATTTGTTTTACAATTGTCAAACAAAGTAGTGGTGACAGTGGTATCAGTGACTCTATTTTTTTATTTATTACTAAAAATTTGTTTTACAATTATCAAGCCAAGTAAGTGATCAGTGACTCTATTTATTTATTTATTATGTTTAAATCAAACATATTACAAACTTAGTCTAATAAACAATTAAGGTTATTAAAATAACAATCAGAACAATCTGTTGGTTTACAGATTTATCTGTAGGATCAACAATAAATAAATAAAAACAAATAAAGATTTAGAAATCAAAAATTAGTTAGAATTGCTAGAATTACAAGTACACATATATATTTTGTATAAATCCCACTAACCCCACTTTAATATAAAAAAAATGAATTAAAATTCATATTTTTCATAATTTCATATTAAATCATAATTTTTATTTTTACCAATTTTTTGACTTACAACATTTTCATATTATACCACATTCAAACAATTTTATAAGATTTTACTATATTTTTCAGTACATATTTTCTATTATAGATGGGTATTCATTCTTTATGTATGCATATTTGTTTATATATATACAATATAGTTTTCTTGAGGGCTGACTTTGTGGTGCAGTTAACCATGAACTCCAATTTAAAATAAAAAAAAAAAAATTTGTTGTTATTTTTGTTTTTTTTTTTTCATTAAATTCAAATTCAATTTCAATTATATAAATAACCTTAGGGGTTTGATTCTTAAGATTTTTATTATTATATTTTGCAAATCACAGTAAAAATTTAATTTCAATTATTTTATATTGTTGTGAGCATTGAAGAAAACAAAAAATGAAAATAAAAACAAAAACAAAAGAAAATAAAAAATTAAATTATTGCACTGGCAGTGAATCTCCAATCCGATAAAAGAATAAAAAATAAAATTTATTAAGTGAACGCACCACTTTCATGTATATAGTACCTATATATAGTCTTTTTATATTGGGTACTGCACAACATCTGTTTTATAAGATTTAAATTATTCTTGATCCTTTTAAAATAATCAAAAGAATTTGTATTTTTTTTTTTTTATTTTGCAAAAATTAAAATAATGAGAAGAAAAAAAATGTCCTTTTGTATTTTGTTATATAGTTTTGCCCCTGAACTTCTCTGATTGATTTTTTATTATTGTTTTGTTATATTGCAGAAATTAAATCCTGCTGTGGTATTTATAATCTCATTTATTATTATTATTATTACCATTTTATGTGTATTTATTTTTTATATTTTAAATTAATAATTATTTTTGTTTTTTATTGGATTCCAAGAGTTTTTAAAATTTAAAGTTTAAGTGATACTCACATTAACGCCTCTTTAAGAGTCAATTGTTGTTAATTTTTTTTTGTTTTTTTGCTTAAGATTACTATAAAGAGAGTAATATACAATTGAAGTTTATTAATTGAATTTTTTAATTTAATAATTGAAGGATATTTAAGGCTTACACTATTAAAGAAAATTATTATTTACGAAAAAAGGACAATTATTAAAGTAAAAAATTAAATAATAAAAATATTTTGATATATTTAAAAACCAATATTTTGTCGATATTAATAAAGCGACAGGATATGAAATTTTTATATTTTAATGTTGAGTTTGTTGTGTGATGTAAGCACAATAATAATTATTAATTATTAAATAAAGGAATGAAATTATTAATATGTCTGTATTAGGAGGGTTCAAAAATCAATTTGTAAGAAATGTTATGCCTGTGTCCAAAGATTATAACTTTAGAAGATTATTTTTAATAATTTTTCAATTCAATTTGACTCTCTGTATAGAGTCTGTGTATAGGTTATTTTTAATTTTTAAGATCAAAAACAATTTCAAAAGTTATATCGTTTTTTAGGTGTTGATTCAAAAATAAAATGTTAATGTTGTTGTTGTTTATTTTAAAAATATGTAGAATTTTCAGAAAACTTCCTAGTAAAGCATTATTTTCTATTAACAGACATTTTTTCTATTATTGTACAGGATTTTTACTTTTTTCATCTGCAAATAAACATTCACAACTGTCAAAATTTTAACCAATCAAAACATTTCTTACTACTCTTCATTATGCATGTTCATACGGGTAGAAAAGTGGTAGAAATCTACCAAAACTTGATGGTGAAGGGTGGGTTCGGCAAGAGATAAGCAAATTTACTATGATTTAAAATTTCTGGTAGATTTTTGATGTTTGCATTTTTTTTCTGAAAATATATGTCAAATATTTTTTATTATTTTTTATGCACAAAGTGTAAGTTGACAACCTAATTTTTGGATCGAATTTTAATAAAATAAAAAAATATAATATTGTTAGATTGACATTAGAATAATAATAAAAATGTATAAACATAATTTTATTTTCGGCCATCTTGATATTTCAATAGTCTGACAGCAACAATGTCACAAATCTATCAGTTATTTTACGTATGAAGATTAAAATATATTTTTGCGGCAAATTTCTGCATCGTCTAAACATGGCATTAACATTTCTATATTCTGTAGATAATATTATGAAGCTATCAAATTTTGATTGGTTAATTAAATGACAGCTGTCAATTTTATTTGCAGATGAAAAAAGCGAAAATTCAAATTTACTTTACTTTATCTTCACTATTTTTTACATCGTTCTATTTCATTTCGTCCATAAGATGTCGCTAAAACAGAATAATTTTAATTTGTTTTAAATTTTGTTAAAAAGAAAAAGGACTTGTCAACATTTCTGTTTTTGCTAGAAATAAAATTACATTGATTATTTATTTATTTATTTATTTAATTTATTATTGTCTCAAATGAGCTTTGCAAACTCTTACAGAGTGTACTTACTTACTTTATGGATGCTACAGACCTGGAAGGTCCTGAGTCTAGTATAATATTATATCACGATTGATTGCGGTTACGAGCAGATTGTTTTTAGTTGGAAATATAATGTTTTTGTTTATATCCCAACGAAGGTGTGGGGCTCTCTGGGTTTGAATTCGAAAAATTTTCTACCATTTGCTGTTTGTTGCCCAAAAATTCACTGAGGTTATGTGGCCTAATCAAATTTAATCTAATCTATTTGCTCTACATGGCATAGCCTGTAATAGTGTTTTAAAGGCATTGATAGTCAAAACAAAAAATAGTATAGAATCTATTGTATTAAAAATAATTGGTAAGGTTCAATAAGTAAATAATTATATAATATGTAATTTTATATTGTAAGATTATGTAAACGTATAGTTTAAATAAAATAAAGTGTCGATATCGTATAGAAGAGATTCACACTAACGACGTGTGCGATAACTACCAAAATATATTCTGATTGTCAATTACATTTCCTGTAAGCACTGAAAATTGATCAGTCTGATTCGGCTTACAATATTTTTTTTATATAATAACTTTTTTTATTATCTTTAATTTTCTTTAGAATTTGATATTCACAAAAAAAATTTTTTAATTAATAGATTTTAATAATTTAATTCGATATGAAATATAAACTCTTAATTTAATCTTGAGACAAGTCAAAATTCTAATGGAATATAATATCTTATCTTTTTTATATATAATACTTCCGAATGAAATAACTAAATTGATTAAAATAAACAATAAACAAAGTATATTAGAATTGTATAATATGTCCTTTACTAATACTTTTCAAGAGCATACATTTACTAATATTATTATATGTACAGTATATACAGGATGTTCTGTTCTGGAATGGATAATAATACATTGAGTGATGATTGTAGTGAAATTGACTGAAAAAAGTGAATGTTAATAATATTTGACTTTAGGGTCTAATGGTATAACTATAATGACATAGCCCTACATATATGCATCATGACTATAGGGGCATAATGACATAACTATAATGACACAGAACTTCATATGTCATTCATGACTATAATGACATATTGGTATAAGAATAATGATATAGAACTACATATTATGAATACATATTATATATAGAATAATATTTGACTTTAGGGCCTAATGGTGTAACTATAATGACATAGAACTACATATATGTCATGATGACCATGACTATAAGGACATAATGACATAACTATAATGATACAGAACTACATATGTCATTCATGACTATAATGACATATTGCTATAACTATATGCAAAATAATGGATATGGAAAATAATGGTAATGGAAAATACATGTTTGTTTTTCTTACAAATATTTTCTTCTGTTACTATGTCATTATGGATCGAAATATACTTTGACAAATATCTATATGATCTTGGTTAGGCAATTTGACATTTACATATGTAGTTCTATGTCATTATATTTAGCGCATAAAAATGAAGAAATCTATAATAATGGTTTAAAACCATTTAGAAAGATTCCCCCCCCCCAAATAGTCCCACCCCCATTATTTCCATTCAATATTTTATTCATTTTAATCCAAGCTATTTCTTATAGTGCACAATTGACCATTGATAACAAGATACCCTGTGTGTGTACATACCTACTTTATTTCAAATTAACTTAAAATTATTCTATCTATTTTATTTATTCTCTTTGTTTCTTTTTTTATTTGTTTTGTAAATACAAGATTCTAAGAAAATTTGTGTTTTTTTTTTTTTGTATTTTTTTTGTATCCAAATCCATTTTATTACAATTTGCATTTTAAAGTTCAGAGTCAACATTTGAATATTATCTATTTGCATTAACACAACCATGAACAGTTTTTTATCTTTTTATTTTATTTCTTTCAAACGTCGTTCCACCCATCCATGGTCCTGAAACTTACATCAAATTACAAATATATATATATATATAATGTGTTGTCTTCTATCGGATAAATAAAACTTTCAATTCTCTTGTGATCTCTGGGAAGATGTCAATCTTCTCACTTCATATAATTATTATATCATAAAATTTTAAATCCTTGGAGCCTAAATCCAACAAAATTTATATGAATATTTTCGCAGATTACATACATACAATATTTTCTTTTAATAATAACTGTAAATTTGTTTAGAAAATAACAGTACCTATGCTATTGTACTTACGGGTGTGTATGTACGTGTGGGTGAATATTTTTTCCGGAGTGCAATATTCAAAAAGATCTCCTCTTAAACAACCTATGTATATATATATACAATAAAATGTAATATATAACTATATTTATATATATTTATATATATATATATAATATAGTTTATCAAAATGAACATAAAAATTTTAGAATTCATCATTTTATGTAGCAGTAGCAGCAAGCACTTGATGAACAAAACACACATGCATAAGTATTCATCATATTATGTATATATATATATATATATATATATATATATATAAATATGCAATAGGTATACCTATAAAGGATAATGAACTTTGCTATTATTTAAAAAACGAAAAAAAAAATTGAAATTGAGTCGAGTCTATTGAGATAGTCATCATTTGATTCAGCATCCAACAACAACATAAAAAAATAGAACGACAACGAATGATGACGATTATGACGACAATGTCATAGTCGTTTACAAAAAAAAAAAAAAAAAAAAAAATATTCAAAGTTGAAAGCTATGTGCATAGAGCGCACTTAAATTGAAAATTAACACACAACTAGGAAGAAAAACAATAATATAAAAATATAAAAACAAAAAGTAGACAAAAACAAAAATGGGGTAGAGTTGATGGTTATGTGAAAATTATGGAGTAAAAAACAATGTAGAAAATATATATATTTAAAATAATGAATGAATAAATAGAAGGGTATCAGAAAAGCTTTAGAGTATTTTTTTTTTAGTACGAGAAGACTTCAAGAAATTTTTCTGTTTTTATTTTTAGCTTATAGATAAAATCTATTCAACAAAATATTATAAGATCTCGATCTAAGCTTATTATGTTGAAATTCTATAAATTATAAAGTATTTCAACCGTTGACAGAATCAAGACCACATTACGACTTAGACCCAACTATCCTATCTCATCTATCCTATACAATTTTCTATTTGTTTTGACTTAACCAATTACCACTGCCTCTTTGAATTGGCGACTACAATTCATTATGTTAAATTTAAAACAAAAATTTTTAAAAAGGATATTTTCAAGGATAAAAAAATAAAATTTCTCTATCAATTCATATTTTTAGTTTTATTATAATTTTGGACACATTTTTTTACCTCTTAAATTGTATTGAATTACCCCAGGGGTTTCTCATTCATAAGAACTACTTAATATCTACATTTAACAGCTTCTTTCGTGAAAGAGGAAGGTCAGAATGTGCTTATCCCTACATTGTAGAAATCTATATGGCAGAAGAAAAATTGTGGAAATTCGTTTATAAATCAGAACATTTCGAATGTGGATCCAAATTTCATCTTATATTTCCAAATGAGCAAAATAGATTTCATCTGTCTTCTGATGATCGCGTTAATATTACAATAAATTTTTATGTTATGGTTATATATGGTTGGTTATACATCTGCTGAGCTTAGGCCGATGGTTACATCTGATGAGCTTAGGTCGGCTCGGTCAATTCGGTGCATCCGCTATTTCATTAGCCTATATATATTAGAATGTACAGGAATTCAACAAACTCTTTTTTGGTATATTCTACTGAGATCGTTCAGTAGTATTCTGAATCTGCCATGTAATATCCTAAAATTCGAAATATAATTTTAATCGTTCATTCTGAGTTGTTTGAATTCAGAAGTGTAGAAAAATCATTAAACTTAAACTCAATCTAAATTTTTTGTTCTAACAATTTAATCATTTGAACTCAAAAGTATAACAAAATTATCAAGACTTACACTTGATCGATTCTAATAGTTGAGTCCTTTCAATTCATTCTATCATACTGAAATTTCTAATTTTCTTAAGTTTAAATACGAATTTTCTGAGTTGCTCTAATATCTACATAATATACATTTACCCTGGTACCCTCTTATTATTTTCTTTGTTATTATGCTGTTAAATAACCAGACTTATTTTTATACACAAGCCCATTATATTAACCACTATGACTGTAATTTTCATGCTATTAACTATATTTAATAAAAAAAAAGAGAAATAGTCTGGAATTAGTGCAACTTAAAAACAAAAACAATAAAGAAAACTCTTTGAGTCCTTTGAATGCATCAGGGGTATAGAAAAATTGAAAAAAAAAAAAAACAATAAAATTTCTCATTCTTTTTGTTTTTAAAGATTTTCTGTAATTTTTATTGTTACCCTATAGTAAAATTGTTGACTGTGTGCGCGTTAATTCTAACCAATAATGTATGAAGCTTAAAAATCCATCATTATTCACAGTTTTATTACTTATAAAATGTACTGCATTCAGAAATTGCATTGCAATGAATAAAATACGGAAGACGGAAGTTAATGAATAAAAAATAAGAAAAGAAAACAACATAAAAAATTACAAATAAATATTAAAAAAAAAAAAAAAAAAAAAAAATTCAGAACCAGAAGTCATGGAGCCGATTTGTATTCAGTTTTTGTTTAAATAAAAAAACTAAAAGGATATTTACCTTAAGGATAATAAGAAATTATAAAAAAAAAAACAAATGTTTTTTGATTGTTTATTTTTCTATATATATAATAACATACATCATGCATTAAATTATTGTCCTTGATCCTTGAGAACATATTTTTTTCTTCTTTTAAATAATGAAAACAAAAACAAAGAATAAAATGTAAAAAAAAAAAAAAAAAAATGTGCTACTTGGGACTTAAAACATATTATTCAAATTTTAATTATAAAAATAAATAAATTAACTTTTTATAATTAAATAATAAAAAAAAAAATTGAACTTAATGGAATAAAATAAATTAATTATTGTTTTTTTTTTTATTATTTACAGTTTGCTGCCTGGGTAGACGCTGTTATATTTGTATTTAGTTTAGAAAACGAGGCTAGTTTTAATGCAGTTTACAGTTATTACACAAAAATGGCACATTTTCGTAATACAGCTGAAATTCCAATTATTTTAGTTGGAACACAGGGTGAGTTTAAATTTTTAAATTAAAAAAAAATCAATTATATAATATAACTGTAATAAATTTAAATTAAAATTTCAGATTCAATAAGTGATCGAAGTCCTCGGGTAATTGATGATGCCAGAGCTCGTAAATTAGCAAATGATTTGAAAAGGTGCTCATATTTTGAAACCTGTGCTACATATGGCCTTAATGTGGAAAGAGTATTTCAAGAAGGTAAATAAAAACAATTTTAATTTATATTTATATATATATAATATATATATATACAATTTATTATGTACATTAAAATTAATTTTATCACTTAATAAAAACATTTTTTATATATCTATCTATTTGTTATATACATATTATATAGCATGCCAAAGAATAGTTCAACATAGAGTATCTGGACCACCACCAGGTATTACAAATTCTAGACCAACAACACCACAAGGAACACGTCTTGGTGTTGCTAGTTTTCATCATACAAGTCCATCAAATGGTTTTTCTACATCATCACCATCAATAATTGCAACAACTACTGGTAACAGTAATAGTAATAATGGTAGTACATTAACATTACCACATCGTCATCATATTTTATCAACATCAAGTCATCATATACCAATGAGAATAAGTGCTGATTTTGCTCATGTTGAACAACAAAATCAAAAATGGGGTGCTGTTTCACATGGTCAATTGCAATCACAACAGCAGCAAGCTGCAATGTTAGCTATTGCAAATGATAATAATAATATTGCAAAATTTGTTCCATTAAATCAAAATGTTATATCAATGCATCATTCACAACAACAACAACAACAACAACAACAACAGCAACAACTACAACAACAACAACAACAGTCACAACAAATGCATCATGGATCAGAAAATTTAGCACCATTATCATTGGTACCAACACAAAAAGATACCAAAGATATGAATGGTAGTTCAGTAATACCAAAAGATTTACCAACACCAACATCAACACCAACAACATCACGAAAAAGTCGAAGAAGATCAAATCTTTTTATACCTTCATCAAAGAAAGAAGATAAAATGAAAAATGGTGAAATGGGTAGTGGTAGATCAATACCTTTAAAACAAGGATATTTATATAAAAGATCTAGTAAATCATTGAATAAAGAATGGAAAAAAAAATATGTAACATTATGTGATGATGGTAGATTAACATATCATCCATCATTACACGATTATATGGATGATGTACATGGTAAAGAAATACCATTACAATATGTAACTGTTAAAGTTCCAGGACAAAAACCTCGTGGTTCTAAATCAATAATAACAAATAGTGCATTAACAGCATCAATGAATGGTAGACAAAATGGTATAAGTGAGGGTATCGGATGTCTATCTTTGGCCAAAGATAATAAAAAAACTACTGAAAAATGTTTATTAACAGCTTTTGAAACATTAAGAGAACCAGTAAAATCAAATTCATCACAACATACAAGCGGTGATGAAGGTATTGCAATGAGTAATAGTAATTCACAAACATTTATAGCAAGTGATAGTAATCAACAGCAATTACAACAACAACAACAACAACAACAACAACAACAACAATTAAATAAAATTGAATCTCAAACACCAAATGTTAAAAAACGACATCGACGAATGAAGAGTAGTGGTGTTAAAAATAATGAAATTGATGATCCTGATGGTTTTGAATTTTTCATTGTATCCTTAGATAATAAACAATGGCATTTTGAAGCCGCAAATAATGAAGAACGTGATGAATGGGTGGCAGCTATTGAACAAGAAATTTTTAAATCATTACAAAGTATAGAATCAACTAAAACGAAACCGGCTACATCAAATGAAGTAGCAAGTATGCTTTCAATACGATCTAGAGTACCAGGAAATGAATTTTGTGTTGACTGTGATGCAGCGAGTAAGTTTTTTTTTTTTTTTAATATTACAAATTTTATTTATTTTATTAATTTTAATTTTTTAAATAATTTTAGATCCAGAATGGGCTAGTCTTAATTTAGGTATTTTAATGTGTATTGAATGTTCTGGAATTCATAGAAATTTAGGATCTCATATAAGTAAAGTTAGATCATTGGATTTGGATGATTGGCCGTGAGTAAAAATCAGTTCTATTTTTTTTTTGTTTTTGTTTTTTTTTTTTTAAATTTTTATAATCTCCATGTTTGTTTTTTTTAATTTATAAATATTTTTTAAATTTTTATTTTAGAGCTGGCCATTTAAGTGTTATGTTAGCTATTGGTAATAGTTTGGCAAATTCAGTATGGGAAGCAAATATTATCAGAAATCGTAAAAAACCAACAGCAAATTCAAAACATGAAGAAAAAGAGGCATGGATACGTAGTAAATATGAGGCTAAAGAATTTTTACCAATGTGCAATCAAGCTGCCCCACTTGGTCAGCAATTAGTTGAAGCTGTTGTTAGGTTAGTTTATTTTCTCTTTTGTTTACCTAATAGAAAAAAAAAATATTATTGAAAATTAAAATAATTTTGTTTTTTGTTTCTAATTTACAGATCGGACATGAAAACAATAATTTTAGTATTGGCAAAAATGTCACATGATCAAGTCAATTCAACAGTTAGTACCCGTGATTTAAGAACACCTATGCATTTAGCATGTGCAACAGGAAATTTAGCTATATCTCAGCTTTTAATATGGGTAAGTTGCAAAAAAAAAAAACACACACACACACACACACACACTTGACCATTCTTAATTTTAATCAATTTGTTTTTTTTCTCTTTAGAATAATGCAAATATTAAAAAAACTGATCATGAAGGACGAACATGTTTAGCATATGCTAAAGCAGCAGCTTCATTAGCAATAGCAAAAAGTCATCAAAATTCTTCATCAAATGCGACAATCTCAAGTAATGCCAGTAATAGTAGTACAGGTTCAACAGCATCTGGTGGTTCATCAACAACAAATAATGGTGGTATACCAGTACCACAATATTCTGTTGATGATACAGCAGCTCTTGTTGATTTATTAAAAGTGCTGGGTTGTCCTGAATCAGCACCATTAACAGCAAGTGGAACTTTACCGCGTCGAAGGGATACTTTAGGTACACCATATGAAAAATTACCATCGGGTGTCATATAAAAAACAGAAATAAGAAAATTAGTAAATTTATTTTTTATTGTTTTCTTTATTGTTTCGTTCAAATTTCATTATTTTTTTGTTTTATTTTTTTTTTTTTGGGAAAAATACAGGAGATTTTGTTAAAATTGATTTTTTTCGTTAAATTTAAATTATTTTTAAATTCGAAAGAGAGAAATATATAAAACATTAAAATAATTGTAATGTATATGTACATTTTTTTTTTTTTTTTTAGTACTGAGATTATGAATAATGTAAAATAAATAAATTATGTAATTAAAAATTTTGTAGTATTAAAACTTAACGAAATAAATATTTATTTAATAATTGATTCAATTCAAAATAATAAAAAATAGCTTTAATATATTACAGAATTATATTATATTATTTCTAAAATTTATATAAAAAAAAAATTTATTAAATTATAAATAATTTCGTTAAATTAATTTCGTTAAGTTTTAAATACTTTACAATTTCGTACTAAATTACCAAAAATAAATCCCACAATTTTGTGTAAAAACTGATTTTATGCGTACCGAAAACAAATAGAAAAAAAAACTACTCTTTAAGTTCCGTTAATTTTTCGTTATTATTTTCGTTAAATAAACAAAACGCTATCATTCATTACCTCTTAATTATTATTATAATTTTTAAATGTGATGTTTTTATTTTAGAAATTATTATATTATTAAATTAAATATTTAATTTAATTTTAAAATATTAGTTTAAAATTGTTTTATTTTTATTATTATTATTTTTTTTTTTTTAAATAACACAATGTAAACTAAAATTGACAAAAAAAAAAAAAATGTTTTAATTTCTGTTGTAATTGTTTCTATGAAGTAAATTGTAAATATTCAAAATATAATTTTAAATAAATGAAATTTTAAAATTATCTTTTTTTTTTTATTTCTCTAACAAAAGTTAAAAGAAAAATATTTGTTGTTTTAACAAATTAGTTGATGTCTAAAGTGTGAACAGTTGGTTACTCTTTTGAATCCGATTGATTTGCATTTATTTCTAGACCGAACAATTTGATTATAACAACAATGAAAATTTTGTAATTTTAGTAAGTCATATTAAATTAAATTTACATTATATAAAATGGCATACTAAAATTCCCATCAAATTCACTTATGTTTTGTTCTTCGTTAAATTATTATTGAAATTTTTAGTAAATTTGTTTTTTTTTGTTAAATTGTATAAAAAATTATATAGAATAAAATATATTATATGTATTAATGTATGCATGTGTACATTATATTTATTTAGATAATGTTTCTTGTAAATTTAAATCCCTTTAAATAAAAATTTTGTCAAATTTTATACCATAATAATAATTTAACGAAAATTTAAATTTTGTTTAACATAAATAAATAAAAAAAAAATAATTTTAAAATTTAATTAAAATTTTTTTTTTTTTTTTGTTTGTTAATGAATTGTAAGTAATTAAATAAAAATAAATAAAATTTGAAATTAAATAAAACAAAAAAAAAAAAATAAATAAAAAAATGTAAATGACAAAATAGAACTTCTATCCAAATATATATATATATATATATATATATATATATATAAATATATATACATGAAATAATATAAAAGAATATCTGTATAAATATGTGTAGATGTAATAATTTATTTAAAAACAAATGAAATAAATTAAATATAAGTAAAAATTAATATGTTGTCTTTTTAATTAAATTTTATTATAAAATTTATTTAAATAAATTAAAATTTAAATATTTACAAAATATAAATATAACTAGATATTCCCGGCGTAACATTCACTTGTTCTAGCATTCAAAAAATTTAACTTAACACAGTTTTCTATTTCCGTGAATGTGTGTTATTAATTTTCCTTAGTACATCGTCCAATTTGATCCATCCATAAAATGTTATCTCTGATATTAGTTTCGAATAATTATGTTTAGGCAAATAAGATCAAGAAGACAAAATCTATGGGACCAGAATTAAAAACAATATTATGTAAAGAAATAGAAAAATATCTCAGAGCACAAGAAACAATGTTTATTTTTTCAATGGCTGTGCACTGTGCAGCAGTCCATTATTGATCATAGACCTTCTCATATAAAATTTAAATCATTCATAAAATTTAAAATAGGAAGTTAGGGTAGTTTTATTTTACACAACCGCAATTGTAGAATTATTAAATATTTAAATAATTTTTTTGGGTAGTTAGGATAGTTTTATTTTACACAACCGCCATGGTAGAATTATTAAATATTTAAATAATTTTTTTGGCAATGAAAATTTTTCCTACAATGGCAAATTTTTATAATCAAGTCAATTTAATTCAGTAGACTTTCATGATTGCGTTACTTATTTTTGTTGAATTTTTTTTTTTATTAGAAAAAAGTCTAATGTCAGTAGACTTTCATGATTGACCCCCTATGTCGAAATAGAAAATATGTAATACTTAAATATAGGACAACGATATTTAAACAATTTTATACGTCTGCTTTATAATAAATTACTTAAAGTCTAAATGTAAATAGATTGTTTGTAATGAATTAATTTAGTTTAGGTTAAGTTAAAAATCGAATTTAAGAAATTATTATTTTAATTTTTTTATTTTTGAGGCCAAGAATAAAATATTCACTGGCAGAATGATTTTTAATTTTTTTTTTCATTTTTCCCATAAAATCTAAAAAGATGTAAATATAAAATCAAATATTTTATAAATAGTAATTACCTCTAAAACATTTATGATGATATGATGCTTAAAGGTGGATCAACGTTTTTGCAATATAGTAGTACATAATAGATAGTAGGATTTTTAAAGGTTTCAGTTGTGGTCAAATATTCAATGCCTTAATACAACGTATTTCATTCATACGAACGTCCTATTTAAGTACATATGTGTAGGACAAGAATTTACAAGGACATTGATTTTAAATTGTTGATGTTTAAATAATTTTTAAAATATTTCTTTCTTTTGGAATTCAATTTTGGGATTTAATGAATAAAATGTATAATTTCATTTTCAATATGTACTTTGATTGCACCAATAAAAAATAATTTTATAATAAATTCACATTATTAAAATATGTATGTAGATTATTCCTTTTATTTGTTTATCCGCAAAACATTTTTAAATCAATTATCGTTATCGAAAAACATTTTTAGATCAATTGAAATTATAGTAAAACTGAATTTCCTAATCACGATACATTTTATAACATATACTCTGGTATGAGCTTCAAACACTTTTAAAGATAATTATAATAAATAAATAAAATATGTTTGTGGCCATTAAAATAAATTTCATAATATTAGCACAGATTAGTAATTTTATAAAATAAAATTAATTAAAAATACTTGTGGCATAAGTTGACTCTGATTAAATTTACTAAGTGGTGAGTACTACACGTTAAATCATTAAAAAATTATAAGAAATAATTTCAAAAACCATTTACAAAATTTCTTTTACTCTACTAATGAAAGAAAATTACAGTATGTATTTATAAACATCACTTTATTATCAATAATATTATAATATAATTTTTTTTATAATTAAATATAAATTTAATTTACTAAATACATAATAAATATAAAAAGAAAACTCATTACTCTGATCAATTATTACATTCAAAATTCTTAAAATTAAATAATTTAATTAAAAAGAACATTATTTATGGACTTAACATTCATTATAATCAATGATTAAATTAAACATATATAAAATCAATGATTTTTGTTTTTTTTTTTGTATAAATTGTTTTTTTTTTTTTTTTAAAGTACACTTAATAATTATTATCATTTTTAAAAATTTATTTCTTTTTTCTATCTTGACCACATTTTGGACAAAACCATTTTCCCTTTGGTTTAATTGTAAGTCCTACGCATGCGAAATGGAACCATTCAATTGGACACTAAAATTTAAAAAAACAAAAACAAATTTAATAAACATTATTCGCATTTTTAAATTTTTAAATATAATCTTACCTCTGGATTATCGCATCCAATCATTTCACCATACGATACTTGATGACATAGACAATATGTTGGTTCATTAGGATCTACCGGCATATCCAAGACATCACTCGGATGAGTTGCTGTTAAATGACTCGCATCTTGTACTGTTTCTTCAGGTTCAACATTTTTCTAAATTAATTAGTAAAAAAGAAATTTTTAATAAAAATTAAATTAGAATTGTAAACAATAATTGTTAATCAAGAGGATGAATTATGTAGTAATGTGAATGAATTTAGTTAATAATAAAATAAGAAATTTGAATTAAAAAAATAATATTTTTTATTTTTCTTTTTACTTTCTTATTTTATTACTTTTATAAAAGGTTTTGAAATAATGAAAGCAATTTAAGAATTTAAGCAATTTCAATAATACTAAAAGAAGATAAGGTTTGTGATATTATTTTAAAATGTGAAATGAAATGAAATACAAATGCAAATTAAGATGAAATTTTCATGCTTATTTCTGATACCATTTAAATTATTAATAAAACAAAATTTGATTTTTTTTTTTGTTTTACTAATTTTGTTTTTTAAAAAAAAAGCATTATTACATAAATACCTGTATTTCAACTGAAGAATAACAAAATTATTTTTTAATAAAAAATATTTCAAATTTTGATTGTTCTTTTTTTTTCTCAATTTTTATTTTAAATAAAATAAAGAATAATCAACTATTTTCAAAAATTTAGAATAAAATTAATAATAAAAGATAAAAAAATTTAAATATATATATATATATATATATAAATGAATGAAATGATTTAATGAAATTTACCTTTTGACCTTTACGACCAGTTGGTTCTTTTTCTTGATTTACCTTCTGCTTTTTATTTTTCGTAGTAGCTTTCTCTGGTTTTTCTTTACTAACATTAACTTCATCCTCCGAGGATGCTGCTGTACGCCTTTTTTTACCAATTACTTTTGTATCTTTTGCTTTCTTACGTCCTTCTACAAAATATAAGAAAAAAATAAATTAACAGTTTTGTCAATTTAGAAAGTAGATAATTAAAAAGATAGACCGAAACGTCAAACATAAAAAATAAACAAATTAATTAAATTGCATTTTACATTTTAAGTAAAACTTTAGAATACAAAATGGTTATAAAAAATCAAATTATTTTGTAGATTTCCTTAATTTGAAATCAAAATTACAAAACTTACTCTTTGCTACTGTTTCTTCAGATTTACTTCTTGTGGATAAGGCTTTATCTTGAATTTCACCTTCAAATCTAGCTAAATCTGAATCAAGTTTTCTAATATGCTTATCAACTAATTCATAAGTTTGTATAGCTAATTGAACTTTATCATCACCATACTCTTTAGCTTTATTAAATAGCTCTTGTATTTCACGTAATTTTTCTTTACGAACTTCCTCTGTTAATGATTCTTTATTATGGATTTGGGCTTTCATGAATTCTTTTGCTTTTTCATCAATTTTTTTCATTTCATTTTGGGCTCTAGCATCTAAATCACGCATCAATTTAAAATTACGTTGTAATTCGTTTGGAAGTGATTCAAGACCTAAAAATTAAAATAAAATTCATTTTGATAATAAATTGGACGTTCACATTTCATTTTTATTTTTGTTTTTTTTTTTTTTATAATACTAAAGTATATATTAAAAAAAAATTCCAAACCAGTCCTTGAATGGTTTTTTTATGTTTTTTTTTTTTTTTTTTGTTTCAACTTACCTTGATATAAGGCTGTATAATTTATACTCATTTTGACAACAAAAAGAAAAATATTCCAAATATATTTTTATAGTCGATTTATTCTTTAAATATTAATTTTATTTTTATACAATCAATTTAATTTTAAAATATAAAATATTCTGGCATTTTGAATTTAATATTTAAACAAAATGAATTTAGAAAGCGATTAAAAAAATATGTTTACAATCAAAAACTAGATTTATTTTTACTCTCTTTTTATTTTTTTATCGACTGAATAATGAATTGCACATTAAAAAAATATCTTCTTGACTTGTTCGTATTAAAACAAATTTTTATATGTATCTATAGAAACATATACTCTTCTACATCAGAGATGAAAAGATGTCAATCCAGTTCCGATTCAATTTTTAACACACAGCTGTTATTTTATTTTGTGTAATCTGAATTTGTTACTGGTAGTAAGAGGGTGTATTGTGTAGTTTCATTTGATATTTTGGAACTGTGTTAATCTTTAATCATTGATTATATATAAATAAATACATCTCTCCGCAATTTTAGAAAATTAATTATTTATTTTATAGATTTTAGCAAATTAAATTTCAATATAAATTGACATTTGAAGAAAAAAAAAATAACTAATAATAATATTGTGGTTACCTACCATCAAGATAATGTTCCAAGTAAACAATTGAAGCCATTTCACAATTATGTATATTTTATATGTGGTATAAAATCTTTTCAATAGAAAATTATTTTGTAAAATTGAATGTGTAAAAATACTGTTTTTATCACTAAATTTGTTTTGATAATTAATAAAATTATTTAACATAAAATTGAATAGAAAATTATTTCAGTTTTTCAATATTCGCGTTATTTTAATATTTTGATTGATATATTACAAAAACAAAAAAAAAAAAACTACAACTGTCATTGAGTACTAACTTTATGACGTCATACGGTAGCGTTTAAATTAAATTTAATTTTATTCAACTCTAGTGATACCTGTCGCGAAATATAATAAACTTTCTAATGAATTTCTAATTAAAAATATTAAGACAAAAAAAATAAAACAATCTAAAATTAATAAAATAATTTTTTTATTTAATTTCTATTTATTTATTCATTTTCAGAATATTTAGAAAAATTTAATTTTTTTCCAGCTTCTAACATAAGTGATAATTGATAAATACTTGGTAATTTTTGAGCAACTCTTGTTTTGTTTCCATTAAGATTAGCAATTTCCAATTCTTTAGGATGTGATTGTTGTTCATGTTTATTACAATTTGATCGATTTGCAAAAGATCGTTCACAAAATTGACATTTATATGGTTTTAAACCAGTATGAGTTACCATATGTAATTGTAAAAATTCACTACGTTTAAAATCTTTGGGACAATAATTACATTTGAATGGTCTCGTCTCTGTATGTATAAGCATATGAACTTTTAAGCTTTTTTTGGATTTAAGAATATCATCACAAATTGTACATTGTACTGTTGGTGCCTTATGGGATTTAAGATGTTTCTAAAATTTAAAAATATAATATAAAATATTTTTTCAAAAATACAATTATTATCGTAAATTAATTCTTACTGTTAAATTTGATTTTGATGCGAAAGTATTCTTACAAATTGGACAGGTACTTGGTACTTTTTCATGTGTATCTTTTCGATGAGAATATAAATTATTTAGAGTTGAATAGCATTTACCACAGGTTTCACAAAAGAATGGTCTATCCTTTGTATGAACACTTCTTATATGATTAACCAATTGATATTTTCGGGCATATTTCGTTTCACAATGTTCACATTTAAAAAAATCTTTTTCTCTTTCTTCATATGGTAAATGTAATTTTTTATGTTCTTTTAGACTACCTTTATGTACAAACGTTTTCTTACATACATTGCAAGTTGGAGGTTCGCTAAGAATCTGATGTACATTTCTCATATGAATTGTATAATTGCGTTCACGCTTGAATTTTGTATGACACAATTTACATGAAAGTTTTATTGTATTCGATGATGTATCATTAGTTGTTTCATCATTAGTTGTTTTATCATTTGATGTTTCATCATTAGTTATTTTATCATTTGATGTTTCATCATTAGTTATTTTATCATTAGATGTTTCATCATTAAATGTTTTATTATTTATTGATTGAATTTCGTTATCTGAGTTAGATTCGGACATAGTTAGTATCTGACATAATTCGTTTAATTCATTTTCTAATTCTTCAACTTCCAATTTAGGTTTACGAATTACATTCATTTTTATAAAATCCTCAATATTATTGTTTTTGTTCATTAGCATCGAATTTATAGCAGATTTTTCAGTATCATCTTCAGTATCATCGGTTTTCTCTAATTTAATGCTCATTTTTTGTGCTAATTTTTTTTTTTCAGATTTATTTTTCAACGGCTTTATTTTTAATGGTTTTTTTACAACTTTACTAATATTATTGTTTTTGTTCATCAGCATCGAATTTATAGCAGATGTTTCAGTATCATCGCTTTTCTCTAATTTAATGCTAATTTTTTGTTCCAATTTGTTTTTTTCAGATTTATTTTTTACTGGCTTTATTTTTAATGGTTTTAATATAATTTTAGTAATATTATTGTTTTTGTTCATCAGCATCGAATTTATAGCAGATGTTTCAGTATCATCTTCCGGATCGTCGTTTTTCTCTAATTTAATGCTAATTTTTTGTTCCAATTTGTTTTTTTCAGAATCATTTTTCAACGGCTTGGTTTTTAATGGTTTTGTTACAATTTCAGTTTTATTTCTTAATGCCATTTTATGACACACAATTTTCACTTCTTTTAATCTGATATTAAATTTCAAATTACGTTTATTTTCATTCTTCTTTCTTGAATTAGTAGATAAATCCATTTTTATAAGCAATTAATTAATTTTTTCCCTTGTTTATACAATTCAATTAATAAATTTAGAAATTCACTAAAATCCAGTACCAATTTTAATTTTAACAGCTGAATTCAGTAATATATATGTTTATATATGTTGTAAATCTAAAAATAATTCTCTTTATAAAAAAAAAAAAAACAAATTTTATTTTTTTCATCACAAATTACACAAAAAACATATTTGTTATTAAGTTTTTTTCAATTTAATTTCATCATTATGTTACTAGAAAATATTGTTTTCTTTTAGCTAGTATTTAAATTTTTATTATTTCTAAAATTTATAGCTTCTTTTATTAACTTTAAGCAAAAAATATTAAAAATTAAATTGACCATTCCAAACAAACACATTTCCAACACGTACATCCATTTACGATTCACCTTCTCTCTCTATCTTTAAACTCTATTCTATTTGACATTAAAAAATTGTACTAGTTTATTGTGTTGCGGTAGTAAGTTTAGTACATAATTTAATTTGAAATATGCACTTATCAATCATCATGTAACGATAATAATATTTAAAATAATTGAAATATGTATAGAAAATTTGAAAATTTTATTTAAATATTAAATTTACATATCTGACAAATCGTGATATATGACATATCAGTTTCTTGAAAGAAATATTAAACATTTTAAAACATCAAAAAAGTTGAAATAAAGTTGAATGGAAAATGAAACACAAGAAATTGGATATTTATTTGTATAATTTTATAAACATATTTTTTTATTATTTTAATTATATTTAAATTTGTTAACAACAATTAAAATTAACATTTTAAATGAAAAATATTTTGATACTGACAATAATCTAGGGAAAAAAAAATCCAAACGTCAAAAATTTAGCAGTAATTTTTTAAATTTTGTGAGATTTGCTTTCCTCACCGAAATAACACTGTCTTTTTGCTTTTCTACTCAAATTAACATGCAAAAAATGTACTCTCTGGTCAAAAAAAAAATTACCGTTATTTCTATTTAGTGCAATATTGCACAGGCAAATAAGTAACACAAATAAATTGTTTATTTTCAATTAAAACGTGAAATATTGTGTTTTTTTTTTAACTTAAAATAAGATTTGAAAAAATTGCACTCTATTTTTGCCGCTATACGTAATTGAAAACATTCTATAGGTAATAACAAAAACCCCTTATTGAGCCGTTTTAAGATGGTTTAAGCTCATGGCTCAGCTCTAATTGTAGAAGATTACTTTAAGAGAAAATATTTGTAATACAGTAGTAAATTACTGCAAAGAAATTATGACGTTTCGTAACACCGACAAAATTGAGCAAATAGCAACAGAAAAGCTACGGATTTGAACGATAAAGTAGGAGAGATTTATTCAAGAAGTTCTTCAGAGAAATAAAATATGAAATTAGACATGAATTTGAAAACAAAATTGTCTTAATTTATAATTTTAGACGGATTTCTACAAAAAATAACATAACATAAAAAAAAAAAATTAATTAAATGTTATTTAAAATACAATAGCTGTACATTTTGAGCTGTTGCTAGATATTAACAGAATATTATTAACATATTGACTATTAAATATTTACTTTACTGATATATTAATTTTAAATAGAGTATTTTGTCGTCCTCTGCAAATTGTATGGCACACTAAACAAATATCAGAGTCGAATATAAAAAGCCAGATAATTTTCTAATAATTTTTAGTATCATTTGATATTTTGTCGTTAATATTTATATTATTTTTTTAATAATAAAATAATTGTTTTTTTTTTTTTTTAATTTAGTTAAAGTTGTGCAAATAAAAATATATTTAAAATAAACTTTATTGGTATGATATAAATTTATTTAATTATGAAACAAATACAAAAAAAAATTATATAAAATTATTTTCAAATAAATTTATCAATATTTGCGCAGATTGTCCATGATTGCGTTTTTTTCTTAATTTGTTTTTTTTTTTTTATTAAAGTTTAATTTGTATTTTATTTGAAATTTTAATATTAAGGTAATATTTAATATGAATTTGAAATTATAGGAATTATTATGAAAATAGTTTTTCTCCACGAGTGAACAAATTTTAAATGGACCAATCATTAGTCAATGTAACGAACAGATAACTTTTTCGAATTATAACGGTATTATATTATAATGCCTATTGTTTATCACAGAGAAGTCATCTTTTGAGTCCGTTATTAGGCCATATTACACGCTGTTGCAGTTCAGTTGCATCTATTTTGTCTTTCTTTCAACTGTAAATTTAATTTGATGGAAAGAGAGTGAATAATAAATTGGAAAAGGTTCTGATTACAACAACGTGTAATATTGCTTTATTTTATTTCTGTTAGTAACTTAGGTGTAGAATTACCTATTCATAATTCCTGCTAAAATGGAAATTGAAGCAAAAAACGGTTAATATTTATATTTTAGAGTTTAGACTATTATTAATTTAGTGAAGCTCGGACCATTAACGTATTTCTAACGCTAGTTTTTATCCATTTTGTGACTTACACTGTGGTAGGATTGACGTTTGCCAAACCCCTTATTTCGTGGTGGAGTTATTTAAGAGGAGAAGTAGTGCTTTGATTATTACTGAGTCGAAGCGTCCTTATAAAACATCGAAAGTGGTTTAATTGAACGGCGACGTCCAAAAGAAGTTAAGAATGAGGTTTACCTATGATATGAATACCGTTATATTTTTATAATGGTTGATAATGGCAAATAAAAATCCACAAAAGCAAAATCCCCAAATACACGAAATCCGAAAAAAAAAAATCCCAAATGAATACCCACAAATATAAAATCCCAAACACAAAACATCAAATTTCACATTTAAATTTGATGAAAAAGTTTAATTTAAGCTTTTTTTGAAGAAAATAATTAGTGTTCCAAATCCCTAAGGACCCCTATTCATTTATTATAACAATTAAAGTAAACTACTCATTTATTACAACCTTGTTTTTGTCGACGACAGGTAAACGCAGTCAATGAGGTCTTAGTAAAAAATATATAGAAAAAAATCAAATTAATTGTTAAAGTCAGGGGCTGCCGTTTCCAAGCTTCAGTACTCATTTAACAAATTTTTCACATTCTCGAGCTCGATTTAATTCGACACTATAAACTCTTAATTTTGACGACAAGATATTAAAACATTTTTTGTTAGTTTTTTTTTTAATATTTTGTATTTTGATTTTGGGGATTTTAGAATGACCCCCTAATTTATAACATCAAAATTTGAATAATTATTTTCTATAAATTGTCAAGGTTTTTATAAGGTTGGAATTTGGAACCCAAACTCAAAATGAAGTTCACCCTGTGTTTTATATGCATTCTTTTAATGCAGGTAAATTACATTAATTTGAAATAAAAATAAAAATTTAAAATAAAAATAAATCTTATCTTTGCTAGCTAACTCACAGTTCTACATCAGTAAGTCGTAAAGAAATGGAAGCTGAAAGATTTATAGATTATTTGGATGATATAATGAATGACATTAAGTACCGTTATTTTTTGGCAGAATTTTCCCTCGATTCTAATATGACCGAAGAGAATGAAGAAATACAAAATGCAATAATGGCTGAAGCAAATATAGAAAGTCGTGAATTAGCTCTGAAATTACAAGAATATGATTGGAAATCATTTCAAAATGAAGATTTAAAGCGAAAATTTAAACTTTCAACAAAATTGGGATATAGTGTTTTGCCAGATGATGAATTGAAAGAATTATTAGATAATATATCGAAAATGGAAACAAATTTTGCTAAAACAAAAGTTTGTTCATATTTTGATAAAAAAAATTGTAATTTATCACTGCAACCGGAAATACAAAATATCTTAACAAAAAGTCATAATCCAGAAGAATTAAAATATATTTGGACTCAATGGTATGATAATGCTGGTACACCTGCACGAAAATATTTTGAAAAATATATTGAATTAAAATCAACAGCAGCCAAATGGAATGGTAAATATGACTATGAAAATATATTTTTTATAATATTAATATTTTTTTTATATATTTTAAGAATTTCCATCTGGTGCTGAAGCATGGCTAGCTGAATATGATGATGATACATTTGAACAACAAATTGAAGATGTTCTGGCCGAATTAAAACCATTCTATGATCAATTACATGGTTATGTACGTTGGCGTTTACGTCAAATATATGATGATTCTGTTATTTCAGAAACAGGTCCAATTCCAATGCATCTTTTAGGTAATATGTGGGGTCAAGCATGGGGTGATATTGCTGATATTGTGGCACCATTTCCAAAAAAATCATTAGTTAATGTAGATGATGAAATGATTAATCAAGGTATAACACCAATAAAAATATATCAAATGGCTGATGAATTCTTTCAATCAATAAATATGTCAAAACTTCCACAAACATTTTGGGATAATAGTATTTTAGAAAAACCAACTGATGGTAGAGAATTATTGTGTATTGGTACTGCATATGATTTATTTTTAAATAATGATGTTAGAATAAAACAATGTACAGAAGTTACTCAAGAACAATTATTTACTGTACATCATGAATTGGGCCATGTACAATATTTTCTACAATATCAACATTTACCACATATGTATAGAAGTGGTGCAAATCCTGGTTTTCATGAAGCTGTTGGTGATGTTATATCATTATCAGTAGCAACACCAAAACATTTAGAAAGAATTGGTTTATTAAAAAATTATGTACCAGATGAAGAAGCTCGTATCAATAATTTATTTTTAACAGCATTAAATAAAATTGCTTTTCTACCATTCGCATACACAATGGATAAATATCGTTGGGATATTTTACGTGGTGAATTAAAACCAGAAGAATGGAATTGTGGTTTTTGGAAATTACGTGAAAAATATTCTGGTATTGAACCGCCAGTAAAACGTTCTGAAAATGATTTTGATGCTCCAGCTAAACTTCATATATCTGTTGATGTTGAATATTTAAGGTATATAATTATTAATTATTATAAATTTTAACTAACTAATTTTTTATGTATATTTCAGATATTTTGTTTCATTTATAATTCAATTTCAATTTTATAAAGCCGCCTGTATAAAATCTGGTCAATATGAGTATGGTAATCCAGAACTTCCATTAGATAATTGTGATTTTTATGGTAGTACTGAAGCTGGAAATGGTTTTAAGTAATTTTCAATTATTTAATATAAAAAAAAATAGAATTAATAAAAATGAAAACTTTATTTAAGGGCAATGTTATCATTAGGAGCATCAAAACCATGGCCAGATGCAATGGAAGTATTTACTGGTGAGAGAACGATGTCTGGATTGGCTATTCTTGAATACTTTGAGCCATTAATTGTATGGTTGAAATCTGAAAATGAGAAAAATAATGTCTACATTGGATGGGATGAATCAGATAGTAAGAATAATTGGTTTTGACGAAGGTTATTGAATTTAAAAAAAAATTTGTTTGTTTTATTTTTAGAATGCGAGTGATTTTATTTAATTCTACTGCAAATCGAAGAAAAAAAGTCTGTAAAGTTGTTTATTGTGAATTTTTCTTTAATAAAACAAATGAATAAATAAAAGAAAACCTTATTTAACTTTAAGCTTCTATCAACATTTAACAATGCACAATATTACTTATCGTTGGCGATGGTTTTAAAAGAAAATATACAAAATTTAAATCATTGTTATTTTTAATAAAATCAGAATTTGCTACCTTTTATTTTACTTATAGTCAAATGCTTTACTTAATTTCTCCTTTAAAAAACTATATTGGCTTAACACTGTCGAACTAATTTTTGATATAAATAAAATCAATTTGACATTAACGTATGTATTTAGTTTTGACAGGTATGTATGTTTACAGCTGCAGTCAAATCAGCTGGGTCAAATTTAAATGCAGAAACGAAACTAATTCCTTTTTTATATATTTGACATTTGTTAAAGTCATCAGGTAGGTGAAAGTTATTTTGATGCAGTATAGAAAAATTGTACTAAATTTAGTACATAAAAGCAGTTTCCATTATTTATGTATTCGCAACTCAACAAATATGCTGGTGATTTGCGTACTATTTGCTACTGTTCTTAGAAAATGACAGTTTCATATAATAATTAATGACGTCATTATGAATGCCGGTTATTTGTTATTGAGGTTGGTTACTAACATCGTTTAAAATTAACAAATAAATAAATTATAAACACACACATATGTTTTATTTTGAATATTTTGTTTTGTTTACTTATCAGTGTATTTAAATCAAAACAAAATTTGTGCTTTAAAATAACCAATCAATAATGATCAATTAAAATCAATAAAAACAATTTTGCGTGTTTGTTTTAGAATTAAAATATTTTTATTTATTTAGGGCTATTCAGAAATTAAAGGTGTTTTTGAAAAAATAAAATATATCTTTGCTAAGGTGAATTTAAGATAACCTTTGCGAAATCTCATTATTTATTCATTTCAACATAATAAAAATGTACAATTATATTTTTAATAATAAAACTTGATAAGACATAATACATAATTAATTAAAAAATAGATACAGTATTTTTAATTTTAATTAATGTTATATATAAGCAATCATTTTATATTATTATTTTTAGTTTATAGAATATTTTGCGGAGTGCTTGCACAGCTTGAAGTGGAATTATGATATCTACAAAACATTTGTTCATTTATTTCATACTCTTACTATTTTTACGGGATAGTATTTCAACAGACAATCCTTCAATATTATGCAAAGATGGTACAGAAGAGAGTTCATGTTCTTCGTTGGAAGCAAAAGTCAAAGAATATTTAATTGAATTAAATCCAAAATTAATGGAAAAACGCTATGAAGAATTTGAAAGTAAATATCAATACAATATAAATGTAACAGAAGAAAATCAGAAAAAAATGATTGGGATAACAACTAGCAATGCTCAATTCTTCAAGGATATTGCTGAAGATATTTTATTACTAAAATTCAATAGGGTAAAAAATGAATGGTCTAAGAGGCAAATCAATCGTTTATCAAAATTGGGATATAATGCCTTGCCCGAACAAGATTATAATAAATTGTTGAATGCAATTGGTAAAATGCAAACCAATTATGCCAAAGTTAAAATATGCGAATATAAAAATCCAAATAATTGTGAAATGTCTTTGGAACCAGAAATTGAATATAAGGTAAGAAAAAGTAGAGATCCTGAAGAATTGAAATATTACTGGAAAGAATTTTATGACAAAGCTGGTACACCAGTTAAAAATGATTTCTTGAAATACATTGAAATTACTCGTCAGGCAGCTCAACTAAATAGTAAGTAAAAAAAAATATGAAATAAATCAATGAAATTTTATTAAAATTATATTATTTAATTAGATTTCACATCAATGGCTGAAGATTGGATTGATGAATATGAAGATCCAGATTTTGAAAAAAATTTGGATGATATATACAATGAAATATTACCATTTTATAAACAACTTCATGCTTATGTACGTTATAAATTACGTCAACATTATGGATCAGAAATAATTTCGGAAAATGGTAATTTACCAATGCATTTACTTGGTAATTTATGGGGACAAACATGGCATTCAATTGTTGATCTTTTAACACCATATCCTGATAAACCATTTTTTGATGTCACTGATGAAATGATAAATCAAAAATATACAGCAGTAAAAATTTTTGAAATGGGTGATGATTTTTTCCAATCATTAAATATGACAAAATTACCAGAGTTAGTTAATTTTTTTTTAACAAAAATAATCTAGTCAGAATATTCACTTTTTCTTCTTCTTATTCTAGTGGTTTTTGGATGAAAAGTGTTTTGGAGAAACCAACCGATGGAAGAAATTTAATATGTCATGCAAGTGCTTGGGATTTTTTCCAAATTGATGATGTTCGTGTAAAACAATGTACCAAAGTTAATATGGAACATTTGTATATTGTACATCATGAATTGGGACATATTCAATACTATTTACAATATCAATATCAACCAGTACCATTTAGAGGAGCACCAAATCCAGGTTTTCATGAAGCTGTTGGAGATGTTATTGCTTTATCAGTATCAACACCAAAACATTTAACAAAAATTGGTCTATTAAAAGATTTTAAATATGATGAAGAAAGTCGTGTAAATGAGTTATTCGTTACGGTAATTGTTTTTTTATTTATTGTTATTATTAAAAAAAATTTAAGTATATTATTTTATTTTTAGGCTCTAAAAAAAGTTGCATTTTTACCTTTTGCTTATACATTGGATAAATATCGTTATGCGATGTTTAGAAATGAAATAAAAGCAAATGAAATGAATTGTGCATTTTGGAAAATGCGTTCACAATTTGGTGGAATTGAACCAGCAATTGAAAGAAGTGAAAATGATTTTGATCCTACTGCAAAATATCATGTAGATGCTGATGTTGAATATTTTAAATATTTTGCAGCTCATATTTTTCAATTTCAATTTCATAAAACTTTATGTAAAAAAGCCGGTCAATATGTTAAAGATGATCCTGAATTAACATTAGACAATTGTGATATATATGGAAGCCATGATGCAGGAGATGCATTTAAGTAATTATTTTTTTTTATTTTATATTTAAATTTTATCAGAATTATAATAAATTTTATTTTTAAGATCAATGTTGGAACTTGGGGCTTCAAAATATTGGAAAGATGCTTTAGAAATAATGTCAGGTGAACGTACAATGACAGCTTCAGCTTTACTTGAATATTTTGCACCATTACAAAAATGGCTTGAAATTGAAAATAAAAAATTAAATGTACCAATTGGATGGAATTTAACTGATAGTAAGTTGGAAAAATAAGTACGTAATTCAATTAAAATTTATTATATTTTTTTTCTGTTTTAATTTTTAGAATGCAATTAACCATTAAATCGGAATTGAAATAAGGAAATAAGAATCGAATGAAATTTATAATATTTTTTTTTAGATTTATAATTTAGTTACTTAATAAAAATATATTTGTTAAACAAACTAGAAAAAAAAAAAAAACTTAATTTTGAAATAAATATTTGATTAGCATAAAATAAATTGCAGTTTTCAATAACACACTTGATATACAATTAGAGTTCTGTACTGTAGTAGTAGCATGTAGCAAAAAAATTCAAAAAACAAAAAAAAAGGTTCATTGGACGAGATCAGGAATAAATATGTTGTTTTTAAATTCTGAATGAGTTTATCAATAAAATTAAATAATTTATTATAAACAATATAACGTTATCAGAATATTAATATTAATTTATATTATAAAAATGTATATAATAACGTACATTTATTTTAAAATACGTACATATGTTTTCAATTTGATTTTATCTTGAAAGCTTTATTATTATTATTATTAAATCGATTTTCAGTTTCGTATAATTTAATTTTCTGATTTTATTTTATTTTTTGTTTTGATACCTTGTTTATCTTGATTCAATTTTATGGATTGACATATTTTGCCGGTCTTTGCATTTTGTTTATTTATTTTTTTTGTTGTTCTAAAAGCCTTGTTCAAAACATTTTAAATTTATTCTATTTGTTGAGGTAAATAATAATGTACTCACATACGTATTTACCTAAGAAAATTTATAATATATATATATATATATATATATATATATGGGTACTTATACATATATGAATAAAAATATGATATAAAATAAAATCAAGATCAAGAACACTATGAAAAAAAAAAAAAAATTTCATTGAATTAGAAATGAGAGAACTTTTTAACGTACATATGATAATAAAATTAAAATTACAATCTCTGAAATTTGATCTACATATCATTTGTAAAAATTAAATTAAATTAAAATATTAGCTTAATAAATTTAAAAAGAGAATAATGATACATATTTAATTGAATCTTTACTGTTTGAATTTTACAGAACATAAAAACTGATAATCTCAGTTACTTTTTGTACTTTAAAAAATTTTCCTATTCAATTTCAAATGTAGTTCATCATAATTCGTGATTTTAAAATTACTTTGTAATTATATCTAGATCATCCTGATCATCCAAAACTTTTCTTATTCTCTATTATTAACAACTTTCTCAAATCTTATAAAACTTTCTAACTCTCCTACGTTGTTATCGTCATTAAATTGTATTCTGATACTGATTCTAAACAATATTTTAAGCTTATCTTATTCCTCTAGGCTTTATATTCTTTGAATTTTTACTATATATATATATATATATATATATATATATATATATATATGTATATATTCATAAAAAAAAGTAAATAATAAATAATTTTTGTCATTGAATTGAGTTTAAAACTCACTCAAATTTAAAAATAGTAAAAATACTGAAAATAACAATTTAATAAAAAAAAAATCTCTCACATTTAAAAATGTAAAAATCTAGATAAATGATGAAACTACAATGAAATGAGGAGAACTACATATCATATGCATGTACGTATATAACCATATAAAATATGGTAGTGAAGTAAACAGTAATGAAAATGAACAGTAGAGTTTTCGAATTGATGATGAGAGCGACCCCGACCTGATCACATAAAAGCTTTGTAATTCTTTAAAATTTATTTAGTATTGTTTGAAGTTTTGTCATTATATGATTTCGTGTTTATTAAATTAATAACAAAAAAAAAAATTAAATTATAATATTTTAAAGTTTTTTATATTTAAATTAGAAACTGGTATGAATTAATTATATATATACAAATATTTTGTTTTTTTGCTATTTCGAAAAATAATTAATTTACAAAAAGTTAAAAAAATTTCTATATTATTAAAATATATTAAATTAATTTTAAATGATATCGAATTCATCTTATTTTTAAATAATAATAATTATCACTATTTGTTCAGGTTTATTTAATGTGCTTATTTATTTATTTATTTAATAATTGTAATGATTAAGTAGATGTAAAAGGTTTTTGTTTTTTTTTAATTCCCGCTCTTAATTGAATTCGTTAAATTACGGGATATTAAAAAACTGTTTTTTTGAGTATTTTTCATAACATTAAAAAAAAATAGTTGAGCTTGATTATACTTTTTATATATTGGTTTTTTTATAGTTTAACAGTTTCAGGATCAACTACAGTTTATTAAAGGGTATCATATTTATTGAAATGTTATCAAATTTTTTTTTTTACATTTTCTATAGAAAAATTTAATTTTTAATAGAATTTCTATGGAAAAATTGATTTCTAAATATTTAAATTTTAACTCTTAGCATATCAGCTTGTGCTTCTTTTTTTATTCTAAACAAATTTTTATACAACTTCTATGGACAAATTTTATTTTTAATAGATTTTCTATGGAAAAATTGGTTTCTAAATATTTAAATTTTAACTCTTAGCATATCAGCTTGAGCTTCTTTTTTTATTCTAAACAAATTTTTATACAACTTCTATGGACAAATTTTATTTTTAATAGATTTTCTATGGAAAAATTGATTTCTAAATATTTAAATTTTAACTCTTAGCATATCAGCTTGTGCTTCTTTTTTTATTCTAAACAAATTTTTATACAACTTCTATGGACAAATTTTATTTTTAATAGATTTTCTATGGAAAAATTGGTTTCTAAATATTTAAATTTTAACTCTTAGCATATCAGCTTGAGCTTCTTTTTTTATTCTAAACAAATTTTTATACAACTTCTATGGACAAATTTTATTTTTAATAGATTTTCTATGGAAAAATTGATTTCTAAATATTTAAATTTTAACTCTTACCACATAAGCCTGTTCTTCTATGATTTAAAATAAAACTTTTAACCATCAGCTAGAGTCAGTTAATGTACATACATATATTATGTAATATGTATCTATATATGATTTGTTACAAATTATTTGATATACAATAAATATATTTTTATATAAAAAATTCAATTAAATTTTGAATTTTTATTTTTTAATTTAATTTTAATAATAATTATTCAGTTTTTTTGTTTTATATTTTTAGTATCTTCAAAATGAAGTTCAGTTTATGTTTTATGTGCATTCTGTTGATGCAGGTAATATTCAATAATAATCTATCATAAAATATTATGTACATTTACATATATTTCAAACATTTTATTAATATATTTTATATAACAGTTAACCCATAGTGCACCACCATCCACATCAGAATCTACATATAGTGAATCAGATTGTAAATTAAGTGAAGAAGAAACTAAAGCTTTAAAATTAATAAATGATTTAAATGATGAAATGAACAAAATGAGAAATCGTAATTTTATTGCAGAATGGGCATATGCTTCTAATATAACCGATGAAAATGAAAAATATAAGAATAATGTAATAGCTGAAACTGCCAAAGAATCACGTGAAATTGTTAATAAATTACAAAAATTCAATTGGGGTGAATTCAAAAATGAAGATTTAAAACGAAAATATAAACTTTCTACAAAATTAGGATATACAATTTTGCCTGAAGATGAATTTAAAGATTTATTAGAAAATCTATCTAAAATGGAATCAAATTATGCTAAAGTTAAAGTTTGTAGACATTTGGAACGTACTAAATGTGATTTATCATTGGAACCAGATGTTGAAAAAATTATGACAAAAAGTCGTGATCCCGAAGAATTAAAATATATTTGGACACAATGGTATGATAAAGCTGGTAAACCAGTAAGAAAATATTTTGAAAAATATATCGATTTGAAAACAAAAGCTGCCAAATTGAATAGTAAGAGCATGTATTTTAATCATTATGTATATTGAATTAATTTTTATTTTTTTTTTTTCATTTTTAGATTATACTTCTGGTGCTGAGGAATGGTTAGATGAATATGAAGATGAAACATTTGAAAAACAAGTTGAAGATGTTCTGGCCGATTTAAAACCATTCTATGAACAATTACATGGTTATGTACGTTGGCGTTTACGTCAAAAATATGGTGATTTAATTGTTTCTGAAAAAGGACCAATTCCAATGCATATTTTGGGTAATATGTGGGGTCAAACATGGGGTGAAATAGCTGATTTGGTAGCACCATTCCCAAATAAACCATTAGTTAATGTAGATGATGAAATGAATAAACAAGGTATAACACCAATAAAAATGTTTCAAATGGGTGATGAATTTTTTCAATCATTAAATATGACAAAACTTCCAAAAACATTTTGGGAAAAAAGTATATTAGAAAAACCAACTGATGGTAGAGAATTGGTATGTCATGCTAGTGCATGGGATTTCTATTTAATTGATGATGTTCGTATTAAACAATGTACACAAGTTAATCAAGAACAATTATTTACTGTACATCATGAATTGGGTCACATACAATATTTTCTACAATATCAACATTTACCACATGTATATAGAAATGGTGCAAATCCTGGTTTTCATGAAGCTGTTGGTGATGTTTTATCATTATCTGTAGCAACACCAAAACATTTGGAAAAAATCGGTTTATTAAAAAATTATAAACCAGATCAAGAAGCTCGTATAAATCAATTATTTTTAACAGCATTAGATAAAATTGCTTTTCTACCATTTGCATACACATTGGATAAATATCGTTGGCAAATTTTACGTGGTGAATTAAAACCAGAAGAATGGAATTGTGGTTTTTGGAAATTACGTGAAAAATATTCTGGTATTGAACCGCCAGTAAAACGTTCTGAAACTGATTTTGATGCTGTAGCTAAATATCATGTTTCAGCTGATGTTGAATATTTAAGGTAGAAATTTATAATTAATTTTTTATTTATTTGTTTTTTTTTTTTTTACCATAATTTAAATTTTAATTAAACATTTTTTATTTAATTTAATTTATTTTTTCAGATATTTTGTTTCATTTATAATTCAATTTCAATTTTATAAAGCTGCATGTATAAAATCTGGTCAATATGAGCATGGTAATCCACTACTTCCATTAGATAATTGTGATTTTTATGGTAGTACTGAAGCTGGAAATGCTTTTAAGTAATTATCAATTATTTAATATAAAAAAAAAAATTGAAATTAATAAAAACAAAAATTTTATTTAAGGTCAATGTTATCATTAGGAGCATCTAAGCCATGGCCAGATGCAATGGAAGTATTTACAGGAGAGAGAATAATGTCTGGATCTGCTATTCGAGAATATTTTGAGCCATTAATTGTTTGGCTTAAAGCTGAAAATGAAAAAAATAATGTTTATATTGGATGGGAAAAATCAAATAGTAAGAGAATTTAAATTATTATTAATTTGTTTTTTAATTTATTAATTATTTATTATAATTTTTCATTATTTTCCAGAATGTGGGTGATTTTTATTAAATGATTGATATTTTTTATCAATTTATGTTTTATGTTAAATGTATTTAGTAACTAATTTAATTTAAAAAAAAAAATGTTTTTTAAATTAAATTTATTTGTTAGTTTGTCTTTAATAAAAAAAAAAAGAGATTTTAAATAAAAATTTTAATTTTCTTTTATTTATTTATGTTTATACAATTAAAAAACCAATTTTAGAAATAAATTATATATTAATTTATATTAATTAAAAAATGAAACTAAATTTAAAAAAAAATTTCTTAAATATATCACAATCATAATTTAATTTTAATTTTATTCTTATTAGTATACAATCTACATATATAAATTATTAAAATTACACCAAAATTTGATTAACCCTATTTTCTATAGGAGAATTTCATAACATTAAATAAAAGACGATCACATCAAATCATCACATTAAATCAGAAATTTTTAAAACTCTTGAATTTCAAAATTTGATTTTGTTGAATTTATTGAAACCAATTAATATGGATTTTAATTTCATACAATATAATTATAATTTATTGTCATTTGACAGTTTGAAATTCTCCATTTCTATTTAAAAAATAATAAAAAAAAAAAAAAAATATTACTCTGATGGTGTATTATCTTGAATCCAATCTCCATAATATGAAATAGATGTATAAACGCTTGGTATACGAGCTCCACCACAATTATCAGAACCAAATGACATAATACCAATCTATAAATAGCATAATAATTGTATATGACAATAAATAATTAAATTTTTTTAATAAAATTTCAAATTATATACTTGTGAATAAATTCCATTATCTTGTATAAATAATGGTGCACCACCAAAACCTTGACAAACATCTTTTGTTTCACCACCAGCACACATCCATTGTCCATCTATATGAAAATAATTTATTATCAATCAATATTTAATAAAAAATAATTTAATGTTTTTTTTATTACCATACTTACCAACAGAATTTGGTGATTCTAATGCACCAGTTGTACCATAAACACGTAAACATAATTCCCATGCAGCTAATGGTACCTCAAGTGATACCATTTCATTTGAACGAATATTTGATGATGAAAGTTTACCCCAACCAGCAATTATAGCACGTTTACCAACCACTAAATTTGATTTAGATTTTTGTAAGCAAATTGGTTGTGATGCAACTGAAAATTATTTGCAATTTATTTTGATTTAATTTATTAATAAATCTTAAGCAACAAATAAAAAAATTAATACAAAAAAAAAAATTATATTGAAATCAAAGAAAATATTGATGAGAAATATTGTATTTGTGACCTGATTTGTATACCCATTAAATTTCGTAATTAATTAAAAGTAAAAATCTAAAATTATATCACGACAAATTTATTTGTTTTACATCAATTTACACACAGGATTTTTTTTTTTTAATCTACTGAATGTGATTACAAGTATAACAAACAAATTGTATGTATGTATGTATAACAGTATATAGAACACAATATTCCGATCTAATTAATTTGAATAGAAAATGAGCTCATATATTGAAAACCAGAAGTAATTAAATATAACCTAACTATAATTAAAAAAAAAAATACAAAATAATTAAAGTTTTAAATTTACATCTAATATTGTATTAAATTATAAAATTTATTTAATAATCACTATATACCCAATATATACTATATACATTATGTTGTTGATTATAATTTTTAAAAATTAAATTAAAACTCACCTGAATAATTCATTGGAGTTTTTAATATTAATAATGCAATATCATGATGATATTGTCCATGTTTATAATCTGGATGTACAATTACATGACTAATTGCATGATTTACTGAACGTGGAGCACAAAAACCACTTACAGCACAATCTGGTTCTGTTGATGTATCATATTCACCAATTCGAATACTTGATCTTTAATTAAATCAATTAAAACAATATTAAATATAGAAATATTAATTAAATAATATTATTTTAATTAAATATATAGTAATATAAATATTTAATATTAATTTAAAATTAACCCTTTAACTATCGAATAACGCATTAAAATTAACAAAATATTTTGCCACAATTATTCCGTACAAATACCCTGAATATATTATAAAAATAATATTTATTAAAATAAAATTCTATTAAATTAAACTTACAATCGATGACCATCTGCTTTTGCTAAAGCACAATGAGCTGCTGTTAATATTACACGTCTTGAAATTATTGAACCAGTACAAGGATATGCAAATTGTCCTGTATTAACATCTTAAAGTATATTATAAATAAAATTTCAAAATTTATTTTAATTTTATTTTGTTTTTCAATATGTATATATAATTTACTTTTAAATCCAACTCTTGCAACAAATGGATATGTTCCAAGTCCTTTATAAAATTGTCCTTGTACTAAACTTCGACCACATACTTGATTTTTTTCTAATGGATTACTTGGACAGCATACATATGGTACTTCTTCATTTTGATTACAAAATAATGATTTATCACCATAATAACAACTTTTTGCAATATCATATATTAATGGTGAACATTCAATCATTGGAACACATTCACTTGTTACTGAACATTCATTTGCACTACCATCATAAAATTGACGTACTTTTAAATATGGATTTGAATTTGTTGAAGTTCGGCTAGATGATGATGATGATGATGATGATGGTACTACAAGACGTTCTAATGTGTATATATATATAATATATAAAATATTTATTATGTATATATATATTAAAAATAAATATTAATTAATTAGTACAAAATATATAATTGTGTTTTTTTTTTACTGCATGTAACTTTATTTTTAATTTATTAAGATATTTAGAATTTTGTGATCAAACGAAGGAAAACTAGTAGCAATAGTAGTAATAGAATGGTAAGTATATTCACAGAATTACAATATAGATCCATGTAAAGAAAAATATTGTTCATAATAGTAAAAATAACTTTAAAACAATAATTGTTAAGTACGAAATTTAATTACATAAGGTTTGAAAATAACAAAGGAAGTAGTAATGCCGGACTTAAAAACGATTTAATTTTTTTTTTTCAAAACCTTAAACCGTCATAATTTGATTATAAAAAGCATCCTTCATATGTTAAGTCTTCTAAAAAAAAAAAACCAACTGAAACAGTGGAATAACTTAGACAAAGTCCAAACCAACCAACGACAAAAATTTACAGAGAAGAACAAGACCGCAAAGGAGTGAATACAATTCAGAGTTCATATATATCAATTGAAGACAAAAAGTTTACTATGAGAGCATAAAGAAATGAAAACACATTATCATTTACGAATTCGAATTCAATAACGACAAACTTAAATAATATCTTAAACGGTTAATAATTTGTAATGTGTGCATAGGTCTAAGCTCATTTAATTATAATTCACATACATATAAATTTGTTCAGTTATGAACATTCAACATTATCATTATTATCATCTGAAAATACGAACAAGAATATCCTGAGTGGCACTCAGAGCACTCAGAGACTTAATAAAAAAACCGAGTTATCACAATAAGCCCATTTGCGGCTGCGGTGATGTAGGGACTAAGTCCCTCTCGGAATAAATTAAATATAAATTAAATTAATCTAAAAATTCAGTTATATTATTAGGTCAATTTTCAAAATATGTACTAAATGTAGTAGCACTATAAAACGGAATAAAAAATCCTATACTCAAAGAGTCGAATAAAACAAAATAAATAAATAAAATTCTATATATAAAAATGTTCTCGACCCAGATAACGTCAGCAGGTAACTTGGCTAGCATAAAATAATTTACCAAAAGTTCCTTCTTCACAATATCCTGGATTGTATATCCATAAAATTAATAATCCAATTAGACTTTTTATAAAAAATATTATTCCCATTGTTCTTTGTTTTAAAAAAATATTAAATTTGCCATTAAAAAGAGCAAAAAAAAAAAAAAAAATTAAAATCACATTTAAAATTAAAAAATTTTATTTAATTAAATAGAAATTTTTTTTTAGTAAAATTTCACTTTTTCTTTTTATTCAAAAATATCATAAAACTAACGGTACAAAATTTATGAACAAAATATATTTTCAAATTAATGGTATCCACGACTAAACGATATATATATATATATATATATGTATAATTCGACGGCCAATCAATTCCGATTTTTTTATATTAAAGTATTTAACTAGAGTACAGTTGAATTAGAACTAAATTGTAGAATATTCGAACAAATCAAATATGAATATTGCATCCCATCCAATATTCATTAGACATGAACTGATTTATTATTATTTTTTTATTTTGTTTTTTAATTATACATTTGATAAATATAATATTTTATTTATAAAAAAAATATATTATTACAGTTTTTCATTTTGATTAAAGTTCAGACTAAAAATTATATATTAAAAAAATTATTATTATTATTATTGTTATTATTATTATTATTACCTGTAAAAATATCAACAATTCATCATTTCCGTTGGACATAATTTCTGTTCTAGAATATTAGTTGTTTTTTTTTTTTTTTTTTTTTTTTTTTAGATTTAATCGAATAGTTTTTAGAACTTTCGCAATTCATTCAAATATTTAAAAAATATAGGTAGTCTATTACTCATCATTATTATCATAATAATAATAAAATATTACTGAACTTTACTAAATTGTGCGTAGCTTTAGTGAATATTGTTGTTCTATAATTACATTTTTCTTTTAAAGGATGTGTATATAAAATTTGTTAATTCGATTATGATTTGATTAAAAAAAAAAATGAATTTATATAAGGGATGTAAATTTATATTGCTTACATTGTTTAAGTTTTTAAAAATCTTATACGTACTTGTCTTGTAGGAGGGTGACATAGAAAATGCAGTAGGTTTTCAGCTACATTCTAGTATGTACCATAAAGAACTATAGATAATGTAGATAGTTTTAAAATGCTTGTTTTAACTACGCAGAACATTAGTATGTAAACATTTAAAATTAATTATGTGGTTTATAGTACGTTATGGAACATACTAGATTGCAGTTAAAACTTTAAAACTATATTTTCAATATCACGCAGATTTCATATTTCTATGGCTTTAAAATGAAAGTCAAAAAAACAAATACAATTATTTTTTACCATCTAAATCATCAATTTCATATATCGGTTACATCTACATCAACATTTAATTAAATTACTTGTAAAAAAAATTTTCTCATAACACCTTTGCATCTTTATTGGAAAGTCCATTTATACATTTGGGTAAAAATACTGAAGTTAATTTAAGTTTTAGTAAAATGGATTAGTGAATTAAGTACTTTTTGTTCTGAACCTAGAAAGCTTACATGATACTTTGGCTTTATAACTAGTTTTATATTGTACATTAAAAAAGCGTGAAAGAAACTTGAGTTTATTCAAATCTATAACTGATGGATAACTAACGGAATTTAAAGGAAATTGTATGTGCAAAATTGTCTTTCTATAGCATCCTAATTGGTAGAAGCGATTAGAAAAAATGTAATCCAATTAATATAAATATTAAAATTTAATCTGGCAACCCTCACAGAAAATCCCTTTGAACATAAAATTCATTGCGTCTACTCAGGGATGCTTTTCCAAAATTTATCAACCGGTTCGCAGTGATATTTTTTTACAAATTTTTTTATTTTTTTAACCGGTTCGCAGTGATATTTTTTTACAAATTTTTTTATTTTTTTAATATTAATATTTCCATCAAAATATTATGGTTTGTCAGAGTAGCAGACTAAGTCAAGAATATTTAACCATCGTTCTTATTCTTTGCAACAATAATGTAATAGGATAAAAAAATAATTTAACGAGGTAAAAATCAATTTTATTTTATTTATTCATTTCAAGAGATACAAAATTAACATAAAAAAAAACTGAACATAACAAAAAATTGTGAAATTTCATATATTAGAAAATATTATTGTTATATTATTTAAAATATTTCCAAATATCTAATTGATTTTCAGTATATTCTTTCAGTTTAGATTTTTTAACCCTGGTATCATCTGCCGAGTTATGGTTCCTTAACCAAGTTTTACATAGGACGATCACTAAGCGTTCCAAGTTTCCAATGGACGATCAACTAAGTTTAATGTCATCAAATTTGATACTGTCTGCACTGTTAATCTGGCTCTTATATCAATTAATGAGTAGACAAATTTTAAATTCAAGAATTATGGAATGGTTATATAAATATAGGAGGTGGAAGAGGTATAGTAATTATGAGAAACATTCAAATACAGTTCAGTTTAATTCTTTATTATAGAAAAGGTATAAATGAGAAAAGAAATGATTGCAAATGCAATTGGTATAAATTGACTATTGAGAGACTCACTACTACATTGATCATTTGTTAAAGGCTAAAATTCAGTTCATATAAATTTTTCACGTTACTCTAAATAAATCATCTATATAGTATTCTTAATCAATGCTTTTACATATATACCTATCTATGGTAACTTGATAAAATTTTAAATTTTTTTATATTTTTTTTAAAATTAACTGAAAGAATTCTATAAAGTAAAAAATTAGAATCGCAATGCAAACTAGATAAAATTTTCAAATTGTTTATATAAATTTGCACCAAATGGTAAATAAATTTTATTTAAATAATTTTTTTTTTTCGCTTATTTTAATAGCCGGTTCGCACGAACCATAGAATTTGCATCTAACGGTTCGCACGAACCGGTGCGAACCGGTAGGAAAGCATCCCTGCGTCTACTGGCAATATAGGACGATAGGTGTGTTGCTAATGACACTTAATATTGAATAGTATATTTTACAGTTAGAATAATCATTTATTTTATTAAATTTTAACAACCCAAGAGGAGTATGGATCATAAAAAAATAATTGTTAAAATATTCTGTAGAATATATTGAACAATGTCGCAATTATATCAGTGCATATACGTGTGAAGTGGTCAACAATATCAAATTAGGGATATGGATAATAAGGACATTATGACATTGTAAGTAGATGAGATTTAATGCAGATTTATATTTATTTTGCGCTATGTAAAATAATTTGATCACTATGTTTTCTATTAGAAGTCGCAGCTTATCTGTTTTTCTTTTACTATACCAATTTCTCTATTTTATTGTGTCCAAAATGTTTAATATAGGATTATTTTTGTGAAGTTAGTATATTAAACAGAATCGGAGAGAGAAAACAATTTCGAGTTGTTCCATCTTAATAACTTTCTAAAAGTAAGAATGAATCAATTCTAATAGATTCATTCTTACTGTTACTGAATTTTCTATTTGATAAAACATTTTACGATGTTAAAAGCTTTCTTCTAGTCAACGAATTGTTTAAATATAATTTAATATGTTTTTTTTTTAATAATGCCTAATTATCAGTAACTCGAAATTTATTGCAAGTTATCATGCAAGTAAAATTGCCACCTACGTCACAGATAGTAAAATAAAAACATTTCTTTGACAACATCAATATTGCAGTAAGTAATTAGCATCTTTAGATTAAATTTTATACCCAAACCTCTAATTTTTATAATTTAATCTAATAATTTTTCATGAGTTCTATTCAATACCCTATAGTGGTTAATATTTAAAAATAAATAATTATTTGTTTTTTTTTTCAATAATTTTAAACATTATGTTTGCTTTTTTATGGTCTCCATTTACTATTAAGTTAATTTTAATGACACGACACGACGACAATCATATGAATTGGTCCAATGAATTTATTTAAAATTTAATTTTAATGAGAAAATTTTAGATTACCATTTTAATGTAATTTTTTGTATATAAGTATATGTGTGTGATCATGAATGAATTAAATTTTTTGAATAGTATAAGTATTTTCCGGATATGTTTTAAATTCTTCAGTAGCATATGCATAAATTCTTCAATTAAAATGTTATAGAAATATGAATTTAAAAAATAATTTAATATTTCAATAAAATTTGTATTTTTTTTTTTTAATTTATTTATTGGTTGATTTAGATTGTTCATACTTAGTTATTATTTTCTTATTATCAATTTTATTACTACTGATTTCTGTCGGTTGTTGTGGAGTACAAAATCTCAATGAAATTTTTGAAATCAATGTGAGTCCTGTGTGATCAATCACTGAAATCATCAATTTTCTCTACGAGTTTTTGCAACGATTTGTGGGCTCTAAGCAAATGCTTGTCTACATATTTCGGATTGATTGATTCCAAGGATAATGTTCAATGGATTTTTATGGATCAATTCATGTCTATTTTAACATTCTCATTCTCATATCTTCTGTTATAAGTTTTTGGTTGTATATCTTTAGAAAATCTGTGCTGATATTCCTGCTAGTTCAATTGAAATCATTTAGATTCATGCCTTTATTAAAGTTTTTTCTCTGAATTATTAAATGTTTGATTTTACTTCACTATATTAAATTTATAATACTTGGATGTGCTAACCTTTATGGATTTTATTTTATTATTGTTTATTAGTATTATTTATTATTGATCAAAAATGAAAACTTAACATAATTATTAATAAAATGTTAAAATCAACAACTCATAATAATCTATCCAATTAATTTGTTGAGCTTAATAAAATCAAATAATCTTAGAGTTAAATAATTAAAATTATCATGCTCAAAAGTATAATGTTTGCATATTATTAGGATTAAATTGAATTTGAAAGACAATCAAACAAAATATTTGATTGTCTTTAAGATTTTTTCAAATTATCTAATAATTAATTTAAATTTAAACCAGTTTTTTTTTCTGAATTTGTTTTGTTGTAATTACATTAAATTGACCTAAGTATTTCACATTTCTCATACATATACATATGTATATGGCAAAAGGTATACAATATATACCTTTAGGTATTAAAATTAAAATTTTCTATTAATAATCAATTAATTAAAAATTTGTTTTGAATTTAATTAATAGAATTTGTTGCGATTTAATATTAAATGATTTTTAGGGTTACCAGATGATTTAAATTAAAAGATTTTTTTTTTATTTTTATTTATTTATTTCATTATGTATGCATATAAGTATCACATCATGAGTAAGTCTCTACAAGAATATACTGTGTACGATAAAGATAAGAATGAAAAAAAATTATATATAGGAAGATTGAATTTTTAAATTTTACATGTAGATATGTGATACATAATTGTATAAAAGTGTGTTTTAGCTGGTAAACATTTTAAGTGTGAAAATATTTTGTAGGATCTAATGATCTATGAAATTAATTACTTATAATACCTATTTATAATACTTAAAATTTTTACCAGCTAACACCCAGCTTTATTCAGCTGTAATAAAAATTTGAACAAAAGTACAACTACTACTCTTTGTAGATTTTTGTGCTCAAAAACAACAACATTTCTCCAAACTGTTTCTTTTTTTTTGAGTCAATCTTTTTCCAATTTATTATTACTAGATTTCTCGTATCACATTTAATACCATTCTGCTATCCATTGTTCGGTCTGTTTTTGTACTCGGTTGTATATTTTACATTAATAGTCAAATATTAAGTGATACCATACGTAGTTTGATATTACTTTTTAAATTCAGATAAGTCAGAAATTATCTACAAATTACATATGCTGGACAAAATATTTTGCGTTGAAGTAAAGTTGTTTGATTATTTTTTTTTTACTATTGCATTTATATGAAATTGATTTGTTGTTTTTTTATTGATTAATAAATTTGTTACCTACTTGTCTCGTAGGAGAATTACATCAAAAATGCATTATTAGGTATTTAACTACAATCTAGTATGCACCATAAAGAATTATAAATAATGTACATAGTTATAAAGGGTTTGCCTACTGCCTTAACTATACGCAGAAAGATATATCAGTATGTAAAGATTTAGAATTAATTATGTTGTTTATATTACGTTATGGAACATACTAGATTGCAGTTAAAATTTTAAAACTATATTTTCGATATCACGGGATTTCATATTTCTATGGCTTTAAAATGAAAGCCAAAAACCCAAATACAATTATTTTTTTACCATCGAAATCATCAATTTCATTCTTATATCACTGTTTAAATTCAGATAAGTTAGAAATTATTTGCTGGACAAAATATTCTGCGTTGAAGTGAATTTGTTTGATTAATTTTTTTTTACTATTGTATTTATATGAAATTGATTTGTTGTTTTTTTATTGATTAAAAAATTTGTTAAGTTTTTAAAATTGTATTACATTTTATTTATATGTAAACGGTACATATTAAGCCTGTATTATTATATGTCAATGTTACATATATTAAGAATGTGTAATTGTATCAATTTTTATTATATGTAAATGTTACATATAAAGCCTGTATTGTTATATATACATACAAATGTTACGTATTAAGTCTGTATAATTGTATTAAATATTTCTCATATGTAAATGTTATATTTTAAGCCTATATTGTTATATATAAATGTTACGTATTAAGCCTGCATTGTTATGTGTAAATATTACATAATAAGCCTGTTACGATTAATTTGAATGTAATGTACATTTTCCAAAAAACATGCTATTAAAGTGTTTTCATACATTTTTTTATATTTTAAAAATTAAAAATTAGTTTAATAAAAAAGCCCCACATTGCCTACAGATTTATCTGTGGGATGAACTGTTAAAAATAAATAAATAAATAAATAAAATTAAAAATCTAACTAATAAATTTTTATCATTTAAATTTTTTGAGTTAAGTGATTGAAATAGATTAATTATTCAATAGGCATTTTAAATATGTAGAACAATTCCAAAAATGTGGCAATTTGGTGATCTTGTTAAAATGTCTATTTTAAATCTGAAGATTGACTTATTAGTTAGTAGACACATCTTTCTAAATATAACAATAATTAAGTTAAAAACCTTCTGAAAAATAGAGTGAATCTGGCAATCTTTGTTTTTTTGTTTTACGAATAATAATCATTTTAATTAATAGAGGCATATAAATATTATTTTTAGTTTGTTAATAAACATTTTCAGGACTAAAAAAATAGTCTTTTATAGTTTTTTTATTGTTAAAAAATATATATATGTAGGTATATATAAGAAGAAAAACAAAACTTGATTTTATAAATTTATTCAATAATCAATAAAGTATATAAATTTGAAATTTTTATAGGTGTTAAATGTATGACAATTTGAATAAATTAATTTTTTATTTTTAAATTTATTTCCTTGTAACAATAGCGAATCTTTTTTTTCATTTTTATTTTTATTTAATAATATATATAAACTAAATAATTATTAACAAATTTGTTTTTATATATAAATGTATGTACTTGTATATATATAGTATACATAATAATACAAACAAGTTTTTTTTTGTCGCAAAAATTTTAAATCAACATAACATGAATTGAATTGAATTTTGCATTCATATTCAAACAACGGCCTTGAACTTTTCAAATAGCTTAGAATTTTTAGTAAAATTAGTAGATTCTAGACAATGATGGAAAAAAACAAAAATCATAAACAAGAAATAAATAAAAAAATAATTTTATTTTTGATAACATCTAGAATTTTATTTGATTACAAAATCGATTTTGTTGATTAATTATTAATACTTCTATTATCTTCTTCGAGATGGTAAAGAAGAGAAGTATATCAACTTATCAAAATATATATCATTAAATAGTATCATTAAATTTATTATTTTGATTAATGAAATTTATTTAGTGTATAACCGCTATTAAGAAAATGTCTTTTCAAAAATATATAGATAGATAAAACAAAAATACGTTAATATTAGAAATTTATTCAATAACATTCAGAATTCAAATATCACTAAAATCAAATTCCACTAATAAAAAATTTAATATAGTTTAAATCAATTAAAATAATAGAAAATTAATAGAACATTAACTTCCTATCTTCTGTGGTATAAAGAATTTTTAAGTGCTTTTAAAAATGTGGTATATTCGACGGCGCCAGTAGAAAATGTCATTGACAAACTCTGGACAAATGACTGACAAACAATGGACTGACAAGTAATAACAAGTCGGAGAAGAGAAAATGAAAAAAAAATATCCTTAATATTTTTAGACAAACTTTATTAACAGATGTATGTCCATCTTCTTTGACTGCAACATTTACTATGGAATTTGGTATTTATTGCAATTATGTCAGTTCATTCGAATATTTTATTATGATGATAATTACATATTCTTCTCTCTTGAAACTATTATGATACAATTTTTCAAATATTCAGATCGATTTTTGTTGTTTTTTCTATGTGTTGATATGTAGCTGCTATAATTATATATATATCTAAAATTAAAACTTCACTTCTATTTAATAGTTTAATAAATCTATCAGTTTAGGTATTTTAAAATTCAAATTCATTGTGTTTATTTATTGCATTTGTATATAATTAAATTATCAGAGTTAAACAATTAAAAAAACATCCCAAAGTATAAATAACTATAGTTATTATAAAAACTATATGTTTTTTTTTGTTTTTTTTTTTTTTTTATTAATATCCATCAGGTACAAAATCGTATAAAAAAAAAACAAAAAAAAAATAGAAGCATATTAAAAAACGTAAGTATAGATTTGAAAACTTTTAAGGTGTTTATTTTTCACATTCTGTAAAAAAAAAATATAAATTATTAAAAAATTATATATTAAAATTTCCTATAATGTCACATACGTTTTGTTTCCTTCCATCCAACTTCAGCTTTATTATATAAGTTATCTTCTTTCAACCATACAAATAATGTTTCATAATATTCAAGAAAACCATCTAAACTAAGTTCAGTTTGTCCATCTGTTAATGCTGATAAAATTTCAGTCCATGGTTTTGATGAACCAAGTGCCATTGCTTTTCTATATTATTATATGGAAAAAAAAAAATTTTACTGTCATTAAAAATAAAAACAATTATTTTCTATATTATTATAAAAACTATCTAATAGATACTATATTTAATTCTATATATTAAATTAGATAATTAAACTTACGAAATATTTTCACCAATTTCAGGATGTCCAGATAAATCACAATAATCTAATGGTAAATTAGGATCACCTTTTACATATTGTCCAGTTTTTTCACATAAATATTTATAAACTTGATATTTAAGTGCAGTACCAATAATTGTTCTAAAAACATAAAATATACATTAGTATCTATTAAAACACTTAAAAAAAAAAAAAAAATTTATATTTTTAAATATTTCATTTACCCTGAATAAATTTCATCAACTGAAATTAATAATTTTGATGGTATATCAAAATCATGATTTGTTCTTTTAATTGGTGGTATTGCACCAATATATTTTTCATTAAGATTCCAATATGCACAATTATCCCATGTTTTAATACCAGCATCTAATACATCAACACGATATTTATCAAGAATATATAAAATTGGTAGAACAAAAATCTCTTGAAAACCCTATATTAAAAAAAATTATATTTATTGTTTTACTGATGGTGCTATGCAATAAAGCCATAAGAAAAAAAGCAACATATTTTTTATTCCATTGCGAAATAAAGTCATATGTTGAAATTTCTCAAATATGGCTTTATTTCTGAAATCGGAATTAGAATAAAATTATAATAATTTTCTTGCGTATGGCTTTATTACATGACACTTATTTTACTTTTAATATTATAAAACAGTTTAAGTTATTTTTTTCATAATAAACAAAATATTACTAACCATAAAATAGAGTCTATTTAAACGATGTTTTCCATTAAATGAATCTAATGGTAAAATTCCAACTTTTTCTAAATATGTTGGTGTTGTAGCTGATAATGAAAATATTTTACCTAATGATTCTAAAAAATCAGGGAATGGTTCCATTTGAAATAATGTTGGTTGAATTTTTGATTCTTTATAGAAATGAATTGATGATACTGTTTCAAACATATTCATATATCTTAAATAATCAACATTTGGACAATGTGTCATTCTTATTAAATCTGATGCATAATAATTATATGGTTTATTTGTACAATATAAATATGTTTCACTTGGATCACCTTTAGGTAGAACATTTTCAGCCCAATATTTGCTTTGAATTAAATTTAGTTACATTTAGTAAAGGAAAAATAATATATATAAAATTGGCAGCAGGATTTGTTCCTACCGTATAATAAAATTTAAATTAAAAATTAAATATATATAAAAAAAAAATACAGTCCATGGCAGTTATTTAGAACCACTTTAGCATGTTTATAAATTTTGTTAAAAATGAAATGTTAATAATGAATGGTTAATACAAAATAAAATAAATAAATAGAATAAAAATTTTCGAAAAAATATACGGTTAAATTAATTCAATTAAAACAATTTAAAAAATTCGCAAACATTTTGTTTACCTTAAAAATATTGGCAAAAAATGTTGTCCTATTTCAAAAACAAATTTGGCAAATTCGTATTTTTATTAAAATCTTTGCAATCTTTTATTTCATATAGAAGTGTATAATAAAAATTATTTTCTAGATGTTTTGATAATAAAGATTGATGTATTTTTATTAAATAGACCGCAATTTTAAAAGATCTTGTCTGAAAATGTTGGCTTTTCATAAACACATAATGCAAAACAAACGTTTTGACAGAGTTATTAAAATTTAAATTTTCTACATTTGCACTTTTGTGTTATAAATTAAAAAAAAATAACACAACTCAACTTATTACCATAGTAAATTAGAAATGTTTATGAACAAACTTTATGTTTATGTGTCATGTACATTTTGTTTATGGACAAAATACTCAGTATATTGCTTGTTTATGAAAACCCCTTATATTTTCGAATAATTTGAAGTAGGTACTCCTATTTTTTATTTTTTTTTTGTTTTTTATATATATATATATATATTTTTTTTTTTTGTGTTTTGATTATTATGTTAAAATTGGTAGACCAAATAAATAAATAAATAAATAAATTTAAAAATTGAGGTACAATTTAGGAGTATAAATTGATTTAATTAAATATAACTAAAAGCACAGATAGTGGTAAATATATACTGGTTGTATTTTTATAGACTTGCAAAAAGCCTTCGATTGTGTTGATCATGATGTCGTTTTACATAAACTATCCTGCTTAAAGTTTACAAATGATCAAATTAACTTTTTTAAAACAACAGAAAGATCACAATGTGTCCGCATTGCTAATTGCTTAAGTGAAACAGCAACAATAAAGAAAGGTGTACCATAAGGCTCTATACTAGGTCCTGACCTCCTTAAAATATAAATTGACGATCTTTTGCGGCTTAATCTCAATGGTTCTGCTTCGTTTTTTGCAGATGATGCAGTCATAAAGTACTCTTTAAGCAGTGAATGTGATTTGAAGATTGCGATGTTAGAAGACATGGTATTAATCGAACACTTTCTTTCTAAAAATAGACTACTATTAAACATAAAAAAAAAACAAAAATCCTTTTATTTGAAAATAAATTATTTTCTGATTCAACATTTCTACACAACAACTCACGTATTGATGTAGTGAAAAGTCATAACTATCTAGGTCTCCTAGTAGATTCCAAAATTAAATGGGAAGATCATATTGATCTTGTTTGCAAAAAAATTTCTCCTTATGTTTTTATTTTACGCAGACTAAAAAAATTTCTCGATAAAAAAACGCTCTTTATTATATACTCGTCATATATTTTGTCAAATGTTGTTTATGTCAACCCTATATGGAGTGGAGCACCAAAAATTAGTTTAAAAAAAATCGAAATACTATAATGAAAAAATCTATTAAAATAATTCATAATTACCCAATATTGCACCCAACGGGTATGATTTACTCTAAATAAGTACCTTAGTTTCGAGAATATATGTAAGCGTGAATTGTACATTCTGGGCTTTAAAATTATAAATATTCAAATTAAGCATTATTTCATTTTGCAAAGATATGTAGATGTGCATAACTATAACACCCGAAACAAATGCAATTTTTATCTATCACTGTTCAAAACAAACTGTCTCTACAATTGTTTAAAATTTTTTAATGATCTACCTGGTAATATTAAGTCAATTGATAATTTCTGTCAATACAAAAGAAAAATATGCGAATTTCTTAATGTTTAAATGTGCAATTTATAAATATATTTGAATTAATGTAAATTTTTAATGAATTTCTAACTGATTGTATTTATTTTATATTAAAAGAAAAAAAAAACTATTGTTAAACAATTGAATTTTTATATTATTAATTAATTATAAGACCAGACAGCTTCGGCTACGGTCATAAAACTCTTATGTGTGTCAAAATTACAACTTTAAAATTGTTATTCAATTTATTTATTATATTGAATTAATTTGTAACTATTTTTGAATTATTAAAATTGTAAGTGAACACAGATAAATAAAGAAAAAAAAAAACAATAAAACTAACGGTACATTTCTCCTGGATATTTTGATAGTCAAATTATTGTTAAAATCGGTTAGTTAAAATCTCAACCTTCGAAAACACAAATTATATTCAATATAAAATGTGGTCATTAAAAATTCAAAACACAAATGACCCTAAATAACTGTCACTGACTGTATATATACTTTTTTTTAACAATTTGTTTGAAAAAATGTTAAATTTGATTAAAAAAATGTTGAATTTATTTGAAAAAAATTATATTTATATTTTAAACATACTCATCTAATCCATTAAGACCAATTGATTGAAAAAAATTTTCAGCTAATTCAAAAAATGATTGTGGTAAAAAATCTTGTTTATATAAAGCATCTGTAATATTTGGTAAACCAGTTTTATGATATGGTAATTCAATACCATCATGATCTTCATTTCTAAATGCAGCTCCAATATATTTTTCTGATAAATGTTGTGGATATGGCCAATTATATTGTATAACATCTGAACTATATTTATTACGTAATAAATTACGTACACGAGCATGAAATTGTTCAAATAACGGTTTTAATTGTATAATTAATTTATCTAAAATTTTCATCATAACATCACTTTTACCAAATTTTCTAAACCAATAATCTGATGCTTTATTATAACCATTTAATTGTGCTGCTTTTCTATATAGCTTAACAAATCTAGCAAAATCATCTTTAGATTTTAAACCACTTTTTGTACTCCATTCATTCCAATAATATTCAATTTCATTAACATCATTTGAATTATGTATTATATCTTGTACATCTGGTATTAATGTTAAATTACAATTATTTAATTGATCATTATATGAACATAAATTTATAGTTCTATATATTAAACTCATATTTGTTGTTGTATCTTCTAATTCTTTCATATCTTTTTCATTTAAAGCATCATAATTTAATTTTGGTAAATTTTTTAATTGTTCTTTTAATTTTATATTTCTTATTTGATATGATTTAAGTTTACGTGTTTCATCATTTATATGTTTTGTTAATTTAATTAATTCTTTTGATAATAGTTCTTCTTCAGGTGATTCTGAAATTTCAGAATCATCTTCTGTATAGAAGGCATCTTTACGCCAACTAAAATCTGTTTTTTGATTATAAATTGCTGCTAATTCATAATTAATTATTTCTAAGAAATCTTCTAATTCCGATTCATTGGATACATTACATTTAATTGATGTAATTAGAATTAATATTGAAAACTATATTATATATATATATATATTAGAATTAAATTAGATTTAAATTAATTAATTTAATTTATTTTTTATTTAAATTTAATATAATTACCAGAAAATAAAATTTTATTTGAAACATTATTTTCAGTTATTTCGAATATTTTTTATGATCTCAAAGCACCCCCTTTGTTTTTTTTTGTAATTTAATGAAATAACTTAGAAAACCACTTTTAAATTTCAACTTTTAAATTAATAATAATAAAAATAAATATTTTACACGATTCTATTTGTTATTGTTTTTTTTTTATTTTTTTTTATTGCCTTTTAAATTTTACTAATTCATTAAAAAACAATTTAACTTCTAAAACTAACAATGAAATATAGAGATTATCTCTCAAAAAATTTATAATATTAAAAAAAAATATTTCTGATCCGAGTATCGTTTTATTTTTACTAAAATTCAATCACAGACTGAATGAATCTCTTTCTCAAATTCAATATTTAGAAAAGAATAATAAAAACTAAAAATATAAATCAAAACAACTTCTAAAAGTTTAAAACTACTTTATTATAAGTATAAGAAGACAGATTTAACTCCTGTTAAGTCATCTCCTTTTTTTTTACCATATTTTCTATTTTAACTTAATAAAAAAGTTAATAAAAATATCTCAAAACATATATATTTTTTTTTTGTGTTTGTTGATATTCAAAAATTTAATTGAATAAAATTGATTAAAAACTTGAAAAGCTTTTCATCATATATCATCATCCGTATTAAAAAAAAAATACTATTGAACTTGACATCTCAGTTCAATACAAGTTCAGGTTCAGTTCAATATAAGCAACTCATCAATATTTTTTATTTATTGCATTTTGGTACAATATTTCCGATTTGAAATATTTAAATTAATTGTTTTTAATAGTACTTATGAATTTTCAATACCATTGAAAATGATGTTTTAAAGTATATAAATATATAAAATAATATTTTTAACATTGTTATGTCAGTATGGCTGTCTGTCATGTTATGAATTAAAACAATAAATGAAAAAGAAAACATTTTTTTTTAAATATTGTTAATTTAACAGAAGTTCATATCAAGCTTGGATAGTTGAATTATTAATAAATCTAATCACATTTATAATACCTAAACCTAATTTTATATGTAGTATAATATTTCATATACATACAAGTATGTACATAGTTCATACTCTTTATACTGTTTTTTTCTTTGTTTAATTCAAATCTTACTAATATATCTTAACTTGCTTATATCTAAAAATAAATATTTAATGTTTAATAATATAAATTTGGTCATAGCCCTATTTAAAAAAAAACAAATTAAAATCAGAAAATTTAACAAAATGTATAAAAACACAATTCCAAAAACTAAAAATACATTCAGGGTATTCACGATTAAGTGTAGAAGTGTAGTAGATGTACCTTGTTTTCGGTAATGTCGTTTGCACTTCAACTGTTTTAAAAAATCAACTGTTTTAAAAATACATTTTACTCCAAAATTCCATTATTAGTGGTATTTTGATTATATTTTAATATTGTAAATTATTATAAGTCGGATCTTCTTTTATTAAAAATTTTATTTGATTGATTATTTCGGAAACAACATGTATTTCCTTCATCAATTGATTGCTTCTTGCGACTACCTCTATTCTACAAATATAAATTGTTGTCCTCTATTAAATTATGTTGTTTTTTTTTAGTATTATATATATATTATTCTGCATTTATCCGGATGTTTGTAAGTTCGACGGAACGCTCCAACACATATACAAATTGCATATGTATACAAATTGCTTTGATGCTTTTTTTAACCCCTGTCTACCATGCTGAACCTTTGCAGAAAAAATTGATTGTATGAACTATATTTTTTTAATTTAATGTCAGTCTTCTTCGCAAATAATAAGGAAAAACAAAAAATAATAATAATAATATAAATAAAACAAATAATTTTTTTGATTTATAATAATAAGGACTAATAGAAATTTAATCAATAGTTTAATATGGTATAATAACCAAAAGGCAAACAGCATTTAACACAAAAAAAAACATAATTCACTCAAAGGTTATTCTTATTACTTAAAATTTTACACAATAATATTCATGTGTATAAGCATATTTGTATTGTATAATATTATACATTATACTACTTTATTGCTTCTACCTTTTATTTTTGTCATTATTGTGTGCGTAACTCACTTCACTCAAAAAAAATTATTTTTGTTTTTTTTTTATTATTTGCTGTATCTGTTTTCTGTATGTTCTACATACTCCATTCCAAAAATATTATTTTATTTTCAGTGTTAAGTGTTCACTGTTCACTTCACTGTTCAGGTTCACTGTTCAATCAATAGAACTTGATAGAAGTAGAGTAGGATAATAAACTCTACTTCTACGTCGGATAATAAAGTATTGTTTTTTTTTAAATTGAAAATTATTGATGAAAATGTTTTTGTATTTTTTGTAAATTTTACCAATTTAGATACAAAATTTTGAATATTTTTTTAAAAATAACACAATACCATAATAACAGTTTATTCATATAGCAAAATAAGATCCCTATACAGTAGACAAAATTTATATGAAAATAAGATCCCATTTTTAAATTTGCTCTCCCAGAGGCCACAATAACGCTAAATACGGTATAATTTATACTAAATGGCAACTAACGAATTATAACTAAATGGAAGTGAGTACGAGTATACCATACAAAAACACAAACATTTTATACAAATTTGTTGGTATGGTACTTCTTTTTCTGTTATATATATATAAAAAAAAAGATTAGTGTTAGGCCAATGTAAACATAAATAAAAATAAATATAAAGTGATATAAAACATAAGTACTGTAATTTCGGAATAAAGAATCTAATGAAAGAAAAAAAGAAACTAGGATTTATTTTGCTTCCGTCATTTATGAACTAGCTACAAAGCTAGTATTATTATAAAATGTAAAATACTGTTATTGCTTTAACGGTAAGATTTTTGATTGCCGCATTAATAATTTATTAATTACTGCAATAAAAATGTATATTGAAATTTAACTTAAGTAAATTAATATTGAAATTGTTAATACATACATACTTACTTGCAATAATTTCAATAATTTTTAATCTTATAATTTAAATAAAATTCAAAATGGAAAAAATTGTGCTAAAGCACTTAAAAAATAATATTGTAATACCTACTTTTAATTTTGCTGTTTCTTTTGTTTTATTTTTAAATTATAGCGTTTTTTAACTATGTTGTTAATGTTCATAATGCTTGTATATCAAATAAGTAAAATATGTATTTTCTTGGAAATGCTTAAAATGGGTATGGTGATTGCAAATTTTAAATGTTCTGATTCTGAACTTGAACATTTCCAGAACTAGAATTACCTCCACGATGAAGGAAATGGAATTTACAGCTTCTTATGTTCCTCGATGTAATTGCTTAGAAGATTGAAGTAGTGATTTTGGTTGTTCTGTGTATCCATACAGAATATATACGAAAAAACCGAAACTTAAAAATATGTTGACTTTTTGTGAACAACCGTTAGGTATGTTTAACCAATTAAATTTGGTGAAATATACCTAAAGTTTTTACTTATTTTATTATTTATTTATTTATTTCATTATGTACATATACATGAGACGGTAAGTCTATACAAGAGTGAGTATACGATAAAACATGTACATTTATTGTACTTAAACTATACTTAATATACGGAAGCTAGAGTAAAGTCAGATAGAAAATTTAAAAATTACAAATTTCTTCTGCTAACAAAAACACCTTCTAAACATAGCAGACATAACAAACATTATTTCAAATAATAATTCTCAGTATTAGTTAATAATGGCTACAATTTTGCTTTAAATTACACCTAACAAAGCTTAGAATTAGATAACTGAGAACATTCGGCAAATAATTTCATAACGCTATTGCTCCTACAAAGAAGTATATATGGCTTAGTTTTCCAAAGTGCCTTGGAATAATTAAACTTGGACTTCTTAATGACCGACCACGGTTACTTTCTAATGACCTACCAACGGTTATTATTTTCTATTTTCTTAATGACCTACCAACGGTTATTTTCTCATTGGAATGTTCTGGCGTATTTTTAGATATAATTTTTCTGATATTTATATTTCAGATAGTTTTCAAAAGTGCAATCAAGTTATTTATTATTAAGTTTGCACCATTTAAGTACACAAATTGACTTCTATTATTATGTGAAAATGTTTTACCAATAACAGTTCACATTCGATAAAATATATTTTTAAGAATAAAGCTGGGTTTTAGCAATGACTATATATTATACACAAGACATCCAGTCCAGACTAAATTTTTTTTGTAATGAAAGTAAAAATATTAGCTTTTGTTAAATACCGAGTCGACATCTATTGATAGAAAATATTATCAAGAAATTAAAAAGTGTTATTACAAAAACGTTTATATTTTAAATAAAACCGTTATATAACTGTTATGGTTTTAGCTGCTAAACATTTTAACACCGATTATAATATACTGATTGTTAAAGCTAACCCACCTTAAAAATACATCCAATTGTACTATAATTCAAATTGTACTAAAATTTAAATTTCAAATCAAAGCTAACCCCAGCAAAAATCATTATAAAATATTTTTTTTTTGTTTAATTTATTAATTTTTTAATAATTTTTTAATAATTTTTTAATGAATTGTATTCATTATTATGATTTGTAATATTTTTAAACAATCAAAATTTAACTGAAGGTCAAAACAAAAAAATAAAGAGTAGTATCTCAATCAATAGTATTAGTAGTTAATTTAGTATTATAATAGTATTTTAATAGTTAGCGCCATCAATATAATCTAGTAATTAATAATTTATTGACAATTTCTGAGATATTTTGATGATGCGTACTAATTGCGATGTATATGTAATACTATGACTGGGCGTCTTTTGATTTTTTTTTTTCAATTTGTTTTTTTTTGGTAAATTTAATTTAGTAATTTTTTTTTTATTGCAAATTACTAGAGGGAGGATCATCATCGAAAAGGTCAATCACCTCATCCATTATTGTTTATTCATTTTTTGTTTTCATTAAATTTAATAATAATAATAATAATGTTTTTTTGTTAATTATTAAAGTTATTTTGAAATATTTATGATCTAATCTGAACTCAATTATTTCATTTGTATACTGGGTGTAATTTAATTTTTGAATAAATTGAAATTTTTAAGAAAATAGCTTTCAGGTAGAAATTGATGTTAATAAAGCTTAAAATATTGTGATAAGTTAATGTTAGTGGACAATTTGTACTTTATGATGATGAAGTGGTATGTGTTCAGAAAATTTGGCTAGCTCAAAACTATTTTTAGGATGACCTATTGTATGTCAATGCAATTATTTGAACATTAAAATGTAAAGTATTGTATTTATTTAATTAAAGTATAGTTTGTTTGATGTAAATACTCAGGGAAGTAGGAAAAATAATTGAAGATAGTAAATAAATAAATAAATAAATAAACTAGCATATACAAATTGTATTGGATGGTTTAATATCTCAAAAATTCACTATCAATGCTATTGTCCTTGAAGGCTCAGTTCTTTCTCAAACATTATTTATAATATATATAAATGATCTCATATTCACGGTTTCAAACTATATTGACAGTTTTGCTGATGATACAGATAGGTACTACCCTTCATTCATTGTATTTATATGAAAAAGCTGTTGAAGTGACCCAGACTTCAAAATTATAATTCAGCATAAATCTATCATCAAAACTAGATTTAGTCAGTGTTGAATTCTGACCCCATATCTACGCAGTCGAAATTTTTGTCACAGAGAACGAAAAAACATAATATCTTGGTTTTTAAACAGCGACCTTCAAAAAATACATGACTAGGGAAGTGTAAATATGTACAATTCAGGTTGAGATTATTAGTTCCAAATTAAAAGCTGAAAAATAATTCATTCATGTTGTTTAGAACCCTTTTAATTTTCTGTCTATCGGTTCACTTGGAGAGTAGCATTTAGTGGGATTTCTCTCCCACTCAGAACGAAATTAAGAAAATACGAATTAGACATAGTATATAGCAGTAGAACCAATCAAGTCAAGACTATTCTAGACTATTCAACTAAAGACCCATATTGATTATTGCAACAAAGTTTATATATGGGCAAACTAGGAGAAACATGGAAACATTTGGACACAATAATTAAATAGAACTACTTTGTTCGAGTGTTGTATTAAGAAGAAATTTATTATAATTATTTTATCTTAATCTAAGTTTTACATTTGTATTAGTTATTATATTAAATTATTAAATCTACAGTTAGAACTGTTCCATTTGACAAAGCATGATAAACACTAATTTTCCATGGGCAATCCATTTTTAGGCGTTTATCAAGCTCTGTCAAATAGGCATTACAGAACACATGAAAGAAACAGAACTAGCTATAAGAAGACGAATTTAATAGAATTCAGATCCGAAGTAGCAGAACACATATTTCTAAAGAAGGCATAGTAATAATAAATTACATTAGAGATTCTAGACAACTATAGATTCAGCTGAAAGCATTGACATTTATAAAACTAAAAAAATGACTGGATATCCATTTTTTATTTAAATTTTTAGTAAAATATAATAGAATAAATAAAACCACCCCTACCTGTCAATCTAATGTTGGTTACAATATTGTATACCTATAATTCAATTTATAAAATTGCTAAGAAATTATTACAAAATTATAACAACTATTTTAAAATATCACACCTTTGCAATACTTATATATTGCAGTGGTTTAGTAATTAAAAAATATTTGAATTTCAATCAATTTTATTTAAAAAAAATGCATTTTAATTTTTAGAGCTAAACAAATTTATTATATAAGCATGTATCTGTATATATATGTATCTATTAACCGACAATTCCAATGCAATGATTCAACTTTATTTTTAAATTTTCGTATAGAACCCTCTCTCATCAGGGAACTTAAACTATATATACAAAACAAAAACAAAAAATTACAAACTATCATTTTAGCATGTGATTTTAAATTATTCACTTGTAATTTTAGTACTTAAAATCGCGATAACATAAAAATTATAAACTTTACACAAAAAAAAAAAAAATATAAAAAAATTCTTCAATTATTTAAATCGACGATCATAAATGTACTTGTAAATAACTAACTACCCCACCTGATGAATTAATGAATGTTTTTTTTTGTTTTTGTTGTAAGGAAAACCAATTTTAAAGGTCTAATCTGACCTCCTCTTAAACTTATCACAATAGTGTGGTTTTTCGCATTTTATTTTTGTTTGTTTTTTTTTTGTTTTTCTATTTCTAATGACATGTAAAATTCTCGCGGAAAACAATGCTTTTCATGAAAAATTATAATGAAAAAAAAAAAAATGAAAACTCTTATCATTGTCAGATACAATAACAACCCGCATAACTGGTGATTTTATTTTAATAACAAAAAAAAACAAAAAAAAAAAACAAAACATTAAAATTAGCATTTCAGTTTGAAGACTAATTTACTGACTTTTTAACAAAAAAAAAAAAAAATAAAGTTAAGTGAAGTCTTTACTTACTTAATAAATTAACAAAAAAAATTAAATTAGTTGTCTTTTAGGAATCGTCGCGAGAACTTTATTAAACGTGAATTTTAAATGTATAGAACGTAAATCCTAATTTTTTTTTGTTAATTATGTGCTGTAATTGTTATTGTTTTTTTATATGCAGTACACGAATTCGAAATCAGTGATCATTTCATTTAAATAAAGGAAATTAATTAAAATTCTACTAAATCATCACCATATTTGAATATTGTGAAATAATTAAAAAATATATATATATTTTAAAATTTAATTAATTTTAAAAAGTTAATTTACAAAAATTTTCACTACCCAGACCAGGTGGTTTTAATTTAAATTTTGTGATAAAAAAGTGAAATTAATTTTTTTTTACCAAAATAAAATAATAAAAAAATAAAAAAAAAGTTATGAAAATTGTGTCGCCACCATCATCATCATATTTATTAATTTTAATATTATTAAATTTTAAAAATATTCTTGCAAATCCACAATTAAATTTACCCCCATTACCATCAGTTGAACCAAGTCTACAACCAAACATTTATCCAAATAGTTATACACCAAAACAATCTGCAGCAAATGATTATAATCAAAATCGTAATGGAAATTTGAATAATCCAGGTGATGAAGATCGTAGTATGAGATTTGGTCCACCATATGGTCCACTTAGTGATTTAGATGCTGATGATAGACCTAATGATTATCGAGTAAGTATATATTTATATAATATATATTACTTAGATATTTGATAATTTTATATTTGTATAGGCTGGAATAAATCCAGATGATCGTTATCGATATAATTATAACAGTAATAATCAATTTAAGAGTCCATTTAGTAACGGTTCAATTGGTTCAACTGAAAATTATCCACCTTCATCAAATTATAATAGAAATTCACCACCATATAATAATCAAAATCTATCAGCATTTAATCGAACTGCTAGTGAACAAAATATACAGGATATATATAATAGAGATCGATTCAGTTCAACTCAACGACCACCATTTCAAAATCAAAATCAAAATTTAAATGATCCACAATTTACAAATAATAATGATCCAAGATTAAATAATGATCAACGATTTAATAATGATCAACGATTTAATAATGATCAACGGTTTAATAATGATCAACGATTCAATAATGATCAACGGTTTAATAATGATCAACAATTTAATAATGATCAACGATTCAATAATGATCAACGGTTTAATAATGATCCAAGATTAAATAATGATCCACGTTATGTTAATGATGAAAGATTTCGTTTGGATCAAGATCGAAAATATGCTCGTGAAATGGAGAAATTACGTAATTTTTTAATTGAAAATGATCATAGAGGTTCATTAGAGTGCACAGCAAATGTTGCTGCTCAATGGAACTATGAGACTGATGTCAACGAAATTACTCAAACGGAAGCGGTAAGTCACACATATCATATTATTTAAAAAAAAAAAAGTACAATAGAAAGGTAGTTATTAGAATTTTTTTTTTGTTTTTTATTTTTTTTTGTACAAATCCAAAAATTGTATTTTTTATAGATGATAGTTACTAGTCACTATATGATTTTATGATGAATTTATATATAATAAAATTAAAATATTTTCATATCATAATTAACAACAATAATAAATAAACACGACAACTGAATTACTATTGAGATAAAAATTAAATAATGAATTAAAAAAAAAAAAAAAATAGAAAATAAAAATAACAAAGCTCTGACATTGACATGAAAATATAATTTTCAGTTGAATAGAGTAATATGTGTAGATATTTGGAGAGGTTGGATAAATAAATCTAAAGAAACAATGAAAATTCACCAATACTACAATTGAAATTTTAACATTTTTCTTTTTTTGTTTTTTTGCGGTTAAAATTTAAATGTTGACTGTTCTTTAATTGAAATTAGTAGGTATGTAGTAGCGGTCGGGCACTCTGTTTAAGATTTTGTCATATTTAGATATTATAACCGCAGACATCATAAGAACTAGTACAAGGATAAAATGTTATGATAGAATTTCAAGGTTAAAATTTGATAATTTTTAATATGGAATTGAAAAGGGTTTTAACCCATTACTTCCTATTGGGTATTTAAATACTCAAAAACCTTAGTGCATTAAATAAGCTATATCTTCCGTTGGGTAATAGATATTGAGCTAGTTTTGATTTTATGAGAGATAAAAAAGGCCGGACCATAATTCGTTCTCAGTAAGCTAATCAAAATTCTCAAGAACTGTCGTTGTTAGTGGGACTCAAAAAATAAGGATTTTTTAAGCCCCGATAATGTCCATAAAATTGGAAAATTTCTAAAGATCACTTAGCCTCAAACTTTCTCAATCTAATAAAACAAATATTTTTTGGATTGCAATACTTACGTCGTCTCTAGAGATGATTTAGCTTTCTTTATGGGTATTTAAATACCCAACCGTCTAAAGCATGAAAAAATTCTTATTAAAATTAGTGAAAAAAAAATTTATATTTTTATGAAAGTAAGGCACAATTCACAGTGTTTTTTTGAAGAAATCTAAAAAAGTAAAGTATTTAAATAATAATATTATGATAGTCAAAAAAGCATTTGGGATGCAAAGTAGTCGAACACTTTTTGCAACCAAATTGTGTTTTAATACCGCATTGTCTACAACTACTGCGTTTAGGCATTTTTTTCCACTATATGGTCGACATAATCTGTGCCATTTGTTGGGCATTAACAAGTACACTCCCACATGGACGGCTGACTACTTGTGGTAGTGTTACTGGTGCTTCCACCACATTTAATTTAATCAAATATACCCATTAGAAGTCACCCCTTCATACCTTGTGCAGAAAACATAAAACTTCCATGCATTCACCATTGCGGCATAAAATGCATTTGTGAGCAATGACCAATACCATTTTTTACCACGAACTTTAATTCGATAATTGTTCATAGCAATATCAAACAGATCAATAGTATCCATCCGTTTATTATACTCATTAATGACCAGTGGCTGGTCAATTGTTATCTTACGATTTTATCGGTCGTACCGCTTTGTATGGAACATTGGGCCATGTCTTTAAAAGTTGGACATTATAGTAATTTAAACAGAATTATATAAATCTTAGCCTACTAATTAGTTTTACATAAGACTCACATTTGAAACTGTATAACTTTATCAATTCACTTTTGAATTTCTAAAACCTAAAAACACAACGGTCAAACTTCAAACCATGAGATAATATGAAAAAGTTAAAAAACATTTTAAATCTTACAATACAGAACAATTTTATATTTTGTCATATAATCCACTATCCATCAATAGATATCAGATGGATCTTTTATTTCATGTAGATTATTCCTACTTGAAATAATATATCTATGAAATTGTAATTTTTAAAAAAAAATAAAACTAAAAAATTTATATAAAATGTAGTAGCGCTAACGCCTATTTAAATACCCATTCCAAATCTCAGGCGTGGCAAAAGCTAGAGATCTAATTTTTTTCTAGGCAACTTCTATGACCTCTATGACCATTCTTAGAAAATTTCATAATGATTGTACGACGGGATCTATGAGCCGGCTTTAATGGGTTAATGATTTTCCATAATTTTTTAAATTTAATTCCTTGTTTTTGGAAATTGTTCATGTTGAATGTTATAATGTCTATCATGTTAAAATATAATTCATTTTTTTTTACAACAAGTGCAATTATTTCTAATTGTTGAAAATAGTCGAATATTTTACTTGTAATTTTACTAAATATGCTTACTATACAGGTATTGAGTATTCCAACTACTACTTGTAGACTTCTTCAATATTTTATCTCTACTGAATGAACTGAGGATTTATTTTTAGTTACAATTAAACTCTCTCTTTGGCAATTTTATTCGTTGGATTGCAGAATTTTGCTCAATTAGATGAATTGATCAGTTCAAAATTTATCTAGTATAGATAAATGTCAGCAAGATACAAATTTTACTACCAAATACCACTGTCAAGATTTTTTTTCAAATGAAAAGTACTCAGGTGTATGTGAGAATTTTAGTTTTAGTCCAAATTATTAGTACGATTGAAGAAGAAGTATAATGATGTTCTACAAGATATTATTTTCTTGTAGGATTTTTTATTTTTATTTGGAAGGATGCTGTTTTAATACTATTCCTTGATGATTTGTTTAATTTTCATATCAGCTCTTCCTAATGCTTTTATTAGAAACAATTTTTTTTTTCCTAACGATAGGCCTATTTTTTTGTTCATGCAGACGCGACCTTTTTAGATTTATTGTACTTTCACTTTTGATTGTTTGAAGTTGCAGACCTATGTCCTTTTACAACCCTATTATTGTATTAATATCAATTTCAAATTTTTCTAACGATGGGGCAATTATTTTTTCATGTAAACGAGACCTTTTCAGATTTATTGTATACTTTCATTTTGATTGTTATAAATTGCTTCGTCATAAACGTCCATGGTGAACACTATTATTGCATTATTGTCAATTTCAAAACCAATTTTTTTTTCTAACGATGGAGGGATTGTTTTTCAATGTAGGTGGTGACCGTTTTAGATCTATTTTACTTTCCAGATTAGATTGATTGTTCTAAATTGCAGACCTACGTCTTTGGCGAATGTTATTGTTGCAGAAATGTCAATTTCAGAATTTAGAAACAATTTATTAATTGTGGTATTAAATAGTTATAAAAATTCGATTTTACTTTAGAAATCCTTTAGAAATACTTTAGAATATTAGAATAATTTAGAAATGTCATATTAATCTAATCTAATCGAATTGCAGTGATTATAATTGTAATAATTTTTATTTTATTTGAATTTTAGCTCTTAGCTCAACAAAAATACTCTGATTATATGCGCAGTGTATATGAATTATCACGAAATATTGATCCAAGTTTAATATTTGATCAGAATTTGGGACGACAATATCGTTTATTAAATCAAGTTGGACCTAATTCATTACCTCCCGATCAATTGGATAGGGTAAATTACAAAAAAAAAAAAAAAAACATCTAAAGGATTTAAAATTGTAAATTGTTTTTTTTTTTATTTTTAGTACAATCGATTAATTAATGATATGCTAGTTCTATACAATGGAGCTTCAATTTGTGCCTATGAACAACCATTTCATTGTGGTTTAAAATTAAATCCAGATTTAAAATATATAATGGCAAAAAGTCGTGATTGGAATGAATTACAACATACTTGGACTGAATATCATCGAAAAACTGGTAGAGATATGAGAGATAGTTTTGAACAATTAGTTGACTTAATGAATCAAATTGCTTTTGTTAATAGTGAGTTTTGAAATACAATTTGAATTTAGAAATTATTAAATACAATTTTTTTTCTATATATATATATATATATATATACAGATCAAACAACTGGTGGTGAATATTGGTTTTCAGCATATGAATCTGGTAATTTTCGTCAAGATGCTGAACGTGTATGGGAACAAATTCAACCATTATATGAACTTTTACATGCCTATGTACGTCGTAAATTACGTGAATTTTATGGTCCAGATAAAATTAATAGAAATGCACCATTACCAGGACATATTTTTGGTAATATGTATGCACAAAGTTGGACAAATATTTTGGATATAATTATACCATATCCGGGTAGAGCATTTATTGATGTTACACCCCGAATGATTGAACAAGGATATACACCATTGATTATGTTTCAATTGGCTGAAGAATTTTTTTTATCAATGAATATGTCAGCAATGCCTAAAGATTTTTGGATAAATTCAGTTTTACAATTTTTACCAGATCGTTCGGTTTTATGTCAACCATCTGCATGGGATTTTTGTAATAGACATGATTATCGTATTAAAATGTGTACGAAAATTAAACAAAAAGATTTGATAACAGTACATCATGAAATGGCACATATACAATATTTTTTGAATTATAGACATCAACCAAAAGTTTTTAGGGATGGTGCTAATCCAGGTAAGAATTATTGTTAATTAAATTTTATATATTTTTTTGTTTTCATATACATATTGTAATATTTTGGATATAATTGAATTTTGTTTATGATAGGATTTCATGAAGGTATTGGTGATGCAATTGGCTTATCAGTTTCAACATTAAAACATTTACAAACATTGGGTTTAATACAGAAATCAGTTGAAGATTTTCCCTATGATATTAATTATTTATTTGCAATGGCAATAGATAAGGTTTGTTTTTCAATTTGAAAATATTAAAATTTAAAAATAAATTTTAATAATATTCTAGATTGCATTTCTACCGTATGCTTTAACGGTTGAAGCTTGGCGTTATGATGTATTTAGTCGTAGAGTTAACAGGGAAATGGTAAATTGTCATTTTTGGAATTTAAGGTTTGTATTATTGAATTTAATTTTTGATTTTTATTTAAATATCAATATTATTTTATTATATTGTTTGCAGGGAACAGTATGGAGGAATAAAACCACCAGTTTTAAGATCAGAATTAGATTTTGATCCTGGTGCAAAATATCATATACCAGCAAATGTTCCCTATATGAAGTAAGTGCAATTTTTACAATTTTTTTTTTTTATAAATAAAATTAAATAAAAATATAAGTTATATTTGAATATTTTACTAAGCCATATTTACATTTTTTTATGGGTTAATTAATTTTAGTTTTTAGAGGGAAATAATTTTTATAATTTAAATATTTTAAGTTTGGGAAAATTATTTCAAATCAAATATTACCTAATACAATTTACGAATATTACCTAAGCATCAATATTTCTATATTTTATAACATCTGCTTCTCTATATAGATGTTTATGATCTATTCTATGCCAATCATAAACATACAATCGATGTATATACCGTTACATAACTGTTGTTCTGCTTTGTTGTGCTAAAAATGTGGGAAAGTAATTTTTTTTCTTCATATGACACGATTTCAAGTATCCTTCAATGGATTGTTGAGCCATTTGAGTTTCCATTTCAAACTAATTATTTTGTTAACATTTTATTGAAAGATTCAATGTTATTTACACCTACTTGTCTTGTCAAGAAACATAGCATATATACATTGCTTTTTAGTACTTAGTTTAAGTTTTTATATGATATTAAGGTTCGTTTATCATATTAGGAGTTGTTTTCATATTGTATTTTGCTTAAAAAACAATTTTCATTTTTTTAAACTAAAATACAACTACCTAGAAATATTTTTTGCCCATTAACTATACGGTGTGCAATTTATTTTATAAATTGGAGTACTAGTAATTTAATTTAATAATTTTTTGTGTATATTAATTAAGTAAATGTGAAAAGCGATATCAACTGTCAGAAAGTAGGACTTTTGAAATAACATATAGTTTCATTTTTTAGCTATACATTATAACTCTCAGATAAATCTTATATAAAAATTGCTTTAGTGGTAAAAAATAAAGAAAATAATTCAATTTAATATCTATATCCTGGGTGGGATTTAGAACCGAGATTAGTTAGTCAGATTAGTAGTCTAAAAACATATACACTACACTATATATATTTGTTGGTATATGTAGATAGTAGTGATTGCTGGTTTGCATCGACATACCATTAAAAGTGTATTGTGGTATATACCGATATTTTTATCAGTGGACTTGCAGATAAATCAGCCGGTAAACTTCAGACCCTTTTCCCTTTCGAGATGTGGGACTTTTTAATATACTGACATATATATACAAAATTATATTTTGATATTTTGGTATGTACAAAATATATAGATTATATTTTCATTCATATTTCAAATTAAAAAAATACTAGGAATCCTCCTACACATAAATTTATTATTCAAAAATCATTAAACAAAACCATATATTCGAATACATATATATAATTAAAACAATTTAACTATAGTTATATACTATAATAAAAAATTGTTACTTTTAAGTCTCAAACCAATAGCAATGAAAAAATATTAAATTACTACTTTCAATTTCCGTTGTAAATTTAACGTGATCTTTTAACACTTTATATCTACCTTAATATCGTAATAAATTAAATTTTTAAAGTTTTACTATAAAATTTAACTCTTCTTCATATAAAATACGTCATACATTTTAATTTTGTTTTAATTGGATTTTAAGTCGGTGCATTATGGTCGATGAATTCATTTTTGAATAATAATAATTATTGTGTTAACTCATCGTTATTTTTTTTATTTGATATATTACAGTAGTGAGCAAATTTTTTATAGCCAGAGCTCTACAACATTTTTTTTTATTCTTTAACAAAAAATAATATATATTTTTCATTTAAACAATAATTAATAATCATAAAAATTTATTTGTAGTGAAACATAATGGTATAGTTGTATTTCAATATGTACGTATTTCGAAATTGGATTCGATTGTCATTTAATTGAATCAGATTATCGATTAAATCAGATCATTGATTGAATCAGAACAATGATATGAACTTTCGAACAATGATCATTGATCTTGAAGTACTGATTTTAAACTTTAGAGTAAAATTTTATACAGAGAGAGGATACAGAGATCCTTTAAGCCCTATATATGTATTTTTAATTTAGAATGTAATGTTTGTGTAATTATATTAGCTTTATTCAGTGCATAAAAACCCGTTGGTTCACTTTATTGACAACAATTTTTTTAATTAAATTTTTAGAAGTGTCCATTCTAAAAAAAACAAACCTGGTTACACAAAAATAATTACATATTATAGTATTAGAGTTGATAAATGTAGTATAATTGGGTAGAATTATAGTATAATATATAATATAATAGAGCAGAAAAATATAGTATAATTCAACTCGTAATAAAAAATAAAAACAATTTTTGCAACAATGTAATAATCTAATTTAAAAAATTTCATGTTCTCAATGTTTTTCTCTGTTGCGTAGTAAATAAATGAAATTTTATAATTATTCAAAATATGGAAACGTAATATTTACTCTTTTCTAGACCTATAGTTTTCTGGACGCATATTACACTTTAAAATTTTATCAGATAATACACTACGTGTACTATACATGTCACACTAATTTATTATTCATTCATATACTTCGCACATATTTATAATATATACTATGATAACATTTAATAAAAAAAATTGTATAATTATGAAGTAGGAAGTAAATAAATCTTTTGATTTCATTACGAAAATAAAACACAATTATTTTATTTTTACTTTTTCTTTTAATGCCGCCATATTAAATATCTTTTTGATTTTATAATAATCTTGAAATACTTGATTTAATATATCTAAAATTGTTGTTGTTGTTATTATTTTATTTCAAATAATTTTTAATATGTATTTTAAATTTATATTATAATAGTTATTAATATCTAGACTGTCTGTCTAGATATGTTTTGGAAAATGTGTGTGTCGATGTGTGTATTATCTATAGTAAATTGATGGCTGGTTGCATTTGCAATGCAAAAGTGTTACGAATGGTTTAGTTGTAGATTGCATAACTTATGTTTTTGTGTTAAAAACAAAAATAACTGACACGGTGAAGACTTTTCCATTTGTTTTGTTTTGGTTTTTTTTGTACGAAGTTAAATGCAGATTTTTATAAATATTTATGTGTATATATATTTAAATATTATAATTAAGTAAAATTTAAAATTTTTATTGTAGTTTTTTATGCTCAAACATCTCATAAAATTATGAAGTGTTAAAAATAAAAACGGTTTTTTGAAATAAATTAATTGTATCACCCATCTGTAGTATGTTATAAAATTACCTGTTCTGAAAATTTTTAGAAAAGGTGTTAATTATAATTATGTAAGGTTAATTTAAAAAAAAAAATTTGCTCTTATCAAAATATATGTATTAGGTTATTTATGGGATATTCGAATTTGGATATTTATTTATTGCAATTTAAAACAAAAAAAAAATTCTTGATACAGTTGAGGAAAAGAGTCATAAATTTCGTAGATGTATATCTAATAAATAAATAAATTTAATTTAAATACAGTAAATAATACCGGAATAAATACAATTTATTTTAATAATTTTAATTAATTAAATTTTGTACATTTTTATTAGTTTTTCAGCATGTCGTAAATGTTATAATTTTAAATGTATTAAAAATAAAATTGTTGCACCGTAAATTCGTTTGTTAATGCCTCAAAAAGTCTTATTTGTATAATTTATTAAAAAAATAATATTGTTGCACCGTAAATACGTTTGTTAATGCTTCAAAAAGTCTTATTTGTATAATTTATTAAAAATAAAATTGTTGCACCGTAAATACGTTTGTTAATGCCTCAAAAAGTCTTATTTGTATAATTTATTAAAAATAATATTGTTGCACCGTAAATATATTTGTTAATGCCTCAAAAAGTCTTATTTGTATAATTTATTAAAAATAATATTGTTGCACCGTAAATTCGTTTGTTAATGCCTCAAAAAATTTAATTTGTATAATGTGTTAAAAATAATATTGTTGCACCGTAAATACCATTGTTAATGCCTCAAAAACTGCTCAAAAAATATTCTAATATTTTAAGTTATGTCTATAATACTGTAATAGAGTTAAATCTGAATGGGTATGCTTTAACAATAATCCAAGATAATCTTCAATAAGAGATTAGTAAATGGCATATACATTTTTTGTTGTGCTATGCAGCTATTAATATTGATATACACTTTTAATAGTATGATTATTTGTTTTAACTGAAACTCTTGTTTTTTGATATCGTAAAATATTAACACAGTTATATCAAAACATAACATACATTTTCTAAATTGTATATTTCATACTATGACACAAGATTTGTTTATACTTAATCGCTAATTTCCAATCTATATCCTTATATAAATTTTTGATATTTATTATTTTTAATTTTTTGGTTTTTAATATTAAATTTAGGTTTGTTCGCTTAAGATTGCAGTTTTTAAAAACTTTCGAAAACATATTCAAGTTTTTTGTAAGAAATCCTTTGCCATTCTAGTCGATTTGTTTTGGTATAATAGTTAGAGAAAATGCAAGTGAAATTTCGACTTATATCAAAACTTTCGGAACAAATTTTGTTTTTATATTATTGTTTATGTTATCTTTTTGCTTAATTTGTTTATTGCTTATATATTATAAAATTAATGTCAGTGTTTTGGTTGAATGCAAGCTTATACAAGAAAAACGTTTGCGTACTTTACTTGCAAATGGGATTTTTTAAAAAAATATTTTTTTAATTTGTTTCATTGCAAGCAAATCACTTAATCAGGACTATTTTTAATAATTTATTTTGATATTTTTTCAACAGTTTATATACAACATTTAAATATTTAAATGATTAAAATATTAAAATTAAAAAAAAAATTAAATAACATAGTATTGTTATAAAATGAAATAATTGATTATTAAATTTTAGTTTGTGGTTGAATTTGTTAATGTGATGCATTTTGGTATAGTGTGTGTTCTATAATATTAAATAAAAGATTTAAATATTTGGTTAAATTATTTTAATAATTAATTTATTATAATAATTATATTTAAAAATTAATTTTAAAATTAATTATAACATTTTCTGTTTTAATTATTATATACTTTAATTGTATTTTGATATAATATATTAAAGTATTATATATAAATATTTTATTATATAATTGCAAAGACTGAGTTATGCATTTTACTGTAAAAAATTATATAAGTAGGGTATAATACACATATTAAATTACAAAATTCAGAAAATGTTGTAATTAAATTAAAAATAATGTAAAATATTGTAGTTATATTTTACTTTACAAAATTTGAAAATTTTAATTATTAAAATTTATTGATTTACTTACTGAATATTCATATCCATTTTGAAGTCAAATCCAAATAAAATCAGCATATGTCCTTTTAATTGAAATATCTATATATGTGTATAGGTAGCTCTGGTATCTAATAAATATATATCAAATGATATTATATTTGAAATAACTGTTTTTCCTAAACGAATGATAAGATTGAAAAACTGTATTCTAGTTAATAAAATTCCGTTATTTAATTTGGTTTATATTGTTTTTAATAATTTTTGGCCTTTTAATTTTCAGTTTTTTTTTTTTTTTTTAATTAACAAAATACATAATACATAATTTTTAGTTTTAATTTTTTTTTTTGTTTTTTTAATAAATTTTCTTTTTCTAAAAAATTGTCTTTTTTGTGTTTTTTTTTTTGTTTTTGTAAAAAATAAAAAATAAAATAATAAAAATAAAAAAAAAATTATTAATAATATTCAATATTTTAATAGTATATAATAATAAATCACTTAAATATAAAACGAGAGATGAAAATCTCTAGAAACACAGCATTTTAGAATGAATACCTTCCTTCTTATTTTGTCCAAATGAGTTAAAGTTTTTTGTTTTTTTTTTTTTAAAGAGTTAATTTGGTCCTCTCAAAATTGTAATTATTTTTTTTTTCGTTACTTTAGTCTAGCTAACTTAGTTTTATATTTGTTCTTTTTTTTGACTTAACTAAAGAGGTCCATTAAATCAGTTCGAATTTCTCAATCCATGTTCATAATAAAAGTGAGTATATTTTTAATGTTATTGTTTTAGAATTTGAAAGCATTTTAAAAATTTAGATTTTTTAAAAATTTAAATATTTTTTGTTTTTTTTTTTTTTTGCTTTTGCTTAATAAGAAACATGAGAAATTGATTTTTGTTTTGTTTTTTTTCTTATTAATAATGAGAATCACCACTTTCTTCCCAACCACCATGATGACTATAGTCTTCATTGTGTTCTTCATGAATTGGAATTTCTTTATGTTCTTCTTCATGATGTTTATGAATTAATTCAGGAACTTTGTAGTGCTTAATTGATTCATGATATTCTATAAATAAATAAAAAATAGATAAAATATAAAAATTATTGAATAGAATTGAAAATTAAGGGTATATTATATATCTATTATTTGAAATTAATTTGTGTATAGAGTGTTATGTTTACCTGGAACATGTTTTTCAATATGATATGGAACTGGTTTTTCAACTGCTACTTTAACTGGATATGGTACATGTTTTTCAATTTTAACTGGTACTTCCTTTTCAACTGGATATGGTGCTGCAACATGTACTTTAACTTCATATGGTACTGGTTTATCAACATGAACTGGAACTGGACGATCCACTTTAACATGTACTGGTACTGGAACTTTTTTAATAACTGGAACTGGTACTGGCTTTTCAACATGATATGGTACTGGTTTATCAATATGTACTGGTACTGGACGATCAACTGGTACTTTAACTTCATAATGAACAATTTTTTCAACTGGATATGGTTTTTCTACTTCAACTTTAACTTCAACTGGATATGGTACTTTCTTTTCAACTGGATATGGTGCTGGTACATGAACTTTAACTGGATAATGTACTTTTTTCTCTACTGGATATGGTGCTGGAATATATACTTTAACTGGAACTGGATGATCAACATGAACATGTACTGGATATGGTACTTTCTTTTCAACTGGATATGGTGCTGGTATATGTACTGGTACTTTAACAATTTCTTTAACTGGATAATGGACAATTTTTTCAACTGGATATGGTTTTGGTACTTTTACTTTATGTGGAACAGGAATATGTTTAACAACTGGATATGGTACATGTTTTTCAACTGGATATGGTACATGAACTTTTTTAATAATTGTTAATGTTTTCTCTTCTTTTATTATCGGTTCATGGTGATGTTCATGATGATGATGTTCAAAATCATGATGAATATCTTCATAATGATGTAAGCCACGTTTTTCATTCTTTTTATCATTACCATCATGTGATGCTACATTCTCTTCTAATTTGGTATCTTCTGCTAGTTTCTTTTCCTCTTCAGCACTTGTCAATAAGACTAAGGCTAACAGGCAAGCTGTTCTCTGTTTGAAATGAAATTAAATAAAATTTATTTTTATTAAATTTTATTTTTGTTTATTTTGGGAATATTAAAAATTCAGTTCGGATTGTTATTTTTATTGAAATTAAGTATCATGAGGAGACAATTTTAAGTACTAGTATATATATTAGGAAATAGAAATTAGCTTTAATTTTCATTTTCATTTTCAAAAAACAGTACAAATTTAATTAATTTTGTTAAATGAACCGTGTTAATCACTATCTTGTAACGTATTCATTTTTTATGCTTTTTTTATGTAATTTAGCGTAAGTCACGGAAGTCATGTAATTTTACAAGTTATTTTTTTCTACAAAGTACAAAATAATCCGGAAATTTAAATTAAATGGTTCAATTGTAATCTTAAAATTTTTTAATTATTTTTAAATATCATTTTCATTTCGAGAATCGATTGTTTACTATCGACCGAACACGATATTTGTGAATTCAATTGAAGTACTATTATTATTATTATTATTGGATTGACCATAGTTTAAATTATGGCCAATTTTATAAGCATCAGCTGCAGAGGCTTTCGGCTTGGTCAATTATTATTAATGGATTGATCATAATTTAAATTGTGACTAATTTTATAAGTACTTAGGCTTTTGCCTTGGTATGACATATATAATGACATATAAAAATCCATAATTTGACAATTATGGATTTATAAATTAAAATAAAATAAACTAATTATGAAAGCAATCTGTTGAATTTTTAATTTTCGATTAAAAATCGTAATCGAAATGAGAAAATTCGATAAAAAGAAAAAAAATTGTAATTTGATTTGATTTATAACTTTCATTTTTATTTAATCACATTTTTAAATTTTCTTGTAAATCATATCACATGAACCATTTCGAATAGAAATATTTTTTTATATTTAAAAAGCTCAAAATTTGATTAATGCTTGTAAAATAATTTTCCTTGTTGTTGGTTTTTGTGTGAAAATTGTCTGTTGGTGTGTAGATAATCCATCATGATTTTTTTTTTTTTATATATATTTAAAATAAAGCACCCATCATTTGATTTATGAATTGTGTTTACTCTTGTTTTATGAGTCCATTAACGTTTATTTTATTTTTCTTTTCATTTTCTAAATTAAATTTATTAATTTCAAAAAACTTTAAAGAGCACATAACATTTTCCACCTAATTAAATGTTCACAAATTTTTGTTTTTCTTCATTTTTTTTTTATACATTTTGTTTTTTTTTTGTGCGTGAATGTTTTCTTTTTTAACTTTATAAATTTCACTTTCTTTTGATATTTACATTTATTTTTTATTTAGTCTTTGACTTCTATTTTTTTTGTTTTAGTTTTGTTTTTTCTATTTACTTTACTTTTATCCGTTATTTTGAAAATTTTGTTGATTCAATTAAGAATAAGTTTTATAATTAAAAAGGAAACAAAACGAGTCTCGAATGTAAAATTTTTTAAATTAACAACTTAATAAATAACCAGGATCAACGTAGTAGTAGTAGGTAATGTTTAAAAAACTTACCAGCAATTTCATCTCTATTAGCTAGATAAAAAAGTTTAAAAATTTAAATTAAACGAAAAATTTAACTTTAAACGACTATTTAGACCGTTAGTTTTTCTTTTCTATAAGAAAAAGAAAAATTAAATTATTTGAAAATGATTTGAATTGCTTGAAAGCAAACGATTTAATGATGTCTCTAGTTTGTTAACTATGGACTTTTATAGTTTGGAAGCCAAAATAAAATTTTAATTTTCTTGTAACGTATTCATTTTTTATGCTTTTTTTATGTAATTTAGCGTAAGTCACGGAAGTCATGTAATTTTACAAGTTATTTTTTTCTACAAAGTACAAAATAATCCGGAAATTTAAATTAAATGGTTCAATTGTAATCTTAAAATTTTTTAATTATTTTTAAATATCATTTTCATTTCGAGAATCGATTGTTTACTATCGACCGAACACGATATTTGTGAATTCAATTGAAGTACTATTATTATTATTATTATTGGATTGACCATAGTTTAAATTATGGCCAATTTTATAAGCATCAGCTGCAGAGGCTTTCGGCTTGGTCAATTATTATTAATGGATTGATCATAATTTAAATTGTGACTAATTTTATAAGTACTTAGGCTTTTGCCTTGGTATGACATATATAATGACATATAAAAATCCATAATTTGACAATTATGGATTTATAAATTAAAATAAAATAAACTAATTATGAAAGCAATCTGTTGAATTTTTAATTTTCGATTAAAAATCGTAATCGAAATGAGAAAATTCGATAAAAAGAAAAAAAATTGTAATTTGATTTGATTTATAACTTTCATTTTTATTTAATCACATTTTTAAATTTTCTTGTAAATCATATCACATGAACCATTTCGAATAGAAATATTTTTTTATATTTAAAAAGCTCAAAATTTGATTAATGCTTGTAAAATAATTTTCCTTGTTGTTGGTTTTTGTGTGAAAATTGTCTGTTGGTGTGTAGATAATCCATCATGATTTTTTTTTTTTTATATATATTTAAAATAAAGCACCCATCATTTGATTTATGAATTGTGTTTACTCTTGTTTTATGAGTCCATTAACGTTTATTTTATTTTTCTTTTCATTTTCTAAATTAAATTTATTAATTTCAAAAAACTTTAAAGAGCACATAACATTTTCCACCTAATTAAATGTTCACAAATTTTTGTTTTTCTTCATTTTTTTTTTATACATTTTGTTTTTTTTTTGTGCGTGAATGTTTTCTTTTTTAACTTTATAAATTTCACTTTCTTTTGATATTTACATTTATTTTTTATTTAGTCTTTGACTTCTATTTTTTTTGTTTTAGTTTTGTTTTTTCTATTTACTTTACTTTTATCCGTTATTTTGAAAATTTTGTTGATTCAATTAAGAATAAGTTTTATAATTAAAAAGGAAACAAAACGAGTCTCGAATGTAAAATTTTTTAAATTAACAACTTAATAAATAACCAGGATCAACGTAGTAGTAGTAGGTAATGTTTAAAAAACTTACCAGCAATTTCATCTCTATTAGCTAGATAAAAAAGTTTAAAAATTTAAATTAAACGAAAAATTTAACTTTAAACGACTATTTAGACCGTTAGTTTTTCTTTTCTATAAGAAAAAGAAAAATTAAATTATTTGAAAATGATTTGAATTGCTTGAAAGCAAACGATTTAATGATGTCTCTAGTTTGTTAACTATGGACTTTTATAGTTTGGAAGCCAAAATAAAATTTTTCCCTGTAACTGTAGCCAAAATGTAAAGAAAAATCATAAAAAAAAAAAAAGAAATAATAATAACAACAACAACAACAATAATCAAGAAAAAAATTACAAAACAGAGAATCGATAAGAAAGAAAATATCAAAAATGTCTGCATTTACGGTTATATTGTAAAAAAAAAAGAGTAAACATTCATTTATACATGTACATAAATTTGTATTACAATTTTAATAATGGTAACTTTATATTAATTTAGTTTTTGTTATTTATGTAGATGTAATCTAAGTATATTTTATTTAATTATTTATTTATTTGTTTGTATTTTGTGCATTCAATCGTTTTTTGATATTATGTAGTCTATATACAAAAAAAAAAAAAATATAAGAAAATTTACTGAAAATTATAAGAAAATCATATGAAAAGAAAAAAAATTACAATAACAAAAAACAATTGCCACCATATTTAGTTTTATAATAACAGTATAATGTAAATTTAAAAATCGACAAAACTAAGTACAAAAATGCTTTTGGTTTTTTTTTGTTTGTTTTTAGTTTTTGGGGAAGCCGCTTTAGATTATATCGGTTCAGTGATATTTGGAAATATACCAAAATTTGTTTTCTCTCTCTCTCTCTCTCTCTCTCTCTTTATTTCTTTATAATATAAAATGTTGTCCCGTCTGATGGTTTTAATTTTTAAAAAAATATATATATATATATTGTATATTTAAATATATTACGAGTATATTAAAAATATAATACCATTTTTGGACAATCATGTAGTGCAATAATGTTATCTATATTTATATTGATATATAGTAAAAATCGACTCGAATGTACAGAATGAAAAGTTTATATTAAAGTGAATTTGAATTTTAAACTAGATAAATCTATATAGAGTTCCAGTATAATTTACAGTATAATTTATAAAGCATTATAATGTACAAAAAATCTATATGCTGGAATGCTTTATTTTAACTGAGTAAAATCTATTAATCCTGGCTTTAATACAAGGTCGAAGAGATGTTTATTTATTTAAAAACAAAAGAACAAAACTGTTGCAAGTATTCGGATTCATACCTAATAAGTTAAATTTGAAATCAACTTGAAGAAATATTTCAAGCTTAATTGTTAAATAGAAGCTAGAATACAATTATTTAGATGTAGGTAGAGCAATATGAAGTTTAGTGAACAAACATATAACATGATGCTCAATTGCTCACGAATTTTCAGAATCAATTACAAAAAATATCTCTACAAATCTGCACAATTTTTGAATCAAACTAATAAAACCGTCTTATTTGTGGAAATTACTTACAATTCATCAATTATAAAATAAACTTCATTGAATGAGATGCTCATTAAACTTGATACTCATTAAACTCATGTTCACAAAAGTTCGGAGTAAATTCGGAGAAATAATATTTTTGGAATATTTTGAACTTATATATACTAATTTTTTGTCTGAAGCCTTTCATAACAACAACAATAATAATGAAAAAACAGTTACTTATGAATGAAAGAATGAGAAATGAAAAAATGAGAATTGAGAGAATAAATAAATTTTTTTTTTTAAAATGTATTATGGAAGTAGGTGTACGTGTAGGTAAAAGTAAAACGTAGTGAAAAAATAATATGAATGCATTATGATGAAAGAGAGTGCATATTTACTTTACATTGTCGTTGTAGGAGTTGTAATGTACATACTTTTTTAAACTGAATCCAAACTTTACTAGATTAGCAATGTTATTGTGTACTAGTATGATTCTATGTTTACAAGAAGTATAAAAAAATGTTTTAAATATTTTCATAATCCCTAATAGAATAATATGGTAATGACCAAATTCGGCGTAAAATAAATAAATATTAATTTGATATTAAATACATTAAAAATTGGTATTGTTAGTGTAAATCAAATTGATTTCAACGATTTTATCTAAATTGAATTGATTATTTGTAATATATCATTTTTTTAAGGCCATATATACCTCGCTTTTGACTAATTAGTGGAGATTTGGCAAAAAAAAAATGCAATTAAGTCATGCTTAAACACATGCTTGCATACATGCTTTTGTTCTACTGAAAATGAGCGTCATGACCGACACTGAGTAGAATATCAATAGTAAACTAATCATTTATACTTTGTAAAAAATTAATCATTACTAGAAGCTGAAGTACAGCCTCCGAATCACAATGAATTTGAACTATGTCAATGTCTTATACTCACAACATATACTATGATTGTAGTAATGACAATAATCAATTAATGCAAAAATTATATAGTGTTTATTAATATGGAATAAAATATGTAAAAAATATAGTATGTATAGTATAGAATTGCATTTGCATATAATATGTAATTGCAAGGTTATGAACTCAATAACTAATTTGAGTTGGCTTGACAGTTATACATGATTGGCTTATTTGTTTACAAAAAAAAAATTATTAAAATTATTAAAAATTCATTTGAATTGCCCAAAGAATGAAATTAACGCAATGTTAATGAAATTTGGTTTGATTGGTACTTTTTTGTATAATTTTGACAACATAGAGTCCACTTATCATTAGGAAGTTCTATACTTTACTAAAAAAAAAAGAGGAATAAAAAGGACGTTTCAGAATACTGAACATTCAAATACAGCAACACTTAGTCTTAAAGAAATGTAGTATGGCTACCTAAATATTTAATTAATTAATTTAAGAGAGATAGTCAAACTGAGTTGACTGAATTGTGTCATGTTTTCCTTGTATTGTTAAAATTAATAAAAAAAAAAAACAAGTTGTTATTTTTATTAATTTTTATTAAGATTTGAAATTCTATACAAAATTCAAAAATTACAAGATAAAAAATAGTAACATTTGACATTTAGTTTGAGTTCAGTTGACAGTTATGTGTTTGATATAATTCATGTTAGTTAAACTGCTTGTCAAGTAATTCTGAAGTACAAAATAGTATGAATAATGGATCTAACTATCTAGCGTGGTGTTGCACTTTGTCATAAAAAAGCCAAAGATATATAAAACAAAAAATTGAAAAGCCATAAACGATTTAAGACAATCTGAAAATATTTTAAAAGTATTTCGAGGTAAATTTCCTATAAATCGAATACATTATTTTTTACCAAAATTTTAAAATTACCCTTTTTATAATAACATTTTTTTTTAATTACAATCGCTTTAGCAAAACAAAAAAAATTGTGTGTACTCTTTGTTAAACATGAAAATTATTATTTTTTTTTTTATTACTGATTTTACAATTTTACAAGAGGTGAAAAAAAAATCAACCATCAAACACAGTACCGTTGATTTTTTTTTTTTTTTTAAGTTTTAAAAGAAAATTTTCTTTTGATTTTTAATACATTTTCGGTTATAATTTTTTGTTTTACATTTAAATAAAATATACATGTATGAATATAATATGATGGGTGTTATGTTTTTCCTCCTAGATTGAGGAAATTTTTTTTTTCCTTTTATAAAAAATTTTGACATTTTAAATGCATTTTTTTTTTTGTATAATTATGATTTGTATATAATAAGGTGAAATATAATATTATAAGTTGAATATATTGTTATTGTGGTGACTATATGCTTTAAATGATGGTATATGATTATGATGCCTACATAATATAATAATTATTAGAATACATTTTTATATAAATTTTGTTATTGTAAATATTTTTAATTAAATTTATTGATAGCAATTATTACAAATAGATGTAATTAAAAGTAGGCTGTTATATAATATGGACGTCGTATATAATATAAATGTTTTGCATTTGTGTTCAAGCACCATATATATGTATGTATATAGTTTTTTTATTGTATGTGTGTTGTAATTTTTCTTATTTTAATAATGCTGTTGTAATGATTCCATTTTAATTTCTAGAGATCTTTAGATAAAATTTCGGTATTTTTTTCTATATTTTTTATTTTGTTTTGTTAATATTGTTTTTTTTTTTTTTTGGTTTTAATGGTACTACAAGGTTAAAGGTTTGCAATTTCATTAAAAACATATGTATAGTAGTTATATTGATTGTTTACTTTGTATATGATTGCTTGTAAAAACTGTTTTTTTTTTCTTGTGTAAATTATCGAATATAAGTGAAGGTCAAAAGGTAAATGAACAGACTTTGAAAAAAAATATATTGTGATTTTCTGTTTTTCGTCGTTTTTTTTGTTTTGTTTTAATGCGTTTTGTTGAATTATTTTATTACTTAATAGAACTCTTAAGTAGATTTTCAGTTTAATTTTTTGTTATTTATATTAATTTTGAATTTTGTCTGTTGTAATTCTGGTACTTAATTTTTATTAAGAAACTAGAATTAAATTTTAAGTTAATTTTTGTTTGTTTGTTATTTTTAAGCTTGAAATTAAGCAAAAATTAATACAATTAAAAAGTTATGAGAAAATTTTTATTTTATTTCCTTTTAAAAATAGTTAAATTTTTGATTTGAAATGATTTAACTGAAATTTGTAAATAATTCGTGTAAAATGAGATTCTTTTTCTTTTCCATTTCTTTATTCAATTGAATTGTGTATAGCTAGCTATACAGTTCAAATGGTCAAACTATTTGACTTTTGACTGAATTGTAATTTGGAAATATTTCTTAGAGGAAATCTGTATTATGAGATGTTGTTTGTTGCATATTTTTTTTTTTTTATAGAATACAAAGTTAACAGTTTTTAACAAAAAAGTAATATTAGAATTTGTTTGAATTATGTTGAGTTCAAGGCTTGTTAATCAAGCTTGATTATTGTATAGCTTATATAGTTTAATGAAAACTAGGGCTTAGAATAACATGGATATTCATCATCATCATCATAATTTATATTAGACCATTTTACATGGACATGGACATTCGCATGTTGTTTTAAACGTGTACTTATTTCAGTAGATATATTGTTTATTTTTATGTTAATGTTATGATATTAATTACTGAGGCTTATGATTGAAAACGAAAACATTCAATCGTTTTCCGAATATCACTGACGTTTGTCATTTGGTATGACAGAAAACGAAAACGCAATCATATGATTGAAAACGATCGGAAAACGTTTGTAGTGCAAAAATCAAACGTTCAGTTGTTCTTAACGTTTGTGTAGAAAGAGTTAACAAACATAAAAAAAATTTAACTAATTTGGGTGTTTGTAACTATTTGTATTTTTGAATTAAAAAATTAGCATATATATACTTAGAAACTATTCTTTTATTTATGTTTATTTTTGTCAAACGAAACATTTAATTTCTGAATACAAATATAAAAACAAAAAAAAAGTGAAATTTTACCATGTAATTGTATGTAAACAAATATTCTTTTACAATTTAAGATTGATTTTTTTTAAAAATAAATATGCATAACTTTATTTTATATCTTCTTCTTTACATTACAGGAAAAACATTTATATTTGCTACCCCCTGCTATTTACTAATTCTTTATCGTCTCTTCGAAGTACTTGGCTGTACTATAGCCATCGCATGTTTGATAACTGAAAAAGTTGAATTTATGATGCTTGCCAGAATGTTGTTTTGATTAGTTTCAGTTATTTTTTTTATTTTAATTAGAAATATCAATCAAATATATAACTACCTATATAAATATCAAATATATTCAATCAAATAAATTTGCTAATCCAAAATATATAATGCATATAATAATTTTTGGATAGGTTTTAGTTTGTATGTATAGCTTGCAATACTGTCATGGAGAATAGAAGAAATATAAATTTTTGTATTCATGGATCTATATCATTAATTAATTTGGTTAGAATGAACATAAATGATTTATTGGATTACATATATTACTAAACGAAATAAATACATTATATTAAAATTTTAAAAAGTCAAATGAATTTTCAGATCCCTATGTTCTTGAGTCGTTGTACACTTCTCTTGTAGTAAGGTAAGAACGAATATTGAATATGCAATTCAAGTTTAGTCACCGTTTTATATGGTACACATTGATAGGCAATTTAAAATTTCTTAGATTCACTTTACGCCACTTTTGATGGTCTAATCCTATTAACTTACCATCATATGAGCAAAGACTAACTGATTGATCTGTCTATACATTGAACTTTAGGCGTGAGGTTTCTGATGTTATTTTCATTACAGAGATTGTAAAAGACAATTTAAAATCAACTTTAATTTCAAGCAATATCGTTATTAGAAATTTTCACCATCTACCCTCATTCAATTTATTTAAATCATTGACTCGACACTATTAAAACATTCACAAACACAAAAATTATAAAATCGCTATTTTTAGAATTTTGCTATTCTTTTTTGTTTTGTTGTTTTATTAAAATGTATGTAATTATTAAATTTTAATTTTAGTTAAATTTTTAATTTTAATTTGATTTGTAGCAAATAGGTATATATAATGTTGTTTTGTAAACTGTTTGTGCTAAGGAGTATAAATAAATAAATATAAATTAAAATAAACAAAAACACATTGACAACAACAAATTGAAACATATGTTTTTGACAACTGTCAGTTAAGTTTCGAAAATTTTCGAAAATATTTTTATTCACACGTCTTCAATCATATCAAAATGTGAAGATGGTGATAGTGATGATCGTTTCGTTTCGTTTTCCGTTTCGTTTTCAATCATAAGCCCCACTGTCAAATAATTTTATCACTTGCGATTGCTTTGTCTAACTTTCTTGTGTTATGCTTCAACATTCTAATTAGTGTAGTCATATCTTACATATCGGGAAAGTATTTATGTATTCAGGAGGAGATAAATAAATAAATAGACACAATGGAACTGTTTGCGGTACAGGATAGTTGAATATTTACAAAATTAGCTGATAATTGGTGGATTTGTCTTCAGGTTAACTGATATAAAATAGGAAGAATAAACAATAAAAATGTTTGTCTCACAAAGAATGTAAAATATGTAATCTAATGTAAATGATACATCAATTTGAGCCTAAATTGCATATGAATTCAATTTAATCTAAATTGGAAAACCTAATCTCGCCATCAATCTAGTTAATAGTAATAGTATATATATACAACGAGTAGTTAAGTAAAAAAATGGTGGAATATAAGGTTTTCATTGCATAATTCTAATTCTTTACCGATATTTTCAATTATTCTTCAGTTTAGACAAATTGTCATTAATAGATTAAATCTCATTATTTTTAAATTAAAATTTAATATTTCCATTTTATTCAATTTTTAATAAAATAGAATTCAATTTTTAATTTCCAAACACTTTCATTAGAGTATAGTATTTTTCAAAAATTACAAAATTTTCAATTTTTAAACATTTAAAAACATATTTTTTTTTGTTTTTAAATAAAAGAACATATAATTCAGTTAGGATAATAGTTATTTAAATTCCAGTTATGAATCTATAAAAAAAAAATATCAGTTATTTTATATTATATAATTTTAATAAGTATTATAATATTTTTTTTTTTATCTATATACAAAGTATTACAAAACTGGATTTATAATAATTGAGATTTGATTTTTTTTTAAGTATAGTAAAAGTATTATTCAATATATTTGCATATAGATACAGTTTAGCTCTAGCAAATATTTTCTTACTTTCAAAATTTCTTTTCAATTTAATTTCGAAATTTTTAAAAGCATAAAAATTGTCTGAATGCAAAAATGGTAATTAATTTTTTGAAATGAAATAATTATTGCATATATTTAATTTTAATTTGGAAATTTTATTAATTACCGGTGTTTTGTAAATTATATTTTTTTATTACAAAATAATTTAAATTTATTATTGATTAATTCAGTAAATTGACTTAATATTGTGTCAATTATGTGTCATGAGTGTGAGGTAAACTTAAAGTTTTGTTTTTATTTTGAAGCCAAAATAAGAAAGATTAGTGACAAAATAATAAAAAAAATTTCAGTTTATGTCGAGTGAAATGACTTTACTGAAGTAGTACAGAGACTCTAGGCAGATATTATAAGTTTTTAGAATTTGATTTATATCCTCAATGAGTAGTTATGTAATTAATATTTCGTTTAAAATGTACATATATAATTTAACGAGTTTGGATTAAACAATTTTTTTATATTATCCTTAATTACAAGTAATTAAAAAAGTGGTTTGAACTGTCTTTACCAAGCACAGATATTTTGAATTTATTTGTATTTCGATTGTAGTATGATATTGATTGGTTGTTTTAATTACAAAATGATGATAACATTTATGTTGATTTATAATGATAATTTTATTTTTTGGGTGTTTGAAATACCATATTTTCTTTTTTGTTAATTTAGTCATATACCAACTGTTACATATAATATACCGATTCGAGACATATACAGCTTCAATATCTACCATTAATCACTTTTTGAGTTAAAAAATTGTTGTTGTATCACTAACAATCTGATTTTACCAGATCTGTGGATTTTTGCAATTCAATAAGAAATTCATTTAATAAAAAATATCAGCAAAGGCTAAATTGTCTATATAAACATTGAAAAAGACCGAAGTTTTGTTGTAGGCAAATCAAGTTCAACGAATCAAGTTCAACGACGAGGTTTCCTTCGAATTATTCTCTAAGTTATAATATTTAGTAACTCTTTATTAACTGGATTGTGTTAAATGTTTAAGGTAGTAAAGTAAGGAACGTCTTAGGATGTTCCACATTATGAAAATTTAAATATGTAATTTTCTCCATATGAAATTTGGTCCATATGTGATTTTATCCATATGAAATTTTGTCCAAATATAATTTTGCCCATATGAAATTTTGTCCATATATAATTATGTCCATATGTAATTTTGTCCATACGCACTTTTGTCCATATGAAATTTTGTACATATGTAATTTTGTCCATATGTAATTTTGTCCAAATGTAATTTTTTCCATATGAAATTTTGTTCAAATGCAATTTTGTCCGTATGTAATTTTGTCCATATGAAATTTTGTCCTATGTAATTTTGTCTTATGTAATTTTGTCCATATGTAATTTTTTCAATATGTAATTTTGTCCATATGTAATTTTTTCAATATGTAATTTCGTCCATATGTAATTTTATCTTATGTAATTTTGTCCTAGGTAATTTTGTCTTATGTAATTTTGTCCATATGTAATTTTTTCAATATGTAATTTTGTCCATATATAATTTTGGCTTATGTAATTTTGTCCATATGAAATTTTGTCCATATGTAATTATGTCCATATATAATTTTATCCATACGCACTTTTGTCCATATGAAATTTTATCTTATGTAATTTTGTCCTATGTAATTTTGTCCACATGTAATTTTGTCCACATATAATTTTGTCCATAAGCAATTTTGTCCATATGAAATTTTGTACATATGTAATTTTGTCTTACGTAATTTTGTCCCGACATCTTCGATCATCATATCATGTCACTTTTTTAAATGAATATAGATAATAAAAAATATATAAAAACTTTTCACTTATGTACTTATATTGAAAACTTTGATTTTCCAAACTATAATTCACTTGAGAAATCCATCTGTAATGATTGTTGAGGTCCGAAAACAAAACAAATTATTTACCCAAGAAAATATCTATGAAATATCAATTTGATGCATCAGAAATGATTTTGGCTTAAGCCAAGACATTTTTACATAATTTTTTACATTATTTTAGATTAGATCTTAAATTTTTAATTACATAAGTCACGTATTGTATATCTTTAGTTCAATTAATATATTTCATCCTGAAATAAATTAAATTTGATCTCCTGTGGGTAAATATAATGTTTTTTTTTTTCTGTAATTTCATTTTGTTATTTGATATTTCTTTCTATAAAATGTTATTTTCTAATTTTCTCTTTTTCCCTTTATTCACGATTTATTTTATAGTAATCTATCTCTATATTACTTTTAATTTCTATATTGCGTAATTTAAATTTTTTTTTTGTTGTTTTTTAATAGGTAGTTTTGTATGTATGAAATACAAAATTTTGTAATTATTGAGATGATTCTTTTATTATCATCACTACTTAATAGATTTTTGTTAGTCTGGTTTTTTGTTTGAAATTGTATGTACATCAGTAAAATTTCTTTAAATTGTATTTGAATTTTAGTTTAACAGGTTTTTTTTTTGTGTGTTTATTTGTAAATATGTTACTAACTTGTTTCTTGCTAAATTTTTAATCGTGATACAGCGAAAAAAAAAAATAAATAAAAATAAAACCTATTAATATAAAAATGAAATAAAGTTAAATAAACATCTTGGTGGTAATTTTTTGGATATAAAATTGCAAAGAAATTGAATTTTACAAGGTTGATTCAACTTGAACTCTAACGGGAAATTTATAAATATATTTTACTATATATTTTATTTTTTTGAATATATTTACTAAAAATTATATTACAAATTATCATTACTTCTTTATTTGTATCGATCACATTACTACTTCAATTGTATCGTAACTGTAAATTAAAGATTGAACAACTAAACCGTTACTTGTTTTTTTTCTATATACAGAAATTCATTTATAGTTGACCTTTGGTCAGAATTAATGTACTGTATGGAAATACGAAAATTTTATACGAAATAATTCGAATTTACATTAACAATTTGCAATAAAACACCAAAACAACCCTAATTTCCTTTAAACATTTTAACATCTGTAAAACATAGACAACATGACGGAAATCTTTAGATTTTTATCAAAAATACAAATTTCCTATAATAAATATAACCAAAAAATTTTTTTTTATTATTGAATTACCAACTGCATCTTTTTAATTATTTTAATTTTTCTTTTTATTAAATATATAATATATAATATTCATTGATACATAAATTCATACATAAGAAAATATTGCGCAATAGCATTTCAATCATTTATTATATAGTATTTAAAACAAAAATATTCATCATCATCATCAGCTGCTACTCTTTGTTTTTATATCAGCACAGAATCTCCATTATGCATTTATATATATATATATATATATATATATATATACATATATATCCATGTATATGTACCTACATTTGTGAAGAATCCTATTTAAACAAAACAAGAAAAAAGACTCCTAGACTACTAGTAGTGGGATAAAATTACATTTAACACTAGGTCAGTAGTGATTTTTATTATAATATTCAAACGAGTTGTACCTGTACGTTTACGTGTATTCAGCATCCATGCATTTGTACATGAGTATATAGTATAGATGATATGCATGATTTTATTATATGAATGCGCTCTGTTTCAACAACTTCAAATAATAACCTGTAATGAAAATGATCACAGGTGCAATAAAATGCAGCCGTTACTGAAGCAAAAAAAGAAAAAAAAACAGAAAAATTTATTACGTTAGTGTAATTATACTTAGTAAATAATTCAACAACAGAAGTGAAGAGCTTATATTGCACTTATGTTAAATAGAGCAACATAAAATAATATAGTGATATATTCATATACAAACATACGTATATATGTATGTACAAATGAATAAGAATAGGTAATTGCCTTTATTTTGGCTCATGTTTTTTTTTTGTTTTCAAATACAACAGACGAGAAAAACGTCATATTAAAAATAAAAGTAATTTTTGTTGCACAAAAAAAATTTAACCAAAGAAACAAATAAACAAACAAATAAAATAATGAAAGAAAATTAAGAAAGTAAGAAAATGAAATGAGAAAAGTAAAGAAAAACACTTTTCTTCCTGCTTTGAATATAGAGAAACAATTTTTTATTTTTGAAAATATTTTTCTTTTGTCATTTTTTGGTTTTGTTATAATAATGTGACAAGTGAGATTTTTTAATGGTAATTTATAAAAAATTCACGAACCAGTGATAAATTGATATTTGATTGGTAAATATATGGTATAAAATTTTGTCATATACACTCCTGGTTTGTTTTTAAAAACTATTCTGTTTAGTAATTGCGGTGTTATTATTTTAAGCATTCAAAAAGGGTATATTTGTGTTGATTATTTTGATCGAGGATTAAGAGATGGGACTTAATGGTTTACAGGTATAATGAGTCAAATCTTTAACCTGTATTTCTTAAAAAAAAAATCTGGAAATAGGTCTTAAAGTTTCTATATCAATTCTTTTTGATCGAAATCCGGCATGTTTTAAAATTTAGCTTATATGCATGTAATGTGGAAATATTTCTCAAGGTTGCAGTTGTACTTAATATATATTTAACAACATACAAATTTAAATTTGGACTAATTTAATTTTTTTTATCTGGAATCAAACATTTTTTAACCCCAATACAATTTGATAATGTTTAAATACCGAGCTTTGAAAGTATAGAATGCATATAATGTTCAATTCATTTGAATTTTGATCTACAAAACTTGGTTGAAATCAAATCTACTTAATTGCTATTTAATAATGCGACAAATTAATATTGAAAATATGCTTTATTATAATTCCAAATCTATGGGATGAACACCATAACTGCTTTTACACAGAGATTTGGAATACACAATCAGACACAATAGCTTTTTCTGTGGAGCTTTTATGGTATATCTACTAATTTTTTTTATACTTTATTATCTATTTACTTATCTTTTTTATGCTATATATCTACTGTAGAGTACTACGCCTTCATAATAGCATATTTCCATTTTATTTTAAGTGATAACCACCAACACTCTCAACTATTTATCATTTATTTTATCCCAATGATAAAGGGTACTGGACCAGGTCGAAAAATCCAGAAAGCATTTTTTTTTTTTGCCTTCGTCGGGAATCGAACCTGGGACCTTTTGGTTGAAAGGCAGGCACTCTACCTACTGCGCCACCCAGCGTGTGTAAATATTTAAATAAATAGATATATAAATAATAGATATTTAAAAGGAGACGTAGCGAAACTAAATATTTTTTCAATTTAAAGTTTCACCACATGTATAAGTACACACACACATCCATGTTAAAATAGAAAAATTTTAATTTATCAAATTTCCGAAACTCACCAAAGTACAGTGTTTTTCTTCGCGAGAACTAAAACTAAAACTAAATTTTATTTTTTATTTTTAAATAATAAATTACGTATTCGGTTGTTGTCTAAGATAAATCAAAAATTATTTAGTGCCAAAAAATGATGGAAGACAATTCGTAATGAAATTACGTACAGTTTTTATTAAAATTTTTCGAACTGGCAGAGCGGTTGATTACTAGTATATTTAAATTAATATCAAGTCCATTAATTAAAATCATGTTTGAAACAATAGTATGGGGAAATGTATTATATTAATTAATTGATCATTCGAATATAATTTTTTACAATATTCAGATTCCATTTTACGATATTCCAGACTTTGGCTGCGCTATGAAGATTTTTTCAGAAGCTGTAGATTAGGGAGGAAGATGCGAAATAATTCTGCATTTTTTTGCACTTATCCCGCTCTTTATTATCAAAAGATATCTGTTTAGGAGTCATCTAATAATTAATTTTTAATTTTTGCAGGAGTTGTAGATCAGAGAGGAGGTTTAAACAATGCAATAAAACAATGTATACAATACAGACGAACTACATCTTCTCTGCACCTATCCTACTCTATATTTAAAAAATAAAAACCATCTAGGTGTCATATTTATTTTATTTTATTTTATTTATATAAATTATTTATATTAATATAGCAATTAGTTTTCTAGCATAATCTTTCAAGTATCACAATTTATGACCCATCATTTGGTATAAAGCTACAAAATAAAAGTAACAAATATGATTTATGCAGTCTGAATGACAAATAACAATTATGATATTTGGTCTAAATGCGTCGATTTTTTTCGACAATATCTGCTTACTTACATATCTACCTACCAACATGTTTAAAAAAATACCGGTATTACTGAAATTAACTATACTAAGTTTTGTATATCAATTTTTTAACAGTGTTATGTTGGTTCGCTGTATATGTCGTACCTGTTATATGTTACCACTATTTTGAACAAGTATATTTTAATTCAGATTTTCATTCAGATTTTAGTAATTGTATCTATATTTTTTTTATTATGTTGAATGAATGTTTTAACTTTAATACAAAGTGTTTAATTTCAAAATTAACTATAAATTTGTGTGTGTACATACGTTTAAGCAATAAAGGAAAATAAAAATATTTAAACTATAGTCATTAAATTGAGATACAATTTTAAAATCAAAATTTTTTCACGATTCAGAATGTACTTTTAAAAAAAAATAAATAATGATAAAAAATTGTGTCATTGTAATTAAAATTGAGATGAAATTAGCGAAAAATGTTTGTAAACACATGAAATGTGTAAATATTATTGTTTTGTTACAAATTTATATTGAAAATCAATTTTAATATCATTTTAATAGATCTGAGATGATTTTTATATTAATGTTTAACTATAATTGCTAAATTCTGTATTTATATATATATCAAGTAGAACTCTCAAGAATTGTCAGAATAATATCAAATCATTGCTTTAAATTATTCTTCATAATGGAACCGTTTTAAAATTTTTTGATTAAGTCTTACTCACGAAAAAAGTCTGCTAACTTGACAGTACCTTTAAAATGCCATATTTGAAAATATTTTCATATAAGTTTGTACATAAAACGTAATTTTAGATCTAATAAGGAAGTAATCACTATCATTTGTATATAATCATTACCGACATGCCGTTGAAAAATTGCTTCACATAGAAAATATCCTAACAAAATAAATTACCAACAAAAAAAAAATAATTGAACACAATTAATGAAGTCAATGAAACGTATATTATTTTAATTAATTAATAATTAAAATCAGTCAAAAAAAATATTTTTCACTTTTTGATTCATTCACCCTCATCATAATTTCACTCAAAAAAAAAAAAAAATAAAACAATTATTTTTTTTTCAAGTATGTATCGAATCATTTCCACCTTTCAAATTTTTCGCACATTCTACACAAAATTTTCTTTCTTTTCACATTTTTGGTTGTTTTTTTTGTTTTCCTTTTTTTTGCAATTGCAATCATATATAAAAAAACTAACGAATAAATATTAAATAATAACGTTATTATATTTTATATCACAAAAGCTTACATAAAAAAGATAAAAAAAGATAAAAAAAATAACTCATCCAAAAATTTGATATAAACAATTAAAATCAGTTTTCACTTGGCAAATTCAAAAATAAAAAAAAATTCTTTTATTATTATCACTAAAGAACATAAAACACGCGATCACATAATCATCATCATCATCATCATTGAATTTCGCAAAATTCGCATAACAAAGAAAAGAAGATTTGTAGTATATTGCAGTCATTTAGTTGTAGTCAAAGTACCCATACATCGAGCAGGGTGTATATTTTTTCATTAATGTGTTAAAATTACAACCAATTGAGCAGGAATTGAAAAAATGTAGCTCAGGAATCGGAACTGTACATTTTTTATATTATAGTGGATTATTGGTTTTGACTATAGCTTTGTTTTGTAGAAATCATCATTATATTTAATATTTAAATTGAAAAAAATTATGATTCAAATATCTGAATCATTTCAGAGCCGATTTTCATTATTATACTTTGAAATTGTAGATATTTAAAAGCGACGTAGCGAAATTATATATTTTTCAATTTTTTTTCACTTAGAAGTTTCAAATCATTTTAATATACAAAAATTTCAATTTATCAATACTGACTCATTCAGCCTCAGATTTTTTTTTCAAAATTAATTTTACGTATACGGTTGTTGTATAAGATAAATCAATAAAAACATAAGTTATTGACCGCGGATAAATGGAAATGATGTAAAATGTCGATACTTACGAACGTTCTATTTGTCCTAAGACTTTTGATTGGAGTTGCTGTAATATTTCAATATTAGAATTGTTAGTACTGCCAACAATTGGACTCCGTAAGTTCATATCGACTTTAATATGGTTTTATAAAAATCTAATGATCCAATATATTTTATTTAATTTCAACCCACGTTTTTTTCTGTTGCTTTGAATATGGATTTTCTATGTAAGTCTTCTATACAAATGTATGCCCAGTTATTTGACAGTTTCTTTTTGTAGAATTACTTCGTTATTTAGCACCACCATCGGGCAAGTACATTTTCTTGAGGGTAAATGTAACAAGTGTTGATTTTGCTCCCTTCATTCTGATTTTCCACTTTTTTAGCCATTGATGAATTTTATTTATACTGTATTGCAGAATCTGTGTAGCGTGTACTTGCCAATATGGTCATATCATCAGCGAAAGTGAAGATGATTGTCTCATTTGTTGATGGTAAGTTCGCAGTATAGATGAGGTATAAAACAGGACCTAGAACGTTGCCCTGTGGTACACCTGACATAATTTCATTGGTTTGGGTACAGGTATCTTAATGCTTCACTAAAAAGTGGGTAAATAATAGTTGTCAGAAATCTAAAATAGAGGAGAGAAAACTAGTCATACTTTAAAAATTCGCTTCTACATAGTTTTATTATAGTAATGACCAAATGTAAAGCTTTGAAAGCGCTCTGAGCAGTTTCGAAAATAGTATTTGTTGTTAAAAGCACATATGAAAGCAAACTAATGATAAGTAGAGTTAAAAAAATGTTGCATATTAACTGAAAATAAAAATTTCAAAATCAAAAAATTGATTTGATAAGGTTTAGAAAATAAGTTAAATTATTAAAACTGGAAATGGTTCCAATAACTCTTTCTTTTTAAATATTTTAGTGTCATTTGAACCACCTTGTATCAAATGTCTAAAGTGTTATTGCAAACTTCCTAATATTATAATACAATACAATCATTTCGTTTTTATTTTTCAACTAAATCAATATATCTGAGTCCTCCCTAACTGACAAACTACTAAAAATGTTTTCAAATTCCTGCTGTAAAATAGATATTAAACTATTAAAGAAAGTAAAAACAAAAGCAAAAACAAAAAAAAAACATTTTCTATTTTCGTAATCTCTTTAATTTGAGCCTGATTGACGATATTTGCTTAAACAACAAAATACAAGAACAATAATTAGAAATGTAATATAAGTCGACTTATAATTCTCATAATATACGAGTCGATATTATTTTTTTTATTACCAATTTTACAACAACTAGAAAATTTAATTGTGTTGCAATTTTTCATGCATGCTCTACATTTTAACATGGAATAAAGTGTGCCAAATTAAATATGATGTAACAGTTAAAATCCCGTCCGATAATACATTTCACATGTATATACATATATACATTTTAAATGTACGTATTATATTGCATATAGTATATAGATAAAAAAAAAATCAACTTGGATTTAAAATTGTATTTGTAAAAAAAATTATATTGATACAAGAAAAACCAGAAAATATCAAAGAGTTCCTGAATACAAATAAAAACGTCTATATGTGTGTGTGTGTGTGTGCAATTTAAATGAAAATTTATTCTATTGTTAAAAATTGTTGAATTTGAATTGCAATTTTGCTATTACAGGCAGGAAAATTACATGATTATGAAAAATTTTCGAGTATCGAATTATCTTTTAGTTTTTTTTTTAAATGTGAAAATGCAAGTCATTTGAAAAACTGAATAAAGGAGTTTTTGATGAATATGGTATATCAGAATTGGTGCAGTAGTTCTATACATATATATATATATATTAATAGAAAAGTAGGGATATGTAGGATTTATGGGATGATGAATAATATTTTATACTTGATTTTTAATAAATTTGGATATGGTGATGGTGTGCGAATACAAAATATTAACTTGTTTTCATAGTCGGAAAAATAAATTGATATTTGTTTTTATTAAAGATGTCAATCAAGCAGGGAAATAAATAAATTTTGAAAATCTATCGGATGGATATTTAAAATAAAATTCAATGGTATATTTTGTTTAAATGTATTTGTATTAGTGATTGAAAATCTCTAATTGAATTTTCATCAACAATTGGAATTAAATTGGTTAGACTGTATAACTGTACTAAAATATAGTTAATAGACTGGATTGGATATATATTTTTTTTTGAGGTTTTTGAGATTTCAAAAAGATTAATCTTAAAAACTAGAAAAACCTCTTTGGTTGTTATTTTATATTAGTTATGTATTTTTATAGAAGAAAAATTTCCTTTTTTGAATAACTGTCACTTTCGGTTAAATTAAAATTATTTTATTGTAACTGCTAATCTTTAATTTTTAATTAGTATATAGGGAAGAAATGTGTATAAAGATAATGTAGAAATTAATTCTAATGTGCTTAGATTAGTATAGATATTTTTTTTCAAAGATTTTAAGTCAGCTAATTTAAATGTAGAAACTGTATTTATAAAGAAATACCATCAAGACTTTGTAGAGAGATGGTATGATGTTTGCCTGCAATACGCCAACGCGCTAAGACTAGTTAGGTTCATTGTGATAAAACTGACATAATTTTGTCTTCGTAAGTGACATTCATTATATATTTTTATTTGAGTGATTAATAACAAAATTGAATAACAACAAAATCAAATTAGAAACCGAACTCATGTCATTCATGTTACCCGCCAAATGTGTTTAACCAGTGTATGCTAAAACGTGAAATAATAAAACCAGTATATGATTATACTTATTTAAGTACAATAATTTTGTTTAAAATAAATTTTCAATATTTTGCTTATGGTGTAAGTATTTGTCTCTGAGCTTGTTAACATTTATAATAACTGTTTTCGAAGTTATTAGATGGAATATTCGTCTCGGAATCGTTTTCAAAATGATCTAAAATTTTACTTTGCGCTAAATTTGCTTGCTTTTCTTTTTAAGTTTCAGGAATTTGGTTCTATGGTTGAATCTAATCACACTTACAGTCAACTTTGATCGTTATGTCTTAACAAATGTACTATTTATTCTATACTGTTACTTAAGGTAGATTTTTGCTTCCAGATAATATTGTGTACTTCATGGCATTGATGTTTTGAATGATAAATACTTTAACTATAGGACTATTCCCGCAAATTTGCAAAACCCATTCATAAAAAAGAGATTAAAAATGATATCGCGAGTTATCATCTAATTGTAGTTGATCTTATTTTTGTTCTTTCATAACTTTTGTTCATATTTTCAATTTTTAATTTAACTTAAAATAATAAAAACAATTGTAAAACCTTAAATGAAATTTGAATTTAGAATAAGAACTAATTGTATAATGTGTTTGAGTTAAACATAAATAAATAAATATATAATATTTGAGTCAAATACATCTTTATATCTTATATATATTAATTTTTTTTTGCTGTCTGAAGCCTTAGTTACCAAATATTATGCTTTATATATGTAACAACCAATTTTTTTTATATAATATACATATTTATATGTATTCGTATTTATATACCTACGTTATAAAAATGTATAGCAAAAAATATCAACTAACTTAATTATAACAACAACAATGCAATAACGAAAAAACAGTTAATTATGAATAAAAGAATGAAAATTGAGAGAATAAATCAATTTTTATTATTGTTGTTAGTTCTATTAAACATTCACATCTGAAGTAGGACTGACATTTTTTTAAATATAGTACATAATAATCTACAATATAGGGATGTACACTTTTTAAAACTGGACTTAGTATAATACCATTGCTATTATCTTGTAAAGTCTTAGTATTATATAATTACAATTGTAGGTATATGCACGTTGACTATACATAATATCCATTTTAATATCCTATTCGTAAGGGTTTTATAATAAAGGATAATGCAATTGATGGTAATATAATCTTGATTATAAAATTTTAATATTTAATTGATTTTAATTACAGCATTCTTAAATCTCAGAGTTTAATAATTTCAAAATTTTTACAATAATGACATTGACTTAATTCAAAATAATTATTTATTTTATACCCATAATATTATAACAAAACCCATTCAATATATTTCAATTTCAATTTTTCAACTTCATTAACCATATTGTTTGCTCAATTATCTTACTTACACATTAATCTAATTGAAAATCCTCCAACTTACGTTTCCAAAATTTTAAAATTAATATTTTTCAAAATTAAACCAGCATTAAAACAAAAAAAAAAAAAACAAACAAAACAAAACAAAATGTACCAAGAATACTGAAATCTTGAAAAAGGCGTTTAATAACCCCATTAATTTTTTTATTTTATGCAATTGGAAATTTAAACTAACTATAGACAATAATATAATTTAAGTACCTTCTATGATTATTGTACGACTACTTAAGTATTTTGAACGTAAACCTATAATTATTTTCATTTCCAAAGATGAACAGATTAACCTTGATCGACTTTTATTTTATTTTCATATATTTTTTTTTATTTTTAATTTTCTGTAATTCTATTTAGTGATTCATAGACCGCAACTTGATAGATAGATTTGAACTAAAGACAATAACAAAAAAGCAAGTTAATCATTTAAAAGTACCTAACTAGTACTACTAATACTACTGCTATTTATAGAGTGTACTATAAGCTTTATGTTGAATTAAAATTAGAAATAGAAAACAAAAAATTTGAAATTATGTTATGTCTTTGTAAATATGAAAATGGTTAAGTTTAAAATATTTAATTAACACCTGTCATATTTTAGAGTACAATCTTGAATAAACAATAGAATAATATAATTTGAAATTCACTTGTAGTATACAGTGTAGTTAGATTTATGATAGAAAAAGAAAAAAAAAATTAAATTTTCAATCTATATTATTGCAATTTTTTGTGTGAAAATGAAAACAAAAAATGAAATGGAATGGGAGAGTGAGTGTTATACACAAACATAAGTGTATTGCAAAATATAATGGTTTTTTTCCATCTTAACTGAATTTTGAATCCTTCTAAACGATAATGATAATCATTTATAATAATGTTGACCTTTATGGTTTATTCAAATCTTAAAATATGAAAAGTTTAATGGTCTAGTCCATTTATTTGACATTTTATATATGCTTGTTCTTTCTGCCCTACATGAGTGCTAGCAATTTTTTTTTGTCTATTGGTTATATAAGAATTTAGATTAATCCATTGTACCACTCCATTTGTTAAATGTCTGGCTGACATCCAAAAACACTGCTGAACAGAACTTTCTTTCTTTAAATGCTTGTTTTATTTTGGCAGCCATTCTATGTACCTGTTCGATCGTGCAATGTTGAAAACCAAATTGGTGCAGGGGAATCATTCCATCGCTTTTTATTTGCGACATCATTTTATTTACTATAATTATCTCAAATTCTTTACAAAATGTAATTAAAGAAAAAAATTGTATGGGGGCGCAAGTTTTGCAAATATAACTTGAAAAATTTCCATTGATAGAACCAAAAATTTAAAGAGGTAAAATTTTTAAATTCAGAACCCAACAAATTTTTAAATTCAGAACATTACAAAATAGAATTGTTAAGGTAAAAATGTATATAAATGTGTATTAACGGGTAAAAATAGGCAGACAATCCTAATCGCGACTTGCTAAACACAGATTTCAGCTCTCGTTGATTGGCAGAAATCTGAATTGACACACACAAGCATTCAAAAAAAATTCTAAAAACTAAAATCTTGAAAAAACAATTTTTTTTTGGAATTAAAAAATTTAGAAATAATGTCGTGAAAGCAAAAAATCTTAAATTAAAAAAATCTCGAAAAAATTTTATTGGCTTGTGTTGGTTTGTAAGCTGTAAATTTTATTTTATAATTTTGCTAAACGAATAAAATAAATAAATATAAAATATGTATGGATATGTCTGATATATATACAAATTTATATTTAATTGATTCTCGTATAGCCTTAAATTACTGATTTTTGCCTATTTTGATTTTTTACTGTTTTATACATTTAATTTTTATAAATATACACTCTGTACGAGCAGAATTTCATCTTTTGCGATGATGATGAATTAAATATAATATTTAATAATCTATATTTATATAAAAATGATATATATATATATTAGGAGTATATATATACCAATTTAAGATCTACCATGAAGAAATGACTCTGTATGAACTACATTCATAGGCTTAAGATTATAAGATTTTTCAAGGCTCAATACCTCCAAATGGTTGAAAATAGACCCACACTTCCATACAAGTTTTTGCTTACATTTTAAGTACTATTATATTCAGGTTATATTTTTAAATTTAACCTACTTTTCTCAAATTGTTCTCTAATTTTCTTATTATAATTACTTCTTTTAAAATTTACTATTCTTATTTCGTAATAGATTTCTAATTACAATTTTTTTTCAGAATTTATGAAATATACACCCAATTACTTTGAAGCCAAAAAATATTTAGATGACTAACACTACTATAATAATACCTATAATAATAATAATCGTAATAAAAATAATTAAAAAAAAAACAAAAAAAATTATTTGTTATCGAAATTTTTATTCTTACATACAAATTTTAATCAGTTTTTTGTTTTGTTTTTACTGCAATATTTTTTAAGTGAACAGGTGTATTGCATAACAAATCAACGTATAATAAAATAATAATAATAAAAAAAAAATATAGAAATAAATGTATGTAAGTATATAGTATATATGCTAATGAATGTAATTTTAATGTTATTCAAGAATAATAGTTAATAAAACAAAAAAAAATAACGAAAACAACAGCACCAAAAACAACTCAATAACTTTTGATTACATAGCTTTGGGGTGAACACCAAAAGTGTTACAAAGAAAATTAAACGTTACCATCATATTGTAATGTTGAATAAATATTGTTGTTGTTTTTCTTGTTGTTCATAAACTGGTATAATAGTATAAAAGTAGTTAGATTTGATAGAAATTTTATTACTCTTCAAGTGATCTGAGAGTATGACTAATGTTAGACTTTATATTGTATTTAAAAATTTATGGCGCTACGAATATTTTATAATTTTTCTATTTTTTGATCAACAGAAGTTCTTAATTATTATTTATTTATTAAACAAATTGTAGAAGGAATATTGAATCTTTTGAAATATGTACAAGTTTTGTTAACGAATTTATATTGGAAGAAATTTAACATCAAATTGGATTTTATAATTACCAAAAAAACGTGAATTACAGATTATTCAGTCTGTAATATGATTTTTAAAATCACATTTAGTTTTTTATTTACAGATTATTCAGTCTGTAATATGATTTTTAAAATCACCTTTAATTTTTTATTTAAAGATTATTCAGTCTGTAATAGGATTTATAAAAATCTCATTTAACTCTTATTTACAGATTATTCAGTCTGTAATAGGATTTATATTCGGTCTGTAAAAAGATTCCTAAAAATCCCATGTAATTGTTATTTACAGATTATTCAGTCTGTAATATGATTTTTAAAAATTACATTTAATTTTTTATTTACAGATTATTCAGCTTATATTATGATTTTTAAAAATCACATTCAATTTGATTTAAATTTTTTACAATTGTTTAAAGTGGATTGTCTTTGTTTAATTAATAAATTCTATTTGTGCAAGAACTTTTGAAATTTTCCAATGTCAGATAATGTGGAATGAATCGTTAAATCTGCAAAAATATACAATTAATCACATTACAATCAAATTACAGTATAAAAATTTTCATTTAATGATCATTTATGATTTTAAGTACAAAAACAAAAAAAAAAATTAATTTAATTAAAAATTAATTTCCAATAATAAAATTTAAAATTGAAATTTTTATTATACATAATTTACAAATAAATACATATTTACTTTTTATAACTATAATCATAATTAATCGATATTTTGAAATATTTTTATAACTCTAAAAATTGCAATACAAATGGAATTTAAGTAAATGACGTAAATTGAATGAAAACTTAAAATAAATTAAAAACGCAAAAATGAAAAAAATGAGTTAAATGACCCATATTAATTGCAAGATACATACATAATTTAATTAATTAATTTAATTAAATTTTGCACTTTTGCTTTGCTTATAGTTTTGATTTTAAAATTAACTTGGGAATATTATAAGGAAATTACGTAATTAAAGGATATAGGTTATTAAGTTATATAGATAACGCTTTAAATATTATAAAATTTTGAATTCATTCAAACTAAAAGTATAAAAATATGTAAAACAATTTATTTTTATATTCTTGTATGTAATTCGAAATGTTTATTTTATGCTTTATGACTTATTGAATTTATTTATGAATTTTTTTTTTTGTGGAATTTTAATAACAACTTAATATGGTAGTTTTTAATAAGATTCATTTAGATAATAATACCGGTCAGATTTTTATTTTATAACACTTTACAAAATTATAAAAAACTTTAAGATTTTCCATATAAATTTTTATTGTTTTTAAGAAATGTTTTCTTTTCATATAAATTAAAAATTATGCGAATAAAATTTGCCATCAAAAACTCAAATTTTTTAAACCAATTCGATGCAAGCTGGTAACAATTCTATTGAGTAAGTTACGTAATTTAATTGCCTTCACTATGTATTCTCATCATCATCATCATTATCCTGTAACCCCATCCATGAGACATAGGGTGGAAATAAAGATTTGTCCATCGTCTCCTATCTGTGGCTAAACTCTTTAATTGTGGCTTTGCTCTTTGCGAAGTTAGTTGATTTTCCGTGTTTTTTGCATTTGCATGAGCAATTAATTTGCCAAGCCCATTATAGCAAACCCAGACCATTTTTTTCGTAGTAGTGTATTTTTTTGCATTTTTTGTCGTCTGCATTACTATATTTATAATCTAATCAATTAATTTATCTATAATTATAATTGACAAGCATTTAGGGACCTGCGCAGTAGACATCTTTTCATTTTATTTCGATTCTTCTACTCCTTAATGAACAATGCGCACATAGTTGAAAATGAAAATTTGTACTCATATGATTTTATTATTCACCAAATACATTATGCATAAGTGAGATCTTATGAAAATAATAAACAAAAGCAAACAAATCAGTTATTATAATTTACATTATATGTACTTGCAAATGAATCTATGTACATATGCCAAATAAAACCAAAGAAACAAATTCATCTTAAATAAAAAATATAAAAAAGCAAAAATAAAAAAATCATTTGAATTGTTCAAATGACTAGCAAATTCATTTTTATATAGTAGAGTTAGAGTATCTATAACTATCCTTAATGAACTTCTAATATAATAAATAAGTTGTACCTATATAAAACAAAAATGCGTACACAGTGGAAAATTTTGTACTCTTATGATTTTATTATTCAGCAAATACATTAGGCATATGTGAGATCTTATTAAAATAAAAAACAAAAACAAAACATATCAATTATTACTATTAGTTACAACTTAAAATGAACCTACTTAAATATGTCAAAAAAAAAAAACAAAAAAAAATCCCTTGAATTCTACATTTCTAATTTTTTTGCGTAACTGTTTCCGAATTTCAGTAATTTGTAGTAATCATATAGTTTTGGTTAAAAATATTTATATGTATAGGTGTACCTAGCTCTTTAATTACAAAAATATTTAATTTTATCCACTGAATGCCACTAACAAAATATATCAGAAACGAAACAGTAAATTATAGAGGTGTATTTAAGTGTCCTAAATAAAACCTTACTTACCTCAAGACTTTTGTGCTGAGATTTCTATGTAAAATTACTGTTCTTTTAAAAACTCTAATTTGGCTTCAACTTGAATTATAATTACTCAACAGGGGCCCCTAGTCTAATTCTATTTTGTTAAATTCATTTTTGAATTACACTAATCACAATCTATATTTACCAACATTTTTAACCAATAGCACCGATTAAACATAGTACAGAAACTTAAAAACCGGTATAGACATGTCATATTTCATATTATTTCTATTGCGTATTAATCCGGTGTAGAGATGTCGTATTTCATATTAGCTCTATTGCATGGATTGTATTAAATTTTTTACATGCAGAATATTTATCCCTTATTCACATTCAATTTTCAATTTCAACTTACACTCATTTTTATCAGTTGTTATTTTTCAATGATTTTCAATGAATCGGGAAATCTGTAATTCATATATTTTTTATTACTAATTTTAATTTTTTTTTACTGGTCAAATAAATTGACAACAATTCAATTTTATAATTCCATAAATATGGATTTTATAATTTTAATTCAATTAGTTTAATAAAATAAATTAAATTGCATATATTCAGGCGAATTATTAAGAAAAAGCTTTTTAAAATTTCCGTTTTTAAAGTTTGTTAATTTTATTTTATTATTGTTATTTTCGAGCAGTTTTCATTTTCATTTCAAGGTCATTTTGAATTTATTTGAATTTAAATGCAGGCTTAAAAACAAATTGCAAGAGTGTGTGAGTATAATAAGCATTATTTATTTCGCGTTCTTAGAAAATGTACCTATTCAAAATTTCAAGTTTTCTTCATTCGATACAGGATTTCTTGTATTGTTGCACATCGGATTGAAAATTTTATAAATTGTTGTATTAAATATTATTTAATTATATTTACAAGAAAAATTATTCATTTTAGTTCTACAAGAGAATAAATTTTTTTTATTTTGTTTTTCATAGAATTTGAAGATATATCGAAAATCGAATTGATGTCACATTGAAAATGAAATAACAAAAACAAAATTTACTTTTTTAATATTTAAATATATTTATTTTTTTTTTTTTCAATTTTAATAGTGTCAAAGGGTAATAAGTTGCATAAAAAAAATAAATAAAAAAAGACCGTTATAATTGCAATTATATAGCAATGTTGTGCATTACAACAATAAAAAACAAAAGTAATTAAATTTAGAAAAATTACGTGAGAAAATTTTATCGTTATTTACTTACAAAAAAAAAAAAAAAAACAAATTAAGATTTTTAATGGCTAGTTTTAATTTTATATGATTACTGTGTGATGTAATTTATTACATTGTATTTTATTTTAAATAAAAATATTTGAATTAAATCAATCCTTATTAATATAGATAAATAGAAAATTTACTGCTAATATTTATTTATTTTACTAAATTAAAATAATTGGAATTGTATTCTAAATTAATAACTAGTATTATTAGTATTCTAAAAATAATAATTTTTTATAAATAATAGAATTTTTTTCACAATCCATGTTCTGGCTGGCAATCGTACCGATCAGAAGTTGTACCATATGAATAGAAAAATATTATTTTAGTTCGTGTTGAATTTTAGTAAAATTTACTTTATATAAAAATAAATAAATATATGTTTTATTAGATTCATAAGTAGTAGGGTAGTGTCAAAAGTATCTCAGTTTAATAGATTTATTAAAATAGTGCTAAAGCGGTTAACTGCAATTATATTTATATTATATTGGAGCCTAAATATACATTTTGTTGTACGTTAATTCCCACAAAAATTTAATACTTGTTTTCTATTTATAATTCAGTATTTAAATTTTCTATTTATAATTCAGTATTTCAATTTGATAATCCTTTTGGTACCTCTTACTTTTATATTATGACTATTTTCTTTACTTTAATTTGCTTTATAAATTTATTCTAAAATACATACATTTTTTTTTCATACAATTTTAAAAATCTAATCCTCTTATTATCCTCGTTATGTCATAATAATTATATTAAAATATCATTATATGAATTAAAATAATAATCTGACGGCCTTGTAATTTCTCATATTTTATAAAAGACGTTTTTTTTTTTTTGTAATTTTTTTGTTGTACCACATTTGTACGTTATTAAATAATTACGCTATTTATTTATATTTCACTTGTATTAATTTAATATCTTGCAATGTGACATTACAACAGTAGTGAACAGTATATTAAAAGATTTTCAACATGATGATGGTTATTATGGCGAAATAAAAAAAAAAAACAACAAAACAAAATAAAGACAAACATGTTGATTTATACCATAAATTTGAAGAAATTAAAATATTTTCTTTTAAGTAATGAGATTTAAATTTTTTGAATCTGATATATGTACATTTGATATATTTTTCAAATTATGTACATATGTAAATAGTTTATAATTAATTATTTTGATATTTTTCAAACTGTCAAAATTTTTAAATTTCGTAAATGAAATTAATTTAAAAAGAAAATTCAATGTACTGAAAATAATGACAGGTGACTTACTTACAAGAAAATTTTATTAAATTTGGATTTTAAATAAAATAATTTAAAATAATATTAATTAATTAATAATGAAAATGTCTGTTAATTCATAACATCTGTTGGTTTAAGTAAATTTCAAAATCATATAATTAAAGTCGTTATTATCAAGGTTTGAATTTGCAATGATAATTAAATTAATGTTGCACCTTTGGATAAAATTCGTTAATTTTTGTTTTAAACGATCTCTGAGGATTTTTTGTTTGTTAATTTTTTAGTTAAAATTAAATTGTTACGTTTAATGTTGAGTATAAAATACATAAACAAACATTAAATCAATACATATCAGTTTATAATACGTATATTAATATGTAAATAGCATATAATACATATTACATAATCTGATTTATATATACATACATATATTTAAATATTTTTCTCATTCATTCATACAATTTTCAACAAGTTAAATTTGTTTTTTTTTTTTTTATTTTCTTTACATTTATTTTTAATAAGTTAACACACATTTTATATTGAAGTGAAAGAAAAACATTGTTAAAAGTCAATTAAACTGAAACTCAGTAAGAGATTTTCAAAAAATTTAATAATTTATTTGAATTTTAATTATATAGGCTTACCTACTTAAAATGTAATTAAAATTAAAATCAGTGGGTATCTACATAAAATTTTCTCTTTATTTTATTTTTATTGAACTAAAATTAACTGAAGACCTGGGACAATCTGTTTTTATATAGTATATTTATTCTTAAAAATCAAATAATATTGAAAAATTACAATTATGACTTACTTCTTGCATATTTCAATCGATTGAAATTGTTTGTCATTTCATTCATCACATATTCTCAGGAATATCATAATGATATTTAATTTATCTAATATTACCATTACTGTTTTGCACATTTTTTAATTAAATTATATAATAATGTACTAAGGTAATATGTAATATGGTATAATAAATAAATGAATTTTAAAAACTAAAACTAAACTAAACTAACTATTTATTCGATTGATTAATGCCGTTAAAGGACAGCTTAAACTAATATTTTAAAAATTCCAAATTCAAAATTCATATGTATAACGAATTTCTTTGTAAAAGTATACAATTAGATTTCAACAACCCATATTATTTCTTTAGATATTTAATGGTTAATAAATAATTTATAATCCTAGTTAATTACAGAAATTAATTTTACTTAAGAATATCATGTAATGAGAAAGAATTGATTGCAAGGTACATCTCAAAAATAACAAAAATAAATAAATAATGGTTTTGCAATTGTAAATGAAAGACAAAAAAAAAAGCCCTATTAAGTACTATACAAATATCTGGAAATGTCTGAATGAATAGCCTCATATCAAATAACACTTTTATTTCCTATATTAAATTACATATTATAAAAATAATATTAAATACATCATCAGCATCAATTTAATAACGATATTTTATTTAATAAAAATTTAAAATTAGTTTACATTTATTTTTTTATCACATACAAAGTATTGAATTGCTCCAATTACACTACAGCTTATATTCTTCTATATTTTAAATATCAACTGCACTTTGCAAAACCAATACAAATTAATGTGGAAAATCCAAATATAGATTTACAGACAATTTTACAAAACAAATAATAACAAAAATAAATTATAAAAAATAAAAGCTACCAATTTTACATTTAAAAAAAAACTATTTTACGCATATTCGCACTTACTATCATTAAATGTCGCTCAATTTATAGAATTCCATAGAATTCTTCAAATGGTAATTCGAATGTTACTTTGATTGCGCACTACTTAAAAACTCTTTATTTATTTTTTCTATTTTGTTGTTTTGTTTTTTTTTTTTTTTGATTGAGAAATATTACAAAATCAAATAATTTGACTTAAGTTTCGGAAATTGACCATGCAATTTTAAGAATTTAATTGTGCGAAAATTTCAATTTAAAAAATGATTCAATTTTAACTTGTTTTTTTTTTTTTTTTATAACTTATGACAATTTTTTTTCGTTTTTGCTTATATTTTTACTGCCGCTTACAATAAAAAATATAATTATTATGAAATATTAGTGAAAATGCGCACACCCAATGCATATACCATGATGGATGTTGATTTCTATTTATATTTTTTTTGCTCATTTTCAATAAAGAATTTTTGAAGGACGAATTCCAAATTCACTCCATAGAAAATCATGATAATTATAAACCGCGTAATATGCGTAATAACTAAATTACTATGTATATATAAAAACAGTTTTTTTTTTTTTAATACAATTATTTTATTTATTATTATTTATTTTTTGAACAATTTAATTAACTTAGATCATTTTATAGAGGAAATTAGAGCAATAATATTATTATTTAAAATTAAAAATAAAAATTAAGAAAAAAAGAGAAACTTTAATTATGGTATGTTAGTATTTGCGATATTTAAAGTAGTTAAGAAGTTTTTTTTTTTTTCATTTCGGATATTTCTAGGAAGTTAAGTTTTGACTCTGTTTTATTTTAAATTTAATTTTTTTTTTTTAAAGAAGTGTAATTAAAATAATTAGGTATAAATTAAATTTAAAATAATTTAGTATTGTTAATGTATAGAAAATGGATGTATAGGTAATTTTGAATATTTGTAATAGATTTTATTGTAACAGTTTGACACATTAATTAATATAATTTTATATATTTATATAAAATATAAATTTTTTTTTTATATATTTATATAAATTTAAATTAATAAATTATAAACATTGTTGTAAAAAATAAGTTCACTAAAATAATTACATTATAAAGCCTGTAGTCTAATGTTTACATCACATGATATTGTCGTCGACAAAATATGTCGAATGAGTGTTTTGAACAAATGTGTACGCCTGAAGTACAATGAAAACAACACCACATTGGTGTCGACAAAATATGTCAAATGAATGAACAAAAAGATGTCAAATGAATGAACAAATGAATGTCAAATGAATGAACAAATATGTTTAAATGTCTAATAACATTTGACATGACAAAATCGATGACAAAAATTTGATCAAAATTCAAAATTTAACGTTGTTACACTGTGACATTTCATTTTGACAGTTCTAAACAATTAAAAATGTTTTTCTTGTTGTTTGAAAATCAAAATATTGCATTCATTGGATTACTTGCTAGTCTGTCCACATTCTATGTTGACAATCTAAGACGAAAATGTCTTGTCATTTTCATTTTATAAATTTAACTTTAAAGAAAATCCCAGGTACGGTATTTATCATCTATATTGTGACAGCCAAGGACAAGCAATAAAGGAACTACAATAATTTTATACCATTTCGTTCTTTGTATAGGCAAATGCAGAATGATACGTAAAGATATCAGTAGAATATAATAACTTTGACAGGCATCTAGATACATTCAGAATGATACTTAATTATACTTAAAGATATCAGTAGAATATAATAACTTTGACAGGTATATAGAGACATTCGAGACATTCTAACATGCATAAGTGGGCTTAATATACTTGTTAGAGATTGGGATGAAAACAATCTGTGTACCCATAAAAGAATAAACTGTAACATTGAAACAGTAACCAAAATACAGGTGAATTTTGCGTGACATAAGATTAGGTCCTGTAAAACTATCAGGTAGTTATGACGAGTGAAATTGATAAAGAGAAAACTTGAAAATTACTCAAGCTCATTAGGAGGAATATTAGTACAATAATGGATGTATTAGCAAGTCACTGTTTGCTTAACATACACGCAATACTGATTGTTAGTATGAATTTGGTACAATCATCAGAAGACAAGTGAACTTTGACTGACATAAGATTAGGTCCTGTAAGACTTCGAGATAGTTATAGCGGCAGAAATTGATGTAAGAGTAAACTAAAAAACTACTACAGATGAATAGAGGGAAGATTAATATAATTAGTGGGTGTATCACAGTTTGCTTAACATACATGCAATACGATTGAAATTTGTTCGTACTGACGGTTTGTAAAAATTTACGATGAAATTCATACTCAGGAATCATCATTTAAATATATTTTCTACGATTGCGCTCATCTGATTGATTATAGGTTCTGGTGATTAAGAGAGTAATATATACAATATACAGGATTTTCAGGATATCCACAGATTTGTCACAGTTACGAATTTGTTACAAGAATAAATAATGGTCCATTTCATGTTTAAAGTGATCGTTATGGCTTCACACAGATAAACCAAAAGTAAATTTATCGAAAAATAAACAAAAAAGTCAAATTTATTACCAATTTATATTACAAAAACACAAAATTATAATTTAAACGTCAAAATGAATGTATGTATGTGTATATGTATTTATATTGTCAAAATGGTATTCCATAAATTAACAGACTTTTTAATGTATATTTTACAATTAAATGCAGGTTATAAAAGTTTTAAAAGTATAGTAGAAATATATTTAAACTGTAGTAAAATTCTTTATACTGTATTTTGGAAGTTAACCATATTTGAATTATTAAATTTAATGTGGTCAAAATTTATTTCTTCTTACTTAGGGTTTCATAAGTTCAAAATAACTAGAGCTCATATCATATCATATCATATACTGGTTTCAAGAAATTATTTATTTTAATTAAACGTTAGCTGTCAGCTGACGCTACTACTATTAACAACTAACTGCCAGCTGACATTACTACTAACAACTAACTGTCATATTACATAAATATTTATTATATAACTGTCTGATGACAGAACTACTATCTATTTCTTTTTTTTTTTTTATATTTTTGACAGTAACTTAGGTAGAATTACCTAAGTTACTGTCAAGATCATAAAAAAAAAAAAAAAAAAAAAAATAGATAGTAGTTCTGTCATCAGACATTATGTAATATTTAATATGTAATATTACTATTAACTGTCTATTGATTACTAATAATTACCATTAGGTACCTTCCTGTTAGTGGTACATGACATTACTATATTTATATACTATGTTAATTCAGAATGCTAATCAAATTTTCGATTGTTCATTATAAGTGCACAACAACAATTTTAAATAAAAAAAATACATACATATATAAAATTGGACCATAAAAAACGCTATGAGTTCACACGTTGGTTAGGGTCATTGCAGTGACAGATTTCGGTGGTTGTCACTCTTTTTTGATTTAAACTTGAGTAAATTAATATGAGTAAATTTGCAAGCTTTGAGTTGACATACCATTTAAAAATGATGTTTTCATTCGTTATAGAAATGTATTCAAAAATCACAGTAAATTTTCCAAACAACCTTTTTTTTTTTTTGAATAAATGTTTAAAGAAAAACTCAACCTTGAATTCAAATTTTTCAAAAACAAACTCTCAACAAACTCCCACGATATTCATATAGAGATAATAATAACTCTTATAGAAACACTTTTCTTCCTAATTTAAAATAATACAAAATCTAATTATAATTACACAGGGTCAATATGAAAATTTGATATTTTTTTTTTTGGCTTTAATCAATGCGTTCTTCTAATTAATGTTACTTAACCTTGCTTTAAATATCATAAGAATATACTAATATTAAATCTCCGTTTTTGTTTTTTTTTTTAAATAAGAAATACTTTTAAATATTCAAAAATGATATTTAAGTTTATTTTAATTAACTCATAATCATTTTTTTTTCTTCTATTTAAATTCATTCGCCCAAAAACAATAACAATTTTATTAATTATTATTATTAGTCAAACAAAAACAAAAAAATAATATTTCTTATTCTATATACATAATTACATATACATATACCTCTTCAGCTCTCTTCAGCACTCTATAATTTACAAATCTTATTATGATTCTCTTGAAAATTTCAAGGTACAATTTACTTATTTCAATAGAAGAATTTTTAATGTCCCAATAATTATCATTATAATATATATATATTAATGTACACATACCCATAATATTAGTAACAACAAAATGTTGACCTCTTTCATTTACAACTTAATTCTCAATTTAAATTTCAGCAGTCATTCAGTTAAAGTTAGACAGAATGACACCTGAACGTGAATTACTATACTATATATTCAAACAATTGAAATTATGTATATAAAACATTTAACAAAATGAAAATATATATAAAAAATAAAAAAAGAAAAACAATGGACCTGCCTCCATTTCATTGTTTTTTTTTCTTTTTAGCTTAAAAAGAAAAAAAAAATTGTTTTTATAAGTGCCCTTGTAAACAATATTTTTTTAAACACCATAAAAAAAGTAAGTACTCCACCAAAATTAAAAAAAAAAAAAAAAAAAAACATTTAAGAAAAAAATAAAAACATACGGTGTCAGTATCACTTACACATTATCGTGGCAACAAACAATTTTCAATATACAAAACAAATCACCCAAGTCTTAAATTTGTTAAAAAATTGTGTTGTACATAATATTATCATACCATTAGTAATAGTTTCATATCATGTACGTAAATTTTGCATTTATTTTCTTTTGTTTTTTTGTTTTTTTTTTGGCAATACTAATGTGAAGAAATTTATGTTTCGGAACACCACTATTTTGCTTGCTGTATTGTATTAGAGTATTATGACACTATTTGAATATCGATGATATATCAATTTTACTCAATTTTCAATTCATTACAAGTGATGAGTGTTGAATGTCAGTTTAACCAAATGATGATGATTTAGAAATGAATGTGTACTATTTTAATAGTTTACAAAAAAAAATTATTTTAGGGTGGTCCAAACAAATTTTGTTTCTGTTTACTTGTTTGTAACACTATTACTAGTGTTATACAATGACTGTTTTATATGATACATTTTGAATATTAGTTTAATAGAATTATTGTAATGCTTTACAAATTATTATTTGGCACTTTAGTAGTATTAAATTATTAAAATTTAAGGTGGTTCACATAATTTTTGCTTTAATAAATAATTAGTCATACTAGTATTATATAATTTGAATACTGTCTACATTTTGATTACATTTATGTAATTATTAGTGGTAAAAAATGATAAATTATTACTTTTTAATATCCAATGCAGAATTTTTGTTCTATTTAAAATTATTATATTAATCAATATTTACCTTTTGTGACACCGTGTACGTAGGTTGGTATATTACTTTGTTCTATGCATTTTTAATACAGCTCAGTTATTTAATATAGCTTATTTAAATAATAAAAAAAAATATAATTTACAGTTTTAAATTCATTTTAACTTGTATTTTGATTATTTGAGGTCCCACAAGCTCAAAAAAGGAAACTTTATTTTTGTAAATTATTAAATCATATCATATCATATCATACTGGTTTTAAGGAATTAAGGAATTATTAATTAAACGTATTTCGAACCATAATTTGTCTGCTCGTTAGTTGTCAACTGACATTAGTACTAACAAACATCTGTCAGCTGACATTACTACTAACAAAACAACTAGTTGTCAAATGATTTACTAATTATATAACTATTTATTAGTAATTTTTTGATGACAGAACTACTATCTATTAACTGTTGGGCAGCGTTTACATGCCATACAAAATCTAAGATTAAATCTGAATTTGATGAAAGTCTAAATTGTAAACGCAGTTTGACATCAGAATTTATTTGGTGGAAAACATAGAAAGGCAGCGGATTCTCATCAGACTTTTTTCTTCGATCATATGATTTTATACGACCATTTAATGTTTACATGTTGTGTTGACAAGTTTTAAGTTAGAAACATTTATATTGAAATATTATGTAGTTTGAAAAAGTAAGTATTGTTTTATTTCACGAATAAAAATTTTTCACTGTAAAATCAAAAAATATTTGACGTAAAATCGTAGGTAAAATCTGAGAAAAAATCTAAAATGTAAACATTCATCCGACTTTGTCTACTATAAGACTATATAAATATTTATTAGTATAGATGTTTGATGACAGAACTACGATCTATTAACTATTACGCAGCGTTTACACGTCATACAAAATCTAATATTAAATCTGATTCTGATGAAAGGCTAAAAACGCAGTCTAACATCAAACTTTATCTAGTGTAAAAAAAAAATAGAAAGCCAGCCGATTCTCATCAGACTTTTTATTTTTTATTCGATCATATGATAGTAGCCATTTAATGTTTACAGGTTGTATTGACTAGTTTTAAATTAGAAAATATTATTTATTTTGAAATATTATGTAGTTTGAAAAAGTAAGTATTTTTTTTATTTCACGAATAAAATTTTTTCACTCATAAAAAACACTCTGTAAAATGCAAAAAACATTTGACGTAAAATCGTATAGATAAAGTCTGAGAAAAAATCTGAAATGTAAACACTCATCCGACTTTGTCAGAAATGTATATACCCCGCCTTAGATTACAACTATTAACTGTCTGATAATTAGAAATAATTACATTACCTTCCTGTTAATAGTATATTACTATATTGTATAGTACATTACTACTACGTCAATTCACAATGCTAATAAAACTTTAGATTGTTATAAGTACATAACAACAATTTTACATAAAAAAAATTATATAACATTAAAGCATAAAAAAAAAGATCAATTCAACGCGCATATTTTAGTATCCAAGAAAAAAATATTTTTATTGTACATACATTTTTGTTTCACGCTGTACTTCTATCTCTATTAAAATAATTGCACAAATTTATTTGAAATTTTCGTTTTTAACTTATCACTGCAACACAAGAAAAATTAATTTGCAAAAAAAAAAAGTAGTGATGAAAATATCACAGTTAACATTATTAATTCTCTTTGAAATAAATTTGGTGCATATCAAAAAAATAAATGAATCTCATAGTAACGTTTTTAGACGCAATCTTTTACATTATTTTTTTTTTTTTTACGATTTTTATGATGCAAGTAATTGCATCGCACCTTTAAATAAAAACAAAAAAAAAAACATCGAGATAACTCCATAAATTTAAAACAAAAAAAAACAAAATAGAACAGAAGATGAAATTATACAAAAAAAAAAATCTCCAATCAAAAAATCCAAAATTGGAATATTTCATATATCAAGGGCAGTGACGTTATTACATGTGAAAAACTAACAATCAAAAAAAACATTTTTTCAATAATTATAAACATATGAGTATCTTGAAGATAAATTATTAAAAATCATTCAAGTATCTATCTATAAAGCAAGTCAAAAGATTATCTCCCATACAAGATAAATTATGATGTCAAGAAAACAAAAAAAAAAAAAAATGAAAAGAAAAGAAAGAAAAAAAATTTTCAGACACTTTATTTGGTCATTTCTAAAAGCTTTTTAACAGAGGGATCTCATAGTAAATAATAATTGAAAATGTATTTCAATGTGAGGGGTTGAGGAGATTTAATGTTATTTTTTTTTGTTATTTTTTTTTTTTTTTGTAGACAATTAAAGCCCAAAGCATTGATAATAATAATAAGAATACGGTTCAAGACCCAGACATTAACATTAGATTTCAATTAATGACTCAAGAAAGGCAGAAAGAAAAAAAAACATATAAAAATAATAATAAATAAATTATGGAAACTGCTAAATGACCTTGAAAACATATAAAAATAGAAAAAAGAAACGTTTTTTTATTAAATTGCAAAATAGTTTATTAGAAGCCTGACTATTGAATTACAGTAAAGTTGTTTTTTTAAACTCTATATTAAAAAATGTATTCTAGATTAAATTTCTGATATAATTATTTGATCAGTTTAGAAATTTCCCAGTAAATTATTTTTGATTTAGATTATATTTTTTTTGTGTGTATATATATATACAGAGTGTCTAAGTACGATGTTATTATTTTTCTTTCGAACTACTGAACAATGATTTTTATCACATTTAGTCCTTTAAGACCCACCCTTAAATGATTGTGCAATGTAAAAAAATGTTTTGAATATCCCGTAAAAATTTTTTTTTGATTAAAAACCCCCCAAAAGCATTGTTCCACAGCTTTTTAGTTGTGTAAAATAAATATTATACGCACTATGGTAATGTAGATTATGTAGAGTTGTGTAGAACTATTCGAAAATAAAATTTCCTGCTTGGGCATGAAATGGTTATTAAATATTATTGATTTGTATAGAATTGTTTATTTTTGTTTTCTTTATTTTATAAATTACGAACTTTTGAATTCAAAAATATTTATCTGAAAATTTGTACATTCTTTTAATAAAATTTAAATGAAGATTCTGGATTTGGTAATGTCTGAATGAAGAAACAATTACCTTTACTTAGACTAGAAAGAAAATTATTAGGCACATTTTTACTTAATCACCTGTGAAAAATAAAAATAACACTATCTTTCTGACACACTCTGTCTATTCATTCTTTTTATTACAATTTTGCAATTCACTATGCTAATTTAACGGGATCTGTTATTCAATACAGGTGTTATTTTTTTAATTGTATTCATTAGAATTATGGTTATACTGGAATATTTTAATGGTATGACAAATTCTATTATTACAAGAACTTGTTTTAGGTAAATTAAATCACATTGTTTTTTAGTACCGGGTACTACATTGTTATGGGAGGTGTTTTATTAATAAAAATTATTAACGTTTGATATGATATGATATTTATGATATATATATATTATTAATTATTCAATAATTAATGAGCATTTTAATGATATGTTTTAATCTTGTATATAGATAAATACAGTTTATGTGCGATACATGGTAACGCCTAGTTAAGTTTTACGAGAAAAAAAAATATAAAATTGACAAAAAAGGAACAATTATATTTTATATAAAATTTATTCATTTATTTTGTTTTTTAAACTTTTTGTCCTAAGCAGTTTAAATAAATAAATAAAATTATATTGACAATTCTGATATGTATATATTTTTGTATTTTGTTTTTATTGAGAAATATGACATATACAATATTTTATAAATTTATGTGCTCTATATTGTATTTTATTGTAGTTTCATTCATCATACGTTCTTCTGAATATCTAAATGATCCTGAATTTATTCTAATAATTTATAATAAATAAATATTAAATCTAATAATTATTTTTTTTTAAGTAGATTCATATATTTTTTAATAAATATTTAATGTAATGTATTTTATTATGATATCTATGAATAAATGAATTATAAATCTATAAATATACCAATCAAGATAAATAAAAAAAATTATTTTATTCTATTCTGTTCGTTATGGGATCGAAATCTTTATGCGTGATATTTAAAATAATACTCAATCTAATCATTAATATGAAAATTGAAAAATTTGGAAACTCAACATAAAAAAAAAGATAAAAAATAGAAAATTTGGATAATAGTGAAGGTCAAGAAATAATATAGACCAATAATTTACTAGATGTAGAGCAGCTGAAATGACATTATGATCAATTCTTATTTCAGAATTTAATCTAATGAACGACAGCACTATTTTTTTTTATCAAATTTATTAAATTATTTTGTGGATACATTTTTCAAAAAAAATTAATTTAAATTTTCAAGAATTGTTAAAATAAAGAATTGGAAATGTTATTATTTTAAATATGAGTACAAAGTAAACTAGTATTCTTTAATATTAACAAAATTTATGCTTTTTTTCGGAAGCTGATGAGAATTTTAAGATGGAAAACTAGTGTTAAAATTTAAAGATGTATAAAAAATATAGACAAAAAAAAAAGTAAGTACACAAATTAATTAATTGTCACTTTGAATTATATTAATCAAATATAATTCAAAGTGAGAATTTTGAATTATATTTAAGTGAGAATTTTGTTTGGGTTTTATAACTCACATATTATTTTTCTTTGATATTAATTTATGAATTTTTAAATTACTCAAACCAGGAGCTGTCTAGCTAGTTTCAACACTACAATTCCTACTGATGAGCTAAATTTTTTTAACGCTAACCATTTTTGGTTTGGATCTTATAACTCACATACTAATTTCTTTGATATTTGTCTATGAATTTTTAAATTATTCAAACTAGGAGCTGTCTAGCTAGTTTCAACACTAGAAATACTACTGATGAATTCAATTTTGTTAATGCTAACTATATTGTTTGGATTTTATAACTCACATACTAATTTCTTTGATATTTATAATTTATAAGTTTTGAAATTATTCAAACTCTAACCAGGAGCTATCTAGGTATTTTAAACACTACCATTTCTACTGATGAATTCAATTTTGTTCATGAGAACAATTTTCATTTGGATTTTATAACTCACATATAATTTTGTTCTTGCGAACAATTATTCTGGATATACAGCTGGTAGTAGGAGTTTTTTATATATAAGATTATAATTAGTACTGGTAATGGTTTTTTAACTGAAGCATTTCTTAATATGTTTTTTAATCCAATGAGTATAAGACAAATTTTTTAAGATGAAATGATTATTAAGTTTAATTTATTTGTAATCAAATTTCATTTAAATTAATTTAAAATATTAGTTTGATTTTCCCTTGTGCGAATCAATTCGAGTTTTTAATTGTTTTTTTTGAAATTATTCGAATTAAAAAATAATATGAAGCGAAAATAAACATGATTATGGTCGTATTTTATGTATTTTTTATTTTTTACTTCATTTCTTTAATAGTATGGTAATAATTGGAATTTTAATAAAAACAAGCATTGATTGGCAGTGCTGTAATAGGCTTCAGATTGTCTTAATACAAATGAAAATATTAAATATTTTAAAAATATTTTGAAATTTAATTGAAGACAAAATTTGTTTCGAAAATGTTTGTTGTAAAATTTAGCAAATCCAAAATTCTTTACCAATTCTAATTACATAATTTTACATTAAGTCAACTTGCAATTTTTGAAATTTTGAAATTGATGTTACTTTCTATACATCTTTAGTAAAAAAACAATTTATAAACAATTTAATCGTGTTGTTAATAGAACGTGTACAGCTTGATCCAGTGCACTAACCAATAATATACCTAAACCTAATTAATCCTGTAATTTAATTTATAAAAAAAATAAATTTAACTCAATTGTTTTTTTTTTTTTTTAATTTTTTTGTTCGATTTTAATAATCTTAATATTTTATTTACAAAAAATAAAAAATTAAAATATATATGTTTATATAAAAAAAAAATAATAATAATTACATAATTACAAATAAAATTAATTATTACATTAATTAATTAATTTTTTTTCTTTTCAAATTTTTTTGTTTATATTTTTTTTTTTTTTTACAAATTAATAAAAATGAAAAATCGAGATTCTCTCTACATAATACTACAAACAAAGTAAAAATAATTTGTTATCCACACATAAATAAATAAATTATATTAAATTATATTTTTTAAATCTTTTATATGGGAATAACAAATATTTATATTTGTTTGTTTATTTGTTTCGTTTGAATGTGTGTTGGTATATGCTTTTAATTTGATGTAAAGCTTTTTGGGCAAGAAAGAACAGAAAATAATTTTATGCGAGAGGAGAAATTTTCTTAAATTAAAAAAAAAAAAATAAACAATTGAAGAAAAAAAGAAAAAATAAATACAAAAATAGTTCACAAATACAAGAATGGATTTGTAATTTTTCTTTTTGATCAAAAGAACAAAAACCCGAAACTTTTTAATTATGTATCACCATTTTGTAATTTTTTTTTTCTCTTTTACTCTTTTAAGAAAATTCTCCTCATTTAATTTTGACTCTTTTGTTTTGTTTTTTTTTTTTTTTTTTTTTATCTTTTTTTGGTTAATTTGAATTTTTTTTTTTTTTTTTTTTTAAATATTCTATACAGTACTATAATATTAGGTGGCAATATCGCCATTTTCATATTAAAAATTAAAACAATTTTAACCCTTATTAGTTTTTTTGTATTTATGTGGGGTTTTCGGAGCGCTTTTAAGGGTCAATTTCTCTTTGATGTTCTCACAATGATTTCAATTTACTTATTTTTAAAAACTAAAAATTAATAATTAAATTAAAAATGAAAATAATTAATGAATTAATTAAAAAAAAAAAAAAACAGATTGATATATAGATAATGAGATAGTAAGAAAGAAAGAAAGATAGTTTTCTATAAAAAAAAAAGTTAAAGATCCCGAAAGTGTTAGAAACGATAAAATTTGAATATCACGTTAACAACAGAACACCTAATAAAAGGTGGGTTGTTTTATATTTTTGTTCTCTTTTTACACTCTTTGAATCAAAATTTTAAATTGATATACACTTAAACGGTTGTGTATAACAAGTTCAAAGAAATAAATTATTGATTTATTTATTTATTTTGTTTTTTTGTTTTTTTTGAAAGATTTTTTTCTACGTTTTGTTTATGGTGAGTATGTATGAAAAAAAAAAGAAAACAAAAAAAAAAATTATTTAATGTTCTTTCGTATTAATGATGATGATGGTAATCATATTCGCCACCATGACCATAACCGCTTCCATAGGAAGATACTTCGATTTGTGATCCGTGACTGTTCCATGGTTCGTGTAAGCTAACTGGAGTATGTACTGGTACAGGGACTTTGTATGGTTTATATGATTCATGATAAACTGAAATTAGAATTCAAAAATAAAATTAAAAAATATTATAGAAAAATTTTGATTAAAACTATTTTATAAAAATTTTTATACCTGGCACATGCTTTTCAATATGAACTGGAACTGGACGTTCAACTGGAACCTTAACTGGATATGGAACATGACGTTCAACAGCAACTGGAACTTCTTTTTCAACTGGATATGGAGCTGGTACAGGTACTTTAACTGGTACTGGTACTGGTTTATCAACATGTACTGGTACTGGACGATCATAATGAACATGAACTGGTACTGGAATATTTTTAACAACTGGATATGGTACTGGTTTATCAACATGATATGGTACTGGTTTGGCAACATGTACTGGATATGGACGATCAACTGGTACATGAACTGGATAATGGACAATTTTTTCAACTGGATATGGTTGTGGTACATGAACTGGTACTTTAACTGGATATGGTACTTTCTTTTCAACTGGATATGGAGCTGGTACTGGTACTTTAACTGGATAATGTACTTTCTTTTCAACTGGATATGGTGCTGGAACATAAACTTTAACTGGAACTGGACGATCAACATGTACATGTACTGGTACATGAACTTGTTTTTCAACTGGATATGGTGCTGGAATATGTACTGGTACTTTAACAATTTCTTTAACTGGATAATGGACAATTTTTTCAACTGGATATGGTGCTGGTACATGTACTTTAACTGGTACTGGTACTTGTTTTTCAACTGGTACATGAATATGTTTTTCAACTGGATATGGTACAGCTACATTTTTAATAAGTGTTATTGTTTTATGATGATGTACATGATCGACATGTGGTCCAACATCATAATGACCACCATAACCAGATGATCCATGACCATAACCTGATAAACCATGATGTTCAAAATCATTACTACTATCGAAATGTTCAAAATGATGACCACCCAAATCTATATGTTCAAGACCATGATGATTATCATAACCGAAACCATGACCATAACTAGTACTGAAAATACCACGTTTTTCTTGTTTCTTATCAGCTGTTTTAGCTGCTGTTTTTGATTCAACAGCTTTCTTACTTTCAGTTGCCTTCTTTTTATCTTCAGCATTAACACTCAATATGAGTGCGGTGGCTAAGAGCCCAAATAAAAGCTATAAAAATAAACAAAATATACTCATATATAAATAAATCATTTCAATTGTCTCGAAAAAAAAATAAAATAAAAAATTTGTAAAAATGAAAGTTGAAATTTTAATGTCATCATAAAATTTATTTATTTATTTTTTTTTTTTTTTGGTTATTTTTATTATTGTTATAATTTAAGAAATTTGTAATATCCACACCCGCTATCTTTTGCAATGCAATATCAATTGAGATTTTATTCACATGTCTCATAAAAATTAAAACATTTTTTTTTTTATTTTGGTTTTTCTGAAATTTTGCAAAAACCACGCGGAATTCATATTACTTGTGTTATAATTACGCGATATTTTGTATTTTTAAAATGTTATTATTATATTGTAAAATGGTAGTTTTATATAGTCAAATCTCAGATTATTGTGTGAGAGTTTTTTTATATTTTGGTTTTTTGATTTTGTTAAATTTTAAAATTTAAATTCATTTGAAGAGAGTTGTAGAAGACGTGTAAGATTAAAATTGCAAGATTAAGTGGAAAATAATTTCCTTAAATAATATAATTATTTAAAATACACCATTTTGGTGGTACTGAAGTTGTTTAAAAATTGAAATATGTTAATGATATCTCTTCATTATTAATATATAAATAATTCAAGTCACGAGACTGTTTTAATGGGAAATATTTAACATATGAAATTGTAAATGTTAGAATTTTAATTATTATAGCAATAAATGTCTAATACAGAGATTTGAAACGTCATTTGAATTGATTATGACTTTGTGTGGCTTTAATATATTTATATTTGGTTGCAATTGGATATGCTTGTGATAAATGAATAGAAAAGAATACTCAATTCAATTATTTATTATTGTAAAATATATTTCAAATGCAAATTTTACAATCAAAATTCTTTAAAAAAGTTTTTCGCTTGAGTCTTTCGTATTAAATTAAATATTGATACTAGTATTCTACCCTTTTTATGGATGGATGAGAATCCATATGGATGAGAAATGAAATGTCGTCAAATTTGAAAATCTGTTTAATAATTACAATAATAAAATATAAATTATATTTCCACTCTAAGAGTATTGAAATCTTTAATAAAAAAGAAACTGTCTAAAGAATAATATCCAAAGAATGAATGAAATTCGATATTTTTTTACTTTAAAAATTGCCATAGGTTATGAATTGATTGAATTGCATAATATATATGAAAAAAAAGAAAAAAAAAAACAAATTTTTACACAAAATACTGTTATTTAATTTTATTACAAATCGTAGTAGGTTATTCTCTTCTTTATGATACTCGTTTAATAACGGAATTCATAGTAAAGAAAACAGAAATAAAAAAAATATTGCAAAAATCAGAAAAGCACACGCAACTCGTGATGCTGCTAGTAAAAAAATCTTCTTTTTTTTTATTTTTTCATTTTTATGTTTTGACTCATCTTTAAGCATTTTGTTTTTTTTATTATAATTGGTGATGAGATGATTCATTCAATAATATTAGCAGTTTCATTTCATCAAAATGACGTTAAAGAGTAAAAAAATAAAGTAAATATTATGATTTTTATTTGTATTTTTAACTGTAGTGAATCTTAAGCTTATTAAGTTGTTTGTTTATAAACTTTAAGTTGTACTATAAGTACAGTTAATTTTTTTTTTCAAATTAAATAACTGCTTTACAAGTAATAATGTTTGTATATATGAATACAAATAATTTGTATTTGTTCAGGTAAACTCATTCAAATGAACTGAGAAAAATTTATTTTTAATGAAAAGTGAAAATATAACAAGTAACTTGGTAGGTAATTAAAGTATAGGTTAAATAGTTTAAAGAAAAAAAGGTGTATATATATAAATAAAGTATGAAAATGTAATTAAAGTGTAAAAGAAAAAAAAAATTGAAAATTAAATAGAGAAAAAAATGTGATTAAAATAAAATTTTCATGGCTAGTTAAAAAAAACGATTTTTTTTTTATTTTAATTTAATTACTACGTAGATTTTTACATGGTCAGAATTATATACATAATATATCATACTAGTATTTTAGATAATTAATTTTTGAAAAAATACTTTTTAATTATTGTTATTACAAAAGTTTTGGCAATGTTAAATTTAAGGAAATTTTTGCAAACCAAGTGTTAATTACGTGATAAATTTAAAACGACCATGTTATGTTGTTTATTTTTTTCTTTTTTTATTTGGTTTATTTATTTTAATTTTTGAATTATGTTTTAAACTTCAATTTAGATATGTGTATTTAAAAGTGAAGCTTGTTATTACTTGAACCTTACATATTTGGTTTAATTTTAAAATGCAAAACTTATATTCATATTTATTTTTAATTACAGGTTTTCCAATGTAATGCAATTTTATTTTTATTTTATGTTTTCATTTTTTTTTTTTTTTATATGTCAGTAATGCAATTTGCAATTGAAATGTACTTGTTAAAAAATCATACATAATAATATGTAAGTTATATTGCATAAAATCTTTCAATTTTGAATGATACTGATTGAGTGAGATATTTAGATGGATTTAAAGATTTAAAATTTTGGATTTTCAATATTTTTTTTTTTGATATTGATGCTGTGGTAGAAAATATACTCTCAGTTTTAAACATTGAAACGTATTGAAATTAAGTTTGAAAATAAACTATCAAGTTTGATTTTATCAATGAATGATCTGGTTATGAAATTATTTTGATTATATAATTTGAATTACAGAATTCGTGAAATCTCTTATCTTTTAGTATTGATATTATTTTTATAATAATTTTGAAAAAAAAGAAGAAAATATGATAATAAGTATATTGACGTGGATTAAATGTTGAAGAAAAGTCTGTTAAATTTTTCTAAAATATTGATAGTATTGACTTATTTTAATAAAATATAATTAAAAAAATGTTATTAGGTTAAGACTGGATATTTGAATCTGAATTGAATACCATTGATGAGATTTTAATTATCATTGATTTATTTTAATATAAAATTTATAAAATAATTTAATTTTGAATATATATAATAAATGCTATAAATAATAAATAATAAAAATATATTAACGCCTTTATTTATTTAATAATTTTATATTCAAAGCAAATTAACTATTTTAATTTGTCATTCAACAAAACGAAAGAATTTTATTATTGGACTCAAGTTAAACGAGAAATTGATTGATTCTTGTTTTATTACATTACATTGATACTAAAATCCTGAATCTTAAAAGCGAATTATTTTAAAAGCTCAATTCAAATGTAAATTAATTATATTTATATTCTAATTTTTATTTTTTAATTCAATTTCATTTTAAAATTATCAATATAATATAAATTTATGCTTTTATTAATTATTTTACTATTAAATTAATTAGATTTATTTTGAAATGTAATAAAATAAAAATTATTAATAGAATATAGTTTAATTAAAATGACTCCAATTTATTTTATTAAGCTTGAATTAAAAAAAAAATACAAAATAAATTAATCTTTAAAGTTTTAATATATTGAAATACAAAACAAAAATATAATTTTTTAATTTATTAAGCGAATTATTTAAAAATATAATGTTCTTTTGATATTTAAAATTATAAGATTTTGTAGTTCTATTATATTATATTATATATTATATTATTCACTATAATATATTCTATAATTTTTAATGCAATTTTAAATTACGTTTGACAATAAAAGTGAAAAAAATATATTGTGGGTGAAAAAAATAGTATTTAACGAAAATTTAACGAAACCTGAACGAATGTTTAACGAAACTTTAATTTGTTGTAAAAAAAAATAATGAAAATAAATACAATTCACAATATTTTAAATCACAAATAAAAGTACAATAAAAAAGTAATGAATTCCAAAAAAAAAAAATTCACTTCTAACTGTTCAATTTCTATAAAATAACTGTTCTTTTCGAAGTGATTGTAAAATTATTTAAATATTTATTATTAGTTTTTGATTTGATTTGAATTTTAAATCAAATATTAGTTTGTTTTTTTTTTTTTTTTGTTAAACACTTTATTGGACTAGAAAACAAAATAAAAAAAAAATATATTTTCATATCCTTTTATTGTATGAGTATTTAAAATCCTTTATTTTTAATTATTTTGTATATTATTCAAATATAATTTTTTTAATTCACAATTTCACCAATGTAAATTGGTTTTTAAATATTTTTTTTTTTTTTGTTTTTCTTTTATTTATATTTTTCTATTATATTTTATTATTATTTTTAAATCCTGTTAATTCTTTATTATTTAAAATAAATCCGTTTCTATATTTTTATTTTTATTTATACTTTTTATTTTTAATTCTTTATTACGTACCATCGATCTCATTTTTAAACGTTTAATGTAAATATTTGTAATTAATTTAAAAAAAAATTAAATAAAAATTCGGGGTTGTTTTTTTGACGAACCCAAAACTGTTACTGGATACTTTTGGTAACCGTTCACCTGCTTTTATATCACCAAAAAACTGATCGCGCATATACACCAAAAAATACCAGAAGAAGTATAAAAAACTGAAGAAAAAGAAGAAAAATAAGAGCAAGAAACAAAAAAAAAAACAGAAAAACAGAAAAACAAAAAAACAAAAAAAATTATATTACTTCTACTGTCATAAAGGTAGTTTATTTTTTTTTTCTTACTGGCATTGCTGCTGTTGCTGTTATATGGTATACTTAATACCATTACTGTTATTATTATTGTTGCTGTTTTTGTTTTTGTTGTTGCAAGTTATCTTGCAATAAATATGAACAAAAAAAAAAATTTAATTTTATTTTTTGTATAAAGTTTTTCTTCTAACACTTCTAAAGAGTTTTTTGTTTTTGTTTTGTTTTTGTATTGTTAGATCACTTCAGTAATGTAAATGTATTTATTTATTTTTTTGAATGTATATTTTGTTTTTAAAATGCATTCCTCTTATAATATTGTCCATTAGAATGGGATCTGTTTTGTTAAGTTATTTTTGTTTTCTATTTTAAAGTTAAGTGGTGGTTGTTTTTAATGGGCTGGCTAGTCATTTTATTAAATGGAAATTTTTTTTTTATTTTGAAAATATCTGTTTTCCTTCATTGGATTTGTATTAAGAAGTGACTAGTAGGTATAATATGTACAGTCCTGGAATGTATTTTTTGTTTATTGTTTTAAAAAAATTCAAATAAAAACAAAACAAGTTGATAGTTTGTTACAAATATTTTATTTGTATTGATAGAATCCCATTGTATTTGGGACCATGTAAACTAGTTTAAAAATTGTATATATATATATATATATATATTGATCGAATCCCATTGTATATTATAGGAGCAAGTAAACTTATGAATTTATGGAATAAAAAATAAATAACAACAATAGCAAAAAATTAACCAAAAACAAGATGTATTTCTATGAAATATTTTCATTTAGGGACATTAAAATTGACGAGGTCTCAGAGATTGTTTTAAAATAATATATTGTGGGAATTTTTGGAGTTTGGAGTTGTTGCAACAAATAATATGTACTTTTTTAAATTCCATGAATTGTTAAAATTTTTTATTTTAGATGATTTGGTATGAAATAAAGTTTGATTGGAAGAGTTGTAATGAGATGAATCTTTTTTTTAGATGATTTTTTCTTGTAATCAAATTAACTGTAAAAAACAATAATATTGGAAAAGAAGGAACATTTAAGCATATTTTTGTTACAGATACTGAGTACTAGTATCTATAAATATCATATTGTAAAATAAAATAATTAGAGCATTAGAGATTCTGTTTTATTAAAGTAAAATTTTAATATTCAATTTTAACGGATATTATTTTGGGGTAGTCTAAGGCTGATGGGCTTTAAAGTTCGTGCACAATACGCTTTGCTTTTGTTTTGTCTTTTTTTTTTTGTTTTGCTGTTTTGTGATTGTAATACGATTATTGTGGTATGAATGAACGAATATATTTATTTTGTGTTGTTTCTAAATTGTGGTTTTATTTTATTTTTTTTTTGTTGTATTTCATTGATGCAAAAGTTGACTTGGTTGCAATTTATGTTTATTTATTATGTCAATTGTGTAATACACCACGAATATGTATTACATGACTTTGTCACTTAGTAACAATTTTAAATTAATGTTTTTATTGTTAATACTGTGAATTTTTATTTTTGTTGCAATTAATTTACTTTAATGATGATGATGATGAAGGAGTTGTAAGTTGTTTTTTTGTAATTAATTGGATGAGATTTAAAAATCAAGTGCAATTTAAAAATTAAATTAATTTGGGTTGAATGTTAGGATTCAAAAATACACTTTTTGTAATTAGTTAAGGTTAATAGAATATTTTTTTTCAGAAAATGGCTTCAATTTAAAATTAAAAAATTAAAATCTAAAATTTATGGAAATCAAATTTTTAAATTTTTAATGAAGGTTGAGGTCTGAATACTGGTCTGATAATGAAGTGTCATAATATATTGAATGATATTTATGTTGTAAGTATTGTAAGTCCTATGATGTATATTTAAGATTTAATTTGAAACTTATGTACTAATAATGACTCTGTTTGAGAATAAAACAATTAAATAAAGCTAACAAAAAAAATATTTTTACTGCTTTAAAAATCTATGTAGATTTTGTATTGGAAATAATAATTAATAGTTATTTAAAATAAAAAATAATTGTAGTTCTAATCTAATTTATTTAAATAATTTGAAGTTAATTTAATTAAAAAAGTTGTTTTAAAACTCTTCTATTCGAAAAATGTCGGCATTATAAAATAAATAACATTTATAATAATATTTTAATTATTTTAAATTTTGTAATCATTTTCTGTAAACATTTAATATGTTATTTTATTAACGATTATTACATTATTTTATGTGTTGAAAACAAGATTATAACTAGAATTGGAATTTGAATTGGAAACAAAGGTCAAAATATAAAACTAATTAAATTGAGATAAAGAAATATAATTATTGTACTGGAATTATATGAACTGAAATTTTTATTTTTATTAATAACTCAAAAAATAATGTTGTGAACAAGGATCTAAATTTAATGTTGGACTTGAAAGTGATTCATTCAAATTCAGTTGGATATTAATGAGTCAAGAATTTTTCAAAATATTTTTTTTTGCTTATTTTTTAATATAAAAAGTGAATTTAATTTAAAAGTTATATTAATTCATATGTTAAATTTAATTTTAAATTAATTAACATTTAATTTAAAAATAATTGTTATCAATTTTATTGAACTAAAAAACAGAAAATAATCTTTCTTGTTTGCTTTTTGTTTTACCATTTGAATATTGATTAAAATTTCGAATTAAAATCTAAATTGAAAAATTTTTAAAATTAAATATGTATATTGTAAATTTGAATTGATAATTAAAATATAAGATGTTTGAACAAAATGGCGAACAAAAATAAAAATTGTGATATTATTTTGTCCATAATGTTATTACTAATAATAAAACTCAATTTTGGAAAAATAAATAAGTAATTAAATTAAATTATATCAAATTATTATTATATATTTGACAGAATAGTAGTCAAATGATAGTATGTTGTCATGTCATTCAAATTTAAACTTTATAATGGTTCAGAGAGAAAAAAAACAAATAAGTGGATATCCCTTGTTTTCTATCTACTCTGATTTTGATTATATCTTCGATTTGCTAATATTTATAATTACTATACTCTTTTTGAAATTTAAAATTATTTTTAATTATGTCTACCATATAAATTCATTAAGTTAATTTATGTTAATATAAATAATTTATACTATAGGTATACATGCGCAAAGCAAATTAAACTACATTGAATTATTACAATTTAGTACAATAAACAGACTAATCGTTTTATGTAAAATTTTTATGAATAAAATAAATGTTAAAAATAATAAATAATCATATGAACTATGACAGTATACTGATACAAATAGATAGGGGGCTTATGAAATGATGCAACTTAAAAAAAAATATGTGTGAAATGTTTACTTAATTGAGTAATTGACACATTCTCTTCTTTGAATCAAAATATGTGATATCTGCATATACTTGTAAATCCTGTCATCATTCTGTCAAATCAATACTGAAGTATAAAAAATTTTCATCTGGTGTTCATAAAAAAATGGAAATAATTTAAAGATGAGAAATTCAAGAGAACATAATATTATTATTGGTATAGTTTTGAAAAGCCCTTCTTAGGAAAATTATCTCAAAATTGTGTCGTATATGTACTAAAAATGTGTCTGGGATACAAAAGTAGAAATAATGGTTCCATACAAAATTTCTTAATATCATATTGAAATAATTGAAAAAAATTGTATGTGCTGACAATCTGAATTTAGAATTAAGTTTAGAAGAAATGTAATGATTTTGAAGTATTAAGTATAAGACCTATTACATTTGTTTCTATTCCATTTCTTTCATAATTCTGCTTTTATTTGTTTCGTTTTTTTATTATTTTTTTTTCCAATCCTACTATTTTCCCGCCTGTTAAATGGCTGCGAAAGCAGTTAGGATGTTCATTATGGCCTCAAATAAAATATATGTAATAAATTTTTCAATAAAATGTGAAATAGAATAATAAGGATATTTTCTATAGTAAATTATACAAATTCCAAACATAGTTTCCCAAAACCAAAAATACAAAAAATAAATAACTTATTTTTTTATTTCATTAATTTTATTAATTTTTATTTGTAAAGAAAGAAATAATAAAAATTGCAAATATTTTTGAAAACAAATATTTCATAATTTTTAAACAAATGTTATAAATGGAATTTAAAAAAAAAAAAAAAAAAAAAAACAAAAATTATTAATCTGTATTTATTTATTTTTTTGTTTTTGTTTTTTTTTTTCGTTTTACACAATTGCAATTATTTCAAATTTTTAAATTTAATTATTTCGAATATGTGTAGAAGTTGATTAGATTTTCATGAAATGGCAGAAGTTAGAAAAATTTGTTTCATATTTCTATTTTTTTTTTTTTTTTTTCGTTTTCATTTAATCGAAATGTTCATAGCGGCGTGAAGTATGTTTACATGATGATAATATGTGTAACTTAAAACATCATATATAGTTTAGATGTATATATTTACAAAAAAAAAAAAAAGTAAAAACAACATTTTGTTTTTATTTTATTTTTGTTGTTATTTTGTTATTTTTTGGTGGAGTGCGTATTACATGAATTACATTTGTGTAAATTCATTATATTTCTATATATATATATATATATATATATAATATCATTTAATTTCATTTTCTTTAAGTATATTGTATAATATCTATAAAATGTATCTTTAGATGTAGTATCTAATATATGTATAGGTTTGTATCTGAAAAAGTATCTATATATACTTGCATAAATAATTTCGGATTTGTTCTATTTATTATTTCATTCAAATTAAAATTATTACGATATTTATTTATGTTTTTTTTTTTATTATGTTATTATTTTTAAATTAATTTGCAAGATTTTATAAAATGCATAATGGTGGTAATCATTTCTGGTTATTAAAATTTAATTTGCAATTTGTAGTGATGGGGTTGAAAGAAAATTTTATATAAATAAAAAAAAAAAACAACTTGAGCCAATTTAAATAAATTATTTTTTAATTAATGAGTGACATATTTTTAGATTTTTACTTCAATGTAATTAGTTGTTTTTTTTTTGCAATAATAATATTTCAATTGATTTGGGACCACAATCAATCAATCAAATGATGATTGAAGTTCTAAATGCGTCGGAGAAAATTAATATTTTCGGGCTCTGAACTTTTAATCTATGAGGTAGGAATAGTTGATTATTTCATTAAAAAATATATTGCTATATGCATCTAGAACCCGGATATATAGAACTAGTTTTATGTGTTTTCTATATGTCTCCGGGTTATCTACATATATAGAAATTGGTTTCCGGATTACTGTGATTACAATTTTTTTTTTTTAATTGGCCCAAAATAATGGGTTAATCACCCCAACTGTTATAGCAAAATTTAAGCCATTTAAAAGATCAAAACTAAAGAAAGATAGTACAGAAAGAATAAAAAAAAATATAAAAGAAATAGAATAGAATATAATAATATAGAAAGTAATAGAAAGTAATAGAATAGAATATAATAATATAGAAAGTAATAGAAAGTAATAGAATAGAATATAATAATATAGAAAGTAATAGAAAGTAATAGAATAGAATAGAATAGAATAGAATAGAATAGAATAAAATAGAATAAAATAGAATAGAATAGAAAAGAATAGAATAGAATAGAATAGAATAGAATAGAATAGAATAGAATAGAATAGAATAGAATAGAATAGAATAGAATAGAATAGAATAGAATAGAATAGAATAGAATAGAATAGAATAGAATAGAATAGAATAGAATAGAATAGAATAGAATAGAATAGAATAGAATAGAATAGAATAGAATAGAATAGAATAGAATAGAATAGAATATAATATAATAGAATAGAATAGAATAGAATAGAATAGAATAGAATAGAATAGAATAGAATAGAATAGAATAGAATAGAATAGAATAGAATAGAATAGAATAGAATAGAATAGAATAGAATAGAATAGAATAGAATAGAATAGAATAGAATAGAATAGAATAGAATAGAATAGAATAGAATAGAATAGAATAGAATAGAATAGAATAGAATAGAATAGAATAGAATAGAATAGAATAGAATAGAATAGAATAGAATAGAATATAATAGAATATAATAGAATAGAATAGAATAGAATAGAATAGAATAGAATAGAATAAAATAGAATATAATAGAAGGGAAGAGTTACGGATTATATCCAGAAAAGATGGATACTATAGATAAATTACATGTATTATTAGGAAGTTATTGTTATAGCTGAAATTTTTCAATATAAATCAACATTTGACAATAATTAAAAACTGGATTGAAAAGAAATTTAAAAAAATTATATAAGAAAATTTAAGGTTCAGGAGGAGTTTAAAAAATATCCAAATTAAATGCCATTTTAGTTCGATGCAAAATAAAGAAAATACTATTTTAATGAAATAATTAAAAAATACAGTAGTAAAAAATGATCTATGAGAAAGTTAATATTTTTAACATTTACAAACTAAGAAAGAAATAGTCAGTTTTTAATATTATCCACAATATTATATTGTAATGTTCTAAAATGGAGCTTGTTTTTTTTAAACTGATACTCTGTACGATGTATTTTTATTTGATATGAAATTATGTTGAAGAAAAATCGAATTATTTTTTTTTTGTTTTAATTTTCCCATAACTCATGTATTTTATTTTATATAAAAATCAAAAAAAAATATATTGCATAAAATTATTTTAAAGTCCACTGATCGACATGTCTTTAAAAATTTTCTTTAAATTTTATCACTGTTCCTCTCCTCCTTCAACTTATAATGCGAATTAAAAAACAAATTGTTTTAAGTCAGAAACATGTCAAGTGAATGAAAAATGTTATATTTTCAATAAAATAGAGCTAATTTTTTATACTTCACACAGAATTACTGAATAAAGTATTAAACTTCCAATTAAATTTTGATTAATAAATTATTATTCCAGAATTTCTATTCCAGATAGAGAGAGTTGCACTATATTGTATTAACTATAATGACTATTTTCCGCCCTATGCCCCACGGATGGGGTTGCAGGACAATGATGATGATGATAATGACTATGTAGAACAACATATGTCGCATGACATATGTGATATTCCGTGTATGGAAAATATATTATGTAAATGCCTACAATCGACATAGGTGGCAATTAAGTTGATTCTGACAATTCGTTAAATGTTCGTTAAGCATATAATTCTTATGTTAAATTCCATCCAAACCGTATTCGACATAATATGTAATTTCATTTTGTTGTTGTATTTCTAAGAAATATTTTCTTATGTCACGATGTCAATATTTTTCGACATATGTATATGCTTTGACAAATATCTATGTCAGCTTTGTTATATAATTTGACATTTATATACATATGTAGCTCTATGTCATTATAGTTAGTTTGTGTGTCATTATGGGTTGACATATGCTTTGATAAATATATTTTTTTTTTGTTTTCATGGAAATGGTAGCTTTGTTAGGCAATTTGACATTTAGATATGTAATTCTATGTCAATTATAGTTAGCGTATAAGACTTAAAGAATTATATTCTAATATTTCATTCATCTAGAATTTATTAAAATTCATTTCACATACCATTTTTTTTTATCTATAAATTTACAAAAATTAAACTTGTGTATTTTACTTTAATTCCTTAGACCCCTATACTTCTACTTGATTTTCAATTTACTTTGTGCGTTCCAATAAAATACAATAACAAAGAATAAAAGTGAAATAGAAAAAAAAATTAATTTAAAATTACTGCTCTATTAAAGCGGAACGGCCTTTGAAGGCTGTTTTTGTTGTTCAACTTTCAAAGTTATTTTCGATTTTTATTATTGTTTTTCTTCATGTGTTATGTTTTTTTTTTTTTTTTTTTTTACAAAGAATCATCATCAAAGTTATTTTACTTTATCTAATAATTATTGAAATTTTTCTTTTTTTTATTTAATGTAATTAACTTATAATCAAATTTAACATTTAAGAAGTTTGTAATATAAGAAAAAATCAAAAATTTTTGACAGGGTGTAAATTTGAACATAAAAATTATAACAAATTCAGCATAACTAAACGCCATGAATTTTTGGTAACAATTTTTTGTTTTTTTTTTTTTTATTCTGTTTAATGGAAACTGAATTTTTGTTAGTTAAGCTTTTTAATAGTTGTTTGAGGAAGTTGTCTAGAGATTTCAATTAGTCCAATTCACTTAAAATTTATTTTGAATTCAGGTCATTTCTGTGGTGAGTTTTTTGTGCGCTTTAAACAAAAAAAAAAATAATAATAATACTTTTTTTTTTAAAATTGCATTTCAAATTGAAATTAAATTCAATTAAATTTGTGTAAACATTTAGTATAAATTGTTTTGAATAGAATTGATTGGAAAAACGTAATATATAGGTATAGTGGGGTCTATCTATTTACGATATATTTTCTATATGATTCTATTTTAATCCAGATTTTTTAACAGTAATTTGAAATGATTGAAGTGGTATAAAGGTATGATTAGTAAGATATTGGTGGAACACAAAAAAATTAATTTACCGTTTGGCAAAGAAAAAAAATTAGGTATATATAAAAATATTTCAAATTTTCTGTGGTTCTATATTGTAATGCGGAAATTGATAAGCATTAAATATGGTATAGAAATAACAATTATTCGTAAATTTTGGATAAATATTTTATTTCAATAAGAATTGAACAAATTTGAATATAAAATATTTTATTTATATGAATATGCGACAATATCATGCTTGTGTAGAAAATTTATTATACACTAATTATATAAAATTAATTAATTATTTAAAAAAATCCAAAGAAAGGTGCTATAGAGTGGTGGTGAAAATAAAAATAAAATTGTTTTACATAGTGTGAAGTAAAAATTAATATATAGAGTCCAGATGTTCACTTTGAAGCCTCAAATTCAGTTCTTACAACACCAAAAACAATCATTATTGACTTAATACATAAAAATTAAGATCGCCCTTCTTTACTGAATTTATTTTAATTTCTTAATGAATCTTTCAAATCATTGATCAAATCATTTGATTTTGTACAGGAATATACAATTAAACCGTATGATTTTAAAATATATTATTGAACTTAGTTCAACTTTATAATCCAACAACAGAGGTCAACCAATTTATTTTAATTTTTATACATTTTAATGTTTTTTTTGAATCACATAAGACCACTGTCTTCATTAGATTCAAATTTTTAATGTTTTAGGCTACTTTCAATAAAAATTTAAAAAAAAAATTGAAAGTGATTTTTTCAGATTTTAAAACACGAATAGACTCAGAGCGTAGTTTTTTTTTAATTAATTATTTCAGAATTTAGTATGAAGGTTGATTAGTTTCTTAGATTTTCTAAGATGATTTTTTTTTTTTTTTTTTTACTTACATGAGAATGAGTTTTTGTTTTTTTTTCCATCGTTGGTTGTTGTTAATTGAATTTAATATTTTTCCTGAATTTTATTCGATCTCGATAAAAAAAAAAAAAAAAAACGTAGAATATGAATGGTTATTGATTTTGAAAGTGAATTAAAAAAAAAATATAATTAATTCAAAGTTTAATAGAGATTAAATTGGAAGAAGATGTTAATTTGTTGCAAATAAATGAGTTGTGAACGTGTTTTAACGATTCTTTTAATTTTCAAATTGAATGTAACGAAATTTTCAATAAAATATGATTTTATTAATATTATTTAATTGTATGTTGTTTAAATGTTATTGAGTTGTAGTTATAGTGGTTCGTAAATTGAATATGTAAAATTTTTGTTTCAAATTTTACTAAAATATTGTAATAAAATTGTAAAGAATGGTAAAAAATGTTCCAAAAAATAAATTCAGTTCAAAATTTTAACAATTTACATTCAATATTTTATTATATTGAATTAAGTTCTTACTGTCGTCCTTTGGAATTTTTACTGTTCCCTTAAAATGATAAAACAGATTTTTTATGAAATTTTTAAGCCACAAATGGGCTTAATGTGATAACCCGTGTTTGTTAGTTAATCTCTGAGTCCTTAAGGATACCTGTTTTTATTATTTTGTGCTGGATAGCTCCCATTGTTCTGTTGTATTTGAAATTTTTAATTAAATATTTTCTTTCATAAAAAAATCGTTGAACTATCTCTTAAAATCCCTAATATATTCAATATATATTATTTACTTGTAATATATATTTATTCTCAATTCAATTAATGTTGCAATTTCAATCAATTGACTGATGTAATTCTTTTTGCAAAAATTACGTTTTTATTTTGTTTTTTTTTTTTTTTTTTTAATTTTATATAATAAAGTAGTTAAAAAATATTTTGACTTCCTTAAAATTTTCTAATACAAACTATCAAATAAAAAAAAAAAAAACAGAAAAACAAGAAATCAAAATCTTATGTATTTTTCTCTTCTTTCACCATCATAGTGAAATAAATTCAAAATGCAAATACAAACTTGGTTTCAGACCAAATTAAATGAATTGTATTTTTCAACATTTAAATTAATTTAAATTTCTATCATCAGCAAAACTTTGATTAATTCAAATTATTTGATTATCAATTTTTTTCAATTTGCAAGTCTCATGGTTTAGAGAAGAACAAGTAAAATGACTAATTGGTGTTTATTAATAGCTCAATCCATAGCAACATTTTAATTTATAAATAAATCTATTTTTTTTATATACAGATCATATTTAAAATGAACCAAAGTAATAAAAAATAAAGTAAGATTGCACAATATAAATGCACAAGAAAATGCATCAGTTTATATGAAAATCTGGAAAACAGAAGGTAGAGAAATTAATAAATTCCATTCGTAATGGATTTTTTCTATGGTAAAAATTATTTTAATTTTTTTCAGTTTTTTAAATGTGTAAATGCATGTTCATACGGGTAAAAAATTGGTGAGGGGAGTAATTTCGGTATAGAGGTAAGCAAATCTATCAAAATTTAAAATTTCGGATAGATTTTTGACATTTGAATTTTCTTTTTATAATATCAGTGTCATTTATAATATCAAAATATTTTAATTATTTTTTATAGACAAACTGCAAGAAAATTGTTGTTAACTTCTAGGATTCATTTCGGAAAATGTCGGATCGGATTGGATCGAAAATTAATAAAATAAAAAAAATATAAATTATGCAAATAATATTTTTATTGACATTAGAATAATAATAAAAATTTATTTATTTATTTTGTTGCCAATAATTCCATTTTCGCCATCTTGATATTTTAATAATTTGACAGCAACAATGCCAGAAATCTACCAGTTTTTTTTACGTATAAACATGAAGGTAGACTTCGACAGCAGATCTGCCGTAGATTTCTGCCTCATATCAATAATGACTAACAAGATTATAACGATATATAAACTAAAAATTTTACAAGTTTGTTTCCAAATCGTTAAAATAACTATCGAAAACATACTTCAAAACAAAATGTCATATCGAAAACGTTACTCGAAAATTAATTATAGTATCAGAATTAAGTGTATTAAAAGCCATATTTAATTGAATTGAATTTTATTTTACATTAAATTATACCTACATTCGTCTAAACAATATATTAAATTAGAATTTCTATTATTGGCAAATTACAATTACAATTACATTACATTTCAGAACCCAATGCCTACATTTTAATTTGAACTAAAAATTAATCCTAATGAGCAGTATTGCTAAACGTTGTATTGAACAGTGCCCCTGTGTATATTTAAATGTACAGTAAAGTCATTTTCATAAACGGAGTATGACGTAACAGTTGCATAATACATGGTTGACTTATAATCATATGATTTTGATGGTGGTCCCGCTGCAATAATTTTTTGTCATTTATGAACACGCATTTTAAAATTTAGTTTTCATTGGTTATTGGATTTTGTTTACAATTTCAAATTAATTTTGTTGCAAATTTAAAAAAAAATTAAATTAAAAATTAAAAATTTAAAATTAAAAATTTAAACAAATCTATCTCCACAAAACAAAGCTGTCAAGAGAAAAATGTTTGTGCAGTATGAAATTGTGGAATATGCGTAGCTGACTTTGCTAATGAATTTTGTGACATATGATTGTTGCAATGTAATTTATGAACTGTAAACAAAAGTATAAATCATTTATGAATACATGACTAGATTAATGTATTGCATTTATGTTTTTGAGAAAAGGCCTTAATATATCTACAGGTTTTCCTCCTCCCTTAAGTACAATATTTCACTCTCATTTTTATCCACCGGTACCATGATTACCAGTAATATTTACAATTATGTTAGAATTTTTACTTGAAATAAAAAAGCCAATTTCAGTATCACTAGAGATGGAATGGTACCTGAGAACGAAAATTTGTATGTTCACTGGTGATAAATTGGTATGGTAACCAATGTGTTAACATTATTTACCTAACAATAACTTATCGTGTTCCAGTCTCATATATTTCCTAGTTCTTAGAACAAAACCAAAAATTCAATTATAAACTTCCATTTTAAGGGTTCCATAACATACATAAAAATAAAACTCGAAAATAAATTTATAATTTTCCACTTTATAAACACCATCCAATGTGATAACATATAAATACCTACCTTACAATTAAACGTAGGCGACTCTATAAATTTAATTTTCTTTCAATTTACATTGTCTTAACAAATATTTCATTTTATTTTTTTTTGTATTATGCTTAAAATTACTATATTATGGTGGTTGGTAAATCTTAGTGGACTTTTTAATTGAAGTAAGTAGCAAAATTTATCATATATAGAGTTAGATTCACTTTTAGTTTCTTTTAAATGTAATAAAAAAAAAAAAAAAAAAAAACAACAACAAAAATTTCAATTTAAATTCGTTATCTAGACCAAAGCTGTAAATGATATTTGAATAGTGAACGTGTTACAAATCATTCTTGAAATGAGAGCTAAAAACAAAAAAAAAAACCAGATAAAACAAAATTTAAAAATAAATCTGAAGTGATCTTAACAAGATTTTTGGTGGGCTTTTATAACCATACACGTACGTACTACATGCATATATGTTGAGAATTTGTAATTAAAAATATATTTCTATATAAAGATCACTCAAAGGTGATTATTATAATAATAATAATAATAATAATAATAATGGTGATCTAAATTTTAAGATTTAATAATTAATTTGAAGGTATACAGCATGGTTACTTGCTCCCTAGATGGACAAAAAAAACAAAAAAATTTAAAATAATCTTTTTTTCTTGTATAGCAAAACAATGACCAATTATCTAAAAAGTATATATATATGTATATATATATATATGTATTTTGCACAACATTTTAACGGTACTATTTTAATTGTATCCATAGATTATTTTAATTTTATTTTAATTTTTTTTTTTGTCTGAAATACATAATTAGAATGCAATAGAAAGAGATAGAAAATATTATGTGATTTGATGTACGTACATGAGTATTAAAGAATTAAGAAAATTTTTCGTTTTTTTCTTTATTATTTTCAATTTGTTATAAAACATTAGTGTTGCAATTGTTGTTGTTAAATGTTATATCATATGTCATTTTTTTTTTATAGTTTAAAAATAGAAAAATGGATATTTTAAATTTTCATTTAACTTTCTTAATTGATATTATATTATAATATGCTTGTAAAATAGAATTACAATTAAAATTATTGAGAAGAATTGAAAATTTATTGACATACGATAGAAAATAAATGTTTAAAATTTTTAAATATGTTATAGAGATTTCAGAGGTATTCCAAAAATATTTTACAGTATGTGAAAATGATTTGGCTTATATGTACATGTATGTTTTTATTACTTTTAAATATATAAGATAAAAATATATTTAAAAAATAAATTTATGTGATTATAAATTTTTTAAATGTGAAATATTAAAATTTCCATGTCATTTTACTTTTAATAAAAAGAACAAGTTCGATTTATTAATTAATATTGATCCATAGACATTTTATGTGACCATTGTATCTATAAATATTATTATTATTATTTGTGTTAACAAACAAAATATTTTTAGGAAATTGTTTTGTTCATCATAACAGTATTAGAACTCATTAGTAGGTATTTTTAGTGTTAGACTACCTATACAACTCCTATTTTGTCTAATATTAAATAAAATGACATGGAGATTATTTCACACTTAAAAAATTATAATCACATAAATTTATTTTATAAAAATAGCATTTTACATTGAAATTTTGGTCGATTTTTATAACTCACAGCTGTACTATTGACATCTTCTAATAAGTTATAAAATCAATCAAAATGAAAATAGGAATTGTATAGGTAACATTAAAAATACATACTGATGAGTTCTATGATGAACGAAACAATTTCCTAAAAATATTTTGTTTCATATCACTAAATATGCCATTTTTATTCTTATTTATTATTACAATCCTTTATAATGGGCTTAATGATCTAAAATGTGTTCATTCAGTGTTTCACATCATCAGAGTAGCTCATAGGTTTAAAGTACCATTGTGTAGACGTATAAAAGAGGACAGGGCTGGATTTGAACTGTTGCGAGGATCTTATTTTGATGATTTTACTTTTATTTTTAAATTCAATACATTTTACTTGACATTAGCTAGCAGCAATTCATGTATACAATCGGTTTTACTTGTGCAATAATAGATCCCACTAGATTTTAGTACTGTATTTGAAATATACAAGCAAGCTTATAACTCTGTAATTTTTCTTCAAATTAATTACGTTATCTTAATTTTAATACTTGAATAAACTAAGCTTTGTATAATATCAAAAAACTTAAATATCTGAAATATTTTATTGATTTCTATAGTTTTAAAAATACTATAAAAACATTATAACAATTTTTTAGATTTTATTAGAACAATTAAATTATCCGAAAAATATAATCAAAGCTTTAATAACAATTTTTGAATAATATTTATATTCATTTTTATGCTGAAAACACAATAAGGCAGCACAGCAAAGCAGTAAAATTTGACGGCATCAAAAATCACTTTTTTACTGTCAGTTAAACACAATTAGGCAGCACAGCAAAGCAGCAAAATCTTAGATTTCAAAATAAAACTACACCAAAGAAAAAAATTCAAATCACAAATGTCTAAAATTTCAAATTACTGACAGACAGCAAAATTAGAAATTAAACTAATTTTGCTGCTGCTGCTTCCTGCCTTATTATGTGCGGTATCATTTAACTACATGGGAGCAACAATTTTTTTGCTGCTGTCAGATTTTGCTGTTTTGCTGTGCTGTCTTATTGTGTTTTCAGCTTTAGGCTACAGTTGTATATGGATGGATAGGTAAAATAAATACCTACAAATGTTTGTGTTTAATTTTACTGGATCGGTGTAGACATGAAATGTGTAATTGTAATCCAACCTTTAATCATTTCAAATTAATTTAAATATTTTTTAATTTATCTGAATTAACTATAGTGGTCCTTAAATTTTGAATTAATTTCAAATTAACTTAACGAAAATATTATTTCGACATTATGTAATTAATTATTATGTATACAATTTTTTTTTGTTTTATTAAACAAGATCTAAAAATTATCTCATCTCCCTCTGAATTATCAAAAAAAAAAAAAAGTAAACAAAATAGAAAGTAAATACCTCCAGTTACTTAATATTTAAATGGAGCAATCTTCAACCTTGAAGAATATTGAATCCAGTATAAAAATAAAAACCAGATCAGAAATACCGTTGCTCTAATTTACTGTTCCAATTCAATTAAATTTCAGTTTTTATTTTTTTGTTGTTGATTTTGGTTATCATTCTTTTTGTTTTTTTTTTTTACAGCTCTATAATACCGTTATTCACTTGATATTCAATTGAAAAAAATCCAGTTCCAATCAATTAATTTCTTAATATTTAAATTCCATTGACATACACTCTTTGATGTTTCACTCTTTTTTTTTTTTTTTGGTTTTAAGAAGCAGAAGAAGAAGAAGAAAATTGATGACACCAAACTGGTTGAAATTTATTTTGTTCACCCATAATTATTATTAATACTTCTTACAACTGCTGGTTTTATTATATCCATGCTGTTACTTATATTTTCAGTCATTCTCTGTTCAGGTTTTAATTTTATTTCAAAAAAAAAAAACTTAAAGAAAAAAAATTAAAGAATCCTCGGTCGGATTGTGAATAACAACAAAATAAAAAAAAAATAAAAAAAAAAAAAAAAATTCAATTTTGTTTTTAGTTTGTTCATAATAAAAAACGAATCTGAGTACAACACCCAAGACAATATTTGTAAACTGTATGCAAGAAGAATTGCAACAATTGTAATATAATAGTGATGTGGTATAGATACTATATGAATTCAGATTAAAAAATCTTTTTTTTTTTTTTGTTTTATTTTTTGTTTTCAGTTAAATGATACCCATTACCAATATAACTATTATTACATTTTTTTTTAAAAAAACATAAAAAATAACACAAATAAACAAACAAACAAAAACTGACAACAATATTCTATTTGATGTGAATTACAATTTTTTATTCCAATATGATACTTAAATTGTATATATATATATATATATGTATATATATATGGTGGCGGCATTTTATACGATAGTAGTTATATATTTTCGCAATTCTCTCTATATAAAAATTGAACTATGTTTAAAATCATTCGTCTAAGATAATGAGATGAAGTGCTGGGGCAAATGTAGAAAAATAATAGAAAATGTATAATATTATGTATGTATAGTGATAATAATAATAATAATAACAATAATAATAAGAACAACAAGAGAAAATTGAGCCTGAGGAGGAAAAATAATAATTATACTATAGTTTGAAGTTAGAGAATTATATTGGGTGAACTGGTAAAATATTGAAAGAATATTTAGGTGCTGTTTAGATTCAATTTCAACTGTTATTGAGATTTTTTTTTTCCTTACTCCTCTTCGGAGCATAGAACTTCCACTTGACATTTCCATCGTACTCGATTTCTAGCTGCTAATTTCACTTGTATTTCCGAGACAATGTCTAATTTCATTTTTAATCTGTTTGTACTGTCTAAGTAGGGGATTGGCCTACTATATTTATTTATTTATTTATTTCTTGTTTAGATCAAACAGATTACAGTTAGGTCTTAAACTAAAAAAAAATAAAAAATAAGAAAAAAATAAAAGAAAAGTAATTAATATTTAACAAAATTATTCTAAACTAAAGTACTCTACAACTTAAAAGAAAAATAGAAGGAAATGGGAAAACTAGAACTACGTATTAACAAATGGTTATTAAGTGTGATGATAAGAAAATGTGTTTTTTGTTTTGTAACCATAAAGCTCGAACTCAAATATTCATTTCCAAGAGAATTGTAGCAATAAATCCTTTTTAATTTGACTTCCACTTAATGAAATATCAATGTAGCTTTTATATTTATTGCATATTAATGGGTTCAAATTTCCCGCAGTTTGTTCGATGATAAAGGGCATTAAAAATGTTCTCTGAGCGAAACCGTGTACTAGTATTTACATGGGCATTCACCATACTTTTAATGTACTGTGAATAGATTTCGTCTTTCATAACTTGTAGTATGAAGAAAATATCTGAAATATCTCTTCTAGATTCCAAAGAGATTAAGTTAAGTAACTTTAAGCGATTTTTATAAGGGGGTAGAGTAAGAGGATCAGCCCATGGCAGTCTACGTAACGCATGCCTCAAAAAAAAATTCAGAATTGCCTCAATTCTATCAATATGAATATTATAGTGTGGTGACCACACTTGACTAGCATACTCAAGATTGGGACGAACTAGTAGTTACATATATAATGATCTGGTAACATATGGATCGTCGAATTCCCTAGCCCATCTCTTAATGAAACTCAACATAGAATTAGCTTTATTAATAATAGCGTTGATGTGCTCATTGAAAGACAGTTTCTCGTTAAACTTTACTCCCAATTCCTTAAAGTGGGGTACTCTTTTAATAACACTATTGCTGAAGGTGTAGATAGCAGCAATTGGTGTTAAGCGACGAGTAAAAGAGATGACATTACATTTGTCGGTGTTTAGTTTTAAATTGTTAACTATGCACCATTTCATGAAGGTATTCAAGTCCTTTTGAAGCAAAACTATGTCATTTGATGTGACAACTTCTTTAAATATTTTCATATCATCCGCATAAATTATAACGCTGCTGTTTTTAATTAACGAGGGTAAATCGTTGACGGAAATGATGAAAATTAATGGATCCAGATGACTGCCTTGCGGGACACCAGAATTAGCATGGAACGTACTGGAAATGGCATGTCTAAAGAGAATATTGTAGGACCTATTCGAAAGGTAAGATTCTATCCATTTTAATTGGAATGTTGGGAATCCTAGATTGTGAAGCTTTAGCAAAATAACGCTATGAGGAAGGAGATCAAATGCCTTACTTAAATCAGTATAAACGACGTCAGAAGACCAGTTTAAGATGCCTGACGTTACTATGTTTATTGGGTACGTCATGTCACATACTTTTGTCAGTTGTTGACAATTGTGTTATTATTATTAGTGTTTGTTCAATATTACTTATTTTGTTATTTGGCTATTGTGTTGTATGAGATATATGAGTATTGATATAGATATTGATATACGTAATATTTTTAGTTATATAAAGTATTAATTATATTAATTATTTTTATTGATTATTAATTTTATGTATAATATTTTGTTATTAGACAACCTATATGTATAATATTTTGATATTGACAATCTAAAATTGTATGGCAGTAATGTCATATGACTATTCGTACCAATCAGAAGTACATATAGGTTTGAATATCGCTCAGGACATAGATTGAATATTTGCTTCATTATTTATAAATAAATAAATTTTATAAAATTTGTTGAGAGTATATGGAGCTTGTAAATATCAAATTAAATTATTACACATTAAATCTGAAAAAAAAAACATAGTCATAAAATCAATGTTATGCCATTACAACAAAACAACTAAAAACAATTTATTTTTAAAAAAGATTAACTCATGTACTATTTTAAGATGTAGAAGTCTAAGATTATCTATTTATAATACTGCACAAATATTTGTATGGGCAATTGAAGACGGTTCAGTCGAAATCTATTTTTATGCTTATATATTTTTTATTTTAAGTACAATCTCATTTTTATATTTAAATAAATTATTACTACTTTTAAAATATGCTTATAAATGTGATCTAGCATAATTTGTGTGAGATTAGATACATAAATCTGTATTTCTATTCCCTTATATTTTATTCTATTACACTAGATCGTATCGTTGTAGTCTTTCCAGCCTTCTTATATCGTAAAAGATATGTCTAATAGCTCATATCTGTTTAAAGGTTGCTTTTTCGAGTCAATATCGATTTTCATGTTTAATAGTAACTAATTATGTCATCTATTTTTTTATAAATCTATTTGCTTTTTATGTATGTATTTGCTCTACACCAATGATTTACCACAAATGGAAAATATAACTGTAGCTACATTCGCTGACGATACTGCGTTGATGGCAGTAGGATCAAATATTTACGAAGCTACAAATAAATTGCAAAGAGCAAGCGACAAGCTATAAATGTGGACAAAGAAATAGAAAATTAAACTCAATGAACTAAAATCAGTACATGTAAATTTTACAAATAAAAAATTAGAAAACCAACCATTGGTAAATCTGAATGGCGTCAATATACCCCAAGAAAACAATGCTAAATACCTAGGAATGACATTAGATGTCAAACTTAGATGGAAAGAACACGTCAAGAAGAAAAAATTTGAGCTTGAAAATAAATATAGAGAAATGTACTGGCTCTTAGGTCGTAATTCTAAATTACCTATACATAACAAGATTTTGTTATATAATCAGATACTCAAACCGATATGGTTGTACGGCATACAAATATGGGGATGTGCCAAACGAACACATGTACTTGGTATACAAAAATTCCAAAATAAAGTCTTGCGCAAGATGGTAAATGCCTCCTGGTATGTTCGCAACAGTGATTTGCACAGAGATCTAAAAATTCCTTGCATAGAAAATGAAATAAAAAGATATGCAACAAAGCATATAGCTCGTCTGGAGGGACATGTTAACGTTGAGGCCACTCAACTGCTAGATAACCAAAATGATATCAGAAGGCTTAAAAGAACTAAGCCACTAGATTTAATACGATAGAATTTCGTAAACTTTTTCTTTCAGAAAATAAAAATAGAAACAAATTAATGGTTTGTCCGTCGGACTAGTTTTAATGGGAGAGGTGTGGTTTATTCAGTAAAAATCTGGCACATAATGGAAGCTACGGGCCTCATTGCGTCTTTGAAGATTCCCACCAATCCACAAAAAAAAAAAAATCAATTTTTTTATTTTTAAATCTCTGTGAATATCTTTGTTTGAATCATAGCGATATTCCTTGGTGATAGTTCTAAGTAATTGTTTTTGCCAGCGTTGTATAATTAATAAATTAGATGTTTTTGTGCATCCCCACACTTAAATACCATAAGTCCATATAGGTTTGATTATACTTTTATATACTTGCAACTTGGGGTATAAGCTGAGCTTACACTACTACCCTAATAGCCAGTTCATATCTCTGATTTTCTGTTTGATATTTGCATTGCTTTTTGTTTAACATGATGCTTTCATTTCAGACACATGTCAAGATGTAGTCCAAGATATTTTATTCTTACCGCTTTTTGCTACCTGAATATAAGTTATGTAATTTATATAAACAATGTTGTAGTGCTTTTCGTATTTCAATGCGTAAGTAATATGAATCGATTTTTACTCGTTCACTTTAATTTTCCAATTTGGGTCCATTTATTTACTTTATCCAGCCCTTCCTGAATTTTCTCTGTGGCTTTTCTTTGCGAATCGCTTATAGTCATTAGAGCAGTATTATTTGCAAATACTACAATTGCGACCTTTGGTGTTGTCGGTATATCGACTGTATATAACAAGTAGAGAATGGGTCTTAGAATGCTTCCTTGAGTACATTTTTTGAGTATTTGACGTAACAATTTCAGAACTTCACATTTCAATACCAACATTTTAAAATTTTATAATCTTTCTATAGTTTTAATTGTTAGGAGCGCAAAATCCAACTAGAGATAAAATTTGTCTATGTTTTACAAAGCGTTAGATTTCGCATATTTTCCAATTTTCGCATACATACCAATTATCTACTTTCTGAAAAAAAAATGTAATTATTCACTTCTCAAGCCGAGTACGGGAACAAAACAATACAGGTACAAAATCTAATAATTTGGACAAGGTGCGATACATTTTTCAGAATTCAGTTAGTTAGATTTTAAGTTTAATGCAAATTTTATGTCAAAAAAATTTAGAATAAGTCGATTGTTTGCTAACTAAAAAAAATCCACTCCACCTAATAGGTTGAATTGTGATATTAGTTTCGGTCTACATAGGCGGTTGTAATTAAAATATAATTTTTCATATAATAATTCAAAACATTTATAATATACAGTTTAGTAATAAAAATCTATATTGAATAATAGATTTAAAACTCTAATACAATTTTCAATTTTAATAATTTATTAACAAATCGATTGCCCATATCGATTCCTGCCTGATAAATATATTCTCTTATTGTATATTATACATTTATCGTTTCGATTCAATTCAATTCTGAGAGGTGGTTACTGCAAGTAGCATTTTTTTAATTTTTCTATATTTTTTTACTGGTGCAGATTTGTAAAATAATGTTCGTTTGTTAGGTTGTTTGTTTGTAGGTTAAATGAAACATGAGAACAAGCTTTAATATTAAATAGCTATAAGGCTTTTGAAGATAAATCTAAAATTTATACATACCTATATATATATATATATATATATTTTTTTCTTGTTGGTTATAGTTGTTACTGTTATTGCTGGTTTTCTCATAAGTTACAACAATTCGATATTAAGTCAATGTAAGTAAGTAAGTCAGTTAGTAAGTCATTTAGTATATAAAAGTTAAACAACAACAAAAACAATAAAAACAATAAAATAAAAATAATAAACAAACATACATACAATTATGTAATATGGGTATATTTTTAATAATATTTTTTTTTATTTATTTATTTATTTATTTTTTGAATCTTGGAATCCATTCCGTATAAGGAAATCATTCATCAGATGTTAGAAACAACTTATAATATTATAACAACAATACTAATACTATTACAATATAATATAATGATGTTGTTTGTATTAAAGTGTATGTATATATATGCATATTGAAATGGAAAATTACGAATTGAATTAAAAGTGAAAATCTAATGAACACTAGAATATGGTGATGTTAAAAAGGAGTTTGTATAATATATAGAAGTAAATATAGAAATAGAAAGTTGTGAGTAAAAGAGATAGAATTATGAAAAGAAAATTATGTATTTAAAAAACATTTGGTGATTTTTATACGTGCATTTTGTATGTTGTTGAATAGAAAAATAGTGAAATGAAAATTTGTTTCAATTAATATTGAATATATTGATTAATATATGAAATTGGAGTTAGATTAAAAATATGGTTGAGTTGAATGGATTGAAGTTTTAGAAATTAAATTTTTGGTTCAGTTACATTTTTGTATAATTACAAATTCTATAATATGTATATTATATAGCCTTGTTATGAGAATTACATTTTAAGACATAAATCGTTGAAATAAATAAATAAATTTAGTTAAACGTGTAAACAGTAGGTTTGTTGTGGTAACTGTCTTTTCAATAGTTCTAAATCATATTATGGATAAAATGTATGCCTCAAAAGTATTTTTTGATAGTAGAAAAAGTATTTGAGCCCAATTAACCATATACTGGGGACTTGCTTAACAATTATAATTTGTTGTATCAACTTATCAAAAATATTTTCCATTTGGAGTCTTCTAGAACCCGCTTTTCTAGTTACTAATTTCTATGAATAGATCTAATGAATAATTAAAGCTAATTAATGATAAATTCTATTAAAGAAGAACTGTGAAAAGAGGCTTCAGAAATCTCATGTCTCTAAATATTGTCTCATATTTCTAAAACAATTTAAGCAAACAATTATCATATAATTCTATACGACCAGACAACATTTAGCTAGGTCTTAATTTTAATCTATTAATTATTACATTAAAAAATACTTTATAAATTGAAGCATTTTAATGAATATCTAAAATTTAATATAATTTGTTAAAATAGAATTAATTTTGTATACAATTTAGTTATTAAGTAATAAGTTAATAAATAAATAATGAAAAAAAAAATATGTTTGAAAAAAAAATAATAAACATCCTGTTTTGATACTAATCGAAAAGTCTATTACATAAAAGACAGAATTAGACTATCTAAGTTTATTTTATGTAATTTGAATAACTATATCTATACAAGAAAAAATATGATGTAATATAAAAAATCAAAATTATATCAAAATTATTAGAAAATCTATTTTCAAACCACACTGTACACTAAAATGAAATTTAGAGTAGGTTTTTGGGGCAATATAATTTGTTATTCAATATTTATATAGTTGCTCCAGTTTATGATGTTTTTGGTTTAACATTTTTAAGGATTAAAAAAATTAATTCAGGTAAAATAACAAACGTGTTATTAGCATTTTAAAATAACTGTTTTTTTTGTGTATGTATTGAATTTTGGAAATATATATTTTTGTTGATTTTAAATTTTATTTTTGGGGGTATTTTTGTTTTTATAATTCATGTGATTATGAATCAAAAAATAGTATAAAAAAAAATACAGGAACTAATAATATTCATCTATTAGATAATATTTATTTTTTGATTAGATTTTAATTTTATTTTTATTAAAAAGGATTGAAAATTTTGCAAATATTTCTGTTACAGTTTTGTTCCACCTTAATTGAAAGCGAAATTGAAATTGAAAGTATTATTTTTAAACAATTAACCTTTCTTTGTTTTATTAGGAAAGTGCATTTTTGTTTTTTTATAAATAATGCTTTAGGACTAAAATTATGAAATATATTTTGGTATATTTTATGAAATCTATATGGTTTATTATTATTGTTTTTTTTTGTTTTTGTTTTATAAATAGCCTAAATCGATGTCTGTAGATTTTATGAAATAATAATGTATCACCATTTCATACCTTTACTTTCTACCTTTGTATTATATTATTGCATAATAATGATAGGGTCTAAAACCAACTATTGCGAAACATTTTGCTACACATTTGAAACATAATGCAATGCTGTTTGGTGTATGAGAAATAGTTGTATTCATATATGTATCAGTAGGATATATATACCTAAATTGTTTAAAATATTGTTAAAAGCAGTTAAATATATTGGATATACCTGTTAAAATTGTGGTTTCTATCAAATATATTAATGTAGAGGTTTAACACTAAACTCAATTGACAAATAAAATTTTTTTAGCAGCTTCAACGAATGAAACCTATTCGAACTGTCTTTAAATATTGATCGGGGAGCGTGTAATATATAAAAAAATGTTTGAAATATGAGTTTTATTGTTTTAAAGTCGAAATACTATTGTTAAAGACACTAAGTTGTCTATCAACAAATTAAATTACTTTTGAAGGTAAATTATATAAAAATTTCTATCAATTTGAGAAAAAAATGTAATTATAGATTATTCTATACGAAAGCGTTTTTTCCGTGCTATTATGAGATGTTTCAGTGCTACTATGCTAACTATGCGTAACACGATGTTAGAAAAGGACTTGTTAATAATGATAATTGTCAAATCTGTAAAGTTCTTGACACTCAGGAGGATATCAAGCAGTCAAGCACTAATCTCTATGACTGCCCAGGACTAGCGAAAATTGGACTTTGGTGGTTAAGAGGACATATGTTTAACAATCTAACGAAATTTCAATGTTCCTTTTCAGGATATCCACAGATTTGTAAAAACTATGTTGTTTTAAATTTCAAAGTAATTTAAATTTTAAGTCTTATTTGATACATTATGTTAATTGAGAATTTTAATAATTAAATTATATTATTTTTTGTAAACTGTTTGAATTAAATAGTAATAAATAAATAAATAAATGGATGGATGTTATCACAGCTACAGTTCTGTTTCACGGTCTAATTCGTATTGTGTTGTTATGAAGTTAATCGCTATGGGCCTACATGTGGTTTAGTCTTGTGACAATGCTATATTACTGTGGCTGCCACTCCCATTTAAAATTAAATAAACTATAGTATTATGATATTTAAAGTTTTGATGAGTAAGAGCTTATAAACTCTAATATATAGGTACTATCTGAAGTTAAGGCTCACTTTTAAGTTAAATTGACTTATGTTTATGTATATGTGTAATAATATTCACAAGTGATTGATTATGAACATTGTTTATATATCGAAAATTTTCATCTTATATTTAGGGCAAAAAAAATAAATTTAAGGCACCCGTGTGTTTTTTTAGAGTGATGGAACTTTAAATTGAAATAAAAACATATTTAAATTAAGATTGAAGACACATTTTTTTTTATTTGAAAGATAATTTTATTTAGGTTTTGAAAATAGTTATAAGGTTTATTAGAAATTGAAAAGCAGTATGAGGTGTAGCACCATCTTGTTGAAGCCAAAACACTTCCGGATCGATACCATTGAAATTTCGAAACAGAAAATCATTGATCATTAATCTGTAACGAGCACCATTCACTGTAAAATTTGTTCCAGCATCGTTTTTAAAGAAATATGGACCGATGATACCTCCAGCGTGTAAACCACACCATACGGTGTATTTTTCAGGATGCAATGAAACCTGCAAAATTTCTTGAGGATTGTTTTCGCTCAATATACGGCAATTTTGCTTGTTTACATAGCCGTTCAACCAAAAATGAGCTTCATCACTAAACACAATTTTTCGATAAAAAAGTGGATCAACTTGAAGCTGTTCTAGGGCCCAATCAGCAAACAAACGACGCTTATTATGATCAAATAGCTTTAGTTCTTGAACCAGTTGAATCTTATATGGGTGTAGACCAAGATCTTTACGTAAAATTTTCCATATGGTGGTTGCACACAGCCCAACTTGTTGTGAACGTCGACGAATAAACAAATTTGGATCTTCATCAACACTAGCTCTTACAGCATCGATATTTTCTTTTGTACGAACAGCTCTTTGTCTTGTTATTGTTGTTGTTGCATCGAGTAGAGAAAGTGTTGTCCGAAATCTATCGATAGTTCGACGAATAATCTGCTCTGATGGACGATTATGTAAACCATAAATTTCACGAAGTGCTCTTTGAGTTTGGCGAATAGAACACTGATTTTGAAAATAAATTTCAACAATTTGTAAGCATTGTGGCGGCGTGAATCTAGATCCAGGATAATTTGTCAATGCTTACTGAACGGAAATGTCAAAACTATATGGCTTCTGTCTTCTGTCAAATCACAGTTATCCCTATCGAAAGTTCTATCATTCTAAAAAAAACACCCATGCATGCATGCATGCATGTATAGTATAGAGCATGTAGATGCAAATTCATAGTATATGGTGTTGATTTTTGTTTTCAACGCGATTTTTAAAAAAATTTGATTTTTTTTTTGTCTGTACATGCATGCATACTTAGTATATGTTTAAATTTTACATTTCAACAAACCCTTTTTGTAGCGTTAATAACAATTAAATAAACAATATAAAAATGAGCGTCGGTAAAAAATTCTGGAAAGAACTTTTGGAGCAGTACGAAAGCTTACCATGTTTGTGGAAAGTTAAAAGTAAGGAATATTCATATAGAATATTAAAAAACTAGGGGCCCCTGTTGAGTAATTATAATTCAAGTTAAAACCAAATTTAAAGTTTTTAAAAGAACATGGATTTGCATGGACTGATATAGACTTCTCATTACAAAGCAGAAAACACTCATCATGTTTTAATGAAAAGATTTGAAATTAGTATGTTTTCGTTAAAAAAACATAAATACCTTACTTCTCATTTTCTGTTTCGTTTCTACCTATTTCTTAATGTATTTGGTGAATAATAAAACCATATGATTGAAAAATGTTCAACTGTGTGCGCATTCTTGTTTTATTTACAACTTACTTATTATACATTAAGAGTTCATTATGGAGAAGAGATATAAAATGAAAAGATGTCTACTGCGCAGGTCCTTATATACTTGTCAATTATAATTATAGATAGTGCATAATATGAAAAAATGTATTGCCAGAACTAATAAAATAGCTGCACACGCTATAGTTTAGACATTTTTGTACTTGAACAAAAATTAATGAATATGTGATATATGATAATTAAGCATGAGCAAAAATGCATGAGCAATATGGTGAGAATATACATGCGCAGTTGAAAATGATCCATGGGTAGTATATGGTTGCTTTAACATAAGCCTTCTGTTTATTTTAAATTATTAATTAATTAATTTTTAACTTTATATAATTAATAATTAATTAATTTTAAATATTTGTTATTGAAACATTTTACAGACAAATCTTAGCCCAATATTTTTCTTCAGATGTTTATGTACAAATTTCGAAATTACAAAAAAACTTAAAACTATTCTTTAAAATTATAATTTTTGTTTTTTTTTTGTTTGTGTTTATTGACGATGCCGCTCCCAAAAAATTCAAATGTTTAATTATAGAAAAAGAAATCTTTAACTAAATTTAAAATTTACCAATTTATTTTATTTTTAGAATTTTATTTTTATTATTTATTTTGTTTTGTTTTTTAACAAACACTTTTAAGAGTTTTAATCTCAATTAATCACATTTGAAAAAATAAAAAAACAATGATTCTTTAATGTTTATACCTATATGGAAGCAATTTTGTTGCAAATTTATTCCTAGAGGCTACTTAACTCATCAATTTTGAAATGACATTCTAAAGTGTTTAATAACGACGAATTTTTAAGGTTTTTTTATTTGTTTTTTTTTATTTTTTAATTTTTTTTTATAATAATTCTTTATTTTAAAATTATATTGTGTATTATTTGTATATTTTTCTAATACCTCCACTGTATGTAAAAAAAAAAACATTAAAACTTCTCTTTAATCAACCATATGATGAATGAATGATTGGTAATACTAGATACATGACATCAATCAAAACCACAATTTAGAAAAAAATTTATGCAATTCAAAGAGAAGAAAAAAAAAAATAGAAAAGCATAATAAAGTAAATGGGTTTCTTATTTGGTGGATTAAAGCATATAAGTAGCCGAACGAACATTTTAGTTGTATGTACAACAACTTGTGACAACATAACAATTTTAAGTTTTCTTACGTTATTTGTTTATTTTGTTGTGGTTGTGTTGGTACATCGGAGAATTGTCAGATTTTTATAGAAATTGAAAAAAAAAATAGTGTGAACATTTTTTATTTTGTTTGTTTTTTTCTCAGATAGAAGAAAATCATCAAAAGAGCCGTCAGTTTCTGTTCTATGTGCTGGGAAAGAACAAAGGACTGTGCCGATTTTAACGCATTAACAACTCCCATAGTTTTATAAAAATTAGTCTTTAAGACTAACCATTAATACAATTTTGGTTCTTTTCTTAAGATATCTTTAATCCCATTCGGAACTCTTGTGACGACAAGATTTTAACCTAACATAGTTCAAATGGTTTCGTTGGTTTAAGTCGTCTAACAAAGTCAGTTGATTGTCAGCAAAACGTAAAGCTTTGCTAATTGACATGTTCAGAAAGACGACTTTTGTATAGCGTACAGCCAATTTTTTTATTTCGTATTTTATGAAACGGATTCTGAGATCTCTATGAGTATCAGCATTGCGCAAAAAAACCAGAGGGGGCATTAACAATGTTTCGCGATACTTTGTTTTGGAACATTTGGATAGTATGTAGTTGTTTAGCATAACCCCATATTTGAATACCGTTTGCTCAGACTGGATTCAATATTTGATTGTAGATAAAAAATTTGTTATACATCGAAAGCGTAGTTGGCCGCTCATTCAGCCAATACTGCTTGCATTTCAGATCTAGTTCTAATTTTTTTTTTCTTGACGTGCTCCTTTTATCTAAGCTTTGCGTCATACCAAGATATATTGTAGAATTTTGATAGATATGTTTATGGTATATTCTTTATCCTTACTGGAATGTGTGACTCAATTTTTTTATACGTGAAGTTAACGTTTGGGGATTTTGCTGCATTAAATATAATTCTTCACCTTTTGCACCAAATGCGGATTTTTTTAATTGGCTTTATTGCATTTTTAATTGTAGTTTCATTTATATTTTTACAAACTGCTAATATAGTCGTATCGTTGCAAAAGTAGCTACCGTCACATCTTCTATCTCTGGATTATCCCTAGTGTATATAGTAAATATAGTATGAAAACATTTAAAATTGTATTTTTATTTTTTGTTGTTGTAAGACTTAAAAATTGTGTTTAAAATTTTAGAAATTTGTTTTGCTGTTATGATTTGAAATTTTATCGGACAATACCAGTAGATTTTGGTATTGCCTGGTAATATTACTAGGATTCATAATTAATTTACTTTTAGTACTAATTCTGTAAAATATACTGTGAGTTCTAAAACCTCATAATTTTAAGCCTCACAATTGGCATTCGAGATTTAATAAAACTATATTCAATATTTTCTATTAAAATATTTTTTTATAATTTTTTTTGTGCTCACATTCTTTGAAATCTGCAACTATACATTGATTTATTTATTCGGAATTTAAAAACAACGGTAATATAAATTTGTTTCAAATTAGTTTTGAACAGTCGTCTTTCGATTTTTTTTGTTTTTATTCTGACAGCAGTCTTAGTTGAGCATAATGTTTTTAATTCTATTTGACTAGTTTGCTTCATTCATGTCACCTTGTCGGGCGACAGTGGCAAATGATGATAAGTATAATTTTCTAAAATAATATTCTTATTAGACAAAAATTTTGTGTTGTATAATATCTAACATTTTCATAATATCTCAGTTCGATTTAGTAAAATTCAAAAAATTTTTTTAATTTAATTAGTCTATAAAACCTATCACTAATTTCAAATACCGTTAAATTGGCAACACTATTCATAATCAGTTTGTCACACAAATCGTTGTCTTGTCAGTTATTTTTTCGATTCGTTCTTATTTAATTTTATTACAAATTATCAGTATTATTTTATGATTTATTATATTCGTAGTTGAAATTTGAACAAAAACACAATAATAAGAATAGAAAAACAAACATAAATCAAAACCAAGGGAAAATAGAAAAACATTTTGAAATAGAAAAAAAGAAAAAAACAATATGGCGTGTTGATTACTGTCAACGCGAAATGTCATTAAGTGAAGCAGAAATTTTATATATACATTTTTGATAGGAAATTATGTGGGAGTTTTGTTGTATTATTAACCTAATGATTGGTGATTGTTAAGCCTTATGAAATATTTTAATGTTATGATAAAATAAATTTTTACATGAAATTTAATTGACAGTATAAAAAAAAAAACAGACAAAGAAAGAAAATAAAAAAAAAAAAATAGAGAAAAATAAAAATAGGGACTAAATTAAATTAATTAATTGAATATTATTTTTCTATTGTTTTCTATAATAAAAAATTGTATTTTAAAAAAGACGAAGAAAGTGTGGATAAAAAAAAATAATTATCAAGCGGTAGCTATTCTTTGATTTAAAGACGATTTAGCAATAATTGTAATTATGTTTCAAAATCATTTTCGTTATTGTGTACGAATTTTTACAAAATTCAAATTTATACAAAAGTCAAATTTATACAAAATGTGACTTGTAATACCATTTTGTATATATTTGTGGTCTGTAGTAATATTATGTATAAATTTGAGATTGTTTTAATCCTGAGCGGATTTTTATTCAATTGAATTCTAATGAAATTTACTTTTTGCCAATGAATTGCTGCGTTAATGCCGGTGCTAAATTATCACATGTCAAAAATATTTAGCACTGGTTCATAACGCTCGTTAATATAAAAGTCAGAACGGAAGTATTTTTACGAAATAAAGTTTTTAAAATTTAAAAGAAACAAAGTAAAATTAATTTTTTAAATTAAAAAACCGGTACTCTACTATATTTTGAGATGTACGAGGTACGAACAGAAAATTGTCTATTCTCTATTTCCGTTCTATTTAAATTTTATATAAATATAATAAAATAGTATACAAACTTATACAAATATATTTATTTTCTTTTATAAATTTTGTTTATTTTTATAAATTATTTTTAATTTGACGTTTATTTTGACATTTGTAGCAATTTTACCGTTTATACCATGCTATATTAGCTCAGTCAGCTGAATTTGTGTTGCTAAAAAGTACTAAAAAAATGTCGTGTTTATGCCGTAGCTTCAAATGTCAATTTATATTAGCATTGTTAATTTATAGCACCGGCATGAACGCAACAAATGTGAAGTGTATTAAAATTTGTAATTTAGAATTAACAAAACATGTTTATGATACATAATGAAAACGAGTTAGTAAAAAAACTGACAAAATCCAAAAGAAAGGTTCAACCACACTTACCTACCTTACCAGCCTTAATGGCTGTTCACTTTAAAAAATAAATTCAATTATAAACGTCAGCTTAACATTTGACCCTAAACTTCATTATGATAAACAAAGTAAGCAAAGCCAATTTTTCTTTAGGTTTGAATAAACGATAGTCTACTGTTAAGCTGATAAAAGCAAATGCTAGAAAATCATTATAGAAGTATAACTGTATAAAGTTGTAGTACCGTAGTTAATTAAGCACTAAAAGGTAATTCTACCTAAGTTACTATCAAAAACATAAAAAAATAATAAAATTCGACCAACTGATACAATCTCCGCTTATCTAAAATTTATACCAAAAATTTGATACAATTTTAAAGTTAATCGCAAATTTTTTAAATTTTAATTTAAAAAAGTATTTAATTTTTTTTTATTTTAATTTGAACCAATGTCAAATTTTTGAGATGTCAATGGACTTAATTTTATATTCATCACACTTAAAAATTTTTGAATCTATTATTATGAATTGAAAATCTTAATAACTAACTAACATAAGAAATTTGATCTCGTACGTAATGTTATTTATTTTTTTATAATATCAAACATCATTAATCACGACATTAATTTATTTGTATACAATAACAAAACTTTAGAATTAAAAAGCCTTGAAACATCATTGGAAATTATTCTAATATATTTATGTATATGTATATTGTATATATATATACATTATTGCATCCAATATAATAATCTGGGATCTAATATTGCATTTAAATCAAAAGTCATTAAGTAAATTTTTGCTGCTGTTTTTGCTGCTGCTGCTGCTGTTGCTGCACCAATAAAAAATAAAAATTTAATGAATTAATATTTTAAAATTAAGACAAATTCTAAATTTTTTTGTTATAGTGTTGAATCTGTTACCATTTTTATTTTATATTATTTTTTTTTCACTTTTCTAACTAAATAAATGCAACACTTTAGGTTGAGCGGGTTCTTTTAAATATATGCTATGCTATTTAAATTTTCTTTTCAATTCATAACATTGCATTAATGAGCATTTGTCAGACCAATGTCAGTTTTTTAAATTTAGATCTAGGTAAAATAGAGATTTTTAACTGAGGATAACAATGATTACAGTACTGGAAATGTGATTGAAGGCAGGTATATAATATTTTAAATTATAAATATTTTGTGTGGGTATAATATGTTCTGTTTAAAAACTGTGAAATTTTAAAAGTATATAATTTTAAATTAATTAAAAAAAAAATAATACTGTTAGACATAAGATTTCAGATTACAGAAGGTAAGTGGTGATATGACTAATCTATAGATGAAAAATGTGTAAAGAATGTCATTTGATAATTTCTTTACTAAAACGAACGTACAATATATGAAAATTTCAGATTTAAGGAAGTAATTATCGTTGTTCTAAAGAAGAACAAACTCTAATATCATTGTTCTAAAGAAGAACAAACTATACTTAATTTCTTTACTAAAACGGAACGTACAATATATGAAAATTTCAGATATAATTTAAGTAATTATTAATGTTCTAAAGAAGAACAAACTATATTTTTGTAATAATACATCGCATTAGAATAAAATGTCGGTTAATAATTGCTTATTAAGTCGGAAATGACGCTTTAGTCAGTTGGTTGCTATACTCTGGTATGATCAGTTGAAAAATAGAAGTAAAATAAAATAAATAATGTAGAAAATAACGTTTAAAATAACTGGTATTGTGAAATGTTGTTAATTTAGAAATAAAAATGTCATAGAAATACTGACTGGGCTCGCAATGCAGTTAGATAAACTCCAAAAATAACTCAAAATAGTTTTACGAATTAATTAAAAGTAAACATAAATCAAATTATAATTAAAATTTATTAATTTTGTTCGACTGATGTCTTTAATATTATTTTTATTAGTGTACTTTTGTGATTTAATGGAATTTTCTTATTCATGCTGTGCTGTATTAGTTACCTTAATGTACTGAGGGGGGTTTTGTTCCGTAAATAAATAAATGAATAAAGTGTAACTAATCGTGCAGAAAACTATTCGAGGTCTTTAAAGCTAAGAATCTGGTATTTAGCTATTTATTTATTTGTTTTTTGTTTTTTTTTTTTTTTGGTTTTTGTTTACATTGATTTAAACTTTAATTTTTTGATTTTAATGCTTGAATTAATTTAATAATAAAAAAGAAAAAAAATAGCGAAAAAAGCAAATACAATTCTTTTGATTTTCTTTAAGTGTTGTTTTATATATTTAATTTTTAATTTAGTGCAAAATATTAACAAATAAAAAAATCCCAATGATATTTCAATATATAAAATCAATGGGGTAGATTTTGTTTCTATTTAACCAAATATTTTATAGTACACTATGGGCTTCTCACAAATAAAAATTTCTAATTGAATTTAAGCTGAGTCATGAACCAGGAAATATTCAATTGAATTTATATTATTCAATTTAAGAAATTTCAACTCTGATGTAAAATTTTGTCCAAAAACAAAAAATCTGAAAAAAACAAAAGAAAAAATAAAAATTTAGGTAATAATTTAGAAGGGTAGGGTTATTGGTCAAACCTATATACACAACACAATGGTATGATTTGAGATGAATTTTTTTTTTTTTTTTAATTGATATTTTGATTCAATTACAATAATATTGAATACAATATATAGTTTCAAAATATTGAAAGGATTTCGCACGATTATGGTGTAATTTTTTAATAAATTTGCAAAATCATAATTTTTGTTTTTTTTTCTTCAAGTTATTTATATGTGAGTATTATAAGGTTCAAGACAAGGCATATTCAATTGAATTGTATATAAAATTTGGTATTTTTATTTTTTTTTGTGTAGAAGGGATATTTTCACGATAATTAGATAAAATTATCGTGATGAAAAATAATAACAGAATATTGGTTGTATTAATTTAATTTAGCATAATTTATATTAAATAAAGAAATGAAATTTAATAGAGATATTCGTAATGGCTTTATTCGTAATTAATATAAGTCGATAATATCACTGGTTCGTAACAAGAAAAAAAAAAGAAAAACAATAAGATGATTAAAGAAATATGTGGGTTGCAAAAGAGTGTAAATAGAATATTGATGGTAAGAAAAGCCATGTCTGAAAGGTTTTAGAACATTTTCAGACATCAAATATTAAATCGAAATAGTCGGTTAAGTAATTTAAGAAGTTGAACAATAACATTGTACCATCGACAAGCTATATAATTCTGAACACAAATGTCATAATAATAATGCCGAAAAATAAAATGTAGTGCTGCCAGTTTAACCATTTGAAAGTATCCCTACGATAAAATAATCAAATACTGATATTCTGATTATCACTTCATAATATTAATTTTTTTTTTTTTATTTTTTTTTTTTCATTGCCTCAATATTGACGCCGTATTGACAATATTGACGCCGTATTAGTAATTTAATATACAACAAGAAGTCATATACTCTATTATATTATATTTGTATATATTACATTATATTATATTATATTATATTATATTATATTATATTATATTATATTATATTATATTATATTATATTATATTATATTATATTATATTATATTATATTATATTATATTATATTATATTATATTATATTATATTATATTATATTATATTATATTATATTATATTATATTATATTATATTATATTATATTATATTATATTATATTATATTATATTATATTATATTATATTATATTATATTATATTATATTATATTATATTATATTATATTATATTATATTATATTATATTATATTATATTATATTATATTATATTATATTATATTATATTATATTATATTATATTATATTATATTATATTATATTATATTATATTATATTATATTATATTATATTATATTATATTATATTAAATTATATTATATTATATTATATTATATTATATATATTATATTATATTATATTATATTATATTATATTATATTATATTATATTATATTATATTATATTATATTATAATTATATTATATTTGTACTGAAACTTCTAAATTCATCAAAATTTATAAAGTTAAACTTATAAAATCTATGTACGACACTACCAATTAAATCCTGCATTCATATTGACCAACATTATGAGATTTAAAAAAAATAAAATTTTCTTTAAGAAATATTCTCATGAATCATCATCACCACGCAAAGTACAATAATACTAAAAGACGAAACAAAAAAGTATATATATATACCTAGTATAGTAACAATTTTTATATTTAAAAGTAACATTTTTCAAAAATTGAGCAACAAAAGTAAAAACAAAACAATTGAAAATGAAAAGAAAATCTTAAAAATGAAATGAAAAATAATTGCATCATCATCATCATATACAGTTTAATAACTAAACTAGATTATAAATTATTAATTGTATCATCATGTTATATTATTAAAATATGTTGTATATATATATATGCCAATTTTGTTGCATTATGTTGTAATTTACTCAAAAAACTATTTCAATAAAAGTGCACTTTAAATCTGCATATATATTATGTAGGCATATACTACACATGGACAGGCATCATAATTTTATACTTTATTATTTATTAACTTGCAATATAATGCAATATATTCAACAATTTAATTGTTGATACCTTTTAACTTTTTTAAAAAAAAAAATAAAATAATAAAAAAATAATAGAGTTAATTTTGTGCGAATTTAATATAACTAACAATAATAATAATATGTGAAGATGAACAAAATATAGCATGAAAAATATGCAATAAGAAAAAATTGCATTTAATTTTTATATTTTTCATCTGCAACTAATTAAGAGAGATTTATTTATATATTTTGTTGTTTTGATTTTAAAACTATGTCATGTATGATGTAATAATGAGGACTGTCAACAACATTGATTTGTAATAAAAATTAAAATATGAAATAAAAAAAAAATTAAATTAAACATTGTTGCATGTACCTATTCTGTGTAGTAAATGATGCACATAATAATGTCTTGTATGTAAAGTATATAAAAACGCATTAAATGATGCAATGATCATAATAAGAAATTGTTATTGTTGTTGCTGGCTGTTGTTATTTTTTTAGTTTTCTTATTTTCTTTTTCAAAAAATTAAAATATAAAACAATGAAAATTCAGTTGTAGTTCATTAGTAATATTTTATACACGCACGATATAAAGTTGAATCATGGGACCAATTTTATTGCAAAATATTTAAAAAAAGAGAGAGAGAGAGAGAGAGAAAACTGAAAATTGACATATAATTAGGCCCAAGAAAATGTAATATGCCTAATCTTTTTAATTAAAACAGTGTTAACGAGTTGGGTTAAACTAAATCTGCATATTGTAGAAGTTTATATCTTTAGTATAGGGTTGCTGCTAATTATTAATAAATGTGAATTGTTAATTGCAAAATATTTGGAAGACATATTTTTTTTTATGCTCTTGACAGTTAATTAGGTAGAATCACCTTTTCGTACCTAATTAAGTACGGTACTGCAATGTTAAACTACAATATCTACAACATTTAGAGTATTTATTTTACAAATTACTGGCTTATATCAACTCATTAAGGCATGTGCTCTACCTACAGTGCCATCCATCAGCGTGTATAATGTATAATGTTTCTATAGTCTATTTATTTGAAAGATTTCTAAATCTATTTTTTAATCGGTAATTTTTTGCGGTTAAATTTAATTTTGATTTAATTTACCGAGGTAGAAAGTTTTATAGACATTATGAGGGTATTGATGGATTAAATAGATGTCTTCTTGGTTATCAAACATATATTCTGAGCTTAGTTCTGGCCCTTTTAAGTTTTAAATTAATATTAAATTTGATTAATATTTGAATTTGTTTCTTTAAAGTTTATAAAAGTGTTTACTGCATTAAATTCCAAGTAATTTGCAATCTTAAAAGTCATCAAAATCAACTTGAATCAAAAAAATATCGAGGACACAAACCATTCGAATTGATAAAATTTCATTTGAAAAGAAATACTTCAATATTTTATTGATATTCAAAAATTTAATCTAATTGTAAAAATAACTTAAAAACTAAATTTGGTAATTCTTAAAAGATTATTTAAAAAGAAAAAAACCTAAAATTTTTAAATAAAATTGTGTAGGTTGTTCTACTTACTAACATTCAGAACCATCAATATTTTTAAATAATAATTTTTGCTTCACTTTTTACACTAATAGTTATTTGATAATTCAAGGTTGCTCCAAATTTATTTCCATTCATAAAATCTATTCATAGTAATATAATATTAATAAATTATATTATAATAAATATTATTAATTGTTAAAGTAATTTATTAATAATTAAAAATTAAAAAAAAATTTTTTTTTTTGTCTCAGAATATCATGCATATTTCGCAATTGCATTAAAAGCCCTTTTATTTTCATTAATTTGATGACTCTATTTAAAACCTACTCTTTAAATAACTATTTGAAAAAAAAAAAATTTTTTTTGAATTTAAAAAAAAAAAAAAAAACAATTAAATTAATAATATCTTGTAGATACAAAAAAAAAAAAGAAAAAAAAACAAGTCATTATCATTGAAGTTCATAAAAATTCGTTCATTAAAATAAAGACAATAATGACCACGATTTTAGGTCGTCATTATTACAATCGTGGTTATTTTAAATTAAACTTTTTTTTTTAAATTTATTATATTGATAAAAATTGCATACAAACAGTTGGCATTAATTGAATAGGAATATCAGTAATAAATTGAAAATAAAAATAAATTTATTTATTATTATATTATTATTATTTTATTTTTATTGCCTTAATGTATTTGTACAATATGTTTAATTTTATATATTTTAATTCTATATTTTAAGAGTTTATATTACTAGAATATTTACACATTTGATTTGTTGTTTTTTACACTAATCTGACTTAATTATTTAAAATAAATATAATTTGTAACGGTTAAATGGCAAGTAAAAACCCTTAATTAATTATTTTTATGCTAATATAAAACCTGATTTAAATCTAACTTAATTTATTTATTTACTTTAAATCATTTAACATCTGTGGTGGAATATGGGATGGGCAAGAGATAATAAAAATAATGACATTGAGACAGAGAGTTAATTCAATCTATTGTATTTTATATAGTTTGGAGGTTCGTAAACTGTCTAAATATTAGCAACATCAAAATTATAACTGCGCACAGCCTATTTTTCACTCCAAAAATAAATTAAAGTTTTTTAAGTGTTCTATTGTAGTAACTAATTGCTTTACTACTGATACAAATGCTTGACTCCACCTGACATTTTACAATTTTCTATCTTAAATCTATTTTTTATATTCTTAAGAAAACCTGAAATTTTACACATCGCTCCATTTGCCAAAAAAATGTTTTTATTTTTTTAAATTCAGATTGATTTTAAGGGTTTTCGTGGGTTCCGAATCGAATGCTGTTTTCGCCAAATATCTCATTTGTCATTTTTTTTTTTTGCTGTTGTCAAAACCCACATCAAATTAGAGTGTGAAAGCCATAAATTATTAAATCATAAAAAATTAAAAAAAACCATAAATTTCGGTTATGACGCAAACAAGATGAAGCGATGATACATATTCAAGTTTTTGTACGTTACAAACATTTAATATAAGAATTTTTATTCATTTATAGAAAATATTAAAAACACTTAATACAGGTATTCTTATTCATGTGTCGTAGAGTGTTAAATATTTTTTTTACTTATTTATTTATTAATTTGATTTTTGGGCGCATAACAATTCAATTCGATTTTCATGAAAATCCCGACAATCATAATTACTGTTATTATTAATTTTTCTCTTCTTATTATACAAACTGCACTGTTATTGTGCATAATGTTTACTTTAGGTTTGTATTAAAATAAAAAATCAAAAAAAAAAAAAACAAAATAATCAAAAATTTATTTGACATTTATATTCTGTCATAATTTTTCATCGAATTTTGAAATTCTTATCAACATTTTAATGTGGGTATGAATGAAGTACCTAAGTATATAGATTTGCAAATTAGTGTCAATTTATTTTTAATTTTTTTTTGTATTTACTTTATAATTTGTAGAGTGGTAGCATATAGAGTGGTAGAGTGGTAGCATATTTTAATTTTAAGGTGTTTAAAATCATAAATAATAAATTAAAAAATATATAGAATTATTATTTATTTATTTTGTTTAAATTAAAACAGGTTAATTTTTAAAGTAAATTAATTTTGATATTACAATTTCAAAGATATATTTATAGTGAAGTTAATTAAAATTAGTCAATTTGTTTAACTGAGTTTAAAAAATGTTCTATAATTTAATTTGATTGATAATTAACAGTAATTTTGAGTTCATGAGAGTACATTTTCCAACCATTAGAAATTTTATTTAACTTTGTATATACTTTTAATGAGCTCTGTTTGTGATAAATATAATTGAGTTAAACCAAAGCCCCATGAAAATTTAGTAAAACAATATTTTAGAATATTTTGTAGATTTTTATTTGTTTTAATTTTAGTAATTTTTTATTTAATAATATTTATTTATAATAGTTTTACAAAAAATCATTTGCATTTAAAATAACGCAAAACTGTTTGATATATTCTATATGAATGTACTACAACTCCGCCTTATGCCTTACGGATGGGGTTACAACAGGACAATGATGATGATGATGATGACGATGGTATACTACAACCTAATTATTATAATGTTTATTAATTTTTTTCCAAAATATTTTTTATCTTTTACTTGTCTACAGCCTCTTAGCGCTTCTTATTTCCACAACAACCTATAAAATAATTAAGTTTAATTCAAAATTACGATAAAAAAATATTTCATTGGTCATACTATAATTGCATTCACATTAAATTTGATTGCAATTTTTAATTATTGTAACTGTTAACATTGTGCAATTTTACAAAATTTTGATACAAACATTTTTTTTTCTCCATTTAATGAAAAATATGACTTTGCAATAATTATCAACGATGTATATCTTTAATAACTAAATGAATTTGTATGCACGGTATTGTTATCATTTGTGTATTGTTGTTTTTTTATATAAATAAAAAAAAAAATAAAAAAAATTCAATAAAATTTTGTACTGTTGTAATTTGTATGGGCGATCTCATTTATAAATGAGATTTGAAATTTATGATTGCAAAATTTTTATGAGTGAAATGGATCCGTCTTGAAATATTTTCTACTATATATATTATTGTCTAATTAAAATAAGTAAAGAGAATCAATTAAATTTTAATTCATTTAACTAGTTTAATTTTATCAAGTAGTTGATTCATTTAATTCATTCTTCAAACACTGTAGATGTAGTTTTTGTAATAATATGTCTGTCGTCAGTTCAGAATGTAACGCTGTAATACTGAAATAGTCAATTTAACACTTTAGATTAATTTATTTATTTATTTATACTGCTTAGCACAAACATTTTATATATATGTACAAAACAATTTATATTTTTGTTACAAATCACATTAAAATTGAAAATTAAAACTAAAATTTAAATTGAATAAACAATTACATACATATAAATACCTACTGATGAGTTCTAGTAGTGTTATGATGAACGAAACAATTCCTAAAAATAATTTTGTTTGTTAACACAAATAATAATAATATTTATAGATACAATGTTAAATCCAATGCTGTAGGACCAGATTTAATTCCTTTGAAATTTATTAAACTGATTATCCCTTCTGTGCTACCTTTTATTACTCACATATTTAATTTCATCTTGACTACTGGTCAATACCCTCTAATTTGGAAATGTGCCAAAGTTGTTCCCGTTCCTAAAAAAAATAATCCAACGATTGATGACCTTAGACCCATTAGCGTACTGTCCGTTATTTCGAAATCTTTTGAACGGTTATTGCATGCACAAATGAGTCAGTACGTAAGTGATAATAATCTCTTATACGAATTCCAATCAGGTTTCAGAAAGCAGCACAGCACTACCTCAGCACTCCTAGAATTAACAGATAACATTTACTGTGAAATCGATAAGAAACATGCTGTATTATTGCTTCTTCTTGATTTCACTAAAGCTTTTGATTGTGTTAATCATAACTTATTATGTTTAAAACTTAGCGCAGCTTTTAATTTTGAATCTTCTGCTACTACTCTCATTCAAAGTTACTTAGATAATAGAAGTCAATTTGTGTTTCTAAATGGTATTAAGTCTAATTATCTACCTGTTGAATGTGGGGTACCCCAAGGATCCATATTGGGTCCCTTACTCTTTAGTCTATTTATTAATGACTTACCCCGTTGTTTGTCTGAATCTCATTGCCGGTTGTATGCAGACGATGCTCAACTCTACATCAGTGGTCCTATAGCTGATATTAACCGCTCTATTGCTAAATTGAATGATGATCTTGATGCTGTTGCTTTCTGGTCTCTAAACAATGGTCTTCGATTAAATCCGTCAAAATCCCAGGTTATGTTAATTTATGTTCGTAATATTGATACAACTAATCTCCCTAATATCAAATTAAATAATTCTGTGGTAAAATTTGTAAGTAAAGCTAAAAACTTGGGTGTTAAATTCAATAAGACTCTAACCTGGAATGATCACATTAACTTTATTTCTAGAAATGTTTTTTGTAAGTTACGAAAACTCTGGAAGTTCTCTTTCAATATTAACGAGTGGGTAAAAAAGAAATTAGTTATATCTTTAATCTTTCCACATTTCACTTATTGTGAAGTAGTTTATGCTGGGATGAGTTTGGGCGAGTTTTTCCAGGCTCAAGGTTATTTTCAATGCTTGCACTCGATTTGTAACTAACCGTCGTAGATTCGATAGCATCAGTGATGTTTCTAAAGTTTTGCTTGACTGTACTTTCGAAAACTTTCTAAATTATAAGTACATCTGTTTTATGAAAAAAATCCTATCTAAAAATACGCCGGTATATCTTCTTAAGAAAATAACCCCTGGACGATCATTAAGAAGTGCAAATTTAACTATTCCTAGACACTCTGGTAGATTAAGACATCTATCCTTTTTTGTAAGGATTGTCGGGTTGTGGAATTCTTTGCCGAGCGTAGTCAGGTGTGAGTTCTCTATTTCTAAATTCTTTGAGCTTTGTTGGGTATATTTTAAGGAAAAAGTGTAGTCATTAATTAAGAAGAATAAAAATTTTGTAGAATGATGCTTGTTAGGTGTGAGACGTCTGAAAGATAGTTTTGTTTGGAGGAGAGATTTTCTTTCTTTCTTTTTTTAAATTTTCTTTTTAAATTTTCTTTTATTAATTTCTTTTCTTTATAAATTATTTTCATTATTGTTAATTTCTTTAGATTAAGGTTTAATTTAATTTAATTTAATTTAAGTTAATTTAAGAATTATGAATTTGCTACACATTATACTTTATATACTCCTATAGAGACTTACCGTCTCATGTATATGTACGAAATAAAACGAATGTACATTCCAAGAAGTCAATGGTGATATAAAATGTCTATGTATCAAGATTGAATATTAATTAATAAATTGAACTTGTTCTTTTTATTAAAAGTAAAATGATTTAAAGGTTTTAAAAAATTTATATTTATATAAATTTATTTTGTAAAGAATTACATACACTTTAATAAAACAACAAAACGAAATAAAAGAATAGCAATATCCTAAAAATAGTGATTGTATAGGTAATGTTTTAATAGTGTAAAATCAATATTGAATTTATGTTTGTTATCTATAGTAATCATTCTATTAATAAGTTCATATTTGCTATAACTAGTTCTACAATTACTGATTTTAAATAAATTGAATGAGCATAGACGGTGTAGTTTTCTAATAATGTTTTGGCTGGAAATTATAATATCTATAACAAAAATAACATCAGAAACCGCACACCTAAAGCTCAATGTACACAGATCAATTAATTTTTGTCTTTGCTCATATGGTGGTAAGATAATAGAATTAAACCATGACAAGTGATGTAAAGCGAATCTAAGAAAGTATTTTTGTATTGTCTGAATCCTATATGAAACTTGCATATTCAAGATTTGGTCTAAAGAGACAGGTGTAGAACGACTTAACAACATAGGGATCTGAAAATTTCAAAGTAAATATGCAATAAATGTTACGAGAATAAGAAGAGGTAGTTAGCTTGCAGATTTATCTGCAGACCCACTTTACAAAGAAATAATGTAATAAATAGGAAAAGATGAATTATTATAAATCAACATTTTTTAATAATAAATCCAATTGTTTGTATGTAATTAATTGCATTATTTATTCACTATTAATAAATCTTTATTTGTTCAATCGTTGTGAAATTCGAGACAGACAAAAATTTAGCGGTTTCGACGTCCGTGTTTTCATCAAAAAAATTTTATTTAATAAGATTTTAAAAATTAATGGAATGTTATAAAAATAGATTAACATTTTTATTAAATTCGGAATAAATAGTATAATAAAAAAAAACCTAAGATTAATTTTATTTCAATCATTTTTAAACGATTTACGGGACTAGTATTTATATAATTTTGTAATTTTTGATATAAATTTTAATTTACACTAATTTTATAGTTATTAATTTTTTTACTTTCACTTCTTAAATATATAAATAAATATTCAAAATCCATTTTGTCCAAATTTTAAAAGTTGTTCCAAATGATTGCACTTATAATATAAACTTGTTACAATACATGTGTACATACAATATTAAGAGATTCATAGGTATGCAGAAATAATTTTTACATTTGCTCTAATTTAACAGAATAAATCTCATAATTTTTAGAGGTTAAATTTAATGAACATTTTCAAAATATTATGAAATTTATGTCAGTATTCGTATTAAATATCCAATCACTTAAAACAAAAAAAAAAAAAAAAAAAAAAATTTGCAATTGGTAAAAGGAAAGGAAGTTATTAAAAGGAAAATTAAATTAAATTAAATTAAAAGTTAAAAAAAAAAATAAAATAATCACAAATTTCATAATTTTCATTTTATTTAATTTTTTTTTTTTTTAAATTAAATTTTTTTTTTTTGCTTTTAGTGTGCAAAAAAATTGTGTGATTTTCTTCAATTGTTGAAGTTATATTTAACGTCATTTTTAATATGCAATATTTATTAGGTATATAAGTAGGTTTATAATTTTGATTTGGAAAAAAAAAATTAATGGATGTACTTAAATTTAAATTGAATTTATTGAGCTAATTTTGTTGACTGAATTCAATTTAGTTTCATATGTCATTTGTGTTTTGTTATTATATATGTGATTTTTTTAAAATAGTAGTTATTTGAGCTATCCATCAAATGTGGCAATGCTTCATATCTTATATGACTAAAATATGGAATTCTATTTAATTGTTTGGACTACATATTATACGAAAAATTCGATTGTAGATGTAGTTTTTGTAATAATATGTCTGTCGTCAGTTCATAATGTAACGCTGTAATACTGTAATAGTCAATTTAACACTTTAGATTAATTTATTTATTTATTTATACTGCTTAGCACAAACATTTTATATATATATACAAAACAATTTATATTTTTGTTACAAATCACATTAAAATATATATAATGTAATGTCTCTTGTTTATCGATCTTTTGAAGTTAATTTTGTATCAGAACAATTTTTTGTATACCTACTATTATTATAGTACTTAAAGGTTTTATTTTTATATGTTCTTGTTATGACAATAACTTAGGTAGAATCACCTTTTTGTGTTTAATTAAGTATGGTATACTGCAAATTATGTATGGTACTGCTTAATTAAGTATTCTATAATATCTGAAATATTTTTCGAACATTTATTTATCAAATTATTGGTTTATCAACTCATTACATCCTACTGAAATTACAGACTAGTTCGTACTTCGGCAAAACATATACTAAAATTGGAACGATACAGAGAGAACGATACTATTGTCGGAAAATTAGCCTCCTTAAATAGATCAGCTCTAAGTATATTTAAGTTGTTACCAGATTATACTCTCAATTATTTTTTTAACGTTAAAATTACATTCAAGCTCATATTTGAAATACTTGAAACGAATTTTATTTTGCTGGAGGTTTATAAATACATAATCACTGTAATTTAGCATACTTATTGTATATATTGCAATCTTTGAAGTTAATATTGATTATTTAAATAAATTTACTTGATTGTTAATTTTTTTTTTTTCATTTTTATTTTCATAAAACATACTAAATGGCGTATGAAACAAAATATTTCTCAGTCGACATAATATTGTTGACAATGTTTGTACTTCACATAGCAATAATATTGAACAATATTGTTTCCATTTTGAAATTATGGAAAGAGAGAGAAATTACCAAAAAAAAAAAAAATATAATATTACTCTTATTATGTCGATTTAATTCATAATTACTTTTTTTTTTTTTTTATTTCGTTTTTATTAATTTTTTCACACGTTTATCCAGGGACATTTCACAATGTTTTGATTTCAGGTAATCTCCTGGTTTACTTGGATATATTTTTTTTTTCTTATTTAAGAAATCCTGTTAATAATATTATGTTGAGCGGTTAAAATTTATGTATCAAGGACGCTTAAGATTATAAAAATATGAGTGAAAAAGTAACCAGCCAATTAACTGTAATTTTATTCATTCATTTTATGTGAATAAAAGTGAAAGGTAAATATGGTTTTATTATTTTTTATTATCTTAAAATTTGTTTTAGGACATTTTTTTTTATTTGTATATTAATTTATTTTTATATCATAATTAAGTTATTTTATAATTAAATTTTTAATTTTATAATTTTGAAATAAATATTTCGGAAAATTTATTAATTCAAACCATGGTGTCGTATCATTGTGTAATTAGGAAATAATATTAATTGTTTTTAGAAGCAATTGATTGACCGAAATCAGAACAAAATTATTTTAGCTAGTATATAACATTTAAGTAGTGGATAGACACCGATCAAGGTCCAATAGAGAATTGACTCCAAAGAGAGAAAGAGAGGGTTCTATATAATATGTATATTCTTTATTTAAATAAAAAAACGACTCAATGCAGTTGATTAGCTCTGTAGTGAAAAAGAGTGGGTTCTATAAAATATGTATCTTCTTTATTTAAATAAAAGACGACTCAAAGCTTTTATACACATTACCTCGACAATCATTTAGTTGAAAATTAAATAAAAAATTATTTGAAATATAATTCTTTATCATTACAGTTTTTTTTGCATATCTTCTAGATTGTTTGCTCTAGAAAATTTCAAATTAAAGAATAAAAATTTTGATTTAAAGAAATTGAGATGGCTCATTTTAGAGCAACAGAAGTGTTAACTTTTCATTAAAATATAAATCAATATTAAGTTTGGGTTTCTATATAACCATTTAAAATTAAAAATTTGAATTCAATTAGTTTTAATATTATTTCGATACGTGAGAGTTAGCTGTCTTTGATAGTATTTCCAATACAAATTAAATTTAATATTTAAAACAAGGTTTTCAATTCAATTCTAACAAATTAAATTATTTTAAATCGAATAATAAAAAAATAAATAATTCAATTAAAGCGCTATGACCAATTTTTCTACACCAAAGACAACAACACCAAAAACAAAAATACCAAAAAACCCTAAATGATATTTTATATGAAATTAATTTAGTTTGTTTTTTTTATTTTAACTTAACTTTTAGTTCAAATCAATTCTTTTTGTTTTTTATTTAAATTATTTGGTGTTATTTCATAATGATAATATTTCATTATTATCAAAATTGATTAATAACAGAATTACCTATAATAAATTTATTAATAACAGAATACCAAAATTTACCAAATATTTCATAATATTTTTGGATTAATTAATTTTCCTTAATAAAAATATTATCACCATTCAAGTTTAATATTTTCTTAAACGTAACCTCTATCTAAATTCATAAGGAAAATTCAAATTTATTATGGGTTTTTCCAAAAACTGTATAGAGATGGCTCTCATTTTTCTATGTATTAATTATTTTCATAAAACTGAATAGTTTTCTTAATGAGTATAATAATCAGAATCATAAGTAAATTTACAGCCAGCGAAAACTTGACGGAATACTTATAGATCAAATTTATTAGAATTGAATGTGGTTAAGTTCAGAATTTTTTATTCTTTTATTTTTTTTTTTGTTTTACGTTCTGGACAGTAACTTAGATAGAATCATCTTTTCGTACTTAATTAAGTACGGTAATACTGCAATTTTACACCACAATTAGTTTCTTTAGACAGAACCAAAATAATTTAATCTTCTATTTGCCGAGTTGAAGTATTTTTTTCATTCTTTAATTTATTTACAACAATAAAATGCCTATTAGATTTCGTTGATAGGCTATATTGTATTCTTTACCTCAGAAGATATCACTTTTAAATATTAAACTGTACATCATCAGCTGATTGTGATTATCTAATCTCGTCTGTCTATTCTATAATTATAATTGGCAAGCATTTACTGCGGACCTGCGCAGTAGACACCTTTTCATTTTATTTCGATTCTCCTACTCCTTAATGAACTTCTAATATAATATATAAGATGTATATATAAAACAAAAATGCGCACACAGTTGAAAATTTTGTACTCATATGATTTTATTATTCAGCAAATACATTATGCATATGTGAGAATTTATTAAAATAATAAACAAAAGCAAACAAATCAGTTATTATAATTTACATATGTACTTATAAATGAATCTATGTACATATGCCATAAAAAAACAAATTCATCTAAAAAAAAAATATGTAAAAACAACAAAAACAAAAAAAATCAGTTGAATTGTTCGTATGACTAGCAAATTCATTTTTATATAGCAGAGTTAGAGTATCTATAATTATAATTGACAAGCATTTAGGAACCTGCGCAGTAGACACCTTTTCATTTTATCTCGCTTCTCCTTAATGAACTCAACTCATATTAGAATGGAAACTTTTCATTTGCGTAAACCTAATGCAATTTTTTACATAAACCACAACAAAATATTTCCTGATTAGTTGAAACAAGTAAAAACTATCATATTATACCTACTTTAGCATTGCCGTATAAATGAGAAAGAAAGAGAACACAGCATATGCTTGCCTAAATTTTTATGTACAAATTTTTATTGGGCTGACAAAAGATTTGAAAACGCTTATGAAATTTTTATATGCGGGATTATTTATTAAGTACAAAAAAGTTCAGACAATAATTAAAGATTTTATATTGAAATTTTAAACAAAGATAACAAAAGGTCAATTTTTTTTATGTTAAAATTTAACTTTTAATAGATACCACGATAAATAGTTTCATTTTAATACGAAAAAATTATTATTTACACACATTCTATTTGAATTTTATCGTATTAATTTCGCTTTTTGTTTCCTATATTTCACTTCATTCGTAAACATACAATTCTTATTGCCTTCTATTTCTAACAATTTATTTTTTAAATGTTTGGGTGTGTTAGCAAAAATACATATCCGAGTTTTACTTCTTATTGTTTAAAAATTCTTTGCTAGCAATAAACCTATATAATAATACGTAAAAAAAAAAAAAACAACAAAAACAAAAATAGAGTATCTATAATTATAATAGTCATGCACTTAAGCACATGCGCAGTAAGCACCTTCTCATTTTATCTCGTTTCTTCTTAATGAACTCTTAATATGTAAATAAGTTGGATATATGGCCGAAATGCGCATACGGGTTAAACAAATTTCTATTTGGTTTTATAATATTCAAACTTTTAAGTAAAATAGAGCCATTTTGTGTCATTCAACATCTTATTATTTTTATACTATTCTGTATAATGTTTATTATGTTCTGTTAAAAATTTTAAATTTGGCTTCAACTTAAATTATAATTACAAAACAGGGGCTCCTAGTATTCATATAGTTGCTAATTTTTGTTCAAAACACTAACTTTAACCAAAGAATATATAAATAGTAAGAAGTCTTATATAAATTTTTGCAGAAAAATTTTTGTACTGTGGGTTCGCATATTAAACCCACACATAAAGAAAGAGAAAAAGAGGTGGAGAGAATAGCGAAAAGAAAAGATAAGATTTCATCTTTCTATGAAATAATTATATTTTACAGTATACACTGATATGAATATACATATAGCTAAATACCTAAATAATAATAATATGTATTGAAATAAATATGCAAAGAATAAAATTAATTAGATGTGGATTACAAATCGTGAACTGTTTACGGAATACCGTTTTGTTTATTTTATTCAATTTTGTTATTATACTTTTTTTGAAAAAATACAAGAGGCAACAATCCAAAGCACTATACCTATTTTGCCAGGTTTTCTTACGCTAATAATTTTTAATATTTGATTGCAAATATCGATATTTCGGAAGCAATATACTTCCTTCAACAGTGATTAACTTAGACTAGACTATAATTTATTTATTTCTTAGTGACTAACTGAGAATTATAGTGACCAACTGAGATTGAATTATCACTAAAAGTAAAAATCCGATTAATAAATTAAAAAATAAAAGCATTCTATTGAAATTCTTTGTAATTTTACATTCGATAAATAGTTCATAAGTACAAAAATTTATTAAATTATCATAAGTAACAAAATTTATTCAAAAAAAAAATTTAAATTTCATATTTAAAAATATTAAAATAATTAAAAAATTTAATTTTCCATAAGACTCATTAACAGAATTCTTTACTTCCACTTTGACTTACCAATAATTTACCATTAATATTAATAAATCAATTGAAATTCGATATTTTCCAATATAGATGTAATTTAATGGTTAATAGCTGCAGTAAAAACCCAAACATTGTTATAAATTAAATAATCAGTTAAATTGCACAAAAAAAAAAACAAAAAAACAAATTAAAATAAAAAAAACTATAATAACAAAAAAAAAACATATTTTTTCTAAAATAAAATTTACAAGATGCGCAACAAAAAATACAGTAATTCAAGACATATTAACAGTTTTTTAATAAGTTAACTTTCAAAGTAGAAAAAAGTACCGTTTTTTTATGAATTTTTAAACAAACATCAATTGCGCAATATTATTTTCTTCTTTTTATTATTATTATTTTTATGATTGCTATTATTTTATTATTATTATTATTAATATTGTTAAAATTATTATTATATAGTTGAAAAATTGCTCTATTGATGATAACTTTTAATTCGACTTAATCTGAGTGAAGAAAAAAATAAGAAGCAAAAGAATGTTAGCAAATGATTGCAAATGATTGAAAATTGGCTCTTGAATAGCTCTTCAACTTAACTATAATTGAAATCGAACAAGATTGTGTACTGATCTGAACTGAAATATATCAAACCAAACCTCTTAATTGATTTAAAGTGAGACTGAAATTTTCAAAATTCTTAAATTACTGTTGTTTTATTTTTGTTACATTTTGTAGCTTACAGATTAGAAATGAATATAAGGCTAAATGTTGATGCAATGATTTTATTACGGCATACAAAGATGCTGGCTGAATGTGAGGTATACCTCTGATGTTGTTCATTGATTTATTGTGCAAAGAAGAAAAAAATTAGTATTTTTTTTTTTTTTTCACTTTGGAAATCTAAATTGAATTTGGTCTTGATGCAATCGTGATCATCATCGTCTTATCAATATCTTTATATTCAGTTTGTATACATTTAAATTGGGTTGTTTAGAGTTGTTGTTGTTTTGTAGAAGAGTAAAAGTTGCAGTTTTTTATTTTGTTTAAAATAAATATTTTTTTCATTTTTCTTGATTCAGCTTATTAAAAGCTTGTGTTGCTTGTTCATTGTAGTTTAATGCCAATAATAGTTGAAATTGGATAGTAATGAGCTATAAAATTGTGATTAATTTGTTAATTAATTTTAAAAAAATATACAAATCAAAATTTTAAAGTTATATTATTGTATCTGTATTATGTTAAAGTTATTTTGTTAATTGATACCTCCTAAAAAGGATAATGAAGATGGTAGCAAATAAAGTTGAATATTTTATTTTATATTATTTAGCAAATAAGTTGTTGGGTTGTTAAGGGGGTAAAAAAATTAATTTCATTCAAAAATAAATCACTTCTATTCGATGTTTTTACTATTTGAATAATTTCTTTGAATGTAAGTTAGTTTTAAAAATTTCTTCGTATTAAACTATACGGACCCAAATTATTCTTAATTTACGTCCTAAGAAAGATAAATAAGAAAAACGTATATAAAAAATTATTTTAGATATTTTTTATATTTTAAAATATAAAAAATTGGATGGCCTAATACCGATATAGTGAGTTAAAACAAAAAAATTATTGTCACATTATTAAAAATGTTATTATTTATATAATATAATTTATATTATACACAATGGTGATTTACATACAAGCACTGGCTGCCATTAGACCTATCGCCTTAATAAAAAAATATTTTTAATAAAACTTTAATAAATCTTAACAATTTATAACTTCACAAAATATTTAACGAATAATCATGGACATAATCTGAAGGAGTCCATCTGACACTACTATGCAGCTCGATCAATAGATACAGTAATGTTATACATCCTAAATATAACTATTGGTTTTGAACTTTGATCAATTCTACATATAAGCTTATATCGAAATGTTAAAAAATCATCTGTGAATTATAAAAATCAATCAAAATGTTGTCAAGTCCGTAAAATTTTGCAATAAAAAGTCTAATTTCTTTTTATTAATAAATTAATTTTTACTTTTCACATGTCGATATTTAGAAAGCCACTTACTGCCTTCATCAGTGCTTGCGACTAATTTATCGGTATAATTTCGTCGCAAGGACCAATAAACTAAGAAATTTCGGAAATATTGAATTAGATCATTGAAAATAATACCGTAAGACCTATTACCAATACGATAGAATTAACATGAATGAACATTGAAATAATTATGTCTTAAATTTTTAGTGGTATTAATATATAAGTTTTGAACATTACACAATGGTATTTTAGTATAAAACTAGAAATTTTTTATATAATCGTAATAGATTAGGTTATTTGTTGCATATTAAATCGTAGCTAGTTGGCTTTGTTTTAATCGTTGGCTTTATTTTAATCGTATTTTGTTTTAATCGTTAAACGAATTTTGAATTTTCACCTTTGTTTTTTTCTTTCAAAATTCATGATATTTTTTTGTTATTGCAGAATTTTTTCTAATGTATTTAATATTTGGGGGTCCCTCAAAAATAGGGGCCTAGTGCGATTGCAAATCTTTTCAAATTTTACTGATTTTTAAAAATTATTTATTAATTTTTATATGAAATAAAAAAATATTAAGCAAGATACAATGTCTGTCGGATGTAACGCTATTATTCGTCTTATAATATGAACTTGAAAAATAACACTCTGATAAATACCACCATACTGAATGCATTTATTTATCCATACAAATATTTTATCCATTTAAATTTATTCTATTCCAATTTCCACTTCTTCGGATAATACATTTTCTGATAGTAGTGTTTGACCGTTACTTCAAATATCCTACATTTCCATATAATTTCACTCAAACCTACAATAATTTTGTATAAGGGAATTATTTTGTAGTGTTTGGGTAATGTGTAAAAAAAAAAATAAAAAATAATAATCCTAAATTCAATACAATTCTTCTAATGTTTATTTGAATCACATATTTAATAATTCATTATTATAAATTGATTAAATTAAAATAAAACCACAAAATAAATTGAATAATTTCAATGAAATTCGAATCGAATCAAATCGTCTCACAAATAACAAAAATGACCACATAAAAAAAAATAAAAACTTAAAACTGAAGTTAATGAAATCGAAAGTAATCAAACTACTTAAAATCAGTATGTATAGGTTTATGTATTATGAACATTTGTGAATGAAAATGTGTAGAATAAAAATAGGGTAAAAATCTTAACTGATGTAATGCGATCATTTTTTTTTTTATTGTTATTGTTTTTTTTTTCTTTGTAATTTAATAAAATTGTTTTCAATTTTCAAAGGTTGACAGTTTTTATTATATAATATTTAATAAATTAATTTACTTTCAATAAATGTAATGCCGCCATTCATTTCAATATAATTGTTGAATAAATAATATTTTGAAAATTAATTAGTATAAATCTGAAAATCAGGTAATTGTTAGGGCTTTTCATAAACACATACTGCAAAAGAATTTTGTTGTTTTTGTCAAAGTTATTAAAATTTGAATTTTCTACATTTGCAGTTTTGTGTTATAAATAAAAACAGGAACATAACTGATTGTTAATTGTCATGCACTAGCTACTATAATTATGCAGTGTTTTTCTGCTAAGTTAGAAATGTTTATGAACAAAATATACTTGTCAATATGGGCAATATTACCAATATTGCTTGTTCATGAAAATCACTGTTTTAAAAAATTGAAATCGAAATTTATTGTAACCAAATATACAAAAATCGTAAAAAATACAGTAGGTACATTATAATTTCTGTTTAGACTACATCCCAACTTTAAATAATAACCACCTACAGAAAATCATTATTTGAATTTTCTTTCGATATCAAAATTTAAGATAGATTTTATTTATACAGAGTGTATATATAAATTATAAAAATAATAATAACGGCTCATTTGCACGATGCTTTCAACTCACAAAAACAAAAAAACATTTGTAAAAATGGATGGCTACGATATTATTAAAATTTTAAAAGTAAAAGTGTATTACATTTATTAACAAATTTATGTGGTTGCTCCAATTATAATTTATAAGATTGAGTTTAAACAAGTTTTTAAGATGCAAAATACAAATACAAATTAGAATATTTAGTATTGTCAGTGCACTCTTGTTATTTTTATAACTTCAAATATAAAATTTTAAACAAATTCAACAAAAAAAAACCACAGAAGTTTAGCGGTACAAAATTCGTAGTTGAATCTATTGAACGGTTTTATGTACTACTCAACTTATTCGAACTAATTTGTTTCAAGAAGGAAATCGGAATCATATTTAAGAAAATTTTTTTTTTCATAATATTTTTGGATGTCTGCTCTAGCTTATCTCGCCTTAAATTTTAACCCAAAAAAAATTCTAACTGTATTTCAAAGTAGTTTTATTTTAGATGTATACTTCGAAGATGTACGTGCATGCTTTGTAGAATCATTAACTTTAAAAATTGAAGCCATCTATGAAGAAATTTAGCAGAACAGTTAGATTATAATGGTTTGCCATTTTTAATTGTCAATCATGCACTAGGTGGTATATAGGTTATCTGATTTTTTGTCGCTTAATAGTAAATTATGAAAAACTGTTGAATACTTTCTTTGCAGTTGTCCAGCATTAGTTAGAAGCAGACTGCGGGCATTAGGCGAGGCTTTTCCCAACAATATAGGTATTCAAATCATGGAAAGCAAAATCGGAGATTTGATCAATTTTCTCAATGGGTGGCTTTAGTATTGAGTTCCTGGGGAGAGTAAAAATGGAAGAGCAAATACATAGGTGACTCGAATCGGGCTATAAAAAAAAACACAATTAACAACTCATAGTCAACTGGAATAACAACTTTTACTTTAGTTATGAAAGCTTAAACAATTTTAAAAATTTGGAAATACCTGTATTTAGTTTAAGGTTCATTAAGTGGTTTTTGCAACCTCATAGCACACTCCTGAATCTATGGAAAATAATAGAAAATTGTAAACGGTAATATAACTCTAATTCTGATCCTAACTCCAAATCCCACAATATTTTTGTGTTTTCAGTACAATAATTATTCAAAACTATTTGTTTAGGTAACATTTTATTAACCATTTATATAACATACCATATAACAGAGGCCCAATAACTTAGAAATTTTCGGTCTGTTAGAGTAAAGCTTCAACAAGAGTCAGGCTGACTTGATTGAATAACGGAAACGTATATAGATATACATTTTTATTTTAGATGCAGTAGATCTTCTTATACTCACTATAACAGCATTCTCATAATAGAACGTGCTATAATAGATATCCCCCGTCAATATACAACATGATTGTCGAATTTCAATTTTAAGCTTATTTTATTATTTTAAGTCGGATTAAGTAAATCAATATTACATATTACACAAATATCACATATACATATATATTACATATATTACATATTAAGTAAATCAATATTTAAGTTCATAGGACATAGAGCAATAAATTAACAAATTTATAAAGCTACAAAATAGAAATCAATCATAATGCAGTAAAAAGCAGAAAAAAAATAATAAATTCTAAGGCACATTTAAATATGAGAATAGTTTACATTTAAGTCGGCGGTTTTTTTTTTTATAAATAATTAATTTAATTAATTTAACTTGAAATTCTACTGGCCTATCAAAAAATATGAATAGATTCGATCATGATCTCGTTTATGTCAGTAGCAGTCAGTAGGTTTTGAAGAGATAAAATAAAATTGTTTTTATTATTAAATTTTATTATTATTACATGAATACTTGAACCTAATGGAACCCTCATGGGACCCCGAATTTAAACATTGGTTAGAAAAACATTTTATTGGTTGAGTATGCTGGTTTAGAAAAATAGCGTTGTTGTATTTTATCTGACCTAACTTAAGATGTCCATTCTTTTGGATATTACTGATAATCTTCCAAGATTGACAGGCATAGAAGTATCCCAAATGAAGAGTATAAACTATTGAAAACGAAGAAATAGATATGAAGGTAATATTATGTTGATTACGTAATCTATAATGATTTAAAATACATTCCATTCTAGATAATTTATCCAAATCACTATTTTTTACCGTTATATTTCATATCTGCATACATGCAGTAAAAAATTAATGCGATGGTGTAGTAAATCAACTCAATAAATTATCATGTAATAAAATTATATACATATAACAAATTTGGGGTGGTTTAAATATTTATTTTTATTGGTTTGGCAGAATACCATTCAAATTGACAACTCATTAAGGATATTTTGTAATTAAATAATTTGATATAGGAAATTAATTTTGGTGTTATGCATTCATCAAGAAATATAATAATTATTATAACATAACTTGAAATTTTGTTTTTATTTTAAATTTTAATTTATTAATTAATTTTTATTTTATTTATTGAACATTAAACTGATTTAATGTAAAGATTAAAAGACTAAAGACGCTTATTAAAAAAAAAAAAAAAAAAAAAAAAAAAAAAAACAATTTTGTTTTTGTGGTTTTGAGAAAGTTTTGCATTTTTTGTTTTTACTTCATAAGCGAGCTACACAAATTAGCTACACATAAATTACACACATATATAATATGAATCTCTGTTTATTTTTTTTTTTTTTTTTTTGAAAAACATAATGATTTTTTTTTTTTTGAACGATTGAAGAAAATTCATTAGATTGCATGCGATTTATTGCTGCAGCTTTTTGAATGTTACTTTAAATTAAATTATATTAGTTAGAAAAAAAAACTGAAAATTTTCGGCCTGTCAGTAAATAGAAAAGTTGAAATAATTTTTTATTTTTTTTTTTTTTGTTATTATTTAATATTACATAAAATATCAGAAATGATGGGGTTTAAATAGTGCACACATAATTTTGTATGCAACAGTCATATAAATATATTTTGGACTTCCTGATTTGTTATATTATTATTACTTAATTTTAAGACCTTGCTTTCTTATGTCAACCAATTATATATATATATATATATATATATATATATATATATATTATACAATATACATTATATACATTGTATTGAAGGTTTACTAAAAACCTTTGCAATTTAATGCATTTTTATTTATATTGAAAAATTTTTTAAAATCCTTAATTGCAGTACTTGAAAACTAAGATGTAGAGGTTTTAATGTAGGTAATAGAAATGTGTTGTATTTAGTATGAATATTTAAGATCAATAAAATTAAACTAATATTTTTGATATGTTATCTACTACTATTAATTTGATAGATTTTGTATACTACAACAATGATGGTGCAAATGATTTAATTTGTCTTACTATTCAGGAGTATACCAAACGCAATTAAAATTTGAATATTTAGGTAGTACATTGTTCAAAATAAGCAATATGAATTTAGATGGCACCGATGATTTGATGATATACTATAATTAGAACTAAATATCTGCTTACACAACTCAGATGATATCCTACTTCATCATACATTTTTGTAGATATTTCTAAATATATCTTTTGATTGAATATAGCATGGTTACATTATTAGCGAAATGTCAAAAGTCCAAATTAATTTAAGCTTTCTTTGGAATTATTTGATTTGATTTTTAGTTTATGCATTTAGGTCTGATAAATTAAAAAACAAATATAAAAACGTAATAAAATATTTTGGCTATCTTAATCGCTGTACTTAATCCTACTTTTACTTATGTTACAGACGTGTTCGTAGTGGTCGCGCCGGCGCAACAAAAATATTTTTTGTTCGTAGTATCATAAAAAATTCTGCACAGATAAAAAGCAGCCGCTTGTGTTCATAGTAATCGGTGTCGCGTCAGCGTCGGGCAGATTGTGCAGATATTTTAGTGCGCCTGCTTTAGAATGATTTTTAAACTGCATGTACATTTAGGTAAAACATTTAATATTTAGGTAAAAAATAAAAATTAATTATTAAAATAAAATAAATGTGTTTATAATAATAATATATATATATAATAAAATCAATATATTGAAAAAATATATAATAATTTTAATATATCCACATCATTAAGGTAACACCCACATCATTAAGGTAACACTTATAATCATTGATAGCTCATAATAATTCATATTTTTTTTAGATTTAATTGAGTTTAGATTTCGATGAATAGAATTTTGTGTTGCTTTGCATTTTTTATGTTTTCATGATGAAATTAAAATATATTTTTCATATCTTTATTTTGTAAGCACTGTGGTAAGTTTATATTTTTATTGAAAAAATCATTCCACACCAATACACAGTAAGCAATTAAAAAAATTGTTCTTCCTTGAAACCTTGAGTATTCTCATATCATTTTGAAAATCGTCCTTACTGCTTTTTTTGAACATTTATATATACAGTCTGTCAGTAACTTAAGTAGAAGTATAAATTATATTTTAGTACATTAACTACGGTCGATACTGAAATATATTATAACTAGAGACCCCTCTTTATTAATTATAATTCAAGTTAAAGCCAAATTTAACGTTTTTAACAGAACAGGGATTTAAATATACTGATATTTTGTACTATCAATGAATAGACGGTACAAAAAAAAAAACGATAATAATTTTGTTTACACCTTACTACGATACACATTACATTGTCTATACCTAAGTACCTATCTAGATCTACATTTAATGATGAAAATAAAATTCATATGCTACCTATGCTATGCACTTTCTTGTATAAATATTTGTATAAATAAGATGGTGTACTGGTGTAGGTGTGGTTGTGGTATGGTGATTTATTTTCTCTCATTTTTGGTGAATAGATTGAATAATTTTGAGGTGAAATGTTGACAACTAACTCTAATATTATGATAACGTGAAATGATTAAAACTTTAGGAGTATTTATTTATTCATTGATCGATTTTCCAGGACATTAAATAATTTAAATTTAAAAAAAGTTCGACAAAGCATATGAAGCTATTTACACGCTAAACTCGATAGAGAGCAAATTTTTGGCAGACCAATTGGCAATACATAGTCTCCACCAACACACCCCCGATAACGATTACCGATTAATCAGTTTTTCAGCGGCGCATAATACGGTTATAAGCAGCATCAAATTTCCCCATAGAGATATTCAATAAAGCCGGTTGGCTATCTCGTCCAGATGGCCGTACAATAAATCAAATTAACCCATAAGGTGGTCGTCTGCCACTCATATTGCGTGCTGGATGTACAGTCATATAGATGGGCTAACATCGATTATTATGATTATTTTTTGATTATAGCACTTTTCAAAGCCAGAATATCTAATGTTAACAAAGCGCAACCACTTCATAATCCCAACTTTAACATTAGTAGCCTAGAGTCGCCCGAGATAGTCGGAAACGTTAAAGAGCAAATTAGCCTAAACTTAACACCCACACCTCCTTCAAATGATTCCTCGATTATCATCAGAGAGGAAAACATCATTGGCTTTTAACTACGCAACACCAGAAATCCCTGGCATGACGACGAATGTGGCAGAAAGCAACGAACACAAAAAGAGTTAGCAAAACCAGCACCAGTCATTACTAACAATTTCCCACCACCTACTGTAAAGGTTGTTAGGCAACCCATCAGCAGGCTGAAAAATAACAAAGTTGCTGGACCTTATGTACACCCAACTGAACCATTCAAAGCTGGAGGGAATGTTTTGGTTAACTGCATGCACCAAACCATTGGCAACATTGGGATAATAAAAGAAAAGTTAGATTTATTAGCCTTGACTGCGATGAGCCTAGTAATTTGCTTTGAAATTATTGAATCACTTTAAGCAATTTTCTGCTAAACGATTTTTTAAAACGCTTACTTTAAAAGAGAATTATAAATTTTGAAGCAAAAATAAAAGTGTTCTTCCATTGTGCTGCGGGTTGGATCTTGAAGTTTTTACTTTTGAAATTCAGTGTTTTTATTAAGTCGACTATAATTATATAAGCTGGAGTGTTGATTTTTTAACAACACATATGTATTTAATAAGAAGTACATAGTTAAACTAAATTTAATAAATAAAATTATTTTTAGGAATTGTTTTGTTTATCATAACACTATACTAGAACTCATCAGTATGTATTTATAGTGTTAAACTACCTATACAGCTCCTATTGTCATTTTGATTGATTTTGTAACTTATTAGAAAATGTCAATAGTACATCTGTGAGTTATAAAAGTCGACCAAAATTTCAATGTAAAATATTATTTATATAAAATAACCCACGTAACAATTTTATTGCTATAAGACTCTTGCGCACTCTTATAACACTATTATAAACAGTATTATAGCAGTATTAGTGTTAATTTGAGTGTTCCGCAATTGCTGCGAAGGGTTATAAATACGTAATGGAGAATCCTATAAGGCACCGGAGCAAAAGTTGTAATATTGTTATAGGATTAGTATACATTTATTAGTGTATATATTTTTGAAATAATTTATGTTATGCGAGAGTGAGAAAGGTATTATTTTTTTATTTTTAAATAATAATTTTATGAAGTTTATTTTTATTTCCTGAGAAAGGGAGATAGATATTAATTAATAATATAAAAAATGTCTTACTAATAAATAATATTTTTCGGTCAAAAATAATTGTATTAATATTTATAGTTATTGTGACCAAAATGCAAAATTTGGCTGGGAATGAAATTTCATTGACATTTATTATAAAAATAATTCAACAAAATACATTGCCCTACAAAAATAACCAATTTTTAAATAAATAAAAGAAAATATATTTTTAAATTGCATCTTTAATAAATATTTAATAATATATGTTAATTAATGCATTACAATCTAATTTGATATTTAAATAATTATTCTTTTTAAGTAAAAATGATATTTTTGGGAAAAGAATGCAAAATAAAACTTTTCAGTTTTTGTTTATTTAAAAAAAATTTACCTCGTTTGTAGAAAATAATGGACGTGGCAAAATATTTATCTAAAAGCTACAGTAAGTTTATTAGTAACATTATAGGAATACAGTAAAATAATAACACCACTACTGCTATTCTAGCAATTCTATTCTTATAACAACACTTTAACTCTTGATATACGTTTACGCACTTTTAGATTTATAAAACATACATGTATCACTTGCGGAAAATCCCATTATAACAACTCCGGAATATTAATCACATAATTCACATAAAAACATCATTATAACACCTTTAGTGCTTATCGGGAGTCATATAGAAGTCTTGTAGCACTAATTTTGTTTTTATAACAATAAAATGTTACTTGGGAAATTTATGTTATATAATTACAACATTTTTTTTAAGAATTTACAAAATGGATATATAAAGAAAAATTAGAAATATCTCATATAACAATTATTCAATTAACATTTCATTTAATCTATTCAGGGCGTAATGACAGCAGTGTTATCAGTAATTCGGACTTTTTTAAATTATACTTTGTTTAAATTGTTTGAATTATTTTACTTTAAAGAAATTTTTATATTATTTAGCATTTCTTCTACAAATCGTTACATTTTTATGTTATTTCGATTGTTTTTGTTATTGTAAAAAAAAGTTTGCAAGCACTGAACCTTATGGGATCGACTAAAAAAAATTTTTCGTTTTGTTTTAAATGAATTGCTCATTTGCAACGGCTTTTATTTTTTTTTTATATATGTGAAATTTTTTTTTTTTTTTTTCTTTTTTTTAGATTTACAGATGTTGAAAGAGCATGTTTAAGGAAGCAGGTGTAAATTGAATTCATTTAGATTGAAATATAGCGATTACTACTGTTATTTAATGATAAATTGAAAAAATACGAATATGAAAAAAAAACGGTTATGATGTTGTAGGGTAATAACTAAATTTAAGTATTTGAAATTTAATTACAGTGTTTTTGTTTTTGATTTAATAAATTTCTACATACCTAATATTAAAAATATAGAAGGATTAAATTGAAATTCACAATACTGTAGGATTATGATAATAATAGCTATGTATATTTTATTTTGAATAATTTGTGTTGGTGTAAAAATTAAACCGACAAAAATTTATATGAATTATTTCATTATGCAGTCAATAAATTATTTGAATCGAACAACCCAACAATTTTTAATATTGTCAGTTAGTGAAGATTTTTCCATTCATTTTAAAATTAACAATTACTGCTCGTTTTAAAATATATATATATATATATATATATATATATATATATTTGAAAACAATCGTAATTTTCAATTGTACGTGCTGAACTTGTTTCTTTTGAATAATTAAATTTCAAATACCAACTGATTCGGAATTGTTTTGCTATACAATATGACACCTATAAAAAATGTTAATCCTAGTTAAAATATGCATTTTTATGACGTGAAAAAATATCGAAGATTAGTATTTAAAAATCTACTGTTCATAGAGAAGAGTCTAACTGTGGGAAAAATTATCTATGTACAAGCTCTATTGTAAAAAAATGGCCTATATTTATAAAATTATCACAAAACCAAAATATTGTGTAGATTAATACTATCTAGAATTTTAATTTTATTTCTCATTTGCTGGGATTGTAGGGTTTAAAAAAGAAAAGAAAAGAAGAAAAAAAAAATTAAAAATGGAAAATCAATCAGCTAGTATATGCAAACAAGATGTGGTCAAACTTCATTACAATAGAGGTGTACATTCAAGTGATTTTTTCAAAGCTGTTTTTACTAAAATTTGACGAGTAGAAGATTTTCATCAAGGCTTTGTTTATAGAATAAATTTCGAAAAAATAATTTGTGAGCTAACTGAAAATATGTCTATAGATATCATGGAGAGCCACTGCAAACCATCAGTCTTGGAACTATTTGTTGCAACTGAAGGGTTTATTTTTGACCAAGATAATGCAGCAGCGCACACAGCGAAAAACATAATATTAATTTTTTATGTAACTATTTATAAAATGTGAATAAAATTCAGGTTAAAAATGTTCTCGAATTTTATTAAGTCCGGTTTTATTTCTACTTGTATAGGTGAAAAAGTACTTAAGTTATAAATGCATATATATACTATGAAATGGCTCCGTTAGAGTCCAGTTCTTACTTAATTCTATTGAAATAATTTGGGAAAATATTATGAAGCAAAAAGTCCGACAAAACAATTCTGAGACAATAGAAGCTCTAAGGAAACAAATTATAAATAATAATAATAATAAAAATAGTCTTTTAAATTCAGATAGTTTGGGAGAGTATTACAGATGACGTCATTGAAAATTTTATTGACTCCATGCACAATAGGCGGGAAACGGTAGTTAAAGACAATTGATGGTCATATTAAATATTAAATATTAGGCTTAGAATATAGTAAAGTAATTTCAAATTTTGATATTTATAAAATTTTGTAACAAACAATTTTGTTAGTAGTCATTAAAAAAAATATGCTTAATGCGAAAATAATTCAATTTTTCTAAATTTTCTTCTTCTCTAATTCGCAAAATTCGTCTTATTATGTTAACTAATATTTTCGATAAAGATCGGTTGAAATAATATAAAAAAATATATATTATAATACACAAGAGCACGATTAGTGAAGACACACTCTTCGTGGCTTTTCGTGTGCTTCATTTTTTTTTTGTCATTCAATCAATAGGCGATGATGCAGGCTGTGGCGATCAAAATCAATTTTTATTTTATCTATGTTATAATACACAAGAACACGATTAGTGAAGACACACTCTTCGTGGCTTTTCGTGTGCTTCATTTTTTTTTGTCATTCAATCAATAGGCGATGATGCAGGCCGTGGCGATCAAAATCAATTTTTATTTTATCTATGTTATAATACACAAGAGCACGATTAGTGAAGGAACACTCTTCGTGGCTTTTCGTGTGCTTCATTTTTTTTTTCAACAAAATACGAAACCGATTACTTTGAAATAAATCTAAGCATACAAATTATATATATATATATACTTATTACTTATCCATACATGGAATGTATTCACAGTTGACAATTTTGACACTATGATGTATCATGTAGATGTTTGCATATAATATAATATACCAATTAGCTTTTATCCTACTTATATATGTATACTCAAAAAGCTAAAATGTAGGTACAATAAATATAATATAATTTGTACTGTGCTTTGGTTAGGAAATCTTATTAGTATATTGGTGAAATATTATGTATATCGAGCCTATGTTAAAATTTTATTGTTCAAATTTATTTTACAGATTTTATAATATTTAATTTTAATAAAAAATATACATATTTGTAATAAAGAACAGAAAAAACTATATATATATATCAGTGTTTTAATAAAATAATTCATTGTTGACCTATTGCTATAACAGAATTATGACTACAAACGTTTTTGACTATAAACGAATTAAAATACATCGATCTACTTAGTTGAGAGTAATGAGATTTTATTGTGTTAAGTTATATTTAAATTAGTATTAATTTCGTCATAAAGTATTAGGTATTATACTTTAATTTCATTATATATATATATTCAATAATCAAGCGATTCAGAAAACAACTACAATTATACCAAAACAAATATTTCTTTTAACATAAAATTGTGTTTGAAAAAACTACTTCTGTGGAATTGCACAGGGGATGCACTAGTATATTTTATTATTGTTAAAAAAATTTTATACAAAAAAATCACTCTCTAAAATCATTTAATTAAGAAAATTTTAGCTGTTCGGATTTCATTGCACACTACTCTGTATATGTTAATCCTGTTAAATTTTAAATTAAAGTTAAAAAAAAAAACTGTTTTAAACAGGGTTCATTATTGTCAGTATTCAGTGTTGTGCTAGCTTATTTTTGTTAATCAATGGCTATACGTAGTTGCAAGGCAATAGAAGCAGATGAATCAATTGATTCACACATGGATAATCCAATGATCCATCACATTCTCACAATATTGATAAAGTCAAAATTAATTACTTAATATCACTAAATAAATTACTAATAATAAGAAAATAACGAAAAATCATTTAATTTCTATACAATATCAATTATTGAGTACCATACAAATTGTAGAAGTCTATTGTTTGTATAACTCTTCTTAGAAAGTTAATTTTTTTTTTTTTTTTATTTCACAAGATTACTTTATTGGTATTTCTAATTTTTTTTTTTTGCTTTTGGTTTTTTTGGTTGAAATGTGTGGATGAATAAAATAATCTGTGTCCAGTCTCTAGTTAGTAATAATAAAAAATAAAATTTCATCATTATTATAACATCATTCGCATCATTATTACCTATACGAATTTTTTATTTTTTTTATTTATTATTATTATATCGGATGCACATGACTAATTTATATGGCTTTCATTACTTTTGTACCAACATTATTCATTTAATATACCTAATAATGTACTTCTTTGATGGTTATCGTCTAGAGGTTTATGTATTTATTTTTAAAGTAGATTTAATTAGCACTTAAAATCCAAAAACATATCTTGAATTTTAAATCTTTTGGGTGAAATATTGTTTTTATTATTTTTTTATTTTGATTAAAATTACATAAAAATGAAATGAAATATTTTTTTTTGTTTTTGCTTTTATAATTCTGTTTAATGTATTCAAAAAAAATAAATAAATAACACAAAAAATACAAACAGAAGCGTAAAAAATAGCACAAATCGATTAATTGTAGATAATCAGTTTTTATATTAATATAATTTATCCGATCAAAGTTATTTGTTGTTGTTATTGTAATAAAATTCGGAAATATTTTGATTTGGAATTAAAATTGAATATGAATGAATAGTTTTTGAATCGGTAATAATAAAGATAGAATTTTTAGTTTTATAATTAGAATCAAAATTAGAATAAAATATGAATAGTTCTATATTAGTAGTAAATCTATAGTTTACTGACTATAGATCAATTGACTAGAATCACTTCAATCTGTGTTTGTATATTTGTTTGTATACATTTTAGTGAACTACTTCTATCGACTACTATTCTGTTAACAAAAAAAAAAAACTCCTGATGGATAGATATACTATTATCCTACCAAGAGGATTTTTAACACATTTTTTATTGTCTGGCATATACCGGAGTGAATTGAAAACAATTTTTAATCTTAGGGTTGTTGGGTGTAGTATGAAATCATTTTAAAATCATTGTAAAATGGTACTATGATTGTACCCCATTACTTCGTACCATTCGTACATAACGGTTTTAAATGACATTTGTATATTAGGTATGACTTTACTTTCTATGGTAAATTAACGTTGATTATCAGTTCAGTGCCAAATTTAATATGTTTCTGAATATGATAATAAGCTGGTTGACTTAATTATATATTTTTAAATTAATTTGACAGTGTCAATATATTTATTTTTATTTATTTATATTAATTATTGTTTTATATATTTGGGTTTTTGTGATTCTGTGTTTTAATATTAAAAAAAAAAACAATATAAAGAACAAAAAAAAAAAATTAAAGCTTAGAGTTGTTCTTTTAACGTTCGTGATTTTTGTTAAGCCACACATATATCTAACTGTACAACTAGATACTTTTAAATTGGAATCTTGAAACTAAATATGATGATGGTAGAGTTATTTTGTTTAGTTTAACATAATTTAATTCTACCCTAGAGAAATATTAAATATGATAAAAATAAAAAGAAGAGCTAGACGCAGATGGCAACAATCGCGTGATCCGGCAGACAAAACTCTGCTAAATAGGTTAACTCAGAATCTTAAAAGAAAAATTAAAGATCTTAAAAATGAAAATTTTGAAAAATATATATCTCTCAAATCCCGCTAATCAGAATGAAAAGCGGTGAATGGGCGAGAGATAATAAAAATAAAGCTGAAACATTCGCAGATCATCTTGAAGAAATTTTTTGTCCAGACGAGACAGATTCGGATGATCTCACTGAAGAAAATAATAATTGGCAAGAAAATGTTATATCACCATTTTCAGAGAGTGAAATAGTTGAACAAATTAAAAAACTCAGAGATAAAGCTCAGAGAAAAAGCTCCAGGTTTTGATCTAATTACATCGGAAGTCCTGAAAGAACTTCCGAGAAAAGCTATAACAATGCTAACACGCATTATAAACGCTGCTATAAGAATAAGGTATGTGCCTAATATGTGGAAAATAGCAGAGATAATTATGATACCAAAGCCAGGTAAGCCCATAAATGAGGTCAAATCCTAAAGACCAATATCATTACTACCAATAGTATCAAAATTATTTGAAAAACTATTATTGATTCGAATGAGACCGATCATAGAAAATAGTAATCTGATTCCAAATTATCAATTTGGCTTTAGATCTAAGCACTCGACAATCGATCAAATTCATAGAATAACAGACATAATAGAAAAAGCTTTAGAGAAAAAGAAAGTATGATCTACCATATTTCTAGATGTAGCCCAAGCTTTTGATAAAGTATGGCATCGAGGCTTAATAAAAAAACTAAACAATATGTTACCTAAACAATACGTAGATATACTCTCATCATATCTAGAAAACAGACTATTCAGAATAAAACAAGACGAAGAGTATTCTACTATTAGAGATATTAAAACGGGTGTGCCTCAAGGTAGTATTCTGGGTCCCATACTGTATTTGCTCTACACCAATGATTTACCAGAAATGGAAAATATAACTGTAGCTACATTCGCTGACGATACTGCGTTGATGGCAGTAGGATCAAATATTGACGAGGCTACAATTAAATTGCAAAGAGCAAGCGACAAGCTATACCTCTGGACAAAGAAATGGAAAATTAAACTCAATGAGTTAAAATCAGTACATGTAAATTTTACAAATAAAAAATTAGAAAATCAACCATTGGTAAATCTGAATGGGGTCAATATACCCCAAGAAAACAATGCTAAATACCTAGGAATGACATTAGATGTCAAACTTAGATGGAAAGAACACGTCAAGAAGAAAAAATTTGAGCTTGAAAATAAATATAGAGAAATGTACTGGCTCTTAGGTCGTAATTCTAAATTACCTATACATAACAAGATTTTGTTATATAATCAGATAATCAAACCGATGTGGTTGTACGGCATACAAATATAGCCAAACAAGCACATGTACTTTGTATACAAAAATTCCAAAATAAAGTTTTGCGCAACATGGTAAATGCCCCCTGGTATGTTCGCAACAGTGATTTGCACAGAGATCTAAAAATTCCTTGCATAGAAAATGAAATAAAAAGATATGCAACAAAGCATATAGCTCGTCTGGAGGGTCATGTTAACGTTGAGGCCACTCAACTGCTAGATAATCAAAATGATGTCAGAAGGTTTAAAAGAACTAAGCCACTAGATTTAATACGATAGAATTTCGAAAATTTTTTCTTTAAGAAAATCAAAATAGCAATAAATTAATGGTTAGTCCGTTGGACTAGTATTAATGGGAGGGGTGTGGTTTAATCAGAAAAAATCTGGCACACAATGGAAGCTACAGGGCTCATTGTGTCTATGAAGATTCCCACCAATCCACGCACAAAAAAAAAAAAAAAAAAAAAAATTGTATAAAAAGTATAACAGAATATGAAATAGTTTAGAACAGTAGTATTTTAATCATTAGAAAAAATAACTCAAAATTTTTCAGTATGACGATTTTAAATTTCAATTTATTATTTCACAAAATAATTCAGACAAATGTGAGTTAAATTTCATAAAAATTCATAAATTTTCGAATGTAGAACGTTATGCTAATAATATCTCATTTTTATCTTATGTTGACTTAAACGATTTTACATTATTGCTATACGGATATGTTGTGCCAAATTTTGTGGCTTATTATTACACTAATTTTTAATAAAATACTAAAATACATTACAAGACCCTAGATTGTTTGTAATAAGTTGACAAAATATTTTAATTATATTTTGTGTTACATTCTAACTCTCTTTTTTTTGTATTGTAAAAAAATTCCTTTTTAGTTATGAATGCTGACAATAATTGTAATTGTTACCGTCATCGTTGTCACATTAATTTTAATTGTAAATTTGGACTGATATAAAAACAAAAAAATGAATTGAAGTCTAAAACTATAAAATAAAAAGACAATTATTTCGAGCAACGAAACAAAAAGACCTCAACATGAATATAAAAAAGAAAAACATTTTAATTCCTTGGTAAGTGCTGAATTTATCATCCTAATGACTTGTTTTAAATTATTATATCTACCGAATAACCATTTAACAAGGTAACCCATAATATAATTATTATTATTGTTATTATTATTATTATTATTATTATATGAATATATGTTGACAGTTAAACATTATTGTTTGTGGTTATTGTTGTAATAGTAAAACCGAATAGAATGTTTTTGAAATAATTTTTGTTTTTTAATTGAGTCCATATGCACATTTTAATTCGTCCATGCTTGAAATGATGTAACGCAAAAATTTTAACTTTTTCATTTCTATAAATTAACTTTTCACATTCTCTACTTGCATTTTTTTTTGTGTCGTTTTTTTAAGTATTTTTTTGTTATACCTATGCAATATTGTTACGTTATTTAAAATAATAATAATAATAATGGAAAGATATATATTTTGACCACCTGTGGCAAAAAATAATGGAAAATATTATTTTAGAAAAATGAAAGTAATTCCTTGAAATGGGCCAATACATTTTAAATGTTGCAACAATCCTTGAGATTAAATTGTAATATAAACGTTTCCTTAAATTTCCAAAAAACAATATTTTTTAATAAATTACATGATGTAAGTATTAAGGGAATAAAACAAAATTAACATATATTCATTTTATTGACAAATATAAAGGTAGGTAGGTAGTTTATATATTTGAGATTTGTTGAAATGTAAATTTTCCAAATGTTGATTTTAAGGAACTGTCCTATCAAGCCTTTTTAGAGAATGAAAAATAAAGTGTACAAAATTTGTATATGTATTATATTGTATATGTATTAAATATGTATTCCATATTTTTTGATAAGCTTAAAGGAAGCTCTATAGTACTTTTTTACTTACTTAGGTAGCCAACAGATCATGTATATTCTTGGTTTGATTCTATTTCTTCATTTCACATTATCACAGGCGATTTTTCGCCAGTTGTTTTATATCTGCCAATATTTCATCCCACCAATAAATAATTGGTAACCCCTGACGACTTCTTAGTCTTAATTCGTGTATTATCCTGACTAGAATATTTTTATTTCTCCGTTTTAGATGCTTGAGTCACTGTAGTCTACTTCCTACGTCCAGTTAATTATACAATTCATATAGTTCGGAATTATATTATATCTTCTCCTCCAGATTGCATCGTCTTTTCATTTTATAATCGTAAATAAATAAACAACTAAATCTACGAAAGAAATTTCATACTGAATAATAAACAACATAAAATAAATTGAAATGGATAATCCCCAAACCAAACAAAATCATTTTAAGTAAATGAACAAAAAAAAAATAAAATAAAATAAAAAAAAGTATATTTTTCGATGGACATAGTCTAACTAATAACATTATAATAATAAATCGAATCTATTTCAGTTTGCTTTAAATTAAATTTTTTTTTTTATAATCTGAAATATTGAAAAAGTAACATGAATTAATGTGACAGTAACAGTAGCGTTAGTAGTAATAATATATACCAGTAACAGTAAAAATAAAGCACACCTAGAAATTTATGAAAAAAAAAATAATAATATTAAAATATAAACGATATTTTTGTATCCTTATCGTGTAGATGACTATATGATTAATTATATCTGTCTGTATATACATATACATATATATATATAAACTGTATATTAATGTACATGATGTAATTTTTGAATAAATAAATTTATTAAATTTAAACGAATGAAATAATATATCAATTGGACACCACAGCTAGTCGTAGTATTGATACAGTATGCAATAATTGTATTTTTGTTCTGGCTTGGGTGTAAAGCGGTTTTGTAATGATAACACTATAATATATATATTTTATCAAATATGATGTAGGATCTATGCAATATTCGAAAATGGATCAACATATTAATTAAATTTGGTGAAATTTACAAATTATAACTATAATTATTAAAGTTAGATATAAATTGAGATGGTACTAGGTAATAGGTAGGAACATTTAACAAAATTGGTATACTTAAACCAAAGGGGTAGGGAATCAAAATTGTATTATTGCATGGATCTCACTATAGTCAAAATCAATTCGAACTTTTTACAAAGCAATGGAGATATTTTAATTTGGATGATTAATGCAAGATTGAATACCAGCGGAAAAATTGTGCTGATATTGAAAATCAATTAAAATATCATGTTCAAAATGTATAGTACCTATCTTTCTATTTAAAATCGTTGCATGCTGATCAGTGCTAATTAGGTAGCTTTTTTAAATATTCCAATTCAGATTCTTGAACAACAAAGATGGATATAACAAAAGAGTTTTGATGCCAAATAAAAATTTTGTATTCGAAACAATCTAAACAAATCAATTGGAAAAAAATAACTATAATATTTTTCATCCTAAAGTGTATGTAATAGAAATAATAACTGAATTTTTCAAATTCAAACCATAGAAGGTGTTCTACGCTGCATTGAATTCAATATAAATGATATATTAATAAAATAAAACATTGTATTCTCTTTACTGTTTATTTTAGATTAGCAAAACATAATAAATTATAGTTGTTATATATAATATTATATGCACATAAATTGACAAAATAGTAAGTAAAACTAGCAATGACATTTAAATTTAATGCTCATGTTGCTTTGTTTTTATTCATGTGTATATTTTATTCATGTTGAATTCAATTCGTCTTTGAGATTTTTATTCATTTATTAAATAATAAAAAAAAACATATAATGTTAATATATTAAAAATATATTTAAAATATCATATATATATATATATCAATTAATCTGATAAAAAGTAAAATAAAATCAAATCTTCCTCTTACTAAATTCAAAAAACTAATATGCATTCAATAACTTTTCTAACACTCTGTATTCTATCTTAATAAAAAATAATCATCTATCTTGTAGGTATGATATGCAAAATATGTTCACTACAATAAACCAAAGGAAAATAAAAAAAATAAAAATTGCATAAAGTTATAATTAAAATGATTTATAACTGTAAAACAAACAATAGGAAAATAGGTAAAACAACAACGACAACAACAAAATAGTGTTATTTTAATGGCGAACCTCCTAACAATATGCAAACTACATTGAATATTACTCATTATTTTTCTTTTGCTCTAATTTTAAAATATCACTTTTTCTATTATTACTACTCCATTTTTGTATTTTGTAATTTTATTACCTCTAGGTACTTCACAATTCAATTTTTATTACAAACAAATAAATAAATTCATAATAGATAATACTGCACACACACACACATACAATAATATTATTCTCTTTTTTTTTTCAAATTTTTTTCCAGCTTTATCTTTCTCTTTTTGTTTGCTTTTACCAAAAAAAAACAAAAAAAAAAAACAACAAAAAGCTTTTATTTATTCTGTTATAACAATTTATAAATGATTATAACAAAATATTAAATGCAGGTATAAACAATATTATTATGAATCATCTTCATCTCTGCAACAAAATTCAATTCTAATACCGTTTTGAAATGAAAAAAAAAAAATTACCGTTATTGTTATTGTATAATAAACGTCATAATTTCATTACTAACCTACACCAATTTTTTTTTTTTTCAATTTTCAGTTATAAATAAAAATAAGAGTAAATGTAAAAATGAAAGTGAAATTTACCGTATTAAAAACAAAAAAAAAAAAAAAAATTATGACACAATTTATATTAAAACTGGTATGAATTGAAACGAGTTAACGAATAATATTAGGTACCTACTACTCATAAAAAAATATACGTTTTGTGAATGAAAAGAAAATTTCTATAAAAGAGAAATAAAAGAAAGTGTGTAAAAATAAAAATAATATAAAAATAAAAACAAATGAGAGAAATGAGAAAATTATAATGGAAAAAAATTGAAATGGGTGAAATGAGATAATATGAAAATTTAGCTTAACAGAGTAGGTAACATTTTTCTGACTATCCTAAAGTAGTAAAATAAAATAAATGGAGTGATTATGAATATGAAATGCTTTTGTTGTTTTGGCTGCTGCTGCTGCTGCTACTTCTATTTTAGTCTTTATACTTTTGTTTATTTTCTATTTAAAAAAATTTTAAAATGCGGGTTAATCATCGTGTTTTTTGTTTTTTTGCTTTTTTTTGTTAAATTATGCTTTTTAGTACATCTCAGATTTAATGGGGATTTTCCGTATTAAACAACAGTAATAAAAAAGAAAAGTATATAATTTTTTGGTGAGTGCAAAATTATGTAAACGGAATTTTATTTCATTTTTTTTGTTTCATCGTGTTTTTGTTAACGACCTTGAACCTGAGTCTTCAGATTTATATCTTTTCTTTTATGTGATTTTTTTTACCGTTATTTTTATTGTTTGAGCTTTAGTAGGATATCTTGATGGAAGAAGAAGATGTTGATGTTTAAAATTATTATTTTGGTTTTTTTTTTTTTGTGACTGATTAATGGTGTAGGTGAAGGCAGTGCAATAGACTTAATATTAGATAATATATATTTTTTTTATTTTTTACTTTTTTTTCTCTTTTTAATGTTAATTCAATTGAAATGAATGTTTCATGTATTTTCCATATATATATATGGTATTAAATTGTAATGTAGGTGCTAATAACGATTTTTGTTAAAGAAGTTAAGAAATGACAGTTATGAATTTGTGCAAAAAAAGAAAAAAAATAAAAAAATTTTGTTCATCTCTTTTTTGTAAAGATGAATAGTTATTTAAAGGTTATTAATTTAAAAAATATTATTTGATTAATGAGTATTGATGAATGTGATAAATATTGAGTAAATATATTGAGTGTTACTTTAATTGTTGAAGTGTAATAGTAATGAATTGATGGTATTTTTTTGGTAGGTTGTTTGAATAGTTTTGAAGTTTAAATTGAAAAATATTTATTTTAAAAATCGATTGTTAATTGGGTAGTTAAGTAGTTTGGTTAGATCATTTTTATTGCGGGAGATTTTTGAGTACATTGAAAGTTGTTTGTGGTTTTTCAAAGGGTCAATTTTAAGAAAAAAAGATAATGATTTTTTAAGAGTTATAATCAAAAGTTGAAAATGTTATGGACAAATTAAGTATTTTTTTTATTATTATTATATAGTTTTGGAATAAATTCAAAATTGACATTGACATTGATACAATTTGTAATTTTTTTTAGGTTAAATATTTTGTTACAAATAAAAATATTTGCAGTAGGAATTCATAAAAATTTGCGTGGGATATAAGTAAATATAACGTTTTTTTGTAGTTTTTTTTATTACAATTTATTTAAAATGAACTTCAAATTATTTGAATTCTTTTAAGTTAGGGATTTTTTAAAATTAAATGTCAAAAATGATTTTAAACATGATATTTAGGTGTTTATTTACTTAGAATATTTTTGGTACGTACTTTTGTTTTAGATACTTGTAAATCACTTGTCATTTGGTAATGAGTAATGACATTTTTAATAATGTTATTTTATAAAGGTCGATCAAATTTGTATTCTAGTGCATTCCAAAACATTTTTTTTTTTATATTAATTTTTTTAGTAATAAAATGTTTAACTAAGGAAATGTTCTTGCATTCTTACTGTAAAATTTTTAATACTAAAATCGTTAAAAAAAAAAAAACAAATTACTAAAAACAAAAAGAAATATCTTAATATAACCGGCAACATTGAAACCATTAAAATATTTTATCACACTTAAAAATCTGAAAATAGGTCGGCACGATACCAATGTATGAAAAATTTCTTATATAAAATATAGGTAGCCAAATATTACTCCAAAAACGGCATTAACTCATATTATTATCTGAAAAACGGTAATTCTGACATGAAAGTTATGTATAGCGAAGTTGTAGATGATGGCGCAATGAATCAAAGCAATAAAAAATAAATATATATATATACATAATTTATCCTGCGCTGCAGAGGGTTAAAGACAATCGGATTAGAAAAATATTTTCTAACAAATATAATCTTACAACTTTGAAGACACTTAAGCTAGATTAATGTGTCTTACAATTTTTTTTAAATAATGTATTTAATAACGGTACATGTTGAACTGATATCAGACTGAATATTTTCGAGTAATAAAGTAAAAATTAATTAAAAATGCTGGTACTAAAAAACTTTTTTATATTGTTTAAAAACCCGTTAATTATGTAAATACATATTATATATAGAGATTGGCGTAATGAATCAAAGCAGTAAATAAAAATAAATATATATATTTTAAATAAAATAATATATATATATATATATATATTTAATACATTATTTATAAAGAAGTTGTAAGACGCATTGCTCCGTTATGAAATTAATTAAATCTTTTATTTCTTTTTGTTTTTTACTTTTATATTTAAATGTTAGTAACTACCCTATTCATATACTTTGTATACAACTGTAAAGACTTATCGTCTTATGTATATGCACAAATTAATAAATAAATAAATAAAAATAAATAAATAAGTAAAGAACACATTGATCTAGCTTAAACATCTTCGGAGTTGTAAGAGTAATTAGCTAGACGATATTTTTCCAATCCGATTGTCTTTAACCCTTTGCCACGCAGGATAAATTTACAAATAGACTGCGTGTTTAGAACGTATTTTACCCTAAAATATTTCAAGGAATATTATTATCCTTTAAACGATTTTCAGGTCAAACTGGACTATGTATATTCATAATTAGAATGCTAATTCACATTTAGGTAGAATAGATTTTTGCAATAATAGAGAGACGGAAAAAAACGATGGAATGGCGATTTTGGAATATGGATATTGTTTATAGTTAAATATTTTAAGAGTGATCTATATTATATATTAACCTTTACTTACTATTTTTAGATATTTTGCAAAATAAAATTTTAATAACACATTATTTCAATTACATATATGTATTTATAAATATGTAATATGATTCAAATAAAAATAATATGCAAAATTATTCTTAAAATCATTAAATCTGTATATTCATAAAAATATCAAATAAAATTTAAAACATTTGATTTAACATTTAAAAATAAAAAAAAATAAAAAAAAATAACTAGGTTTACTGGTTTGCTTATTAAAAATACTATACTTGTAATTATTCGTTTATTTTAAATTAATTAATTTAAATTATAATATAGAAATAAATTCTTTTAAATCTTAGATTTATTTTTTACTCTAATTAATTATAAAACATACAGCATTAAAATTCCAATAACAACGACCATCTAACCAAATAACATTGTATTTTTAATATAAAATTCTAATTAAAATAATTAACTTTGTGTTCTGTAAAACTACTTTGAAAAAAAAAAAAACACAAACAGAAGCAGCATAAAACCAAAAATATAAAGACGACATAAAAAGTCAAACAATGCCTTAAAATCCAAAATAAAGCAGAAAACTAAACTAGATTATCTAGAATTTTTTATTTAACAAAATAAAAAAAAAAGACAATTTAATAGCCATAAACTTAATGTTGTTAATTTACATTCTATGAATTTAATTTTCAATTTAAAAATTCTAAAGTTTGTACATTGCACAGCACTAATAATAATGCTGTTTTTTCTTTTGGTTAAATAAACTCATCAAATCAAAATTTGTTCGTTAGCATTATAGTAAAATATAACATCGGTACTCATATCTACCAAATATGGAATGCGATGTAAGATAAGTAATTAAAATATTTAAATATTTAAGAAAAGATTGATATTGTAAAATATTTCAGAGACTGGTTTTGATAGACCATCATATAAAATGTTAAATATATATGGTGAGTAAATTTAGAATGACAAAAAGGATGGTCGCGGTACTAATATGATTGGTATACTGAATAAATAAATAGAGTTTACTTTGTAGTATGACTATTGATGATCCAAGTGATCTACTCACCTTTTCAAAGTTAAACATCGAACAAACTAAATTAACTCAGAGTTAGATGTAGGCTAAAAGTTAGGGTAAAATTGGGTACGTAACAATATATCGTAACAAATTATGCTACAGAAAGATCAATTAATCAATTAGCCACGGATGAATAGCATGCATGTAGTTGTAAATAGATGTTTGCAATGCATACTAAAAATATTTTAGCCGTATATTTTCATTTACTTTTTACCGTAACTATCGTTGAACAAATAAGTTGTCAGTCTATACAAAATTGGAAATGGAACTGAGTAGACCACATATTGTAAAAACTCAACCAAAATATCATTTTCGATTGTTACCCACAAAGCAATGGTGCTAAAGATGAAACCATGTAACACCTGGAAAAGGACTATTTTGTAAGATTTTGAATCGATAAGAATATTTTGGAAAGCGATCCCACGAACTATAGACCTATGTAGCTATTGTTTCGATTCTCTCCAAAGTTATGGAAAGTAGAATTAATAAGAAATTTTGAAATATTTTGAAATCAAGGCATAATTTTAGATAGACAATATAGTTTTAGATCGCACCGATCTATCGGTGACATGATGACTTGCATTTGCGAAAAGCTCAATATCACTTTGCATAATTCTGGTCTCTGTTTGATTTTAATCAACGAATTACTACAAACAACCTTCAATTCAATCCACAATTTTGCTGATGATCTGGTAGCATCCTTCGATTTTTTCCGTAAATCTAATGCTACTGAAGTTAGCAATAGAATAAAAATAATGATTAACAAGATTACCCATGATCTAACTAAATTTGTTGACTGGGGCAAAAAAAAACATAGTAAAGTTTAACTCATATAAAACTCAAAACTGTCTTATTTCACGCACACTTGCAGGATTATTGCAACTATATCTCTCTTTCCAAGATATTATTTTACCAAACACAGATAGTTTAAATATTTTTGATATTTGATATTTAATCAAAAAATTATTTGGAACGACCATATTTTTGATATCGCGAAAGGAGTTGCCAAGTGCTATATAGCACTAAAGCTAATTAAGCTAGCTAAGTCGATGTAAAGCTATCTAAGTCAAAGTAAAGCTATAGGCGATTTTTTGTTCGTAGTTGCATATCATCAAAAATTCTGCGCAGATAAAAAGCAGGCGCTTGTGTTCATAGTAATCGGTGTCGCGTCAGCGTCGTGCACATTGTGCAGATATTTTAGTGCGCCTGCTTTAGAATGATTTTTAAAGTGCATGTTATTTAACATTTAATATTTAGGTAAAAAATAAAAATTAATTATTAAAATAAAATAAATGTGTTTATAATAATAATATATAGATATAATAAAATCAATATATTGAAAAAATATATAATAATTTTAATATATTTTAATATTTAAAAAAAAAAAATTTATAAAAAAAAATATTTATAAAATATATTTAAAAAAATATTTATAAAATATATTTAAAAAATATATATAAAATATATAAAAATATATAATAACATAAATATAAATAATATAATATGACTATATGAACGAATTGTGCATATGCCGCTTGTATGAACAAGAATGACTGGTAAACAAATTTCTGCGCACCTGCGCAAGTTTTTTGTTCATAGTGACAAAGAAAAAAATCTGCAAGACATCGACGCATATTTTACTGTAACTACAAACACGCCATATCCTTTCACCTTTGCAACTCTTTAATATCTATAAATAATTTATACGTTCCAAAATTGAATATAATTCACACATTTGGGCTTGCGCTTCCCTCATAGTTTTAGACTAATTTAACTGCATTCAAAATAGCGCCATGTTGATATGTTTCCACATTCAACTTATGATTTTCAAAAATTTAAAGAAAATATAATTAATACCTTTATTCTTCAACTTCCGACTAATACTAATCTATTTCCCTTTTTTTTCTTCCTAATTTATCATATCCTATCCCAACCAAGCGGCACGTAAGTGCTAAAGGTATTTCCCTACCCAACGCTTTGGCTGTTTATAAAAAAAAAGCAATAGATATGAACCGCACCAGACTGAGATGCATAAAATTTATCGCCTACATATTTCCACACGGAATGATAAGCCAGATGACGACGCGAATTTAAAAAAAAAAGACCTATAAGAATACCTATTTGTTTTATATTTTAAATTTTTAAATAAAATTCGTTCCCAATATGCGATCAAATTCCATAACATTATATGTCACTGCTAATCCTATATTCGTCGGATCCAAACTTATACTGATTTTGTATATAGGAACCCTTTCCTAAGTGTTTGAGTAGTGTGTACATATTGTTTTTTGCACCAAACCAAACCAACTTGATAGGAAAAATAAAATATTGGATTCGATTCATTCAATTCAAGACTCGACTAATAAAATTATGTTCTCTGATTCAGAAACAATATTACTTTATATCCGTCGGCATTTTTTAAATTACATCAATTTCCACCACTAAAAGCATTTTTTGTTTTTCTTTGCTGTATCTATCAAATAAATTAAATATCTTCAGATAATCAAAATCAATTTTCATTATTTATATAAAGTATAGCCATTTAATTCATGTTTCTATACTGAATATTCTAGAAATATTATAAAATTAATCGAATAATAGTAATTTTACATTTTTGTTTGAAAAATATCAAAACTGAAATCCAATCGAGATCGATTATCTGAATTAATTTTTTTTAATTTCATATTTTTTTCAATTTTTACCTGTGATTAATTTTCTTACCTATATTATTAATATTTCAACAAGGCCATTATTAATACCTTCTATGAATTATTTTTTTTTTTTTTTGTTATGTTCAAAGCAAAAATGATGTCTCAATTTCGATTCTTATGCTTTGTTTGTTTCTTAGATGAGATATACTTTTTTTTTCATTTGAAAATCTCTAAATTAAGATTTAAGATACACTATATTTTAAGATGTTCAAACATTTATCAATGCCATTACGAAATATTTGTAAATAATAATTTATTTTTCTTCTTAAATCTCGATTTTGATATAATTTTATTTAATCAAAATTTATGAGTATTAATAGTCAATTCATTCAGGTGATTTTAAATATTAAAAAAAAAAAAAAATAGATAAAAAGCAAAATATAAAAAATATGTATACTAAAAATTAAAAAATTAGATTCAATGTTATCAGTGATTTTGACCAGATATTACGATTGATTACTGTTTAAAACTTGGATTTAAGAATATAAAAAAAAAATATAAAAAAATAATTGTTAAACTCACCTGGCAGGTCATTAGATTTCTTATTTCTATTTCTATTTTTTTTTTAATTGGTATTTGTATAGGCTTTGAAAAAAGCGAAATTCAGTAGCATTTTACTCTTAATAAACAAAGTTATTAAGAAGCTTATAATTTTCGATTTCCAGCTTATTATTATTGTTATTATTATTAATTTTATATTTTTTTATATTTATTTTTTTGTTGGCTGATTTTTGGTTCATAGATTAATTCACAATTAATTGATTTGCTTCTGGGCTTTATAGGTTTTGGCGAGTGTTGCATGTAAGTTGTTAAAGCAATCATTAAGATGATTTTAATTTAAAAAGTAAAAAAAAATGTTGTTGGGTGTTTAATGAACTCTAGGTCTAATGGAATGGGCGGAATTAAATGTATCTGCACTTGCAAAGGTTAAAATATTGAAATAAGATTGAGAATAGAAGGAAATTATTATGAAATAATTTATTTAGGAAGTGCATTGGTAATTAACAGTGTTTTTGTTTTTTTTTTAAATAATTTTTGACACATTGAAAGAAAAAAAATGTGAATGACTTAGTAGTTGGATTTCGGTCAAATAATTTTCATTTAAAGTGTTTTAATATTAATTTATATAATGTTTTATAAAAAAGATTGGATTTGATTTTTTATACTAATAAAATTAAGAACTGTAAGTATATTTCACTAAGTTTAATTATTATCTTGATCGATTTCGGTTGTTATATTATCATCAGAATGCTGATAAAGTTAGTATAGTTGCATTAATATGTATACATCTTAGATTTATACCTAAAAATTGAATTGTAATAAAAACATTTATAAATATAATAAAATTATAACATTTTAAACGACCAATAAAGAAAAAATGCTAGAACAGAACAAATATTTACGTAGAATTAAACAACTTCTATATAGTATATATACAAAATTAAACACAAATCGGTCATTGTTTATAGTTTTATTTTTTTATCTGTTCTTAGAACAAAATTCATATTATGTTGTAATTTATAAAAATTAAATATTACACCATTAAGCCACAAATAACTTGAATAATGCTCGAACCGGAACCTGTAACTCAGAAAAACACAAAAAAAAAATTTACCTATACTAAAATAAAATTAAAAAATGACTGACATATCCTGTATAAATAAAATCACTAAATTTTATCGATGTGAAATTAGATCCGATTAACAGATTTTATTAGATTAAATTTTGGGTAGGATTAGGTTGTATTTTGGATACATATAATTACAGCCGCAAAATTTTTTAATTATACATCGCAATCCTATATTTAAGTCTGGTGTAACGATTAAACTTTTCCAAAGAGATCAAATACCTTGGAATTGTACTAAATGAACATCTGTGAATGGAATAACTATCTAGACAATGCCAGAAATGTACTCTGGACATGTAAAAGTCCATATGTTCCCGTAAATGGTAACTATATAAAACCCAAAATGGCATTATGGTTATATACCGAAATAGTGAGGCCAACCTTAACCTACGAATCTGCAGTTTGGTGGATATAGATACCCAAATCACAGTTCAAAATAAAATCTCTACAAACTGCAGCATTCAGCTTGTTTGATGATAACTGGGGTTATCCGGACAACATTTACCCCATCATTAGAGACTCTGATTCACCTAGAAGTACTTCTTCTCCTTATACTAAAAGAAGCAGAATGGTTCACACCTACAAATGTATTACTGGTGATGATCCGGAAACTGAAAAAGGGATACACCCAAAACTAATTCAGTAGAATGAATCAGAAGAATGTTCCAGAAGAATGATACTCTTTCGATAGCATTTTCCGACTACTGCTTGCAAAGAAATAATTTTGAGAAATATTTCAATATAATCATGCGAAGCATCAGGGACATATGGATATTAGTATGGTATACTGACGGTTCCAAGAAAATGAATGGAGTAGGATATGGAAAAACGGCTCAAGGCCCATATATATTCAAGCCTAGACACTCTACAAACATAGTTTTCCAAGCCGAAGTATATGCTATAGAACTCTGTGTGCCAGAGAATATAAGAAGAAATTACAAAACCAGTAAAGACTTTGCTATACTGGGGAACAGAATTTCCCGAACATTGTGAGCTATACAGCACACCATTGAAGAATATCCTGAGTCAAAATCAGGTATCCTTAAGAACTCACAGACTAATTAACAAACACGGGTTATCACAATAAGCCCATTTGCGACTGCGGGGATATAGGTTACAGTTCCCTGCCAGAAATTCACAATCTATCTATTTACATTGAAGTCCCTAAGAATGCTTGATATCATGACTACTCAGGACATTCTTTTACTTCAATTTCTAGTTATGCACATTAAACTTTTTTCTATTTGTATCCTGTACTACCAATATTTTCCATTTCATATTTAATATGATTAGTAATATTTTTGTATCCCTCACAGAATTGAATATTAGTCAAAGAGGCTACCTATTTACTTTTACTTATCTCGTTTTGTATAGTGGATACTAGATCATTTAATTTGTTCAATAGAATTTTTCTCTAAGGCGCATAATTTTTTTGTGAATACAACTCATAATTCTATGGCCTATAATGCTTTGATTCCAAATATTGCCTTCATCAACAAACTAATTTTGTAGAGGGGATTTTTTGACAAACTTTCTAATCCAGGTTTTAAGATTTCGAGTTGCTTAAATTCAATTAAATGCTTATAAACATCAATGGTGAATTAGTCCTAGGTATTAGTCGGTCATTCGCATCTATATAGAGTAAACGAATGGGCATAACGAGAAAAACTAAAACACAAATCACATAGCAACCAGAAATGAATTGCAAAGAACCGCTTCTTTAATTTATTTCTAAACTAAACAATCTGATAAATTATTCAACTAAACTTGCGGGTGATACTCTAAATTTTACTGAATTTTACTGAATACATAGCGACACTTAACTTTAGAAGTGAAGCATTTTTTAAATAATAAATTAAATGACATTGTTTAAATTTGGTAAATAGACCAGACTGCAATATCACCAAGCAAATTTGGCATATGACTGAACCTGAAGCGCTCGCTTAATCTACTATCGTTAAAAAGGTGTGACATCAGTACTATATGGTAAGGGGTCATTACGGGTCATTGATGTGTTATTGGCAAACATACCACAAGGCTTGTACTCTCTTCAAACGACTTTTGTAGAACGTGTTATTTATTACAAAATTAATTGTTTTAACGAAAATAAACGAAATATAATTTACATCCCCAATTCGCAGGCCGGAAATATACTATCAAATCTGTTTAAACTTTCTAATAGGATGCATATAGAAGTAAAATGGTATACAAAACATGTTGTTAACCAAATAGGATTTTATACCCTAAGTAAAGAGGAGGAAAAGGATGAAAATTTCCTACATCATCTCTATATCTGACTTGGTCTTTATCAAAAAAGAAAAACCCATTATTTTTTGGACTTACTGGGTGACCTTGAAGATTCTAAAATCCAAAATCTCCAACACTTTGTTAAAAAGCTTAAAATGGTTCAACAATTAAGTACATTCTTATGCGATGAAAGTTCCTTTGGTACCACAATTAACTTTACTGGTCTAAGTGTGTTGGTGTATTGCTGGCAGCCACTACTACCTATACTTACCTTCTCTAGATTTGTTAAACAATTCATTTTGTATCGCTCAACCGACATCGTTATAAAATGTATGTTAACCAAAGCGTTAGTACCCTTGGCGGAATTATGGAGCCCATTTATAGATCCTTATTCATAACATTTTTTATTTGTATTACATTCACAATCATTCTCTGCTCTACTACATATATGTATATTATTCCCAGGAACACCCAGTGTGAGAATTGGATTATCTAATTTTTTTTTCTAAATTTATTACTTTTGTAATAATTTATTAAATTTTACTATTTAATAAAATTATAAAAATAAAGGTAATATAATTTGAAGGTTAAAGGTTTAGTTAATTATTAAAGAGTTAGGTAAAAAAAAAAATGATTGTTTTTATGTTGATAATAATTAGAATAGCAATAATAATTTTACAAAATTATAGTTTTATTTGAAAAAAACTTGCTTAATAAAATAAAATTAAAGGAAATTTAAAGTAAAAATAAAAATATTAAAAATTTTAATTAAATTTGACGTTTAAAATTGCATAAAAATTGTATCAAAACATTTCAATGAATAAAATTGGTTCCAAGGAAATCAACATTTAATTTTTTATTAAAATATCAAAAAATTATTGTAATTAAATTTATGTTCATGTTTTTTTTCTTTTTTTTTGTTTTAAACTAGATTATTATTTTTTCTTTAAGTTTCATAAATCAAATAAATCATGAAAATAAAAACAAAAATATAATATTTATTTTTTATTTTAATTTTATGAACAAAATTTTCAAGAATTTGAAATTGAAAATAAAAAAATGTTTTTCCTTGTGATAAGCAAATTTTTCAAAAAATTCAGAATTAAAACAAAAAAATGAATAATTAAAATATAAAAAATAGAAAAAAATTGTTGTTTATGTTGAAATAAATATATTGGAAAATTTTGGAAATATTAAATAAAAAATATTAATTTAAAGGAAATGTAAATGAAAATTGTTTCATTGTGAATGAAAATTTGTTAAAAATAATCTAAAATATTTCCTATAGAAATTGTTAAACTCTAAAATAAATTTTTAAAATACCTTTTGATAGTTTTAGAATTTCCTAATAAAAATTTGAATATTAGAGTTGTATTGTTAAACTTTAAAATACATTTTGAAATTTTAAGAATTTGGTAATAAATTTTTTTTAGAAGAATGTTGTAGGAATTTGAAGGAGGTCTTCTATACCAATTTTTAAAGTTTATTTAATTTTATTTCTAATTTTTATATAAATCTCAATAACTTTGTCAATACAAAAAAAAAATGTCTTATACATTTTAACTTAGAAGAGTAAAATTTAGTTAAGTTCAAAATGTCATAGATTCTGAACTTGGATTCAATCTGTTTTTTACCTTGAAAAATTAAAATTTTTTAATTAAAAAACAATTTTTTTTTTTTAATTATGTTTTTTTTATAAATTTATTTACAGAAACAAGTTTATTTATTTTTTACATTTTATTTTACTTAATTATATAATTTATACAAATAAAAATAATTATATAAAAATACATTTTTATATAATTGTGTATAAAGAAAAACGATATTATAAATAGAGAAAATCTAGTGTTAACAAATAAAAAAATTTATTAAAATTTATCTAATTAAAATTTAAGGCAGTGTTTTTGAACAGGTCATTTTTTTTTACTTTTCTATAGTTTGTTTTTTTTCCATTTAATTAAAAAAATAATATTATATATTTTAAATCTTAGAAAAGTAAAAATTATAAAATTTCAATAAAATTAAAAATATTTATGTAAAAAATTTTAATTTTAATGAATTTAATTATAAAAAATTTATAACCAGTGATGTAACATCATTTTTCTACAAAAGGGCAATATTTATGAAAAAACGAAAATAAATTTGTTTTTTTTTTTTTTTTTTTATCTATAGAAAGTTGAATACGTTGCTGTTAAAACTGTTATTGTTAAAGTACATATCGTTTTTTTTTTTTAGTTATTTTGTTGAAAAAGAAATTTTCAATCTCCAGAATACTGCAATGTTTGTTGTTTAGAATAATTTTATTAAATTCTTCATAGCTACAATAAAATGTCCTTTGAAGAAAAAATTTTTTTTTGTTTTTAAATTTGAGATGACAATTTCCCTATACTACAAAATAACTGAAAAAAAAATTTCATTTTTAACATTCAACGTATTATTATTGTATTGCTATTTTTTTTGTTTGAAATTAATAATTGATTATACATATTATAAAAATTATTTGAAAAACAACAAAAAAAATATTATTATTATTATTATTCTTAAACCTACGGCCAGAGATTCTATAAATTCACTAAAGTCCTAAAATTTACGAAATTAATTAACGTTGTTTTTTCGTTTGCATAATGAAAGAATTCAATACAATTATTCAGGGATGACATCAGTGCGCATATTAATTTTCTTTTGTTTTTATTTTTCTTATTATTATGTTTTTTTTGTTTTTTTTTACTTACAAAAATTTATTTGATGGGACTCTCTCTCTCTCTCTCTCTTCTTTCATTAACAATTATTCATTTTTCGTAAAGAAAGAAAGAAGGAAAAAAAAAAACAGAAAACAATAAAATCATTTAATGATGATAATGATAATCATGTCCATAACCACTGCTATATGATGCAAAACTATGACCACCATCATGATGATGTCCATCAGCAATATATGGTACTTTAACTGGTACTGGAACAGCAACTGGTTTTTCAATATGTACTGGATATGGTTTTTCAACAGCTACTGGATATGGACGATCAATAGCTACTTTAACTGGTACTGCATATGGTCTATCAACATAATATGGTACTGGTTTTTCAACTGGATAGGGTTGTGGAATTGGTACTTTAACTGGTACTGGATATGGTTTTTCAACTGGTACTGGATATGGACGATCAACTGGTACTTTAACTGGATAATGTACTTGTTTTTCTACAACATATGGTACTGGTCTTTCAACTGGTACTGGATATGGTTGTGGTACATGAACTGGATATGGTCTATCAACAGGTACATGTACTGGATATGGTACTTTCTTTTCAACTGGATATGGTGCTGGTACTGGTACAGCTACTTTAACTGGATATGGAACATGTTTTTCAACTGGATAGGGTTGTGGTACTGGTACTTTAACTGGATATGGTATATGTTTTTCAACTGGATAGGGTTGTGGTACAAGCACTTTAACTGGATATGGACGATCAACGGGCACATGAACTGGATATGGAATTTTCTTTTCAACTGGATATGGTTGTGGTACATGCACTGGTACTTTAACATATTCTTTATAATGTACTGGAACATGTTTTATAACTTCATAGGGTTGTGGTACTGGTACTTTAACTGGATATGGTACTGGTCTTTCAACTGGATATGGTATATGTTTTTCAACTGGATATGGTACCGGTACACCTTTTAGTAATGTTATTGTTTTTTGTATATCTGTATGTTCACCTAAATAAATACCAGGTGAACTGCCACCATAACCATGATGACCATGATATCCATGATCTAATACATAATCACCATGTAATCCACCATGTAATCCACCATCATTATGCCCTAAATAACCAATATCTAAACCATTAATACCATAACCATAACCTAAGTTTAAAAGACCTCTTTTATCTAATTTCTTTTCTAATGGTACAGCTTTTTTTTTTGATTTCTCATCAGCTGCTAATGCTGACACAAGCAGAAATGCTGTGATGAATAACTAAATATAAATTTAATGAAAAAACAAAAAAAAAAAAATTGTATATATAAATATTTAGTTAATACAAAATTGGTGGGTGTCTAGTCTAAATTTTGATATTAAATTGTCAAATCAAATAAAATAAAATAAAATTATATAAAAATAAAAATAAAAAAACATTGAATAAATGAAAGTGAAATTAAAAAGAAATGAAGAAGAAATGTTGAAAAAATTGAGAAATTCTGAACACGTTGTTCATTGTTATTATTATGAAATATACATATGTATATAATAATGTTTATAAGATTATTTCTTTATATCATTTTAAACACGTTATTTCTGATTATAGTGTCTGATCACGTTTTTCTATTGTATCGCATTGTTATTTACATTTTATTTCAAATTGTTTTGTTAATAGTTTTTCTATTAAATTCAAATAATAAATAATTTACAAAATGAAATCTCTTCAATGTCCTTTCTATTTAAGAAAAATATTTAAAATATTTTTTATGAAGATTTTTAACAATTTAAACAGGCATTCTAAAATCTTTTTTTAAATATTTAAATTAGTTTTTGATAATAAAAATGAAATGTAACGGTAATAAAAATGATTTTTATGTAACATAAATTTAAAATAAATTAAAATTTAATAAAAATTAAGAAGATTTTAATCACTTGTAATCCAAAATATTAAAATTGTGGATGATTTAATTTTATTTAAAAACAAAATTGAAATTTTAAAAACGATGTCTACACATAAAAAATATTTATTTAAGAACAAAATTGAAATTTTTAAAAGCAATCCATATAAAAAAAACATTTGTTTTAAAATAAAAATATTAAAAATAAATCAATTAAAAAATTAATTGAAAAAAAAAAAAATATGTAAATTGTTAAAAATATATAAAAACCATGTACAGGAAACAAAATCTTGACCTGATTTCAATTTGCATATACTGTACAGTATTGTTGTAAGTGCACTTAGAGGAAGCAATTTTCGAATTAAAATATTGTTACATAGTTAGAATTGATTGACTATTTGTTGATGCGTATAATAATAATTATAATACAGAAGGTCTTCTTTCGCAACTGAATTCAACGAAATGAAAATTATTACAAATAATTTTGTATACATGTTAAGTAGTTTGAATTATTTTTGTTATATTGAAATGCAAAAAAATGACTTTGACTTGTATTTAAAGTACAAGAAATAAAATATGTTGTAAATTTAATCAGTAAAAATGAATATAGAAACTAATCAAAGAGAATATAATGTTTTTAAAGAGTGAAATTTGAAATAGAAAAATAAAATTGGCAGTTATACAAACATTCTTGAACTTCGACTCTGATTCTAACCTAAAAGTCATTTAAAAAATTAAATTTATTTCAAACAAAAATGAAAAATATAAAATCGAATATTGCAAATTAATAATATAAAATTCATGAATCTGATGTGAGATTCATCAGTTTTGAATCAGTTCTGATGAAATTTATTGTAATTCAACTCTGAACAAATAACTTGTTTTTAAAGACAAGCTATCGAAATAGTAACACAAAAAACAGATAGACAGACATTAAAAAGTAACACAAACACACAAAAATTTAACAATTTAAAGAGATTATTCTATTCAGAAACATTAATTTAATATTAATTAGATCAGTCTTCTACTCTTAATAGAAATTAAACCTTAATTTGAGAAATTGTGACATTCTGAATGGTCGATTGAATTACCGAAATAGCCTGTATTATAATTAGTTTGAATAAAATCAACATCTTAGGCATTGTAAAATTCTAAAATGAGTAGATCGGTTGAACTATAGTGAATTATAATATAAGATAATAGAATTAATAGTGTAAATGTTAATGAATGATGTACTACATTTATAATAGGACTCTAAAATTTTGAAAAACATTTTTTTTTTAATCATTTAAGTTGTATTTTTATTTAAAAAAAATAAGCCTTTAATTTTAATGTAAATGATTAGCTCATTAATTTAACTTTTAGGAGTTGAATCAACCGTAAGGCAATTTAATAAGGACAAAAATAACTAATAAAAACAGTTAACTCTAATTTTTTTTGTATATAATTGAAAAGTTATTAACATTGAATTTTAGACCACAACAGACTTGTATTAATTTTTTAAAAATTTTACAAAATTTATAAATACAAAATTTATCTAATAAATTTTAATTGAAAGACGAAATTCTAACTAAATTCCATTAATTAAAAATTTATATTAATTCAAAACTCTATTGTGACTGATGTGAAATTCAATTCAAGTTATGTGAATTTTTAAACTGTTATTCAAATTTTTTTAAATATTTTTATTTGTTAATAATTGAAAACTAGAATATTAAATTTTGATATTAATTAAACACTCAGGTTGATTGCTCCGAAACTAAACGTTTGATATTTCATTTTTTTTTATTAAAAAAAAATACGAAATTAATTCTATTTTTTTCTATTACTTAATATTAAATTCATACTAAATACAAATTTTAAATATTTAAAAACGGTTATTCAAATTTTGGCGGTAAATTTTTTCATTTGCTTCTACAGTTCTTATTTGTTTTTTTTTTTTTTTGTTTTATTATAATTAATATTGATTTTCACTTTCATTTAACTTCAAGTTTATTTTTGTTCATATGTTTTTTTTTTTTGTTTTTTATTTAATTTAATATTATAAAATACTCACAAAGATTTTCATTTTTCTTTAAATTAAATATTTTTTTTGTTTTTAAAACTTTAGTTTTTTCTCTGTACAATTTCACTGGTTAATTCTGTTAACAAAAAAAAAATAAAATAAAAAAATTAAAATAAAATTAAAATAATAAAATTAAATAAATATTATATTTTTATTGTTTTTGTTTTATTCTTTTTCTTTTTTTTAATTATTAAAATTAAAATTCACTTTATTAATTATGAAATATAATTTCTAATTATTATAATAATCCTTTGAAGTCCTTTTAATTAAATTTTTAAAAATTAAAATTTTAAATTAATAAAAAATGAAATAAAAAAAAAAAAACAAAAAATAAGAAAGGATAAGAATTTTTAAAAAAAATAAAAATAAAAATAAATTAATAACCTAAGGATAAGAATCGTTCAGATTCATAAACTTTAACTGGATGCTGAGTTTGGTCAGTTACTCGCTTTTATACTCTTTTCAAATAAAAATTCAACAAAATCAAAACAACAAAAACAAACTAAACGAACCTTAATTTAAAACAACCATCACAACCAGTTAAAACTAAAAAGTTAAAGAAAAAAGTTTTGTAAAGTTTTCATTTAATACTAAAAACAACAACAACAACAATAATAAAAGCAATCACAACCATAATATTATATTCATTTTCAATTAATAAATTGTAGGTAGGTAGGTAGATAGGCAAGTATACAACGGTGCCGCTTTACAAAAAAAAAAAACAAAAAAACAAAAATAATCAAAAACTCATCCACATTAGATTTATTCGTATATAATTTTAAATACAGGTATATAATTGTATATATATAAAAACAACACAAAATTAACAACAATACAAAATTTCTGCAACTCAAAAAAAAAAAAAAACAAACTAAAGTGAAAAACACGAGTAGAAGTAGTAGAAGAAGAAGAAACAGAAGAAAAAGAAAAAAATAATAAAATCACGTGTATTCGTATATATGTATGTGCATATATTAAAATTCAACTCATACTAAAATAAAAATAATTCTTAACAGACGTACACACAAACATAATAATATGAATAATATTCCAATCAATTCGTTTGGATCATCGCTTTATGCCTATATATTTTCAGTCATTAAAAAACAAAAAGAAAAAAATGAATTGATTTAATTTTTAGTAACGGTAAAAAAAAGTAAAAAAAACAAATATTAACACAAACACAACGATATTCAAAAGTTTGGCGCGAAAATGACAATTTTATGTTTTTCTTATTTTGAATTCTATTTTCAGTTTTGCATTTTTCGTGTATCGTGCTTATTTTTTGTTTTTACTCTTTTTCTGTGCATACATGCATAATACATTTATTTTTTAAAAAATATATCACCCGCTTTTGGTTTAGGTTTATTTTTGCACAATAGCATAACAGTTAAAAATGCTTATGCAGAAAATTTTGGTATGGGTTTTGATTGTTTATGTGTGTGCGTGTGTGTGTGTTGTAGAAAAATTACAAACACATTTAAAAATTATATAATTATGAGCAGCGAGTTGTATAATGCCGGTAAATTTATTGCATAAAAAAAAAAAATTGTTTTTATATAACAGTTAAGTATTTTGTTTTAGGTTCGTATTATTATATAGCAACAATAAAAATGCAGTTACTGTTTTTGTATATTTTTTTTATTTTGTAATTATCGTATAGTTTAAATTATTATATAAAATAACCAATACAATTACAATAAATGGAAATTTTTAGAATGTACTATATAATATTTGTATGTTGGTTATATTTATTTTAATTGTATATTTTGAAGTACCTACCCGGTAAGGTTTGATTATTTTTAATAATAATTTTTTTTGTTGGGTTGTGTATCTGATTAAATGTTGTTTATGTGGGACATGTGAAAAAATTAATATATATTATTTTAGAGTTATTTTGCTTTCACTATCACTACAATATATTTATTGTGTTTTTAATTATTGTAAAATTTGTTTTTGAAAATGTTCAAATAATAAAAAAAATTTTGTGCAAATGTTATCAAGAATTAAGGTTATATACGATTTTATGTTTAAAAAGAAAAATCAGGACTTTATTGTAAAATATATAAAACAATAAAAATATTGAATTATAACTAAAATTAATCCACCCTATGCCCCACGGATTGGGTTACAGGACATTGATGATGATGGTGATAATTTTAACTATAATGATTATGTATATAAAATTATAGTTTCTAAAAATAATTTTTATTATACTTTTTATTGTTGTTTTTGTATATTTTTATTTTTTTTTTGTACATTGTTTTGTAAATGCCTTGTTTGGCTAAATAAATAAATAAATAAATTATTATATTTGATCGATAAAAATATGAGACCTGGCATGTTCTAAGAGTCAAAAAACTATTATTGAAGAATTTATACATTTAGATCATAGATATTATATCTTGTGTTTTCAATTAAAAGATTTAATAGGTCTTATATTTTCCAAGATATTAACACTTAAAATGTCATATGGATAAAAGTACTGAATATAGTCTCTATAAACTTATAGACATATTTTACCCGGAAAATATAAACAAAATGGATATTTAATAAATGAAAAAAATTAAATAAATTTATGTGAGACATGGTCATACGTGTAGGAATTAATTATTACACTATTTAAAGGTTTGTAAAATTTTAAGGTTGCATATGAGGATAAAAGGATAAACAAAAAAATCAGTAAATCACAAAATTATTTAAATATGTAGGTACATATATATATAAAAATCTTCTGTTTTTAATATTTTTTAATTTTGAAAAATTTTTAAAATTTTTTTATAGCTATTACATAAAAATCTTATATTTTTAATATTTTTAAATTTTCACACTGTAAATATGAAAATAAAGAATTTTAAAACCAAAAACTGAAAACATAAAAGAGCAAGCGGAAGTTCTACACTTCCCCAAATAAACATTTCAAATCAAATTTAATTTCATTATTGAATAGAGTTGTAATATAAAATCAAAAAGACATTTGCCTTGATTTTTGGGAAAAAATTTCAAATTTTATTTTAAAAAAAAAAATATTTTCTCGTGGAAAATCCATTGTGAAAATTTTTATCTAAAAATTTTAAAAATTAATTTGATCTCTTTAACAAAATAAAAACTAAAAATAAATAAAAAAAAAATAAAATTTATGTAAATGAGTTTTAAATAATAAATTAGACAATGTTTAAGAGAGTTTTTAAAAATTTTTTGGGGTATCATTATTATGATGTGAACAATTATAGATAGAATTTTCAGTGTCTTTTGTTAAGGTTGTATTTTTTTTAACTTTAAAAATGTTATCTATTTATTTATAAATTAATTAATTTGAAACCTATTGTTATTTTACGGACTTAATAGCCAATATAGGAAGTTGATTTTCATTTATTTTAAATTTTTTTTTAATTAGTATTACCATGAAAATTTCGTGGTAAATTTTTAAGATTTCATTAATTTTTAAATGGAAAATAATTATTAATTAAAAACTTTTACTGGGAAATTTTAATGAAAATTATGGAAAAAAAAAATAAAAACATAAATGACCATGAACTTTATTATTGCAGAAATGCCAAAATTTTAATATAATTAATGTATTTGAATGTTAAATTTGAAAATGATTATCAAGGATGGTATATTCGCGAGAAATCAACTCTTATCTGTAGAATTGAGTGTTATTTTAGAGGTATGAGACTTTTTTTAATCAATATATGATATACAGTTTATTTTGTATAGTTTAATTAGTTGAATTTTAAATGTAAAAATAGACTTTTTCTATCCTGGAACATATTTAATTTTTTATTCAATTATTAATTAATTTTTTTTTAATGTTTTCACACGTCAGAATATTTATGCTGCTTTATTTAAATATTTTTTCGATCAATTTTACTTTCAAGAATTTGGACAGATATTGAAATTTTACATTTAATAATATTCGTAGGGCTTATTTCGTTCATTTAGTCCTCATAATACAAGTAATTTTAAATTTTTGTCTATATTTTAATTTAGTTAGTAAAACCGTACTAGATATCGGTTCTAATATAATATAATAATTTAATAAACATATTATACCATTCTATGAAATATGTAGTTCTATGTTATTATAGTTAGGACGAAATGTCAAAAAACATTAATGAAAAATGTCATAAAGTGGCACAACAGTTTTGAGGACAGTGTTTTGATGTTATATTTTCCATCCTATTGTTTTGGCATCTTCTTTATATCAAATTATTTTAAATGAATAAATTTTAAGATGAAATGACAATATAAATGTCATAAAATTAAATGAAAAGTTTAATGCAAAACTGAACATGTTGAGAACCGTTTCAGAATATTTATGATTTTTTTAATAAAAAACAATGAATGTTTTAAATGGAATTTTGTGGAAGGCGTGCTATTATAGAATTACAATGCAATAATGTCATTTTGAATTATTTGAATTAATTGAGATAAATGAGTGCAAAATGTTCATGTTGCACAAATGGAACACATTATCAATTTAAACCTTTCCTGTCTTCTATAAGCATTCATGATCCCAATTTCATTTTTTTATTCCATTTAATCCTTCAAATGTTTAAAATCAATTATTTTCCAAACAAAAAAATTAAACAAAATATAATAATAGTCATATTACGAATAAACAATTAATAATTACTCTATTAAAATAAAATACTAGGTCAATATAAAAAACCTATTTACAAATATTCAAATAATTGTAATACTAATAAATTTTCAGGTGCAAATAACTTAAAATCAAATGTAAATGATTTTTCAAACAAAATTTTTATATTTAAATAAATTTTTTTCCTTTAATATTAATAACCTAAGCATTAAAATAAAATACCTATATTTAAATAAATTCAATTTTAATAATACATTTCCTTTTCAAAACCAGTTACAAACACGAGAATTTCAATATGACAAACAAAAAAATTATCTAAGTCAATATCGATTACAAAACACCGATATTATCTAGACACAACCAAACCTATTCAAACCACATACATATACACACATAAGATATATATATATATACAATATTAATTTCATATAAAACTTTAATAACTTAAAAATAACGAATATAAAAATTATATAAAAATATTATTTAAGATAAATCTATCGTAAATAAAAAATGAAAAACAATCCCAACATATTTTATATCCTTGTCTTTGCAAAAAAAAAAAAAAAAAACAAAAAAAAATAGACAGCACCACCAACCAACCATAATTCTTTTTGTTGATACATGCAATGGCAAAAAGTTCATCTATTTGCGATTTGCGATAATAATTGTTATAATTTAATGCCAATTAAAATTCATTTTTCATTTTTTTTTTTCTTCTTTTATTTAACACAATAACACTATTATAAAACATTTCTATAAATAAGAAAAAAAATTAAAATTGATTTAAATTTCAACCTTTCTTTAAATATCGGGGTTAATATTACAAAAAAAAAAAAAAAAATCAAAATCAAATATAAAAAAATTGCTTTCTTCCTAGTTTCTTCCTATGTACGGTGTTGGTAGAAGGAATTGAATTTTATTTTTATTGTTTTATAACAGTAATGTTATGTAAACGCACTAAACATTCGAACTCATTTTTATGGTGGTCTGTTAACCTATCAATATATAATTTTAATCAATTGTATAATAAAAGTTTAGGGGTGAAAAAACCATTTCGGTGTGTTGTGGTTCTGTGAATGCAATAATTTCATTAGATTTAATAAAATGTATATGCAATTTGATGTACACGGTGGTTAGTTAATAATGGATTTGTTCCAAGGAAGTGATATATATATATATATATATATATTTTTTTTTTTTTTTTATTACCATTGTGAACTGTACAATCTGTCTCTAATGGAGACATTTAGTATATTTTGTATGATATCTCTGTATGTAAGAATGAAAACCCCAATGGTTTGTTATCGCATGCCAATCTAGTTATATCAATCAATCTTGTATCTGTTGGGTAGTTGCAGAATAAGTTGTTTGCTAAGTTATTTGAATAAAAAATCTAATCGTGCTTGGTATTTCCAACTTGCACTTGTGATTTCTTCCTTAATGGTTTTCATCTGGGTCTTGATGTAAAATGTAAGTATGAACCATGGTGCATGTGCTATTTGTCTTAATACTTTTGATTAGAATCGCTGCAATATTTCAATATTAGAATTACTGGCTACTCCCAACAGTTGAATTCCGTCGCAAGTCCATATCAGCTTTAAAATAGCTTTATGACATTAATGACTTGCGACTAATAATCCAATATATTTTATTTAATTTCAAACCAAGCTGTTTTCATTTGTATACAATAATAGAATAATAAAAAATTTTTAATATGTCTACTCATTAAATTCAACGCTTAACATTATTTATTTGTTGTTTGATTTTGTTTACTATAGCCCTCTTGAAAATAGCAAATTTCAATTTAATCTTTCAATACACCAAAAATGTCCAATACCGTCTGTCATACAATTATAAGTTCTTTGTTTTGTATTTTTTTAAAAATCAACTCTTTTCTATCTTTTACTTCTTATTATTAATTCTATTTCTTACTTATACTTTCATTTGAAGTTACAGCATAATAAAAAAAAAAATAAATAATAAAAAAAAGTGTATTCAATTTCTAAAAAAAACATCCTTAAGCCATGAAAATGCCAATTTCAAATTATCATGATACAAAAATTGATAATGCCTCTAGCTTTATTAGAAAATGATCTTTACCTGTTTTAAATTGCATACAATTTTTTACCTAAAACATATACATTGAAAAACAAACAAAGCAGCATTCTTGTGTGAATTTTACTGTTTTCATCATGAAATTACAATATTTTTTTTTTCTTATTATTGTTATTTTTTTTATTTTTAAATAAAATGCAAATGCAATAAGAAAAAAAAAATCACTGAAAACTGAATAACCTTCTCAAATGTTTGCAATACGACGATGACGATAGTAATAATGACTGTGATACAAACCAACACATGCATATAATAATAATACATAATATGGCAGCAACAACAAGCGCATATTAAGAAAATTATTGCAACAAACAAAACAAGCAATTCTTTGTAATAGTATTAAATAATGATAACAGTAATCGTCTTGAATGTGGAAGGGTAATATTGCATGCAATGACAGCAAAATTATTTACTATGGCAGCTTCAAAATATGTATAGAAAATAAAAAATGGAGCATTTTTATTGCGTGACATTTTTTTTTTATGATGTGTTTTTTTTTTTAGTATTTTCGAATGAAAGTGAAACTTTTTCACCTAATTCGAATTATATTGAGGCTATATCGAACCACTTTTGAATTGATAGTGAGTGACTAGTGTTAAGTGTTTTTAGTTTTTGTTTTTTTTTTTTTTTTGTATTTCGATTACTGAAATTAAATGTGAAAAATTGATTTTAATTTGTGGAATTATTTAATTTAAGTGTAATTTAAATAAATATATTTTTTAATAAAAGGTTTTTTTAGTAAAATAACGGTATTTAGGATTTTTATTGAAAATAAAAGTGGTAGAATTTTATTTTATTAACAATGATTTTTAACAATTTATTAACAATTGTTGACATTTATGATTATTAACATGATTATTATTGATTGTTAACAATTATTTTATAACAATTAATGACGATTACAATTTAATAATAGTAATCGATTATTTCTAGCATTGTTGTGATTGTATAGTAATTAATAATTATGATTGAAGCAGAAAGAATTAATTTAGTATAATTAAATAGGATCTAATTGGACTAATATAATAAATATGATAAATAGGATCACGATCAAGGGATTTGCTTGTCTTATAACGAATAAAAATAAAATTTAAATCTATAATTTAATTATATATCATTTGGTTTTTTTGATAAGAATAAAATTTACCTAACTTAGACTTAGTAAAAAATTGACTTAGTGAAAAATTGAATTGTTTATCATATCACCAATAAATGGTACAAATTCCTAATTCCTGTTCATATGTGTTTGTATATAGGGTAACATGTAGGGGTAATGTGTTACATATATATTTTTTATTTAATTGTTTAATACAACTGTCATGCATTAACGTACCTTATAAAGGTAGTAATAATATTAATAAAGGTTTATATCCGGGTTAAATAAATGCAAACAAAAAAGCTGTTTTTAAAGGATTTTCATTAGAAAATATAAAATTCCAATTGAAATATACCGTAGCTAAGAAATTTAAAACTGTAGTTAAAATTGTTATTATATAATAATTAATTTATTTAAAATAAACAAAAAAAAAAAATGTTTATAACTAAACCAATTTTTATTCAAAAAATATTTTATTTATTTTTTTTTTATTTATTATTTACATTTATTACAATTAAAATTACCTATAATAAATTTATTTGTAAGCTCTAGATACTTCGGCTATCGGCTTGTTTACAGCTTATTATTGTTACAAAATTGGTATCGATTTACTGTGTACATTACATATTCAAAAAATTAAAACATTGTAGTTTAAGACAAATTTTTAAAATTCTGTATATTAATTAATCACCACATAGTGTTATGTATACATAAATACATAATTTTCATTTATTTATTTCATATTGAATTAAATAACATTACATTGAAAAATCCAATGAATGAATTGCATTTAATTGATATTAATTAAAATTCTTGAATATGTTATTAGAATTCAAAATGTCCGTAAGTCGTCATATCAGATTAATATTTTCCATTGTACATATTATATATTTTTTCTATTCGATTTTTTAATTAATTCTAATAAGAATTAATTAGTTTGGTTCCAATTGACGAAATCACCAATATTAACAATAAAAATAACAAATTGATAATAAATATAACCTTTATAGTATAATAAAGCTTGTAGAAAAAAACAAAGAACTGGAATTTGGTTTGGATTAAAGAAAAAGAAATTTTTTTAATTGATATGACATAAAACAGGTAAACAGGTGTAAATATTATAATAATTATATATTATTAAAGTGCACAGCACATTGTCAAGGTAATATTGCACGAGCAATATTTATATTAATTGATATGTGATTTGATTGTGTATGTATATTGTAATAAAGTTCTAAAGTGTCATAAAATAGTTAATTTTAAACACTTGAATGCACTTTTTTTTTTGTTTGTAGAGGGTTTTGAAAATGCTTTCAAAGTTAATATCAAACAAAAAACGTTATTTTTTATAAGACCTTGTAAATATGTACATAGATATATGTATGTATATAGAATTTTAATTTTATACCATAATTAAATTTGAGATTTCTATCTAAAAAGAGGTGGTTATTGATTGATTGATTATTGATTGATGGTTGGTTATCTTTGTTTTAATTAGTTACAAATTTGTAACGATTTGTTAGGAAAATCTGTGGTATTATAAAATTTTGAATTTCGCATAATTCTAAGTTTGCAAAATTCTGAATTACAAAATTATGAATTTTTTCAATATTATTTTCAAATTTTTTTCAGAAAATCGAAATAAAGCAAAATTTTCTAAAAAAATTTTTAATCCAGAATTTAGTTACACAAAAAATATGTAATTCAGAATAATCTTTTGATTTTCGATAATCGTTCTACATTGGCTGATATAAACTACTGAATAATATACAAAATTTCGTAGAGGTTTTTAAATATGATGTTTAAAACGTTTTTTGAATGTGAATTTGCCTTTTAAGATTAATTAAGTGAAGATAATTTGAATAACAAGTTTAATTAATCGAAATTAAACTGCTAAAATCAATTAAATAATAAACAGTAATTTATTTATAATATTAAATGACAGTATTTAAAATATAATTTACGAAATATAATAACAGAACACAATAGTGAAGATAGGTTTTGATTGTAAAGGTGGATTTCCACATGTGCCGATTTACTATCATTTGAATTGTGAATTTTCATTTAATTTTCATTTTATTTTCCAATTACTAAAAAAATATTTTCTTATCAACATAAGTGAGTTTCGTTAGAAATTTAGAAATTTCTATGTGTAGTTCTAGTTCATTATAGTTCTAGTTAACGTATAACTCATAATATCTAATTACTGTTAAGCTAATTAATGCATACCACCTACTTTCCTAAAACAGTAATTCAAGCTTAAGTAGGCATAATTCTAGTCATAGTGAAATAATATTTCTTCCATGGCTTATTTTTTTTTTTTGTTTTTACCGTTAATGAATAGCTAATCTGACAAAAAAAATCTTCACATATAATATACAGGTTGGTGACCAAATCCATAAAACGAAATCCACAAAAAATCCACAATAATAATATATAAAAAAATCCATAAATTGAATATCCATAAAATTGTGGTAAGATTAATGCTGGAAAAAGGAGATCTCCTTTTTTTTCTATCCAACAGCGGCTATGCATCAAAATGATTTAGGTAAATATTTTACATAAATATATAAAATTTTACCTAAGGCATTAAAAATGATGAATGGGGCTGGGATTTTGTTTGGTTAGCTTTCCATTCGCTTTATATGATAACTAAGAAATTTGATAAAATAAATTACTTGAAAAAAAAAACATTATAGTAAAAATATATAGTAAAAGCTTGCAGTACTGTAAATATTAAAGTGAAATGAAAAAAATTAATAACAGTGGTCGTTTTTTGTGAATTTTTATTTTGTAGATTTTTTTTTTGTGGAAAAAGTCATTATTTGATTTAAGGACTAATCCACAATATCCAAAGTGTGTATATAACATATTATAGTCATTAATTTTTTCAATATTATTTACTAATATTGATGTGAACAACGTTTTCTAGTATTTAGTGTGATTTATATAAAAAAAAAATAGTCTATTAAATTTATACATATGCTTTTTATATAATATTATTATTTATTTATTGCCATGATACATATTTATAATTTTTAATTTTTTAGAACTTATAACTATTGTAATTACACCTATGACTATACTCTTAATTATTATTTAGACTAGCTGATTAATTTATTTATTATTTAATTTATTATGTTAAGTAAAAATGTTTATATTTAACAGTGCTGTTAACAGAAAAAGGTAGTTTTACTTTATTAATTACTCTATTTAATTTAATTCGATTAATTAAAACAAATTTGTATATTTGAAATCTTCATTGTATTGCAGAAAATTATTTCAAATCATTCATATTTCAAATTTCAATGTTTTTTTTTTTTATTTCAAATTACTTACACAGAAATTAATTTTTTTGTTAAAACTAACTCAATTTACTAGGAAATTTAAAATAGTTTAAAAATATCAAAAAAAAAACACCAAATCATTTTCTGACATTATTTTTACCTCCTCTTATTTTTAACTAGAATATGTAATTAAAAAACTTTTTTTTTTCTTATATTAAATATTACTACATTATTTCTAGACTTCTGAATATAACAATATTATTTTGTTTCAAATTTTTATATTTGTATAATTTTCAGGCATTTTTATTAACATTATGTATTTTTTTTTTTTTTCATTTTTCATTGTTTTTGTATTCATTAATCTCTTGTAAATTAGAAATAAGTGCAATATATATCACATAAATTTTTTTATTATTTTTTATTTTATCTATTGTAGGCAGGTGGTATCTAACTAGCCTTTTTTTGTTTATTTGATTTTTTAAAACAATATAACAACACTAACAATTATTATTATTATGGTAATAATGTAGTTAAAAATTAAAGAACAAAAATTTTCTCACGTTTCAATGGAAAAATTAACCGAAATTTTTTTTTTTAACTTAAAAAAACAAAACCAGATTATTTCTAATATTTTCATCTAAATAATTTCAATGAATACAGAAAACAGAAACAATAATAAAAATAATTAACTGAAATATTTCGGTTATAATTGTTGTGTTAAATTCGCTTGCATGATATAAATATCAAGTGTTAAAACAACATGTTATAATTATGAAAATTTTTGTTGTTTTTGGTTTTGTTTTAATTTTTTTTTTGTTTTAAACTCACTCAAAATCTGAAAAGAATTAATTTATTTTAGTTTTTGTGCAATTAGACAGTTTCCTCAATAAAATGTAATAGGTTGAAAAATAATGTGAGAATATAAAAGATCAAAGAAAAATCATATTTGGATAATAATAAAATTAAAGAGTTCAAAATCGACATTGTTATAAATTAAGGATATAGTTAAATATTAATTTAGCTATTTTAAATAAAATTTTATTGAAAACAGAAAATTCATGAGATTTTAATTATATATAATGAAATAGATCTATTATGTGTAGATTTGATTAAATTCAGATTAAAGGGGAAAAATAGAACAATATTTATCATAATTTTTTTTAGACCTAAAACTGCAATGATATATATTTTTCTAAAACGATATCAAGTTACATGTACATTTAAATTAATAACCATATAAATTTGTTATATCAGACTGAATGATCTTCAAATTAGCCTAAAGAATGAAATATATAACAAATTTATATGTGTGCACATATCAAACACCATATAGACCATTTGCCCATTTGATACGTATAAAAAACAAAATTAGACCATTTGATGGTATTTAATACGTATATTTCATTCTTTAAGCTTATTTGAAGATCATTCAGTTTGATATATAAAATCCAAATTTATATGTGTGCACATATCAAACACCATATAGATAATTTGATGGTGTTTGATACGCATAAAAAACAAAATTAGACCATTTCATGGTGTTTGATACGTATATTTCATCCTTTAGGCTAATTTGAGGATCATTCCGTCTGATACAACAAATTTATATGTGTGTTAAGTTAAATGTACATGCATTCAGTTGAAAATTTACCCAAGACTGGAGTACAATATTTTAGCCACAAAAATATATTTTACTGTTTTTTAATGTATTGTTTTGTTAATCTTAATATTTCAAACTAATAAAATATTATTCTTTACCGTCTCTCTTTCGATGTCTCTTTCGCGGTAAAATTTTACATCGATGATTTCTGAACTATATCGAAATACGCAATGACAATTTTGCATTTTGACATTTTGTTCGATCAAATCGTAATTCGCAATCGTTATCGAAATACATAATATAGGCAGGCACCATAATTAATTACTATTATTTAATAAAAGTCCACATTGCGAAAGACAAAAATACCTATAAGTTGGGCTACAGACTTATCTGTGGAACCCACTGTTAAAACAAATAAATAAATTTTCGATGAATTTGAATTTGTTAATTTTTAATTATTTGAAAAAAAATTTTTTTAATTTAAATTAAAAGTAAAACTATATAAAAATTTAAATTCAATCAAAAAAAAATTTACATTTGATTCACAAATCAAATATCAATTTTGACAATCATTATTGTGAAAATTTTCATTGAATATTGAATTATTTATTGAAGATAAAATAAATAAATATAAAATAAATATTAAATAAATATAAATAATTAAAAAATAATCATAAATATATTAAAAAAATATTGAATAAATATGAATAACTGAAAAATAATAATAAATATCAAATATATAATAAATAATTAAAAAATAGTAATAAATATATTAAAAAAATATTGAATAAATATAAAAATTTAAAAAATAATAATAAATATATTAAAAAAATATTAAATAAATATAAATAATTAAAAAAAAATCATAAATATATTAAAAAAATATTAAATAAATATAAATAATTCAAAAATAATCATAAATATATTAAAAAAATATTAAATAAATATAAATAATTAAAAAATAATAATAAATATATTAAATAAAATATTAAATAAATATAAAAATTTAAAAAATAATCAGAAATATATTAAAAACATATTGAATAAATATAAATAATTAAAAAAATATTAAATAAATATAAATAATTAAAAAATAATATTAAATATATTAAAAAAATATTAAATAAATATAAATAATTAAAAAATAATCATAAATATTAATTAAAATATTGAATAAATATAAAAATTTAAAAAATAATCATAAATATTAAAAATATATTGGATAAATATAAATAATTAAAAGATAATCATAAATATTGAATGAAATATAAAATAAATATAAAATAAATATAAATAATTAAAAAATAATCATAAATATATTAAAAAAATATTAAATAAATATAAATAATTAAAAAATAATCATAAATATTAAATAAAATATTGAATAAATATAAAAATTTAAAAAATAATCATAAATATTAAAAAAATATTGGATAAATATAAAAATTTAAAAAATAATCATAAATATTAAAAAAATATTAAATAAATGTAAATAATTAAATATATAAAATATTAAATAAATATAAATAATTAAAAAATAATAATAAATATATTAAATAAAATATTAAATAAATATAAAAATTTAAAAAATAATCAGAAATATATTAAAAAAATATTAAATAAATATAAATAATTAAAAAACAATCATAAATATATTAAAAAAATATTAAATAAATATAAATAATTAAAAGATAATAATAAAAATTAAAAAAATGATTAATTTAATTGGAGGAGCATCTAAGAAAGGAGTAAGTATAAAATCCTTAACTGAATTCAAATATTTATTTATTTCTAATAAAATAATAAAATAAATAAAAATAATAATTTAATTTCAGCAGGACGGTACAGAAATGATGACAGAAATTTGCAGTAAATTATCATCACATCACAACTATAAAATTGATTGTGTCAATTGGTTTAATGAAGCATTCGATCATTGTTCAGAATTACTTCTTGAACCATCAAAATTAAAATCAAAATCAGTTTCTCCCATTCAATTGAATAAAAAAGATTGTTTACGTTTGTATTTTGATGTAGCCGAAGACTATCAGAAATTAGTGAAAAAACTTGGTACTATAATCGTGAAAATTTCTCTTTATTAAATTCTATAAATTCTATTTTGATATTTTCTGTAATATTTATATTAGCTGGGATTCTTTTTCGAAATGACATTATAATTCCACTCAAATATAAAAAGGATGAAATAAAGAAGCAGAATAGAAAATTAAAAAAAATTACAGAGAATGAAAAAGTAAATTTACGTAAATCAATTTACATTAAAAATCCAAATGAAAAATATCGACGTACAAAAAATCTTTACTTATTTAAGAGACGACCAATAGTTCTACAAAAAATCGTTTCTATTATTTAAATTTACATTTTATTTAAGTTTTACACTCTTATTTTCATTACTTTTATTGTTTACTTTATATAAATCGATTATAGTAGTTAAAAAAAAAAAAAAAAACAAAAAAAAACAAATTCCAGTAATAACAGTTATTCAAAATTATTTGATATCAGTAAAATATGTAAACTGGGGCAAGCAGATAGTAAGAGACAGATGTACAAAATTCAAAAACCTGATTTAATTTTACAAAATTTTTTTTTTCTAAACTTCTTTCATTGTAGCATACCATAATTTAGAAAAACATCAAAATGTTATACCTGTTCTTACTTCTATATTTGTTATTATTAGTTTACTGATATTATTATGAAAAAAAAAATTATAAAGCTTTTTATTAATCATTTCCCCCATAAAATGCAACAAAAATACAATTTTTTTTTTTTAAATCATTTCGCAATATACATACAACATAAGATAAAAATTTATGTTTGAATGTATGTTGCTTATGTTGTCATTATTGGTAACAATTTTTTTTTGTTATGTAATTCAATGCGGTTTTCTATTACACATTTTTTCATAGTCCATCTAAACTTGAAGAAAAAATAAAAATATTTTTTTTTTTCGTTTTTCAAATCTGGCATATAGTATTTAGCGTTAAATGTTAATTTCTATTGACTTTGTTGCATATTTGATGCATTGACTTTGTTTTATATATACTTGATGCATTTGATGGTAAATAGATCAACACTAGCTACTTAAAGAATTTTATTTATTACCTTTTCTTTATTGAAATATACACACTTTCTGTTAAAATTATTTGTATACACAGTTATGGAAATTTTGTTCTTAGACAAAATTGAACACTTATTTTTATATTTTCCAAAAATTATGAAATCGTAAATAGAAGTAACATTATTGTATTAAATAATTTCGGTAAATTTATGTTGTAGTTATCTAAATACTGCATACTGCTATTCTTTTCTTTACGTATTTACTTATGTACATGTACGTTATGAAAGTAGTATTATAGTGACTTCCAAAATGCAGTGAAGCCGTAAAATTTACAATGCAGCATCTTCCAAAATGTATATCAAAACCGTTTGACTTTGTATACTATTCGAAAATGTTTAAAATATATAAAGGAAACGTAAAACAAGAGCAGAGTGTGTGTAGCGAATAAATTTAGACTATATAAATTATCATATAGACTATATTATAGATAGCTTATATTTTCGACGGAAAAATAAGTTTATTGCAAAATATGTTAATAAAATATATTTTTCCGCCGAAAATACATTATGTGCTATTACATTATAACCTATGAAAATTTGGGAATATTATTTTTTCCTGTAACAAAAGATAGTATAATAAATGTCTACATGTATGTGTGAATTGTCAAAATAGTATTCCAAAATGTAACAAAAATGTATGTGCTGTAAAAAATGTGTGCTAACTTATATGAGCCTATTTGGCAATAATATTTTTCAGGTAACGAAAGATAAACCAAAAGTACATTAATTTATCGAAAAATACATAAAAAATTAGATTATTACCGATTTATTAATTACAAAAGCACAAAATTATAATTTAAACGTAAAAAGGTATGTTAGTACATTGTATATTGTCAAAATCGTATTACAAAATGTAGTCAAATTTTTATTATATGCTATTTTACATTGGACTGGTGATTAAAAAAGCTGTAAACGATAATAGACCTATATTTAAAATGTATTAAAACTTTTTATACTGCATTTTGGAAGTCACCCTATACTTGATATTCAAAATGATGTCAAAAGATATATCAAATATATTTTGTGTAACTGCCAGGGCAGATGGATAAACAGAAATTTATATATAATATAAATAGGTAATGGTGCAAATTATAACAAAGTATAACGGTTTGGATCATCATAATTTTGTGACAGCGTCGAATTTTTGAACAAAGTAGAACAGAACGGTTTGGATCTAAACATGACATAATTTTATAACAGTGATAAATTAGCTGCAGATCCAAACCTTTCTACTTTGCTCAACAATCCGTCGCTATTACGAATTGTTGAGGTTGACCGCCAGCCACAGGCTCTAGAAACTAACTAACTAATTACAACAACTTTTAAAAATTCTATTTCATTAATTTTAATAACCTTTGTATACATTATTGTGATAAATAAAAATCTACTTTTTTAAAATTGAATAACAAATAAATTTTTTAATTGTTACGAGTTTAGTTACAAATAAAACAAAAAATAATAAATTTTTAATATTTTACTGTTACGAAACTATTTTAATAGTAGGTAATTTAAGTTAGTATTACAATATCCGGATGTCTAGAATTTCATTATAGAAGAATATTTCCGTATCAATAGTAAAAAAAAAAATAAATAAATTTAATTTACACGATTCCATATTGTAAATGTGACGTCACAAAATTTCAAAAGTACTTTTACCTACTATAGTTCAAAACAACCTGCTCAACATTTTTTTTTCTTTTTTTTTTTCTCTTTACTTTTTCTACACTTTAATGGAATCAAATTTCAAATCAAAAGTCTGATATAATCTAGTCTCTGGTACAAATAACAAAAAATATAGATTTAAAGTTAACCATATAGACAAAAAAGAATGCAAAAATGCAATTTAACAGTTTGCATCTCTGTTATGTTGTTGTTGTAAGTAGTTGTGATGATTGCTCCATATTATTGAATTACTTAAAAAAAAAAGACATTGACTTCCTTAAATGTTTTGAATATTTAATGGTTGCTATTTTAATGTTGAAATTATTATAATTTGTGTTGTTGTTGTTGTTGTTGCTATTACTCTTATTGTGATTGTTACCTATATGTACCTTACATATACAAATGATGTGATGTGATGCATATTTTGTAACTAATCAGAAAAAATATTTATATATATATATATGTATATATATATATTTTAAATTTTGACACATGATCTGATTTAATATTGTGTCTCTGTATTACTCGGTCATAATGGGTAGCATAAAAAAAAAAAACAAAACAACAAAATAAGTAAATTTTATGAGGTGAGATATTTTGGACAAGTCCAAATTGCTTTATAGGAAAATTTTTTGCTCTAAATTATTTAAAAAAGAAAAAGCTAAAAACTTGCTTAAAGCAATCTAAAATTAAATATTTTAAATTTATTTAGAAAAAAAAAACAGAATTACTGTTAGACTGGAGGGGAAAGTTGGGTTATTGAAATGGTAATATTTGTGGAATAAATATCATGTTTAATAAGTGGTTTTAATAACTGTTAAAAATTTCCATAATTTTTAAATAGAAAATTCCTTTTTTGTTTTTTTTTTTTGCTTTTTTTTTTGTTTTAGATTTTCATCATTAGTGATTTCAAATGGGAATTTGTTTGCTTTAGCTTCCGACCACTAATTATAGAAAATTCATTAGTCATATTAAAAATTTTATTGTTTTGGATTGTAACATTCTTCTTCTTCTTCAATTGCGTAATATTTTTAAATTCTCTCTGGCCTAGTATATGTATATATATATATATATATATATATATATGCAATATGTATATTATTGGCTAATGTTGTTCATCTGTTTTCAGTATTAAATTTTTCATTATAGAATAATAAATTTGGCTCTGGGAAATATTTCGCAAGGAAATAACTTATAATAGTTTTAAATTCTATCTATAGTGTCTAATCTATAGTGTATATATATATATAATATGTATATATATATAATATATAATATTTAATATATAATATATAATATATAATATATAATATATAATATATAATATATAATATATAATATATAATATATAATATATAATATATAATATATAATATATAATATATAATATATAATATATAATATATAATATATAATATATAATATATAATATATAATATATAATATATAATATATAATATATAATATATAATATATAATATATAATATATAATATATAATATATAATATATAATATATAATATATAATATATAATATATAATATATAATATATAATATATAATATATAATATATAATATATAATATATAATATATAATATATAATATATAATATATAATATATAATATATAATATATAATATATAATATATAATATATAATATATAATATATAATATATAATATATAATATATAATATATAATATATAATATATAATATATAATATATAATATAATAATATATATATAATATACAATATATAATATAATAATATATATATAATATTAATATCTACTGGAATATTTATTCATTGCCTATTTGTTGTTCATCTGTATTTGTTTTCAGCATTAAATTTTTCACTACAGAATAATAAATTTGGTTTTGTGAATTAATTCCCAAAGAAATAAGTCTCAAAATTTTTACTTAAATATTTCTAAAAATTGTCCATACAAATATTGAATATATTTAATTTGGAATAACTTTCAACATTTTGTTGGACATATCTTATTATTTTGGGACTTATTTTTGAATTGAAATATTTTAATAATACATTTAAAATTCAGCATGGGAGTTATTTCATTTCATTAAAAAATATATGTTTGAAGTACTGAAGGACAATATAGTTTGAATGCTGATTCATCAATGGGTAGACCAACAACTTCATCAATTACGAAAAAACAAAAATGGAGATTTATGTGCTGCAACAAGAGAAAGTTTTTAAGAACTGATGGTGAACACAGCTAAGGCTGCTTATAGCGGCTCACCAGCTACAAAAACAAAAAGTCCTGTAAGTTAAGTTTGTTTTTTAATAAATAAACCCTATCAAAAATATATTTTAATTTCAGAACAAACTTTTTTCGAAACAAGTGGAAGACGCAAACATAAGTCCTCAAGAACTTGAGCTCCTTGAAATGGAAATTTTCAAAATTTTGCATTAAATATATTTATGAAAATAATAATGAATAAAATTTAAATTTTTTGAATTCATTTATAAAAAATCTTATCTTTAATTGTTTTTAATATTTTACAGGTTTTTTCATTATTTTAAATAATTTTTTAAACAGTCTCTAATACCAAAAGCATCGCTCAGTTGCATTAAGTCTTGAAAAAAGTCGAGATTGTTGCAAATAACTATAACTTCATTGCGTCATTCACCTGCCTCCACCAATTCACAAGCATTATTATATTGATCAATAAATTGCTCAGAATAATACCGGGTGATCCACAGCCTTCGTTTCAGCTTTTTAAGAGGATTTTTATATTTAAAAAAAAAATTATTAACTAAATCGAGGGTGCTCCATAGATTTGTGATATTTTCAACTTCCGGGAAAGGGTTTTTTAAGCTCAAAAATTGCCGAAATTGGCCGAAATCGAGATATTCAAATGGGAAGGGGTACTTTTTTTTGCAAATTGTCAAATCTATTGTCAAGGGTTATTCTTCTTTTAATTTCTAAAATAATATTCCAAAATGAGATTCTCTTTTAGTGTCAAACACTAAAACATGAATTAAAAGGACAAACAAATTACTGTAATTTCAATTGGCTTTTGAAAATATGAAATTTTTGTGTAAAAATATATTTAAGTAAATGGTTTTAAGCCTTAGTTACTAGTTTAATATTTTTCAGTTCTGCCACTATTACCTATCTCGAACTAAGACACTCATAGCTAATTCAGCGAAGTTCAAGGACTGATAAATGTATCATTGTCAGTACTTTGAAAACAATAATGTTTGATTTACACATTTTTAACATAGAGTAAACTAATTTGCGGAAGAGAGAGTCCATAAATGAAATAATATGTATATACGATTTAAGGCTCTTCTTCTTTGTTAATTTAGGATTTTTATTATACTAAATTGTTCATAAATTTTATCCTCATAAAATCAATAAATTATTATTGCATCAATGAATCCAAAATTTAAGTTGCATTTTTTTTTTCTATAAATTCTTTTACCCATTTGGTAACAAACATCTTTAACAACCATACCTAAATACATATATATAAAATGAAATGAAATAAAAAAATTTAATAATGAAATTGAATTGTATATAAACAAGTCGAGAGATTCAAATTTAAATTTATTTAATTTAAATTTTAAATTTACAATTAAAAAGAAGAAAAAATGTAGTAAGAAGATGAAAAAGAAGACGAAGTATCTGAGGATTAAAGATGGAACTTATTTAATTGAAAACTATATATATATATATATAAGTATATATATATACATTTATTTGATTCATTGTTATATTTTGAAATTTACTTGTACATCATTATATTGTGTATAGTGACATGACTTGAGAAATCATTGTTTAGATATTAAATTTTAAATTGAAAGAAGTGATCTTAACAGATAAAAATATCTATGAGATATCCTGATATTTAATGTTAAATTGAGTTATTATGCATATCTATACATATAGATAAAAATTGTTATGAATAGTGAGAACACGGAATTTTATATATTATATGTATATGTATATATATTTATATTTTAAATTATATTAAAAATTGCAATTTTGTTCATATTCTAACAAAAAAATAACACGTAATAAGACCAAATAATCACGAGTGTAGTCAGATTAGAACTGATTGGACTGACATTAATTTTGAAATAGAAATTATTGATGAAATTAGAATTAATTAGAATTTGAATTCAATTAAATGAATAAATAATTCAAAACCTGTATGTAAAATGTGTTGTAATTTGTCAGATTGAATAGTGTGTGTTGTGACAGTATTTGGTTTATAATTGTTCCGTGGCAAGTATGATACGAACATTTTGACATATTAGGTCTGTATGTTAACTTTTATTTGCAAAAATTTGCAAATGAGAGGAAAAATCACGTGATCATAAAATAGTGATGCAAGAATAGTTAAAATGTTCTCTTTTGCAAACAAAAGTAGACATACGCAAAATTTGCATAAATTTTTCCAAATTTTTTCATGTCAAAAATATTTGATTTTTAGGTTATGAGATTTTTTTAAATTTGAATTAATTTAGTAACTTTCTGAAATTTTGTGTAAAATTATTGAATGTATTTGTTAAAAAAAATTGAATTAAATCATTTTTCATGGTTTGGTCTTTTTGTCGGTAAAAATTTATATAAATAAGTTTTCAGGTTAGGTATACAACTTTTTATATGAAAAATATTTTATTGACATTTAAAACAACAACAAAGGATTTACAGTAAATTTTTACAAATTTTTGCAAATAGAAATTTCACTTGCGAAAATTTATTTAAGAGAGAGCTCTGACGTCAGGTTTTAAACACAAAATTCTCTTGAATTTCTCAAAAATTAAAATCCAGAATTTTAAAATCCGGAAAATAATTTTGGATCGTATTGTTCGTTCAAAAAAATTTTACGTATAAACTCCGCCTCTGGCTTATGATAGCAACTTGTTCAACATGCTCTCAAAAAAATTTTTTCCAACTGCCTATATAAATTTCCATTAGTAAGGCATTAAGTTTATACCAAATTTGGCAAGCATAGGTCTGACGATGAGTGCTTGATATGCTATTATTTTAACTGTGGCAGATAAATAATTTTGATTTGAATAGCTTTTGGGCTATAGCAAATAGCATTTCTTACCAAATTAATTTTATTATTAATCTGTTCAGTGTAATTAAGGTTATGCTGTAAGATTACCCCTAAATTTACAGATTTTTACCTCCCTAATTTAATTGTACCTGGCGCTTTAATATGAAAATTTCTGCAATTTTGTCGAACGTGCTTATTACAATTTATCTAATAATGTCCGGAATAAAATAACCTCACACTTTCTAAAATTATTATTCTACTCATTTTATAAGAGTTAGCATGGCTAAGAACTTGGTAAAACGTTGACTGTATAACAGTGAAAATAGTCGAATATTTTTCTTTTAATTTTACTGATATGCTTATCATACAAATACGCGTATTTCGTCTACTACTTGCAGACTTCTTCAGTGTTTTGTACTCGACTGTAATTTATGTTGAATAATTAATGTTTTGTTGCTCGGTCAGTACGTACTTACGGTTAGTATTATGTATAAATTGTTATAACCGATTAGAAGTTTTTTTGGCAAATTTCATACTAAAATTGATTGGTTATGACTGCTTAGTGCTTATGCTTAGAATTGAGTTTATTATGCTCAATTGAGTTGTTAGTGTTAGAAAAAATTCATTTAACCAAAATGTTATGAATTTGTTAGTGTAGAATTTGAGCTTAATAAACTCAACGGTTATATTAATTATAGATGATAATATCCGTAAGTCGGTTATAACAATTTAAATAAAAAACACTAACAATGATTGTATGGTTATAGAAATTGGTTGCTTACTGATATTATCATCTATATAAATTTTTATAACCGACTAATCATCTATAAATTGTTATAACCGACTTGTTATAACCGACTTACGGATATTATCATCTATACTTGTTATAACCGACTTTATAATTGTTATAACCGACTTTATAATTGTTATAACCGACTTTATAATTGTTATAACCTTTGAGTTTAGTAAGCTTAAATTCTACATTAACCAATTCATACATTTTGGTTAAACGAAATTTTTTTATAATTCCAAAACTAAACTTTACTGCAGATGTTTGGCATACCTAACTAAATACAATAGTTATTTTTTTTTTATTTTGAAATTTCTATAACCAAAATATAACTAGTTTAATTGTTTAAAACTATGTATGTCTATTGTAGAGTAATTTCGTCTTCATAGATAGATAAATTGTAAATTTCAGAAGGGAATTTGTCCCATATGTTACTGCCACTGCAAAATGACTTATTGTGATTTCATCTTCATAATAGCTTAATTCCATTTTAATTGAAGTGATAACAAAATTTTATTTTAAATTAAATTTCTGAAAATTATTTAATCGCTCTGAGCGAAATTAGAACTCAGGACCTGCGGATTAAAAAATCACATAACATAACCACTATACACCATATCGGTTTTCTAATTGTTTAATTTCGGATAGTTAAAATCAATAAAAAAATAATTATAGAACTATAATTATTTAATTTGCAATAACGGAAGTTAAAAATGTAATAAAAAAGTTAAATACACTTTAACCAATAATATGTCGGGATTATTTTATTACACACATCGTCGTTTTATCCTATACTATGGATCATGTCATATTTCAACACTTTATTTTTTATCTTGTAAATCGAATTTTAAATTACTTTTCTTAAATTTTAATTAATAAATATTAATAATTTAATTTTTCTAGTTATTCACATCTTCCTGCAAAACTGTTGTAAACTCTAGAGATTGTCTTTCAAAAAATTCCTGTAATATTATTTTTTTTTTTATACTGTGTTCATTTCACTTTTTAATCCAATGGGAAATAACAAAAAAAAATATTTTTTGTTTTAATTATTTTTGGAATTCAATAAAAGAATTCGATGAAAAAGATCAATTTAAGTTGATAACTCAATAATTACAAAGTTATTACAAATGTCTGGTATCATAGATCATTTAACAGCAGGGAATTAAAAGAAAGGTGTGCACCTTTATGCTGTAAGCGCCATTTATGGTTATTATTCATAGATTTGAAAAAAAAAAACAATAAAACAAAAAAAAAAAGATTGTAACACGTAATTCAGTTGGAGAATTTATGATAGTTATGAGGTGCAGAATGAAATTTATTCCAGATAAACAAAAAATCATGATAATTGGATATAATTATTCTCTTTTTGAAATGAGTGTAAATGCGTGCATCGGCACAAAAAACAAAACATTCCATTTTTTGTAATTTATGAGAATTGTAATATAGTTTTATTATTCGGATGTTTGTAATGGTACCTAATATGGTTACTCCGATTTGTAGTAGTGGTATGAATTCCAAATAATTTAATTTTTATAATAAAGTTAATAATTTTTAAACTTTGTATTATTTATGAGTTTTTATTTTCAAATTGATCTTCCCTTTGGCTGACGAATTAAATTAATTGAGTTAGAGTAGTATTTTTTTTTAAATTTTTAAATTTGCTTTATTAAATTTACAATATTTATTTAAAAAAGCATAGGTACTAATATTATAATATTTTAATTCATTTAAAATCAATGAACTTTGATCGATTCAGTCATAAGACATTTAGTATTGATTTAATTAAATTGCTAGAAAATATTGTAAACTTTCATACCAATAAAATATTTCTTAACTAAACTATTTTTAGATAAATTCACCTCTAACATTTCTAGTATCACTAGAATAAATTTATTTCAACTTAATTTAAATTGCAAATTAATTTTTATTCTAAATATATCTGAGCAACAGTGGTAGGAGTAGATTTGTAATTAAATCCAATGAAATTGAATTTTCATTTCTATGAGGAAGCGCATAGATTAAAGCGGTTAAAAAGATTAAAATCTACTCTATTAACAGATATAAAAGAAAATCACACCAAAGTGATTCTTTACTGATGTAACGTTGTTTATTTAATTTACCGTTATTTCATTTTATTATTACATGCATTAATATCTACAGTATATCACAAAATTATTTGTATATGAAATATATTTTACTCGTATTAAGAATTAAATGTGTAGGGTTTTTACACAAAATCATAATGCAATACATTAATTTGGTCATGTGTTCATAAATCATTTATACATTTGTTTACAGTTCTTAAGCTACATTGCAACAATCATATCATTAGCAAAACAAAGTCAGCTACGCATTATGCAATTTCATACTACACAAAAAAATTCCTCTTGTCAGTTTTGTTTTCTTAGAGATTTGTTTTTTTAGAGATAGATTTGTTTAAATTTTTAAAATGGCTGGGGGTGACGGGAAACGGTATTATCAAAATAAATTGCTCCATTTTTATTGTAGGTATTATTTATTTATTTTATTATGAATACTAATGAATACTAAATTTTAAAATGCGTGTTCATAAATGTCAATAAAATTATTGTAGTTCGATGATCATAAACTAAAATCATATGATTATAACAAAATTTTAACAAAATCAGAGTCAATGAAAATTAAATTGTATCAATCATAAATGTCAATATTTTATTGTGGTGTAACCGTCGTGCTTAGTTCACTGATTCAGAACATTTTGTTCCAAACAAAAAAAATTTAAACAGCAGCGATTAACATTTGAATTTGATATGAATTAATTTTAAATTTTTTGTTTATTTCGATCTCAATATATCAAATCAATGTTATTCAAATAAATAAAATTATTAAATAATAAATAAAATAATATTGTTAATATACAATAATTTTTAATATAAATTGTTAATATATAAAATAAATACAAATGTGTATAGAAGTGTTATAAATATTGGTTTTTCAATATTTTTACGAATTGTTTGTTTTTTTTTTTTGTTTATATGCTTTGTAAATTGTAATGTAAGGAATGTCAAAAAAATTAAAAATGACAGCAAAAAAAAAAAAATGTTCCGAACACAAAGTTAAAGTTAAATCAACTTTTGATGCGGAGAGAAAAAATGTTCCGAACATTTTTGAAAATTGAGAGAATTCAAATTTTCATACAAAAAATATGCGCACGCATGGGTTCGAAACATACGTTCCGAATCAGTGAATCAGGCATCATAAACTAAAATCATATAGTTATAAGTTAGTCATGTATAATGCAATTGTCACGTCATATTGTATTTATGAAAAAGCCCACAATATTAAATTTCTGTAATTATTTTTTTATTTGTATTGCGACAGCATTAAAATTTCAAATTTAATAAATTGTGTTTTACGAGTATTCTATGGGTTTTAATGAATCAAAACGAATAGTAAAGTAACGATACTGAATTAATTTACATAGTATGACAAAATGAAATAGAATTCGATTGTGGTTTTGGTTTTTTTACGAAATGTGGCTCCTATTAAGGACACTTAAAGTGCCACAAAACTTAGAATTGTTTAATTATTGAAATTATGTTACTAAAAGAAATACAGATAGTTTGACAGTGAGACTGTTGACAGTTAAAATAAGGTGTAAATTTCGCATATAAGCTCTGTTATGAAATAAATGAACAAAATAAATTCAAAATTGTGATTTAGGTGTTAGGATGAGTTAGAATTTTCATAACATTTGTGTCACTTTTGTACTGTCATATTTGACATCATGTTAATTGTGCTGTCAGATTTGACATCATGTCAATTTTGCTGCCAGATTTGACATCATGTCAATTTTACTGTCAGATTTGTTACACAAAACAGTAAAATAAATATAATTTTACGACAACTACACTTTGTTGTTGTTTTTTGTTGAAGTTGACGCTGTCGGTGTCATTGTGCGTGATCAGTAAGTGAAAATAATTTTGTAAGCTATATTTTACACTATAACTTTATAACTGTAAATATTATTTTTTTCCATAAATAATGAAGAATAATTAACGGTTAAAATTTAAGCTTGATTCAATAATATTTTTCAAATTTAATTTACAGTTATTTCTAACAAAGTCACAAATAATGCAGAATTAACGGTAAAAATTTGAGCTTAATATTTGTCAAATTTATTTTACAGTTATTTCTAGTAAATAGTAAATCAGTTTGTTTGAAATAAATTATTGAAAAGTTTAAAAATAAAAAAAAAATTTCGTAGTGCAAATAATTTTGCAATCGACTGTATTTTGTACGTATAAATAAATTTATTTAATAATGTGCAGTCTAATGAGGTATTGGTGTTTTTTATGGTCGTTGTATCCAGCTTACGCCACTTAGCCTCTTTGACCTTATTTTCGTATTCTCAACTTCACGTGATCATCCTTGTTACCCCTAGCAACCCTTACGAACGATCGTATTCGAATCCCGGTGTAGTACGAAGGTTAGGAAACAGAAGAGAGAGAAAGCATGCAGTGAATATGCCCGGAAGTAAATTTTTGTTTCATATTTTGAATTTTAGGTTTTCTTCCGTAACCATGTACGCAGCGTCGACATCTCTTCGTTGGAGCGGCTGCAAAAGGCGCCTGTAGTTAGAAGAAGATGAATCTGACCATCCAACGGACAAGTGTGCCTGTCAGGTTTGAGCTTATGCCTTTATCATCCATATCTCAGAAAATGCCAAATGTTCATCCAATTGATAACAAACATGACAACAAATGGTAGGGCCCCCAAGAGGTAATCGCGATCAAATTACAATGAATCCTCCCACAGTTATAGTAAGCCGCACATCTGATTTGGGAGTGTGGCATAATTCATGTAATTCATGTAAACAAAAATATACCTGGCTGGTAATTCTGATTGTGTATAATAAATTTAAATCTTCTAACCATTACGAGTATTTGTTTAGCAAAACCGAAGAACACAGTGTATGCCATTAAAGATCTTCATTTTATTTATTTTATCACTAATTTAAAAATTATGCAATCATTTGACAATCAAAACTATAATTATTATTATATTATTCAATATAAATTTAGACTATTTGGTTTATATAACCAAAAGCTATAGTCTGTAATTCATCATTTCTATGACCAAAAAAATTTCTTCAAATATTTTTGAGGTGTTTCAATTACTTTGGTAGCAATAAATAGCTATGGTAACATATTTGAATTTTAATTATATTATATTAATATACTACTCTATTGCAAAAAAGTTGGCCTAATTTTAAACTTATCATCACAATAAAAAATGTTGTGTAGGTATAATTTACTATCTATAAAAGATTTGATTTTATATCGAATCTACTGAGATTTTAGAAAAATCATTATGCCAGTATTGAAATGGGTTCAAAATACCAACAAGATATGGGTCAACTTTTGAGCTATAGAGTATAGTATGTTCTCCTGATTCATTGAAGTTGGAATAATTTATTAAAGCTGAAAATGGTTATTTGCTCATTAGAAGTTATGAATTAAAAATTAAAATGCTGTAATCCAATTTCAATGAATCAGGGGTAGTATCAATAATGATGGCTGGGATTTCAAATTTAAGAAGACTAAGAAATTTTGTTTTTTGTATATCAAACTTGTTTGTTATGTTTTATTTTTTAATTCTAATTTTACAGTTTTTTTATTTAAACGATTTTAATTGATAAAAATATTTTTATAAATTTCGCATAAATTTCATTTTTAAAATACCATGAAATAAATCGAATTGAAATGAAATGTAGAGTGTGGTGAAATTTTAACCACTTATAAAATAACAACAACAACTACAACAACATTAAATGTAATCTTAAACTTATGTATTATAATTATATACGAACATATGTAGTAGAATTTATTTGTTACGTGATAAAATTTATAAAAAATATGCGTCACAAAAACAAAAAAAAAAATGTATATACATTATACACTATTATTATATTAATAGGTATTGCTTTAATTTTGTTTTTTATTTTTAATTATTAAATTAAAATTAAATAATAAAAAAAAGAAAAAAAAGAGAATGTGTTAAATTCTTTTTAAAAATTAAATTTAGTATTACATAACTACTTACTCTCTAGTGGTAATTAGTAATTATAGTTATGCAATTTTATATTAAAAGTGATCAATAGCATAACATAAAAAAATAATATGGATTTGTTGTGAACTTAAATTTAAAGAAAGAAACAATTAAACGGTGTAATTAAGAAATTCTATAAAATAAAAAGAAAATTATTTGAGGTGTACGAGCCCACAGTTATTAATTTTTTTTATTTTTCATATATAGTAAGCTAATAGTTTACATTATATATATTATAACTATGTACAGAGTGAACTCATTCTTTTGATTTAAACCACATCAGCCTTTGAAAAGATCAATGACAGAAGTCAATATTTACTTCCATCCTTATGTGGCCAGATCATGTAGGTTCTGGGCTTGACTCAAGTAAATCTATATTATAATACACAAGAGCACGATTAGTGAAGGCACATTTTTCGTGGTTTTTCGTGTGCTTCGTTTTTTTTTTCATTCAATCAATCGGCGATGATGCAGGCCATGGCGATCATAATCAATTTTTATTTTGTCGATATTATAATACACAAGAGCACGATTACTGAAGGCACACTTTTCGTGGTTTTTCGTGTGCTTCGTTTTTTTTTTTCATTCAATCAATCGGCGATGATGCAGGCCGTGGTGATCAAAATCAATTTTTATTTTATGTGTATATTTTGGGTAAAAAATTTTTATAAGATATTAGCTGGGTTGGTTAAAGCATCATTTAATATCAGAAATTTTTGTCGAGTCAAATTCTTTTTATTTGTTTTATTATTTATCGCATTTGGTTTTTTGCACTTTTAGTAGGAAAAAAAAAATTAATTAGTAGCATAATATTATTAATATAGGTCTTAATATCACAAATTTTAGTGAGTTCGGTTCTCTATTAATTCAATTTTTTTTTTTATTTTAAAAATATTTTTTTTTTTTATCTTATATATATTACACAAGGAAGTCCATGTGGGGAATATACACACGATGAACGACGTGGTGAGTAAAAAAGCAAAAATAATTGAATAGTAAATTATTTACACCACAAAAATATTAAAATTTTAGCAAGTTCTTGGTGCTGAATACTTAAAACATTTCAAATATTTACACCAAATAGTGACGATTATTTCCAAATTGAGCGCCATCTATTCTCTAAGAGAAATTCCAATTACGGGCAATTTTTAAAAAGGCTTAATAAAAATTCTGTCATTTTAAATAAACACACAAACTTATAGAAAAAAGTACAAAAACAAAAACACAAACCAAAATTGAAAACAAAACAGAAAAACAAAAATCAGATCAGATCGCTCTTCAAAAATGATATAATAAATGTTAGTTTATTTGCTTCTGCTATCATTAAAAAATATATGCAGTAAAACACGTTTATAGTCATTCGCTAAATTTCATTAATAATTCTGACTATAACCGTTTTGTCAATATAGGCGTAGTCAAAAAAAAAATTGCATCTTTATAAACAAAATCAAATTTAATAAAATTTTCGTATAACAATTTTAAACTTATTTATTTTATTCATAAATAGCAATTATGTTATGTATAATCAAAAAATTTACATATTTGTAATAAAGAACAGAAAAAACTGTATATATGTAAATCAGTGTTTCAATAAAATAATTCATTGTTGACCTATTGCTCTAACAGAATTGTGACTTCAAACGTTTTTGACTATAAACGAATTAAAATATATCGATCTACTACTTTGAGAGTAATGAGATTTTATTGTGTTAAGTTGTATTGAAATTAGTGTTAATTTCGTCATAAAGTATTAGGTATTATACTTTAATTTCATTATATATATGTATATATTCAATAATCAAGCGATTCAGAAAACAACTACAATTATACCAAAACAAATATTTTTTTTTTACATAAAATTATGTTTGAAAGAACTACTTCTGTGCAGTTGCACAGGGGATCCACTAGTATGTTAATAATAAAATATGTTAACTCTTAACTACTTTAAACTACTATTTTTGTGGGTGTTGTGTTCAGAATCATTTTTTTATTTTCTTTCAATAATTTTCTAACGTAATCGGTTGGACATGATTTATTAATGTGCGTTAATAAATTTACAATAATTCTCTATGATTGAAAACTCTCCATTTTATTTAATTAAATTTTTTTTCTTAAAATAGAAAAATCATTTTTTTTAAATTAATTATTTCTATTTTTATAATTAAGTTCAAGTGAGTTTAATTTATTAGATTGTCACCGCTTTCTAAGTTCAAAAATCAATAAAATATAATTAAAAAAATTGAACATTAAAAAGCATACAATCAATATATATAAAAACATTACCATTTTAAGTATATCTATATCATATATATATATATATATATATACATTTAATTGATTACATTAGAATAAATTAATTAAAATTATTTATTTTAAAACATCTTTAGAACAGCTGAAACAAACAAAAGATACCAACCAATCCTCTAAAAAAAGTATCAGTTCAATTTTAAAACAATTGAAATCACTTTAATTGATAGAAACATAATTTATTATTGATTCACCTGTGTACTTATAAAAAAAAAATCAAAAAAAAAAAAAAAAAACAATTACCAAACGTTTTACAATTAATTCATTTTTTAATTCAATGACGGGTCGATTCTATTGAAATCAATTATTTCAATTCTTAGAGTATCGTATTGTATCACTTACTTGTTTTTTTTTTCTAATTTATGAACTACTACTTTTTTTTTTTGTTTTTTTTTTTTTTTTTTGTAATTTATAGGGACCGACACAAAAAAATATAACTATATCAATAATAGAGAAGACCTTCTTTTTTGTTTTGCTGTAATAATGAGCCCATTAAAACAATTTAACTCTTAAATTACAATGTCATTTTTTAATTTGGTTTGAAGCTATTTGCAATTGGATTTACTTAAACTCTTAAGTCAATTACAGAAGTATAGCAAAAAAAAAAAAAAATAAAAAATTGAAGAAAATAGATAAAAAAAAATTATGAGTGATTATTAGGCCAATTATAAGTGATTATTTTTCAAAGTTTTTTTTTATAAATTTATCGAAAAAAAGTATTTGTTTTTTATTATCAAGTGTTTTTTTTCTATAAATGTCAGTTCAATAATATGACATTATGTATTATGACATTAATAATGTCATATTATTATGACAATAATTGTTGGGAAAAATTGGTGAGAATTTGAAAAAAGAAATAATGGCATTTCGAGTGTATTATTTTGTAGTTATTCTATTCTATTGTCATGTTATTGGTAGAAATTAAGACATTATCATTAATTAAAGTTTTAATTAACCCATTAAAGCATTTTGTAAATTAAAAAAAAACATAATTTTGTTTTAATGTTATTCGTATATTAAATTTTTGCCTGTTTAAAATGTACGTTTTTGTTATTGTAATTTATTGTTTTTGTTTTATTAATATAACAAAGTTATACATTTTAATTGTAGGTACATTGATTTGTCACCTTATAGGGTTTAATTTATTAGAATTATTTAATTAAAACGTATATGACATGTGTAAGACCAGTTATTAATAATAGAATAATTAATTGTTTTATATTACAAACTAGGGGCCCCTGTTGAGTAATTATATTTCAAGTTGAAGTCAAATTTAAGGTTTTTAAAAAAACAGTAATTTACGTACTGATTTGTGGTTAGTAGTGTTTAATTTAGGACACATAAATACACTTCCCTCATATACTGCTTCGTTTCCGATATATTCCCTATAGTAAGTGGCATTTAGTGGTTAAAATTACTAAAAATAAAAAATTTGGTAATAAAAGAGGTATGTATATATGTATACATACCTACATAATACATAATTTTGATAAAACTATGTTATTACTACAAATAACCAAAATTTAGAGACAGTTACTTAAAAAGATAAAAATGACTAATTCAAGTGATTTGTTTTTTTGTTGTTTTTATATTTTTTATTTTAGATGAATTTGTTTTTGTGTTTTTGTTTTTGGCATATGTACATAGATTCATTTGCAAGTACATAATGTAAATTATAATAACTGATTTGTTTGCTTTTGTTTATTATTTTAATAAGATCTCACATATGCATAATGTATTTGCTGAATAATAAAATCATATGAGCAAAAAATTTTCAACTGTGTGCGCATTATTGTTTTATATACAACTTATATATTATATAAGAAGTTCACTAAGGAGTAAGAGAATCGAAATAAAATGAAAAGTTGTCTACTGCGCAGGTCCCTAAATGCTTGTCAATTATAATTATAGATTGTATGTGCCCGACCCACCGATTACATCGTCTTAGAATATTTAAATGTTATTGACTTTGATAAATACAATATTTAACCGTGGAATGATAATCATAAAGAGTTTATTTAGGTTTTACAATTTCATTTTAGTGATCCATTTTTAATTTTGATACATATTAAACTTTATAATAACCTAAATATATAAAAAATAGATAAACTTGGAAACAGAACGTAAAAATTTGACGTTATAGATATAAAAAAAAATTATTATCACTACGCCTTGAATAGGGTAAATGGAAAGGGGGAGAAAAAGAAATACATAAATAAAACAAAAATATACATCTATATTTTTTTTACCGGAAATTACACGGACTGAATGGATTTTACATGGCTTCAGCTGGTAAAATTCAAATTTATTAATAGTGTTAACGACAAATTGAAATTACTATAATTGTTGTTCTCACATTTCCTAAATATTAATTTGACTTTTCATTATCGTTATTTATTTTTCTTGTTAATTTTTGTTTTTTTTTACCAAATTTAGGTCAAAATATTTAACAATAATAATTGATAGATATAAAAAAAAAACATAAATAAAATAATTATTTCAATTATTTCTTTAATTCTTGTAATTTACTTAGAAACTAAAATAACAAAAAAAAGTTAACCTTCTTCAGTATATCTTCTTACTTTTCGATTGCATTCAATCCACGCAATCAGTCAAATGAATTTTATTCGCACTTAACAACTCATATGTAACTGTAATCTTTTGTATATATACATAAATGTCAATATTCAAGGTTAATTCAAACGGTTTTTTTTTTGTGAAAATTGAAAATCGCGTCATTAATATAATACATATATATATATATATGTACGTATATATATATATCAAAGTCAACAATTAAATATATGTAAACAGAAATTTTCCAAAATGCCTTCACTAATTTTTGAGTTCGTCTTTTAAATTTAAAGAAAAAAATTATTATTATTTTTTTTTTAAAATTTTATTATGATAATTTTTAGACCGTAAATTGTTAGTAGTTGTCACCATAATTTCAAGACTGTTTTTGGTTTTTTTTTAGCACACATGGGAAATTTAAAATTAACGAATAAAAAAAAAAAAAAAACAAAACAAAAATAAAAAATGATGATTAAAAGTTAAAGGTAGAGTTAAAAATAATTCGAAATGAAATTGAATTGTTACATGGAAAGTATTTTAAATGCGAATTAAAGTGATTTGAATTGAAATTTCATTGGATTTGGAATCTATCCAATTTAACAAGATTAACAAGAAGTTGGGGCGGAGCTAGTTTGCGCAGCTTAAGCAAAATGACTGTATGTAGATCAAATACCTTGCTTAAATCCATATATAAATCACGTCAGTTTGAAGACCGGCCTCAATTGAGCTTAGAAATGTCCAGCAGGATTCGAGCAAGTTTGTGAGCGTTGATCTATTTTTCATAAAATCATGTTGATTTGGAGCAAGTAAAGTAGCGCAGCGCAGTCATAGTATTTCATATCGTACACAATAAGTTCAAATAGTTAGGATAGATTCGCGATATCATTTTTTTATCCTTTTTTATGAATCGGTTTAATCTAGGCCGTTTTCCAAATTTCAGGGAATAGTTCAACTTTAAGACAAAAAAATTGACAAAGGGCTGCAAGTGATTCAGAACAAGTTTTTCAGATGGTGTCGGGGTCTGGAAAAGTTCATAGTTCACTTGCTTGATAGACAATTAATATATTCGGAATAGGTGGCAAAATTGGTAGATATAAGAATATGGATATATGTATACATCTAGCTTCTAGCTATAATATTAACGATGTATATCTAAAAATATAACCTTCAGAATTTTGACAGCAATTTTTATACAATACTACTCGTATTTACATAATCAATTTATAAATTTTAATTATATAATTTATTTACATAATGATTGATTACTAATTGATTGATTGATTGATCAAGCGAAGTCAATAATTTAATATATTTTATTTTAATAATTTAATTGTATTGAGTGAAAAATAATAAAGACAAATTTCTTATTATACATCATTACCTACTATTATTGTACTAAAAATCATTTATATTATACCTACTATTTATATCATGAAAAGATTCGCTTGGAATTAATATTTGAACGTAAAGTATACCAGATCAAAAGTTGAGTAAATCTATAAAATGAGTTAGTACAAAATTAGCGTTGAGTGGAAATATGAGTGTTTTACAAACTTGGAATATTATTATTATATCAAAAACTATATCCATTAACACTGAAAATTTATTGTTCCTAATTCTGGCTTAACTCGATAGTTTTAATATTTTATTTACTTATTTATATGTCATCAGTTAACTTTCAAACCTATTTCTCCTTCAGGATGCGGACCCATTACTTATTTATTTTTCCTTTTATTTTATTGCAATAACAAAAGTGAATGGATCAGTTCATAAAAAAATCATAAAACATTGTGTTTTGATCAGGATAATCAAATCTGTGACATTTCGGTTGAAAGGTAGGCACTCTACCTTTTGTACTACCCACCTTTAATTATTTGAAATTGTTGAATACACTTTAGAACTGTAATTTTAATTATCAAATCTGATAGTGTTTTTTTAGAATCATAAAATTTGTAAATTGAAAAAAGTGCGGTCTGAACCATATCATTATTATTCATTTAAATGATTAGATATTTAAAAAGAGACGTAGCGAAATTAAATATTTTTTTAATTATCAATTTCTTTTTAATATACAAAAATTTTAATTTGTCAAATTTCCGCAACTCACCCATCGCCAGAATTTAAATTTAATTGTTTTTTTTTAAATAAATTGTTAATTAAAATAATAATAAATTGTACGCGGTTGTTGTCTAAGATAAATCAAGAAAAAATAATATATAGTTAATAATGGGAAACAATTCATAATGAAATTGAATATTATTTTTTGCTTTAAATGATTAAACCTCCTCGAATTTCGTGGAGCGAGCGAATACTAGTTTCCTTTAATTTTGAAATGTTAGTATACATTTTTCTCTTCTTCCTTTACCTGATCTGTTCTTAATTACTTTTCGAAATGGTCTTTTTAGTTTTGATTGCACATACTTCAGCTTTTTGTTATCATTTTATTTAGCTGAACATTTCCAACATTATGTTTAAATCGTTGGTAGCATCAATGTTGTAAGTTATCTTCTGCTTACTAGTACTGGGATGTTGAGTGCTTCGGTTTGAGTGCAAAGGCAAAATCGGTTATATTAAATAATATTCAAAAAACTCTTTTAAACTTCCAATTCACAAACTCACTTCGTATTGGATCAAATTGTGTTGCTTAAATACGTTGCGTTACGTTACGTTTCGCTTCGTTCTGCTCATTTTTTATTTATTTAGATTTTCATATGGATTTAATATCATGTTGTGGTATTGTGGTTTTTTGATAAGTTTTTAATTTAAAGAATTTGGTTGTTTTTTGTGGCTTAGTATTTTGATTTGGTGTTTTTTTTTATTTTCTTCTTATTTTAAATTTTTTTTTATTTCAGTTTTAGAAAATAATTTGTTCACAAATTTTTTATTTGGAGGTAAAGTTGAAGGTGTTGACATGTCTAGCAGAGATTTTCGTTTCAATGAAAATTCAATTTAATCTTAGAAATCTTTATTTTAATTTAATTTTCATTAAAATCTTGTTAAATACTAAATTTAAATTTATGTGAAGAAAAACAAAACAAAAAATTAAAATTATGTTAAGATTTTATGTATTTCGTATCTTGCATAATAACAGCAACCTGTTAACATGAAAGGAACATGGGCTTTTTTTTTTGAAGAAGTCGTGATTTAAAGTCATGCAATTTTTTTTTTATGTTTGTATTTCTGTTATTATTTGTTGTTGTTGTTGTTGTTTTGTTATCGTATACAATTTAAAGAGGTTATTAAGTATATAGGAACTATTACTTTTACTTATAAAATCCTAGTTATTTTAGTTAGAATAAATTTATATACATTTATGGGTTAATAAAGTTTGAAATTTTTTTTTGTTCAATATGACATGATGTTTGTATATTGAAAATATTGAAAATTTTAGTTTTATAGAGGAAATCAAATGTGTACAAAATGGAAACATAGATCAATAGAAAACTCACGAATTTATAAGTTAAAATTAAAAAAAAAAAAAATAATCACAAGATTGTAAATTCATTTCATTGCCGGTTGCAGAAAAAGAAGTAAAATTTTTTTGTTGCACATCAATTGTTGAAAGTGAAATTGAGTTGACGCATATAGAAGGAAATCTGATGCAGGACTTATTATTTATATAAGCTATGAATTTGGATAGTTTTTACTATGACTATAGAGTGTCATGATTTTACATTATGTGTAGTTAACATGACTTTTTTTTTTTGTTTTTTCCTGTTACTCCTCGTGGGAGCATAGGGCATCAACTTGCCTCCTTCATTGTTCTCTGTTGTACGCAATGATCTTTATTTCCTCCCAAGTTCGTCCATATCTTGTTATCTCAGAAGTCGCAGTTCGATTCCAGGTGTTGTTGGGTCTTCCTCGCCTTCTGCTCCCTTGGGGGTTCCATTCTAGGGCCATTCTCGTTATATTATTTGATGGTTTTCTTAGAGTGTGCCCTATCCATCTCCATTTTCTGCGCTTAATTTGATGCATTATCGGTTTTTCACCTGTTATCTGCCATAAGTCCTTATTGCTGATGGTGTTGGGCCAGAATATTCTGCATATTCTTCTTTGGCATTTGTTCGCAAATACTTGAAGTTTTTGAGTGATGTTATTTGTCGTCATCCAAGTTTCACTGCCATACATAAGTGTTGACATTACACATGCTTTGAATATTCTAATCTTTGTTTTTCTAGTTATTTAGCCATTCTTCCATATTGGACTTAGTTCACCGAACGCAGCTCTTACGTAGTCTGTTGTTGACATCTTCTTCTGTACCTCCGTTTGTTTTTAGAATATTACCTAGGTAAGAGAAGCTTTCCACATATTCGACTGTTTGACCTTCTATGGCACCTTTCTTTACTTGTTTCGCTATGTTTTTTAAATTCTGTTGTTATAGCTCTTGTAATTCTGTTATAAGTACGCTGCTTAAGGTCACTTCTTTTCTTTATCAATTCCCAAGTTGCATCACTAATCCAGTTTTTTCTCTCGTGTTGGATCGCAACTCCGATCTGATTTATGTTCGCAATCACGACTTTGCTGTATGTTTAATTATCTATTGTATTATAGAACATTTATGGCATTTTTATACATTGTTCCTACACATACAAGTGTTGATATAATTATATATTGCTCTTTTATGTACATAGTCCTGTATAATAATCCAAATAGTGCGTATGAATACACAACAATGACACTATTCAGTTGGAAAGTATATGTTTAATATTTCATAATTCTGATTTAAAGTATTTAAAATCGTATTTTTATAAAATATTCTTAAATACAATATGTTCCCAGTTGTAGTTATTGTATTTCGATTTCTGCAGTTAATAGAAATTCCGTATCATCATTTCGTCTGCTTATTTTAGCACTATTTAGATCCATAAGCCTCCATCTTACGTTTTTTGACTTAGAAATTGATTGATAGATTTTGGAGGCTTTTCAATCGAATAGATAGTTTGAATTTACGCCTATCTATCTGAGTTTAAGAGATATTGAGATGTTAGTTAGGCATACATCCTTTTTTGAGCAATTTGAAATGTATTTTGACCTGTGGCTCAAAATTTAAAATGGATCAAAATTCCATATTGTTACATAAAAATATAACATTTTGTGGTAACACTGTCGAAATATTCTCATGTCTACTGTCATAGGAGTGTTTGATTTTTATGTAACAATATAGTTTGTACATAATTGATTTAACGACTCAATAAAAACGTGTTATCATATTTAATTATAGGAATATGTTATGTTATGTAATGTGCAATAATTATCTTAGTACAGTATTAATTTTTGTTATTGTTTCTTAAATGAATTTGTATTATTATTGTTGTTTATTGTTTTGTTAATTAAATAATACATTTTGAATAAAAGTAAATAAATAAAATTATGTTTTTGTTTTTGCTTAAGATTATACTTAGGGATGTGAACCTAGATAAAAACATTTTGATACTAGATAAAAACATTTTGAACCATGCCATACAAATGTCATGCAAAATATTAAAAAAAGTGGATATGGACTAAAATTGTCATTTTAATTTTTTTTAAAAATATTTATAACTCCGCATACCTTTTAATCAAATTATATAAAAATTTGGAAACAAAATCTACATCAATCAATTGCACAATTTTTGAAATAAATATACTCTTAAACTTTAAACTTGATTTTCTCCGTTGTAACTAAATGGTGTATGGATCAAAATAATACTGTTTGTAGGCTTATACCTTCTTCAAAGGATTTTCTGAATTATTTTAAGTGCTATAAAAAACGTTCAACATGACCTTTGCTAAATTTACATAAGCTGTATAGATATAAATATTTCTTAAAACAACTCTATCAAACCTATATTAGTCAGTTTCTAGTTCTAATGATTATAACTCATTAAAAAAATCTTAAATTCTCATTATACTAATATAATGATTTTCAACTTGCAATCATTAGATCTTATTCAAGTCCTTAAATTCATCATAATAATTTAATCAATCAAATTAAATAAATTCAAAATAATATCATTGACCTAGTCAAAATAAAATTCATGACTATTCATATATTATTTTTTACAAATTAATAATCTACTATTATTAATTAACTTCACAAATATTGTACAACGACAAAATAACAAATAATAAAAAAACAAAAAAAAATTATGAATGAAGTTTACGGTCCCATAATATTTGTATACACATATCTTAATGTATATATGTACTATAATTGAATGAATTCACATTATTGTAAACAACATTTTTGTTTTTAGATATACTATCATATCGATGATCGACGATGAAGCAGTAGCAGTACGAATACTGAATATAATCATTAGTCATAAAATTTAATTTCTTCCGCCTAACCATAAGTTAATAATTTTCACTTAAAGCTTTTTGTATATATAGATATATATATATATATATATATATATGAACCTCCTCTATTTGAAAACTAATTTTCTTGTTGCACCGCATTCATTGTCACCATATAGTAATTATTACTATGCTTGATTACATACTAACTATACATATATTATGTATAAATAAATACGAAGATGATTACATGTGTCAAAAACGATTTGTTGTAAACGTGTTCGATTACATGAATATATACTAGTGTTATATAAATAATAATAAATCTAATTTTGTATGATTGCCAAGATATCTTGCAATAGATACTAATGGTTTTAGATAGCTGGTGCATTAGACTTGGGTAAAAAAAAAAAAAAACAAAATTTAATGCAAATTTAGAAATGGTTGATTGTGAGCATATTGCGTTGTCAACTTAAAAACAATTCATTATTTATTTTATTTTTTTTTGGTTTTGACCCTTAATTATTATAATTATGAAATATAACGAGTTGGTATTTGAATTTTTTCCAACTAGAAATATTTTTCATTACAGGAAGGCAGGCAGGCAGGCAGTATAGTGTGTATTGAAATAGTGTTTATTAAATTTAATAAAATTTTGAAGTTTAATATCAAGGTAATATTTTTATATTATGAAATTTTAAAATTTTGTTTTTTTTTTTTTTTTGAGTTGGATTTAAAAATAATTAAAAATTCCTATCATGTTAAAACTTTCGATTTCCGTATTTAAAATGAAATTTTAGATATGAATTTCAATTTAAGGTAAAAGAGAAAAATGATTTTGGGATTGAGTAAACTTTTTTTGAATAAAATTTTGTGAGTTTGGTCAATATTTTGTTTTTTAATCAATTTAATTAAATTAGATTTTGAGTTTGAAATTTTTGAAGTTTTTAATTTTTTTTTTTTAAATTCATTTATTTCACTTTCATTTTCGTTGATGGCATTTCAAAGTAATGAAACAAAAAAAAAAAAATGAATTTTGGGTTTCTTTACGCAAAAATAAAAATACAAAGAAAAAAGGAAGAAAAAATTATGTGAATAAAATTTTGATTTTAATTTTAACTATAAATAATAATAAATTAATATAATTAATATAATTTAATAAATTATAGCTTTATTTGACTAATCATAATGTTTTATTGATTCAACAGAAACAATGTTATTAATCTTTGTTTATCTCAACTTATCATTTTCTAACAGGATGGTAACACAATCTCAAATTATAAAAATACAAATTCCTAAATCTACAATGTTCTAAAAATTTCTAAAATGTCAAAATCAAAATTTAAACTTACAAAATCATGAAATACAAAATCCCAAATACATCACCTAACCCCACAATTACCAATTAATGTTCTTATCAACTTAATTGCCCATTAATGGTCCGTTTAAATCAATTGATGAGTTATTATTACACATGAATGTTGAACTCATCAATTTAATATCAATTTTTTTGACATTTTGCAATGACATACTGTGGAAATATATTTTAATAAATATATTTAGATTAAATTGTTTTATATATATTAATAAATAAAACGGAATATATTTTTTCCCAATAACTTATATTAAACTTGAAAAAACTGTCTAAACGTTCCCAAAAACAAGTAATTTTTTTAAATCAGCTGATTTTGACACTATAGATTAATGAGAACATTGACGAGAACATTGGAGCAAAATTTATAATCGCTGCTATACAACGTTTATTATATACCGTTGAAAAAGAAGTGAAGGGAGTTCTCCAATGGTATAAAAATAGATAACTATAGAGTTTCTTTAAAGATTTTAAAAATTAGGGTGGTCTCTAGAGACTATAGGGACATTTTTTTTTTATTCTAAAATTTTCATTTTGAACTCTAATATCTCTAAAACGGTAACACTGATCCAGAACAAATAAGTTTCATATAAAAGGCTGGTAAGATCCTTACAATGTTGTTGTAAAGATATAAAATATATAAAACTTTATATAAAACACTACAAATTTTTTGAAATTTTTTCAAAAGGTCAATTTGACCTTTAAATGACCTTCTCATCAAAAATGGTCTTCTATGAAATATTTGTGACAGTTTCAGATACCGTTATGTAAATCGCATCCTTCTTTTTCAAAGTTTATCCCAAATAATTATATGTGACAGCTACTATTATTGACAGGTCTAATAACTACGGCCTGTTCGTTGCTCTAGGTCAAGTGGTCTTATATTCTATTTCTATTACAATTGTGAGTTCTGGGATTCAATAGGGTTTGTATTTGTATAGTGACGAGCTATATTATTACGTTTATTGTTCAAAGAGCATGATATAAGCATTCAGTTTAGTTAAATAATTGTTTCTATACATTCATTATACATATATATTAAATATGGTGTCTCCATCCTATTTTCCTAATTCTTATTTTTTCATATTATTGTAATACTTTATTTAATTATGTTTTAAAATTAGTATTTTTAATCGACTCTATCAGTTAATACAAATACAAATGATTATAAGATATTGTTAATATATCTTAAATATTGTTAATATATATTTGACTATAGTTTAGTCTTAAGCTTTCCATATTATTGACCTAAAACTAAACTATAGTTAAAATTTAATTAGAAAATACGAACTTACTAATATTTGACCCCTCCTCAAAAATTCGAAGAAGTTTGATACAAATGTCAATTCATTATGAATTGCTTTCCATCTTCATAAATTTATCCTTGGAAATTATATTTTTTTTTTTTATTGATTTAACTTAGACAACAACCGCATGTAATAATTTATTTAAAAAAAAAATTTAATTTAAATTTAATCCTGGCGAAGAAAAGAACAAACTGGTAAATACTGAGCTTTACCGGTGAATTTGATAATTTGTATACTAATAAGCTTGTATACTAATTGAAATTTAAAATCTTTTTAAAAAATATTTAATTTCGCTACGTCTCCTATCTAAATAAATATAATAATGAAAATCGGTTCAGATATTTCTACCATACTTATTTTCAATTTACAGATTAAATATAATGATGATTAGATCTCCTGAATATAAACATTAACTAGTAAACGTTCTTAGGGCTCTACTCATTTTTTTTTTTTAAACAAGCATTCAAACAGTCGCATTAAAAACTGTTTTCTATGAGTGGATTATCTATGAGTGGAAACAGTATTATATACATGTTATTTCTACAAAAGTCTTGATAATTCGTACAATTGACATACATAGAGTATAATGTTTAGAATATATTATTCATAACAAAAATAAATATTTATTTATAACTTATGAAACTATTTAAAATCGAATAATTGGTTCATTCTCATCATTTATTTAACTCACAAAATATAGATTCATTTACCCTAAATCACAAAATTAATTTTCAGTCAACTTCAATTCACTTTCATAGTGTATAATTATTTTTTTTTTTAAATTTAAAATACACATAAAATGTACTCCATTTTTTGTGTCCAATTGAATGACCTTGGAGGAGGAGAATAAAATAAAATGTTTATAAATATAAGTGTGCATGAATATACATACATTACATACATGTACTCATGTATTTTTTTTAAAAATTTGGATCACTTAACAATTAATTAAATTGTTTATTATTGTTGTGAATGAGAGACAGTGATATTATATACTATACATTCTGAAATAGCATCAAAACTGTATCAACGGTATGTTTTTATACATATATGTATTATTATATTTAGTAGATAATATAATTATTGTTTCAGAAATACATACATACCCTTATTATACAAATTTACATCTTAACAAATCTTTATTTAAATTAAAATATAACTTCATTTTGAAAATAAGGCAATATTAAAACAAAAAAAAAAAAAACATTTTAATGTGGGAAATATAATTTTGATTGTAAAACAAAAAAGGAACAAACATAATTTGTTGCTATTATTCAATAAATATATATATATATATATCTTAACGCAACGAAAAATACATGTATACAATAAAATACAATAATAATGTCATATCATTTTCAAAAGTAGTATAACAAAATGTAAAATTTACTAAATTAGCAATAATATAAAATTTATATTATTTCATGACAATTATTGTTACACCAGATTTTACTGCTATCATTGTTGTATTCGTAGATGGTTGTTCAATATTATGCTGTTTTGAATTCTGTCATGAGATTTTGTTTTTTTTTTTTTTTTGTAATTCTGTCAATTTCGCAATGGTCTTCTTGTATTCGAATTTTTTTTTTTTTTGTGGTTATTTTAAGTTTCTGTTTTGTGCGAAAATACTCTTAATACCAAACTCATGTTTAAATGATGACATTGACGAACGGAAGTGTTCCACTTGAATTCAAAGAAACAAAAAATCAAAAAATTTTGTTTTGGTAGTACGAAAAATATTTAGAAATTAAAAAAAATCTGAGAGTTGATGATAGTAAAAAAAAATTGTGTTTTTTTTTTATTGTTGATGATTATTCTACTTGTTGTTTATTGCATTCATAAAGTTGCTGTTGTTGTTGTTTTTATTGTTGTAATGAAATATTTGAATTGATCACGGGGAATCATATTTATTTGTAATTTTTCTTTTTTTTTTCACAATTTATAAATTATATTTTGTTGCAGCATTCCAATTGTCATCCAAAACATCATCAATGTTAGTTGCTCTTTATTCTGTTTATGACAGTTTCAGTTAATAGTGTTTTTTTCCTTTCTTTATTTTTTGTAGTTCAGATGATTGTGAATTTTAATTTTTTTGTATAAGCGGAGAGTTATTGTTATATATGTATATATAAGAGTATATAATGTTAGTATATGTACACATATAATATAGATATGTGTATTAAAGATTACTTTAGATACAGGGTGTAAATTATTAATGTATTACTTATTGGTTTGTTTAGTGTAAATTTGTTTTAACCCATTAACAACGGCTACCAGAACCCGTTTTCAGAAATTAATAATTTTTTAACAGTGGTATATTTTTAGTTCCAGATACTCAAATATAAAATTTCGTGGGGCTGTTGTTCCTAGATCCTGAGATCTAGCCTGTACTTTATATAGTACAACCGCTATGAGCAGTACAAAAAAAAATAAAATTTTAAAAATTAAAAGCAATGTTAATTTTTTTGTTTATGTTAGGCTTCCTAAATTTTCAATGTTCAGGCTTACACTGGAATTTTTTGATGAGCTTGTTTAGAGCACGCTTGACATAATTGATTGGTCTTATATGATCAAAATTGGTTATGGTTCTGCAAATACTATTGTCCATCCACTGTACAGCTAATAAATCATTTGTTTAATCATATCTGCAATTTCAATGATAAATAAAGATTGAAAAATTTAATAATTATCATTATTATCTATAATCAAATTTACCACGAGGTTTGGTTTTAAAAGTTTTTTTTTTTTTTTTTGTTTAAAAAACAAACTTTAAGTCGGTTTTCTTGAACAGTAGCTGTGGCATTAAATTTCATTTTCTTTAAAACTTTCATTAAGGCATGTGTCGTAAAGAAATTATCAAAAAAAACATTATGCTGACTTGGCTGTGATATTTTTAGAAAATATCCAAATTGTAGAAAACTATCTCTAACCATATTCATCACTGGTCTTACTTTACATATTTTGTCAGACGATAAATAAATTTTTACATTATCTGCAAATGTAAATATCATTTAATTGATAAACAGTTACAAAAATTACCAGTCAGATATTGGTCGTAAGCAGACGCTCTAGCTGCATATGTAGACGGAATTGAAATTGGTTCAGCTCTATTAAATAAACTTTCTTTATAGTTTTTATTTTCTTCTAGAATATCTGACTCAACAGTACCAAGAACATCTTTTGGCATGTTGTTTTCAAAAATATTTTGTTCATTTATTTCTTCATAATCCTTTAAAAATTTAAATTTAAATCGGTATCTGTAACAATACATATTTAAAAAAATTTCTTCAGAATCATTATTTTCATAACTATCTTCTTGCAGAAGAGCTTCAATTGCTTCTTCAAGGCCTTTAAATTGATTTTTTCCATAAATTTTGTTTTGTTTTCATTTAAGTGCTTTGACATATTCTGAAAAGAAGGAACAAAATTTTTTTTTTTGTATACATTTTTAACTGTTTTCTTTTTATAGTACACCCAAATTTATTGACGTAAAAAACTTTTTTTTATTCTTACATTGATTTTGTTTACCTTTATTTATCAAATTTAATTTATTTCGCATAATAATAATGCTATAATTAATTTTTTTTTATTATTAATAAATAACACCTCCACTTTTACACAAACTTTAAAAATCACACTTTTTCTAGGTAAAAAAAATGACATTTATCTGAAGTTAAACCAGTGTTGCTGCACATTACTTTATTTTGAATATTTTTAACTTTATTTTAACGCAAATTTTTCCAAAAAAAATAACAATAGCTTAGTCACAATAACTTAAACAGTTACACCTATTTTGCTGTACTATATATAGTACAACCGTTGAAAATGGGTTAAAATACACGCACATATAGGCCTACATTTCGAAAGGGAAAAGGGGCTGTAGTTGGCCTGCAGATTAATCTGTAGGTCCACTGTGTATAAATAAATAAATACAATCAATTGCTTGCATCAAATTTTTTATTGCACTTTGTGTACAATGTTTAATAATTTAGTTTAAGAGTACGTTGTTGCTACGATAATAGGCTATGGGTCAATGGCAAATCCTTTGTAATTGAAATTCAATGTGTTTTAATTTAGTTTAGAAGCCCCTTAATGCCACCATAATGCTTTGTAATGGAAATACAATGTTTATGTTAGTATGTTAATTTAGCAGTCCGTTGCTGCCATCATAATAGGCTACGTGTGGGTCAATGACGATTATTTTGTAATTGAAATACAATTACTGCGCTAAAATTTGATGCAAATAGAAAAGGACGAATTCATACCATGGTACAAATTTATTCTTAAGTTAGTTATATTTTTCAGAACCTTGAATAGTTTATATTGCGATAGTATTTCAAAATCGTATTGACCATTTAATTTACATAATGTCACCACCAGCACTTAACGTGTATATTCAATAACGATTTTGATTATCTCATGCAGGTCCGTTGATCAATAAATAAATAATTAATTATGATTTTAAAGATAATTATTGATTTTTTCTATTTATATGATTATTAATAATGTTATTTAGTATTAATTGTGATTATATCTATTAATTGTTATTATGTCTTCACGCGCAGTAGAATCGTAAGTAAATAAAATTTGAAAATTTTACACTACATGAACGATCGATCAATTACACAATAAAAATTGAAAAGTAAAAAATTACAAAAAATAAAATAAAAATATTAAATATTAAAAAATATGTATATATGCAGTAGGCAATTTCTGCCAAAAATATGATTCTAAGATGCGAGACGATGCTTAACGCTTAACGTGTAATATGAACATCAATATGTCTTATTACTGATCATTATCCATTCAACAAGATACAGCTGATAAATCAAAATTATATAAAGAAAATGCAGGTGCTCACTAACAGAACAATTAGAAACAATGAAGTCTGAGAAATGGCCAAACAAGAACCAATAACCAAACAAATAAAGCAGAGAAATGGAGGTGGATAGGCCACACCCTTAGAATACCTACGAATAATATAGCAAAGCAGGCATTGAATTGAAATTCGCAGAATAAAAGAGAAAGGAGTAGACCGGCGTAGGAAACATGGCCAAGATCAGTGCATAAAGAAATAAAGATTAACAATAGAACATGGAATGAAATTAAACATCTAATGCAGAACAGAGTTAGATAAAAAGTTTTGTGGAAGCCCAATGCTCACAAACAGAGTGATGGTCCATCCAACATATACATCTTTTCAAGATTGGTAAGTCCAGCACAGATAGATGCAGATTCTGCTTAGAATAACAGGAACCCGCTTCATCTCATATAATATTTGCTTGCGGCGCCATATCTTACAAAATACATAAATATTTCACCAAGGACATAAACCTGCAATTTTAGGATAATAAACAATAGATTTGTAGTACAATAGGTTATGTCTACCTAGAAGTCCATTGATCAGTTTATAACATACCATTACTGGTCGATGATATGTGAAAATGCGTACGGGTACACTCCCCATCGAAAAAAAACACTTATGTGAAAATAGAGAATAGATCATTTTCCAAAAAATTTTATTTATTCATTTCGAATAAATTTCGATAGTATACTAAAATTCTAGTCTATCTAAACACTCTGTTAAATCACATTGATGCGAAGTTATAGGTGTATAAAATTGGAAAATTCTTATGAATTAAAACACATATAAAATAAAATGCTTTTTGAATGTCTGAAGGCGATTGTAGACACGTAAATATTATGTTCACTAAATATGTGTGATTGCTTCTATTGTTTTTATTAAAAAATTTTTTACTTGTCACTAAATGATCTTAATATATAATTTAAATGTAATAAATCATATTATATATACATAACTTGATTGTCTTATTATAATAATAATATTTTATTAAAATGAAAGAATTTTGTTTTTTTTTGACACTTAAAATTAAATAACAGAAAAATAAATTTTATTATTTGATATTGAGTTGCAAAATTTAATCCAAGTTAAATTTTTTAATGTCTGATAATATTTGTTAGGCCTATTTTTAAATTCTTAAAACTCTTCTTGATCTTGTAAATTTTCCATTTTATTAATTTTATAAATATTAATTTAAAAATATTTTGCTTTATTAAATTTTTCATTTCAGGTTTTTGTCTCAAAATAAAGTTATACAATCAGATTCGTGTGGATATTGTTATAACGTTAAGCGGTTGGAATGTAATTTCATATTTTCTATGTAGACATTTTCAAGTTCTATAAAATCGTATAAATATCTCAAGAATATTTAATTTGAATTTACATTAAAATATTTTCACATATAAATAACTAAATACAGTTTTGTAAAATCAAATTTTGGTAGCGTTGACAAGCGTAGAAAAAGAAAGAAGCAGGAGGATGAAATAAATATTAAATTTCGGTCAACTTATTAAATGCCACTGATTCTGTATAGTACTGGTATAGTGCGATGAGCGGTAATAAAAACGACCAGTACCATATTTTTCAGATACATTCAAATACTACGGTATGATAACGTCGACGATATTGGTTTAATCGCCAGATTACTATGAGCGGTTGTCGATGCTTTTAACCAGATTAATGAAGCGAAATTAATTAGTCTGAAACTAAATGACGATAAAATAAAATGTATGTGGTCGACAAATATAAAAGCCTCTTCTCAACATCATATTGATCAAAAAATCATTACCCACACCTATAGTTATGCAGTAGTTTTCCAAAATTTTTACATGTTTTGGAAGCATGGTTAAAACGACATTAATATATAAGTTAAGTCTTCTTCGTTTTGATAACCCGTGTTTGTTAGTTGGTTTCGTAGTCTTCAAGGATACCTGATGTTGTTATCACACTCAAATTATTCTTCAATGGTATGCTGGAAAGGTATTCCCAAGTGGCATAGTGCCCGCAAAGCAGAGCTGAAGTTCAATATATTCTTCCTCTATTTTACATATTCTGCATAAGTTGCTTGCGGTTAGACCCATTTTATAAAGGTGTTTATTTATGAGGCAGTGGCCTGTTATTATTCCTGCAAAGGTGTATATCTGTTTCCTATTGAGACTTAGCAGAGTTTTGGTTTTTCTGAGCAAGACTTTAAGCGTAGGAATTTTTACTTGATAATTTCCAGGAATGCTGTCCCACAAATCTTCAGTTTTTTGCTTAGAAGAATTTTGGTTTTGGCGAGCGTTTAGGGATGAGCATTATTGCTTGACGATTTTCAGAAATTCTTAGCTTTTTGCTCTATCCAGGCTTTTAAGTTTATTTACATTTTAATCGTGCTCTGGGAAATCACACAGAGCAGCCTTGGTCCTATGAAAGACGTATCGGACGCTTTTTATGCTAGATAATCTGCAGCTTTGCTTCCTGCTATGCCAGAATCCCTTGGTATCTACATTATTGTGATTTCATTTGATTTTGTCAGGGTTTTAAGTTTTTTTTTTTTTTTTTTTTATTATATAGCCAAAACTTAGGTTTTGAACCTTTTAGTACTTGCGTACCGTTGACCATTTGAAAAAAGAAAGGATAGTTAAAGGAGAGGAAAGAAAAAGGAAGAAGAAAAGTTTTGTGGGAAAAGCGAACAATGTTGTTAATATTCGTCTTAAACCTCTGTAAATCATAAGTAAAAAATCCTTCCCTCATTGGGAATGCTTCGATTGGGACGCGATTCCACAATCGAGATGTTCTTACTATAAAAGAATTTCCATAGCCGGACTTAAACCATCTCGGAATTTCCACTGTGAAAGGGTGTGCACTTGATGCCTCTCGTGTTATGCGACAGAATTGCTTGAGAGGAGGAAGAAGTGACTTTAGTTCCTCGGAACAAGTGCCAACACCAAGTAGATATCTATAAAATAGAGAAAGTGCTCCAACAATACGACGATGACAAAGTGGTATATGGGATGAGGTCACATTTATGTTGCCTATAAGACGAATGGCGCGGTTTTGAACTTTGTCCAAAAAATGTAAAGCAGTTTGTGGTGCACCTGCCCATAAATGTGAGTTATCCTCCAGCTTGGGTCGTATATATGCTTTATAGATTTTTAAGAGGTCTGGAGATGAAAAATAAGCTTTGCAGCGACTTAAAAAGCCCAAATATTTGGCGGCGCTTTTCGCAATATCGAAAATATGCTCATTCCAGTGCATATTTTGATTCACTCGCATCCCGAGAATGTTCAAGTCTTTGAGTCGCTGAATAACTTCATTTTGAAGCCGGAGAATTGGTTCGAATGTTGTTAGCTTGTTACTAACAAGACAGCTTTGAGTTTTTGAAGTGTTAAACTCGACTCTGTTTGCTCTACCCCAGTGGACAATTTTGGCTAAGTCGTGATTCAGTGCACCAGCCACCATTGTTCTTTTGGAGTTGACTGCTGAAGCTGTAGCATTATTTGTTTTAAGAAAATCATATGATGCTACTAGAGTGCTGTCATCAGCAAAACTATGGATTGGATTGAAAGTTAATTTGAGAAGGTCATTAATGAAAATGAGAAATAGGGTAGGTGAAAGGACCGAGCCTTGTGGAACACCAGCATTGATTTGAAGTTGGTCGGAAACATTAATGAAAATGAGAAATAGGGTGGGTGAAAGGACGGAGCCTTGTGGAACACCAGCATTGATTTGAAGTTGGTCGGAAGAACTATCGTCAACTGAAACTATGATAGATCGATTTAAGAGAAAGCTTTCAATCCATTTAGAAAAGGTTGGACCGAGGCCTACAGCATCGCATTTTGCTATAAGAGCGGAATGCCAGACTCGATCAAAAGCCTTAGATATATCCAGAGCTACAACAGCAGCTTCACCAGATTAATGAAGATTGGTGTTAAGCTTTTCGCAGAGGCATGTCATGAGATCACAGGTGGAACGCTGAGTTCGAAAGCCGTATTGACTATCATGAATTAAGTTTTGGAAATAATGGAAGTAATCAAGTATTTCTAAATAATCCCATTCTAGCTTAGATGTCATGGTATATAAATTAATAGCTAATATGGTTGCTTTACTATCCGAGAGAATGTAGATTTTACATTTTTTGTAATTTCTTTTTGAATTCTCTCGCTCACAGAATTCCATATAGCATGTACTTCGGCTTGGAAAACTGTGTACTTCAGTTTGGAAATCTATGTACAACTGGCTTGGAAAACTAACATAGAGTCTGGTTTGAATAAATATTGGCCCTGAGGCTTTTTCAATATACTCCTGATCCTACACCATTCATTTTCCTGGAGCCGTTAATATACCATACTAATGATCCGTTGTCGAAAGGGGTGATCAGATTTCCCACGTCTCCCTGCTTGGCATGATTATATTGAAAGGTGTCTCAAAATTATTTCATGACAAGCATCAGTTATTATGCAAATTTTCTCATGCATTTTGAAAATGTTATTTGATTGAAATTATTATACTCTTAAATAATGTGAAAATCTACATAAAATTTCATATTTTTTCATTCAACGACATTTTATTGCTTCATTTCATCACTTTGGATTGATATACTTTTCTTTCATATAAATTAAATAGAATTTCATTTCATTTCATATAATTTATTTATTTTTCATTTTATAATTATTATACAACATGTATAAAATATCACCTAGATTGGTCGTTATTGAATAGATAAATAATAATATTCATCTTTGTCGTAATACCATCCATCCATCCATCCAGCTATTGCGTAAAACCATTTCATTTTTCATCTAATTAAATAACATATTTTGTTTCATTTTATAATTTGAAATGCTATAATTTCTTCAAAACATAATTAAAAATATTATTAAATTGTTGATTTGAAATCAGGATGCGATAATAGAAAATTAAAAAAAAAAAAAAATTTATTTCATATTTTATAATTTAAAAAAATCATTTATTATTTTTTTTTTGTGATCAATTTTGTGATTATAATATTTATGATATTGCAAAAAATTAAAATTATTCAATAAATTATAATAATAATTAAAATATGTATTACAATAAATAATTTAATGATCAACATTTACTGCTATAATATTTTAATTGAATTAATGAAATGAAGTTGATATGCTATAAAATTTGGTATTAAAATGGGTGAATTTATAATTGTGATTTGCTGAATTAAATAATCAGGAATTGAATAGCTCTGAATCACATTAAGAGCGATATAAGAAAGTTATACAATTTATTATTGTTAATGTAATGAAATTTGAGTAAATTTAGGTTTCGATTACCACCGAATTCAGCAAATTGTTCTGATTGAAATGGACATTTTTTACTATTTTATATATAGGTTGACAGAAAGAAAAGCTTGAAAGATAAGGTGTACATTACTAATTAAAAATATAGATAGATAGTGATAATTCTCATTCTAATACTAACAACATAATAACATAGATAGTACTAATGAAAACGGACAATTGAAACTGATTGTTTTCAGTCAATGTCCCTGCCAAATTATTTAAAAGATATAATGAATACGTAACGTACTTGATTTTTATATTTAATAAAAATAAAAAATTTAGTTGAGTGTAAATAGGTTTATTTATTTACACTCAACTAAATTTTTTTTATATAATTAAATAAATTATTAAATTTAAATAATTAAATTTATTAGTATGGATATTTTGAATGATTTCTTAGAATCAATTAATTTGCTTAGTACAATACGTAAATGATATTTGAAATACATGAATTGTGTCGTTCTGAGAAAAACGTGAAAAACCTATAACATATTTTTTAAACATAGTCTTCAGATTTTTTTTTTTTTTTAATTTAGAATGGCTAGCATATTTAACAATAATAAAGAAAAAAAAATAGCATAACTCATTGCATAATATTAATTTTAAAATTTGTAAACATCAGGTTTTGAAATTGACACAATATTTGTATCTGGATTTGCATTTTATATATTGTAATTTATCGGAGTTTGACCTTAACAACTCACATTAAGTGTATTGAAAAACAGTTTTTTTTTTATTTCGGAAGTATATTTCAAAATAAACTGTGACAATGTAAATGTCTTAAAAAAAACTTTAACCTGATGTTATGTAAAAAAAATTAATTGTCAATGTTATCTGTAAAATAAGTTGGCAACATTGTAAAATTAGAGCTTCCTGAGACATTGTATTTTAATTAATTTGTAATCAAGCAAAATGAACAGACAGTTTTTATTAACACTGTCCAACTGTCAAACCGGTCGCAGAGACATCGTCAACAACAATTGTGATCATGGAGACAATGTCTCAAGCTTTTGTGAACTTTTGTAGACATTTAAGATCATAAGAACGTTGTATTCAACTTTGTGTTGAGACATTTACGATGTGAGGGAAACTGATCTTGTTCTTATGTGAAGAGTAAAATGCCTTGACAAATCTCATAGCATCTTGTGCCTCAACAATGTTGCATTTTAAACTTTTGTCTTTTTGAAAAACACAATTTGGAATTACTGGAGAAATTATCTGTTTATATCTTGCAGACAAATTCGAAAACTTAATAATTCCACAGTTTATTGAAGAATTAATATAAATATTTACCTGAGCAACTTTTAGCTTGTTCTCGTTTTGTTACATTTTTCGCTTTCTTTTTAGGTTTTTCTCCTTTTGAAATTCGAATTGAATGATTTTCATTCATAATTTTCTAACATGATTTTAGGGAAATTATTGTATAGATAACATTGATAATATTTTAAAAAAATTTAATTATCTTTATCTTAAAACATGTCTTTTTTCAATGAAAAATAACTTTGCATTAACATTTATTTAAATTTTCAAATTTTAGCGCCAAAGTATTTATTTTAATCATAATCAGCTTTTGCAAAAAACCAGTTAAAATATACTTTAATATATCGGTTTTTGCTATGTAACCATTTCAACATGTACATAAATATCGACTTTTGAATTCAATATTTTTTGCAAATATCGACTTTTGCATTAAACCTCAATTTTAAAAAAGAAAAAAGGTTTTAAAATATCGGGATTTGATTTAGTTTTTATAAATAAGATTATAGATCTACAAATTATTGTTCAAGTGTAGTTATCGGTGTTTACATTTGAACGACACAATTATTTTAATAATAATAAAAAATAATAATATATAAATATTGTCTCCATAATGTTTTAAGCTGATAAGCTTGCTAAAAATGCTACAGACATGGATCCTGATTCTCAGCAGTTGATGGTAGTCGACGACCACAGAGGGTTAATTAAAAGAAATGTTTCACATGCATATGAAGCTATATGGAATAACGAACCAACGACTAATAAACTAAAACAAATAAAAAGGTCAACTGCTCCCTGGAAAAAGCATTGATTCTGTAAGCCGAAAAAACGGATGTATAATTACAAGACTGAGGATAGGACACTCGCGACTTACGCATAAGTACTTATTTGACGGACCGACCAGAAGTCTACCTACATGTTCCTGTGATGGCCAGACACCAGTCAGTATTCAGCACATTTTCGAAGCCTGTCCGCGCTACAAAAATGCAAGGAGTATAAATTGTATCGGGGGGTTAAATATTCTCGCTGTGAAATTTAAATATTTTTGTTATCTATATTTATTTTCTTTCTTTCTCGCTCTCTCAGTTTACATAATTTAGTATATTTGTTTATTTTTACATTTAATTTTTGTTTATTTTAATTGTTACTTTCATGTTACATTTCATAGCTATGTAATTTGTTTAAGACTAAATTTAGTATATATTTGCTAAAAAAAAAAATAGTATATGGCCCGAAAAACCTAATAAGGTTCAGGGGCCCGAAATAAATTTTATTCAATTCAATTCAATCCATAATGTTTTGGCATATAAATTGGTCACAAAATTCGTCTTTAACAATTAATTTACGTATATAGAATGCGTTAATAGCAATCCAGGCTAAATAGAAAAATTAATGCAGTCCAATTCTTTGGTTAAGATTCTAGATTAGAAATATTCAATAAAAACTACACAAAAACAAAAAATAGCAATTTAGAAAATCGATTTTAAACACTTCAATCAAATGACATTAAAACTCACCTCACTTACCATTATTAGGAACTTACAATAATTATTTCGCAATCATTTTTATTTGAAATAAAAAAATTCTTTAAATAATATTACAAAAATTTCAAGTTTCAAATGTATTTTTTATTCTTAAAACCAAAATAATTAACTTAATTATTTATATTTAAAAAAAAAAATATAGAAACATTATTTAAAAAAGTCAATAAAATTTTTTGCAACAATTTAATTTGAAATTCTAGAACTATTGAACTCTTGAAATCCTCATACCAAAAACAACAATATTCTGTGTACATAATTAACATTGTGATATTTCAAATCGTCATGGTTGTAAATTTTTTCTGTTGTTCTTGTTCTTTTTTTTGTTTTTTTTTTTTTTTGAGACGATCAACCATTAGCCATCTAGCATCATGATGCACCAATTAAAAATTTTTTTTTTGTTTTAGTGCTAGTAAAAAAATATATATATATATATATATAAAAAAAAAATTAAACAATTTTATTGCATAACAAGTTGAAGTCACAAAATGACACCAATTTCTGTATATTGCATTCTTTCAATCGATAACCTGTGGCAATTTTACTAGTTTTATATTTTACATCGTTTTACAATAATTCATTTTATTTAGAAAAATTTCAAATGATCGATGTTCATGTTATTTAGATGAATGTTATTTAATTGTTGTTGTTGTAGCCGAAATTTAAAATAAATGAAGTCAAAATGTTTTGATATTAGACACAGTTCTTGGATGTGAATATTGTATACTTCCTTATATCTATTTTATTGATTCTATTGAAGTAAGTTATTCGTATGACTTAAATACAATTTTTTTTAATAATTTATATTCCACATAATTATAGCATTAAATTCCAGTTTTGGATAAAAATATTTCATTAGTTAAAATTTATGCAATTATTTTTAAAATAAATAATTTAATATTTTCGAGATTTTTACATTCGAATAAATAAACAATAATGAACCTCTTAATATATATATATATATATATACCGATTACATTGAAATAATTCTTAAAAGTTGTTTCAGAAATATTACAAATCGTATCAATAAAGTCATTACTGTCACAATAATTTTGAAAAAAAAAACAAAAAGCAAGAACAAAAAAATAATAAAAACAATTTAACCGAGCCGGTCAGTTTAAAAATTGAAATTTTTCTTAAAAATCAAAAATGAATCGAAACTAAAAATTCTATGTAATTTTAAAAAAATCATACCAAATGATACCAAAACTTACCTATATACTACTCTATTGCAAAAAAGTTGGTTCATCTTTAAACTAACAATATCACAATAACAAGTGTTGTATAGGTAATTTATTATATTTAAAAGATTTGATTTTAAATTTCTATATATTTGATCTTACCTATGATTTGAGATGATTTCTAATAATTGATCTATAAATATTTGATTTTAAATCTATAATATTTGATATAAAATATTTGATTTTATTTCGCATCTACTGAGATTTTATGGGAAAAATCAGAAATCATTATGCTAGTACTGAAACCAATAATTAAATTACAAACAAAAGTATGGGTCAACTTTTTTGCAGTAAAGTAGTATAATAGTAATACAATCCAATTACAATGATGATAAATCTGTATAGTATGTTTTTAATGATTAAATACAATTATTATTGTTATATATATATTTTTTTTTTTCGTTTAGTTGTCAATAGAAACGTGTAATTTTGTTAATAGTATAGTTATATTTTATAATACCAAACATATTAAACTATTTCAATTAACTGCCATGTTCTTTAAAAAAAAAAAAAAAAAAAAAAAACACAAAAAAAAATTATATAATCTTTAACTGACGTTTGGCCCAGTTTCTAAAAGATGGTTTTTATACTCTGCTCGAACGTATAGTTATTAAAATCGTAAATAATATTTTTCAAACGACCAACTGTTACAAAATTTTGAATTTTTATTTTTTGAAGTGAATTTTATTTTTGAAATTAATTGGTAAACTAAAAAGTGTGAGAATTGCAACTAAGTAACACTTTTGTAATTATTATCCAAATTTGGTTTGAAATATTTGAACAATTTTTATGTTAAATGCTGACCAATTGCATTTAATTGAATCGTTTAGTAATAAACTTTCCTTCAAATAATTAAAATTTACTGTCATGTCAGTAAAATGTTTTAATATATTATTTATAAAATTTATTATCTCAAAATATTTGTCGTAATTTTGTGAAAAAAAATGAATATAATTTATTGTAGGTATACATTGGCGGTTTATTTTTGTTCAAACATGCTTGGGCAACAAAGATGTTCTGTCATGGTCTGATAATTAGTCCCATAATGTTATTAAGTAGGCATTATGCCACTTTGAACATTTGGAATGCAGGTTTACTTAATTTAAATATATTTCTTACCTTTCATAGCCTATTTGAGGGCGTGGTAGTTTTTCTGTCTTCAAAATTATTCACAGAGATGTAAATACAAGTTTTTATATATCGTTATGTACCTAATATTATGTCTTTGATAAATAAATTCAAATAAATAAAATTGATTTGTTAAGAATGCATTTTCATATAAAGCTTATACGTTTTTTGATGTTTATTTCATCATGTATTCTTAAAGGGTTATGTTGTCATTACGTACATAAATGGGACCTTAATGGTGTCTCTCAACAATGTTTAAAAAATTTTCGAAAATGTGTGAGCAAAAATAGTTGATAATTTTCTAGGTTATTGATTTCATCACTGATCATTTGGAGTTGAGACATTCAAAAATTTCGGTGTGGTTGTAATTGTCAGTTATAATCTAATGAAGGTTCTATTATTTTTTTTAAAAACTTTGATTATTTTTTTTTTTTGTAAATTTATCAGTATTAGCATATACTGATTTAATCTATGGTTTGTATACGAGTAAATGATGGTAATTAAATAGTGAATGAAATAGTCTGAAGCCCATGAAAAGTTTGAAAACATTATTCAAATGACTAGAACTGTAAATTCAGAAATGAAAATGAAAATTATTGAAAATATAAAACTAACAACAGAAATTATTATGAGGGCTTATAATTTTTCTATATTGTAATAACAATGCTAACAATTCTTTATTCACTTCAGATAAACACTGGTTGGTATCTAATATAGTTAGATAGAATAATAATCATTTTTGAAGAAAATTTTTAGTTAACTTTTATACAAAATTTCATCATACTTTGATTTTGTGTTCATATTTTACACCTGCATATATAGTAATTATATAACGCGGATAGGTAAAGGATGATCAACACAAATGATTAATTGACTAGTCCTGTACAATAATCGTAACAGTCTGTATTCACATTCACGAATAATAAATGCCAAGTAATCTGTCAACATCTTCTTTATATATCATCCTCTTCCAATATTATTCTTTTATTCAATTTTAGCTTTCATGATTGCACCCAATCTGTTATACAAAATACCTAGCTATGTTTTGTGACTCTTCACAATTCCAATGAAACCAAACAAATATAAATATTTTTTTTTTTGCTATTTAATATTTCTGTATGGTATGTTTGAATATATGCAATTTATTTAAACTCCTTTCAAATTATGCAATAAAATATCACCAATATTTTTTCCTATTCAATAAAACAAAAAAAAAACAAAAGTAACAAAAAAAAAAAAGTGGTAAATTTAAGATGGCATTAAAAGAAAAAAAAAAAATTCAAATTGAAAATTGAATGGTAATTGAATCGGTCCAGTTACGAAATCAATTGGTAATAGTAATAATGATGATGATGATGATGATGATGATGATGATTGTGATAGTGATTGATTATGATAATCATTGTAAATTGATATGAATTTAAAATAAAATTTGTATTTATGTATAAAAGAATGTATTGAAACATCGTAAATTGATGATATTTGTTGTTGCTGTTGTTGTTGTTGATACTTGTTTTGTTGTGATTATTGAAAAACAACAAATCAATTTATTCAGATCATGTTTATTTCAATATTTAACATTATTTCAATAATGAATTAAACAATGACAACTATTATAAGGTGATCCTAATTTTATTTTGTATCAATAAACAGTGCTGGGACGTTAGTATAATTTCGATCAAATCAAATTGCAAAAAGTATTTTTTTTACGTTATTATTTTATTTCAGTTTAAGGTTTTCAGCTAGATAAATAAATAGTTTTTAAATATAATTTTTGATTAATTTTTTAAGATATTTCTACAATACTAACACTTGACTTCAACTTGTGTTTTTCATTTACGTAATATTATAGGTAGGTAGTAGTGGTTGGCTGCTGGCAGTATAAGTCTACACACTTAGGCCAATAAGGTTCATTGTTATACCACGGTAACTTTTCTAGCATAATAATCTACATGTTGAACCATTTTGATTTTTTACAATAAGACAATGACCCGTAATGATCCTTACCACAGTGGTGAGGTTACACCATAATACATAATAGTGTCAAATTTTTCTTACAATATCGTATGCATCGTTAAAAATTAAAATTTATGTAAGTGAACTGGCCAAGAATATGCTGTAGAACTAAGAAAAATTATATTTATGAAAAAAATTGTTTATCAATTTTATCAGTTCACCGTTATAAAATTAATTTATATACATTTTGTTTGAATTTACTATATTATTTGGTAGAAAATGGTTTTCGCGCAGTCACTGGACTCGGCCATAATTAAATGACAATTTTTTTTAATAATTAAAAAAAGATACTATAATTCATTTTTATGTACATGTAACTGTCAAATTATTACTTATTATTTATAAGTTAATAAATAAAAAAATAAATAAATGTCAGAATCTTGCTCGAGGTAAAACGATACAACTAGATGAAATTATATCTGCTTGATAATGGATATAAATTTCATGTTAATTCAATATTTCATAAATTTTTTTTAACAGTATGATAAGCAATTTGACAGTACTTACGAATGAATATAGGAGATAATATAACTGACTTGTTTTCTATAAACTGAAATCTGCACTATTACTACGTATACATGTTACGTATTCAAGCTGTGTTTTCGATTAACCAGCTTGAGTTGCTGTCAGCTCGAAAACAGCTTGAGTTTGACATATTATGTATTTTTCATAAAATTAGTATTTTGTAAAATTTGGTTTGATTTGGACTAATTTATTTGGATAAATGGATAATGAAATTTTAGTAGTGACAAATATTTTAGAAGGCTATTCTAAAAATATAAATTTACTGCAAAATATTTTTTTAAATATAATAAAATAAACAATTTAAAGAAAAGAAAGATATTAAGGAAAAGATTACCACTAATATAACAAAAAAATTGAGGAAATAAATCGCTTGAATGCTGACTTAAGGTGGATTTTCTCTTAATGGACGAACGTCCGGACAAATTTTTTAACCAATCAAAAAATTTTATTTTACCAACACATACACAAAAAATCCTCTCCGGCCAATATTCTTCATCAAATTTTTTAGTTAAAATATTTTTAACTTTTGGCTGAAGGACGAAGTAAAAGAAAAGGATAGATATATAATTATTTGATAAATATTTATTGCTATCTCGATTTATGTATGAACGCATTCACATATAGAATTTCAAATGTTTTTTAAGAAAAAGACATGAAGTGTATTTTTTTTTGTTTTTTTGCTCTTTAATATAAGGTTATTTTGTTCCTAACAAATTATTGATATTTTAAGATAAAAGCAAAGCGGTATATTTTTTTTATTACAAAATTATTATCTATTTTTACTCTTAACAAAATTTTAAATTTTTTTAATAAAAATAATATCAACGCATGTAAACAATTTTTTAAACGTCAACCTTTTTTGACTACATAACAAATGTCAGTCCTTCGCGCATTGAGAGGAAATCAAACAATTTTCTTTAATGGTATTTGTGTTTCAATTATAGTGTAAAATAAAATTGCCCGGACGTTCGTCCATGAAGAGGAAATCCACCATTAATGTTATGCGTTTTAAATAAGAAGCCCAAAAAAATATGGATGAAAAAAAGAAGTCAACATTGGTGTAAAAGAATATTTAATGAAAACGATTATACTGAAATGTTAGAAAATTTTCGAATGGACAAGCAAACGTTTTTGTATATATGTCCAAAATCAGATAACGAATTAAAGCCACATCCTTTACATATCCGCTTATCTTATTTTTTTTTTTTCGTTTTTATGAAGTCGTATTTTATATTTTTCCACCGTACTTCGATTTGTTTCGACGACTTATCTGTATACCCTCTTTCTATCATTTTTTTTCCACTTCCCCATAAATTTCACTGTTTCTATATTTCTTTCCGCCGAATTTCTTTATACATTCGAACTCTTTAAATATCATCGCTCAGCATCGCTGCTGTCTCTTCAGTTTTCCATATGTTGCGTTGCTCATATTTTTTATTTCAATTGAACTTAAACTTTAAATAAATTTAAAGATTAAACAATATTTACTTACTCTTTTAAATCTTAATTCTATTTTTTAAATTAACAAAACAAACAAAACTTATATTTTTAATAAAATAAAACTTATATTTATAATAAAATAACAAAAATTATTTGACATTAAATGTCAACTCAAGCTCTCAAGCTGCGTATTCGGTTAAATTTTTCAAGTCAAGAAAATAAATTTTTGTGATTGACTTGAGTGAAGCTGATTTCAAGAAACTAGTGTATACATGATGTTGAAGCTTTATTGAAGCCTACTTGAAGCTATCATGTATACGGGACGGGGTATATGACATGTAGCATTATCAGTATATCATTCTTTCATTCCATCGATATGTGATTGAATTTTGTTCTTTCAGTCAACTATTTGGAACCGTTTTTGACATTTCTACATTTTATTGTCACTGATATCTGTCATATTGAATTTCTATTTTTATCTAAGGAATTGGTTCTACAAATTTGATCGTTATTTGAGCTACATAAGTATACCCCACCTTTATTTATGTTTTTAAATTGCATGGTAAATTATTAAATAGTATTCGAGATACATTTCAATATTATATTTAATACGGTAAATATGCAATTAATTAAATAAGATACAGAAATACAGAGTAAAAATGTATGTATTAACTGTATTACAAAATTTAATATTTACCACTTCATAATTCTGTTACCTATTTACTATCTTTCCCAATTCTGGTCAATACTATCAACATAAATGTAAAAAAAAACAAATTGAGAATTTTTGGATGTTCTTCACGTCATTTGACATGACATATAACATTATTTCGATATGATATTTTTTTTTTTTTAATCTTGTTAACTGATTATTTTTGTTTTGTTGTTGCATACATTCTACATGTTACGCAAAATTTGATTTCAATCAGTTTTTTTTTTTTGTTTGTACATCACATAACCTTGGAATTTTTATTTTTTTTTTTTTTCCAAACTAGAAATCAAAATCTTGTTACATTTTAATTTTTATTTTTTTTTTTATTTTAATTGTTTCTCTTCTTCTTCTTCTTCGGTGGCCTAAATTTTTAACCAATCACTTGTTCAACCATAACCTATCTTTTTTGGTTTAAAATTTTTTTTTGTTAAGTTGAATTGTAATTTACTGTGTGTTATCACAAGTCATGCAAGATAAGAAGAATAATACAATAATATATATATATATATATATATATATATATATATTTTGTTTTTTTTTTGACATAATTAAATCAAATTAATGACTTCCAATATGACTTAATAATCAGGTTATTTTCATTAGTTGAATATACATTTTATTATAATAATTATTACCTCCTTTCACCCGCTAATTAAGTTGTATCGGCATTAACAAAGTAAAAATGATGGTAATACAATACGATGAAATAATAATTCATCCTTTCTACTTTAAAAACCAAAACAAAAAAAAACCTGATCTTCCAGTAAACCAGATTCAAAACCCAGGTGATGATAATATTTTGTAAATACAAAATTCCATCCAGTTGTTGTTCTACTAACCTACTTTTTATCAGAGATCAGAGACAATCATTTTAATATGTGATCTCATTAAAATTTGCATTTATGTTTTTTTATTATTATTATTTTTGTTTTTTATTTATATTGCCCCAGATTTAATCAAAATAAAACTGTACTCTCAACTTACACTTTCATTATTTCACTTTTAATATCCTATTGTTTCAATATTTTTGATGATTATTTTTTTGTTTTTTTTAATTTTTTCTGAACAGGTATTTTGTTGGAACAGTTTTGCAATTTCAAATATATCGAGCAATGTGTCTGGCATCAAGGCAATATGATCCAACAGATTCAAAACGTCCATTACATAAGTGCGATGTTTATCGTCAACCAGAAGCTGGTAATCTTCTTAAGTAAGTATATATGGTGTATATGAAATATTTTTTCCGATTAAATAAAATTCAATATGGGGTGCTAATATTAATTTTAATTAACTTTTACTCATTCAAGTGCTATTAAAGTAGTATTGTTTACAATGGACAAAGAATAAAATAAAAAGAGTAGCCTTGAAATGTCAGTAAAATTGAAATGTGAATGGGAAAAGGGATATTGAATACCAAAAAAAAAAAAAAAAAAAAAAAAAAATGTATTTTTGATTGGTATGTGAAAGTATAATAATTGTAATATTTATTGTTAAGGAAATTTTGGAGTGATTGTAATGTGAAGTGGGCGAATATAAAAATGAAAATTTAAAAAATTCAGTTTGTATCAAACAATAATAATTAAAAAAAAAAACAAATTAGGTTTTTATAGCAAATAAATAGGAATAGAAAATTGTTGTTGTATTGAACATGATAAACACAACTAATGAGAGATATTGCAATTGGTTATAGGTACCTAAAAATCATATCAAACTATAATCTAGTTGCTACATGTAATATACCGAATGATACAATGAAAAATACCTTGGTATACACCTACATCATATCGCTTAAATTGCAGCGAGCTCATTTTGAAAAAAATGTATTTTGCAAATCGGTAGGAAATACCACATACACGGTTGAAAATTTAGGTATAAAGCTAATAAATTTTTCCAATTCATATAAATCATATTAAACTAATAAATAGAGAAGGTATTAAAATCAATAAGTATTCTAGATTAATTTAATAACTTATAAAGACAAAATTATTTAATATTTAGCAATATATCAATTTAATATATTATACATATTAGATGTTTTTATATCTTGGAATATATTAATTTAATAGGTATAATAACTTATAGGTATATGAATCAATTTTATAGTCATATCATATTAAATTTATATGACTGTAGGTATTAGAATTGGATATACCAATCTTTATTAATTTAATAAGTTAATCTCATATTAATATTTATAGGAATAACTTATTAAAATAATAATGAAGAATTTATTGGATTTTATACCAAAATTATATTGAAATAATAAGAAAAAGGTCTTATTTTTCATATAACAATGTATAAAAGTATATACCCTTTATGGCATACAAAGTGCAGATGGGATCATTATGATACTTACGAAAAACATTGTCCAAGATTAATCTCATAAAAATAAGTAAAAAATTATTCTATATGCTTAAATTTATTTATTTTTTTAAATTTCTTACAAGTAACAATTTACCAAAACTTATTTATATTATGTATTTTTACATTAAATATTATAATATTTTGCAATACAATTTTTTTTTTTTTTTTAATACTGTCAGATTTATGCTTAGAGCAAGCACATCAGACGTCTATTACTAGACGAAGGCTTGCTTTATTTAATTGTGCAATAACTCATTATCCAGTAGGGTTAGTAAATCACCGCCACCTTTGATTAAAATATTTAAAAATAAACTAAACCAGGTACATGCTGTTAGTAGAAGGGTAAAAAGTCATAAATTAATACCTATGTTAATAGCTATAAATTTAATAAAAACACTTCAAAAAGTTAGGCCGAAAGTATCAAAGCTAAAAAGAACAACAGTTGTTAGTTAGTCTCAGTTGAACGTACATTAAGATGTAATCGTTTTTTAATAGTTAAAACACTTAGTTGACGATCAAAAGAACTAGAGTTAGAATTTACTTCACGGAGCATTCTAGTGATTGGCTCGAATCTACCATATTCAGTAGGGTGGAAGGGAATGTGGAACAACTCAACGATTCTGAGATTATTCCGATTGGATCTTGCAAACAAATAATTTGAAATTTCAGGAGCTAGCGTTACACCCGAAAGGATCTGGTGAATAAAAGAGATATCTGCAATTATTCGACGATCAGACAACGACTGTAAGTCAATGAGTTTAAAACGGTGGTAATAAGGTGGAAGCCGCAATAGATCATTCCACGAAAAGTTACTCAAAGCGAAACGTAAAAACTTTCGTTGAACCTATTCAATTCGGTTAATGTCAGTCAAGTAATGTGGAGACCACACTTGACTGGCATATTCAAGGGTAGGCCTTACATATGTAACATAAAGATGTTTTGTGAGGTAGGGATCAGAAAATTCTTTACACCAACATTTAATGAAACCTAAAGAAGAATTTGTTTTGCTCACTATTTTATCATAATGTAGCTTAAAGCTCAGTTTAGGGTCAAAGGTTAACCCGAGGTTTATAATAGAATTAGCTCTTGAAAGCTGACAACCATTTAGTTGGTAGTTGAACCAAATTGTCCGAATGGAATTTTTCCTAGAAAAGGTAATAAAAACTTGGCATTTAGAAGTGTTCAATTCAAGCCCATTTTTTGAACACCAAGAAGCGAAATTGTTAAAATCGTTTTGTAGCTTTAAGCAATCCGATGAGGAAGATATAGGAGTAAAAATATTAAAATTATTCAATATATAGATTAAGTCTTATAAACTAATGTTTTTAATACTTTTTCATTATTTATATAATTATATAATTTTTTAAATTTCTGGATAATTGCTTAAAATATTGATGCTTCGATTCATACCTCATTGTTGAGTATTGACTTAATGAGCCCATTTTTGCCATAACATTCGGATAATGAATAAGAATATGGTGTTTAGGGATTAGTTAAATAATAAATAAATATTTCTCAATTATTTTTCAAGCCTATTAATTATAACAAAGTCATTGATCATTAACATAATTGATTAAAATCGTCACTAAATTTTTGTACTTCCACGAATTTAAAATTATTGCAAGTATATATTTATTATTAAAAATACTCCAAACATTTTAATTTTAATTAATTGTAAATAAATTACTTTAATTTTTTAAAAATATTTCACAAGAACAGTGCTTCAGCTTCAACTTCTTTTCGAAAACTACATCATCTAATTTGTTTTACGTTATGTAAACTTGTATAAACTTTATAATAATGTACATAATTATTAAATTGATAGGAGAAACGTATTAATCGAACAATATTAATAAGTAAATAATATCAATTTAATATTATAAGTTAATAAAACAAATAAAAAATTGTATCATTCAAATAACTGCATTATATTAGCTCTTCGCTTTCCGTCAGAATTCAGAATGTATCGCTTGAAATTAACTATTTAATGTGAGCATCTTATAAAATTAATACTGAATAAAATATTTGAACGTAATAAAGAAATACTATTAAATTTATAAGATTATTTTATAAATTAATTTTGGAACATTTTGTTATAAACTTACTTTATAAAATTTATAAAAAACAATAATAAAATATAGTACTTTATAACTTTGCCATATTATAATAATATTTCTATATTATGCACAGAATTTATAAATTTTACCATTGATTAATAATACTATAAACATAAAGATAGACATTTTCATACAACTGAAAATGTTCAGCTCAATTTTTCCAACTTCTCTTCATTATATATATTTTCTGGGGTATATTCAATATGTTGGTGCATTTTCTATATTCAATTTGAATTTTAAAATTTTTGAGCGTTTTATACGACTTTATTCTCTAAATAATTTGTATGTGTTTAGTTTCTCTATACTGTTCTTGAATATTATTGTTTTTAACTTTTTGTTATTTGAGTTTGTATAGGTAATTTGAATTTTTTTTTAATTAATAGGTACAAAAATTTCAAATTGGATAGCATTTTTATCGAGTAGTCTTTTAAGAATATTTTTTTTTTATTTTTCTCTCAATATACATTGTAATAAAAGGATTTTTATAATTGTTGATATTGTGCATGTATATTATTTGTAATAATAAATTATAAAATTATAATATAATTTTATAATGTTTAGGAAACGAAAATATTTTTCTTGTTTTAATTGAATAATTTTCAAAAATAAAACAATTTCAAAAAATTCAAATAATAGTGAACCTTTATCCACGTAATGATTTCTAATATATATTCATACATACATATACATATATGTATAAATTTACAAATAGAATCAAATTTTTATTTTTAAAAGGCTTTCTTTTTGGTTTTTTCAATATGTGGATATGTATGTACGCATGGATTTTAAAATTATAACAGAATTTAAAAATATTTGAAAAACTCATCATTAATTTTTGTAAAATTTATAAAAAATCTTAACGGTAGAGTAAATTGAAAAGTATATTTAATATGCTTTTTTGTTGCAGTAAGCACACAATTTAAATTTAAGATAATTAAAGCTTGCAACGCACAATTTTACAATGGTATTTTTCAAATTCAGAATTTTCTACTTTGTCATTATTTTCATAACAAGAGCATTAAATATCAATATTCAAAGGCTTGTCATGATTTACTCCAGCTTTGAAAATATATTGTTGTTGTAAATGAAATTCATCAAATTCGTAATATATTTGTAAAAGTATTTGCAACTTATTGTGCAGGTGGATTTGTTTAGAACTTTTAATTTTTTAAGATAATCTAACATTTTCTCTACGAACAAATATGGACAATTTTTAATAGTTGTTTGTACGTATTTTTAGTATAAATATTTGAAGAATTTAAAGAAAGACCACCAGTGTACATATTACTCACAACAGCAGGTTTACTTTATTACTCATTATTATATGGAAAATTTAAAATTATAATTATTTTGTTTTCGTAGCTGCATATTTGCATATGTAATTAATTGAAAAGCTAAAACAGCTAAGATTTTTTGCAAACTACTGGGACTGATATGAGTATTTCCAGTTTTGGGCAATATTTTTGATGAGCACTTTTCTCTTTGGAAACAATTTTCTTAATTATATCTCAGTTAATAATTTCATAAAATGTACCAGTTATCAAAATCATTTTTTATATAAATGAATTTCTAAAGGAAATAATTTATAAAGAAAAAGAAACATCTTACAGTATAAAAAGGGATTCTATAGATGGTGTGGAAGATTTAGATGGAGATAGAAAACAAAAACTAGCAACAGAAGCACATTTCTTTATGATTCAAAGTTTACATGAAAGTTAAAAGTACGCATAGGGTTACAATTTATCCAAAAATAATTTGAAAAGAGTAACTTTAAAACCTATCATTTTTTTATCAATTTACTACTAAAATATCTTAAGGAGCTAACAAAGATTGGTTCTAAAACTGTTGCACCTGCTTGTGACTAATGCAGTACAAATCGAAATACTTATGAATTACTTGGTGTCAATAAGGTAGACTCTTTTTTTATGATTGGAATGGAAATAAAATTTATGCTTAGTTTGATATGGCATCTTATAAAATCTGTCAGAAATTCTTTTATAAAACCCGATTTTGAAAACTGGAATAATGATATTATTAGCTTTCAACAATTTTACCTAAAGTTCGTAGCACCCATATTGATTCTAACACATTTGAAAAAATGTCAGTAAAATCAGCTTTTCAATTATTTAGTCATAGCACATATGCAGCCATAAAAGCAATAAATAATACTGATCGAATTTTTTTAAATTTATTGAGTAAATAAAGCCAATCTGACTGTTGATTTTGTTTTAAGAGTTAACTAGTTAATTGATTACTCAAATTCTTCAAATTTTAACACAAAAAATTAAAAATTTTGAATTCACAACCGTTAAAAATTCTCCGTTTTTATTCTTAGAGGAAAGGCTAGAATATCTTAAAAAATCAAAAATTAAAAGTACCAAAAAAACTGTTTCCATTAATGGAATGGCCCAAACAATAACTGCTGTATTATCTTTATCAAAAGATCAAATTGATAGAATATTAATTTCTTGATGACGCGCAGACTGAACCAAGATCCGTTAGAAAATATGTTTTCTCATATAAGATCTGGTGATTATTGTAGAAATCTATCTGCACAACAAATTGGGAATATTTTTGCTAAGACGAGGCGAGTATTTATAACGAAAATACATCCTCAAATCGTGAAGCAGATCACAACAATTATTTGGACATTGATGCCAATGATTTGACTCATGAAGGTTTTATTATTGAAAATTGTACTGAAGAAATGAGAAGAAAAATGTTTTAGCTTCAACTTCAAATACAGTTAAATCACATAGTAAATCAGTTAGTAATTTTGAAGAATTAGCAATTAGATATTTTGCTGGATTTTGCACATAAAAAGTGTCAAACTGCCATACATGTGACTATTTTTAAAAAATTAACACAAAATTTGAAAACGAAATTTAAATAGCTATTCATAATGAAATATTAGAGATGAAATAACTGAACGTAGGTATATAAGTACGTATGTACCTAAAAACCGATTTGAATTGAATTTAAAATTTAGAATTGTATTTAAAACAACTTTAACAAAAATTTGATTCTATTTGTAAATTTATACATATATGTATATGTATGTATAAATATATATTAGAAATCATTACGTGGATAAAGGTTCACTATTATTTGAATTTTTTGAAATTGTTTTATTTTTGAAAATTATTCAATTAAAACAAGAAAAATATTTTCGTTTCCTAAACATTATAAAATTATATTATAATTTTATAATTTATTATTACAAATAATATACATGCACAATATCAACAATTATAAAAATCCTTTTATTACAATGTATATTGAGAGAAAAATAAAAAAAAAATATTCTTAAAAGACTACTCGATAAAAATGCTATCCAATTTGAAATTTTTGTACCTATTAATTAAAAAAAAATTCAAATTACCTATACAAATTCAAATAACAAAAAGTTAAAAACAATAATATTCAAGAACAGTATAGAGAAACTAAACACATACAAATTATTTAGAGAATAAAGTCGTATAAAACGCTCAAAAATTTTAAAATTCAAATTGAATATAGAAAATGCACCAACATATTGAATATACCCCAGAAAATATATATAATGAAGAGAAGTTGGAAAAATTGAGCTGAACATTTTCTGTTGTATGAAAATGTCTATCTTTATAGTATTATTAATCAATGATTTTACTTATCAAAATTAATATATTTCAAATATAAATATAATAATATTATTTATTAATTTTATATAAACTAGCTTATTACTTTACTTTGCAAAGGAGTTTCATATTAGATATATAAGAATAATCAGATCAAAGTGATTTATAATTAGACGATATATTAATTTTATATGAAAATATATATACATAACGTTTATACGAAAAAACCTATTAATTTTTATACCTAAATTTTCAACCGTGTAGGTCTGTAAAATAATGTATTAATGTATAAAGTTATACTTAAGTATGTTTAAAATGTGTGTCATTCAATTTTGAGAGTCAGTGAAAAAACAGTACGATTAATATATTGTGCAACATAGTTTGTGACAAACAATTTAACTCAAATAGGGATTTTCAAATTGTTTTTATCCATGAATAAATTCATTGCTATATAAGAATTTATCGTAACAGATTGGACCCTAATAACAAGTTTATTAATGCTTATCAGGCTGCTGCGTATAATGCTAATACACGTACAATATAGATTGTATATATATATATATATATAATTATGGTATTAATATATGGTATTATAATATAATTGGTATATATTTAACTTAAATTGATAAATATATTAATTAAAATTAGTGAAATATACCTAGACTTATAAAATGTATTACAGATTAAGATATGAGCTTATTTTGAGCTTATTTTCACATGTTTCCATTAATTAGATCAAATTTTTAATACATATTCATAAATATTCGATTGTTGTATAATTTGAAAATATAAAATTTGCAAATAAAAATTAAACAAAAATTGATATTGAGATTTCTCTGTTAATTGTTTTCATATTCAACTAATTTGAAAATTTTCTGATTGTTTTTCGAATAACGGTTTTACATCAATCGTATTAAAACTTCGAGATTTGAATTTAAAATAGAACTAAGTAGTTCTAGGATATTGGCCCACATTACTTTAATAATTATTTGTATAATCAAATAAATTTAATATTAAAGTAATTTGGAAATTTATAGGCTTACTTGTTATAACTTTCAATTAACAACTTCATTGTCAACTGAATTTTTTTTACTTTAATTATAAAATATGAAAAAAAAATTTAAATTAAAACAAAATTTAATTTTGATTGTTTCAAATTTTAGACGTTTAATGGAAAAAGGATCATCTCAACCATGGCAACAGATATTAGGTGATGTAATTGGTGAAACACGTTTAGATGGTTCAGCATTAAGAGATTATTTTCGACCACTTGAAGAATGGTTGCGTAATGAGAATTTAAGAAATCAAGAATTTGTTGGCTGGAATTATGATGGTGATTATTGTAAACGAAGTATTGAAACAGCAAATTTACAAGTTTATGGTGGATTTTATAATTCTGTTGGATTTGTAATGTCAAATTACATTCTAATATTATTCATTTTAATGGGATACTTTTATATAACAATTAAAAATTTTTAAAATTGTGCTGTTATTAAGTTTTATTATTATTAAATTTGTTATACTATTATATACAACTAAATTGCGTTAAATTAAAAAAATTATATTGACAAAAAATATAAAAATTAAAGTGTTTAAGTTCACCTTCAAATTCGATATATTAATTCAATATTTAAAAAAATCAAATTCTTGAACTTGAATTGAAGTTCATGAATCTTAACTTTTGTTGCTAAATGCACCACCACTCCTTGTAAAAATAATTGAGAATTTCTTGATTATTTCAAATTTATTCCAAAAATGAATTGAAATTAAACCCACATCATTACTTAATAACCTACTTTTACAGTTTAACCCATTCAGAACCAGTTGGTAATATTTTTTTATTTTTTTTTATTTTTCATTATAATTTTTATTTTATTTATTTTATTTTTATTTTATTTTATTTTTTTTTTTAAATAAAACATATTAATTTGGTAAAATTTCAAATTCATTTTTGTATGAACCCCTAATTCAGAAATGCACTTGAGCCCAATACATAGAACCAATAAAATAAATAAATAATAAAAAAAAAAAAAAAATCAAGCACAAACAAAAAATTATGTTTTTCCGTTATGAAAATGCGCAACATTATCAATTGAGTGCAATTGAAATAAAATAACTGTTAAAGTTAGATATTATTTTTTATTTAATATATTTTTTTTTGTCAAATATTTATTTTTTATTATTTTTAAAGTTTATTTTTTTTTTTTTTCGTTATTGGTCAACCCAAATTCATAGGTGAATTGATTTATGTATTAGAATATTTTTGTATGAATACTAAAATATAGTGAGTATCAAAATTAAGTGATCATGATTAGGTAAATTGGAATAAAAAAAAGTTTTGATTACAGAGCTAGAATTGGTTAGAATTGGGTAAATGAGGTAAGTAAAATTTAGTAGAGTAAGGTAAGTAGTAGTTAGTATGGTAATGTAAATAAGGTGAATAGAGCTTTTCAGAGTAAGATAAATTAGGTAAGTAGGACTTACTTGTGTGAGATAAGTAGAAGTTATTTCAGTAAGGGCATCAGTCAGGTAAGTAAAGTTAGCAAAACTTACTAAAAAAATAATTTCTATAGTATGGTAATTGAAATAAGTTCAACTGTTTTAGAGTTCAGGTGAGTGAAAATAGTAATGGTGACATAATATCGGTAAGATTTTGATCAGTAATATTATTAAAACATTGAGGAAAATACATCAGAAACGAACGTTGAACAAATAATTTTAATGTTCTAATGTAAAAGATTTTTTTTTTCAGCTTAACATTCTTATTTTACTTATAATTTTTATAAATTCAATAATGCATAAAAAAAATTATAAAATTTTTAAATTTTAATCTGACCGAGCGAATATTCAAATAAAATTATCCATATCAACATACAACACAATAATTAATAATACAATATCTTAATACTGGCATAATCTCGATGTTGTTGATAATTATTGTGTTATTATTATTAGAGGTTATGTCAGTATAAAGATAATGTATTATTGATTATTGTGTTGTATGAGATATATGAATATTAATATAGTTAATTTCACAGGTAAGTTTTATTTTTTACACTATTACATTCTTAAACTAGTCTAGCCTACAAAATATTACAAAAACAGCTATTTATTTCTAATTTTATCAACATCTAGGCAACTTTTCCGTTTTTATGTTGTTTTTACGGTGTAATAGATTTATTATAGTGAAATAGAGGGGCAAAATAACCGTTTTTATCTAACTAGATAAAATGCTCATCAGGAGCTATAAAGCCCGCGAGGCTGGTAAAATTATATTTATGCAAATAAATAAATGTTTTAAACAATATCAATTTTCGAAAATTTTTCAACAATTCCATTCAATTTTTAATTAATAATTATTATTTAATTACTTATTAAATAACTATGCGAATAATTATAAACTTATTTTACCATCTCTTATTTTATCATCTTATTTATTTTATGCATACAAAATATTACATTTTACTTTAATATATTTGCGTTTCAATAAAATAACTATTCACTGTAATCTATTGATTCATTTTTTTCACACACTTTGATGTTCAAAACAAAACCATGTGAATGAATATTAGTGTGCAATGAACTATTAACGCATTCATTTTTTATAGCAATATAGAATCACTTAATGTTTGTTCTTGTTTTTATTGTTTTTTTTTTTTTTTTTTTTTTGTTCTTTTGCTCTACAAATTAGAATTTGTCATGATTTAAAGCAGTGAGCTTTTTTTTATTATTTACTGCAGCATTGTTTTTGATGATCGCCTGCGGGTCTGCATTTTTTTTAAATTTTTTTTTATTTTAACTTTTTATTAGTTCTCAAACGCTCATTCAACTTTACAGAATCTGAAAAAAAAAACAAAAAAAAAAAAAAAAATTCTATATAAATTAAATTAAATGCAATGATTGAAGGGGGTGCAATTTAATGTTATGACTGCGCGAATAATAAATAATTTCCTCACTCTGACTATAGTGAAATCAAAATGAACAAAACAAGAAGAACAAAAAAACATTCGTTCAGTTTTTGATTATGAATGTTCATTTTTTAGTTTTTATATTAAAACAAAAAATTTGGCTTAAATTAAAAATTAAGATCATAGGTAAATTTTTGATTACGGTTCACGAATATTACATGATAGAATTTTCCCCAGTTAGAAAATTTCAATTTATGAAATAATATAAATTAGGTGATTTCCAAAGAAAATGATAAATTTTGATTTTTGTATGTATGTATTTTGTCTTATGTAATTTTGTCCGTTTGAAATTTTGTCTTTATGTAATTTTGTCCATATGTAATTTTGTCTCTATTTAATTTTGTGCATATGAAATTTTGTCATATGTAATTTTGTCTTATGAAATTTTGTCCATTTGAAATTTTGTCTCTATGCAATTTTGTCCATTTGTAATTTTGTCCATATGTAATTTTGTCTTATGTAATTTTGTCCATATAAAATTTTGTCTTATGTAATTTTGTCTTACTTAATTTCGTCCATATGAAATTTTGTCTTATGTAATTTTGTCCATTTGAAATTTTGTCTCTATGTAATTTTGTCCATATGTAATTTTGTCCATATGTAATTGTCTCTATGTAATTTTGCCCATATGTAATTTTGTCCGTATATAATTTTGTCTCTATGTAATTTTATCCATAGGAAATTTTATCCCTGTGACATTTTGTCTATATGACATTTTGTCTTATGTAATTTTGTCATATAACAATTTTTGTTTTGTATTGAACCGTCACAATGCAAAACCGAACTTGAGCAATTTTTTTTGGAAATTATGTTTTTGAAGATTCTGTCTTACTGGGAGTTTGTTTTTGGGGACTTTGTTCGTCTACCCATAAAATATTCTATTTTTAATTTACATTCCAAAATATTCTTTTTAAGCCAACATCAAATGCATATGACACTTAAAACAAATTATATTATTAACAATAATTCACATGTTAATATTTATATTTTAATAAAATTCTCATAATATTTTTTTTCTTTTATTTGTATTTAAATATCAAATAAAATCTGATATATTATTATCCAAAAATCTTTCATCAATATTCGGCCTCATAGCCATGATAATTTTTTTTGCGGTTTCATAAATTAAAAATTTTTACAAATTCTTAACCTTTTACTAAAGGCTATATTAAACCACTTTACTATTTTGATATACCATAACAAAAATATATATATATATATTTTTTCGCAATTTCTACTAAAATAAATATTTTTGTTAGAATATCACCTCATTTTCAATCGGTATTTTTCAATTGCCGTTAAAAATGTATTTTTTCCTATCAAAGTTTGCACATAAAAGAAAAATTCTATTTCAATTGCATATAGGTAGATAGGCATATATATATATATATATATATATTATATACATATAAAATTTATAATTATACACATATTTTAAAGGACAACGACATTAGCAGATAGAAAATAAAAAAAAAAAACAAAAAAATAAAAAGAACAAAAAAAATATTTTTAACGAAGAAAAATTTAAACGAAAATAATATCAAATAGCATAAAATTATGGGTACTTAGCATTAAATTTACTTAAACAGAAAAATGAAAATTTATTACCACTTTTCTAACAACAACGAAATAATAATAATAATAATATGAAAAGAAATGGGAGCATATGTGAACTAAAATAACAAAAGAATTATTAAGTACAATAAACAAAAAGAAAAATAATAATGATAAAAAGAAAAGAAAAAAAAAATAACGGTTCTATACAAAAATTTACCGCTGATATAACAGTATGTAATGTAAAATGAATTCTAATTGGGGTATTATTAAAGTAATTCTGAAATTTTAATGTCAGAAAAAGTAAGGTAAATAAATGGCATTGTTAAAAAAGCCCACATTCCGAAAGGTAAAAGGACCTGAATATTGTCTGCAGATTTATTTGCAAGTCTGCTGAAATAAATAAATAGATAGGTATTGAGGACATTGTAGGACTTCACTTTTAATAAAAAAAAAATCAATAATATAGTCATTAATTAATTTGGATCACAATTTCATTTGATATGTTCTAAAAAAAGGACATTTCATCCCAGCTTCTGGCAAAACAAAAAAAAATATGAAAAGGATTTTTCTGTAATAAATCTCCACATTCCCATGCTGTCTCATATTATTTTTTATTTTTGCAAATTCGATACAGTAAAACCCCATTTATAAAATCTGTTAAACAGAAATGAAAAATATTATTTCGGAGCGGGTGGGTCTTTAAAAAATATAATTTTTTTTTTTTATATAGTAAACTAAAACCTTGCCATTGGCACAATTATAGTATCACAAAACATAAATAATATACATACATATACATATTTTTAATTGTGGATTTTGAATTTGGGGTTTTGTCATTCAGATTTAGCAATTTTCAATTGGGATTTTAACATTAGGTAACATTCTGCTATATTAAGTTTTTGTATTATTAATATTAAAAACTAGACCTTCTGTGTGAAACACGATATACCGTTGTCAAGAAATAATGTCACACGCTGGGTGGTGCAGTAGGTAAAGCGCCTGCCTATCAACCAAAATTCAATTCTCAAGAAGAGAAAAAAAATGTTTGATGGGTTTTTCGACCTGGTCCATCAGTACCCTTTTGTCATTGGGATAATATAAATGACCAAAAATAATTGAGAGTATAATTTGGTAAGCAGGTAAGGTAATTCTACCTAAGTAACTGTTAAGGACATAATATATAAATATATAAATACTGTCGTACAGTACACTTTTTTTTAGTACGATTTCTAAACTGTGGGATGAACTTCCTAATCGCTTTTTGAAACATAGTCTTCGTCATAATAAATCTATATCTCACTAAAAGATAATGATTTAAAAAATCGACAGCAAACTGGGTTAAATAATCCCCTAGGATTTAATTCTAATGCAGATAAAATTTTACTCCTACTTCACCTGCACAGACATTGTAAAATTTGTTATTATAATTATATTATTAACAATTTTAACTCTTGCTCACCCTTATACTTACTAGGAAATCTATATAATTTCATTTCAGCAAACCCCTCCATCTTAATCCTGTTCACATTCAGCCAGAATAATATTTTTTATTTACTTATCCTATTCTTCGTTCAATAAGAGCAGTAATTTGCATTAGTTCTATTTATAACTATTTTAGTTATATTACCATTACAATTTTAAATAGCAGAATTCTGCATGGAGCGTGGCGTCGCAGCATATGCAATAGCACTGCTTTAAACATAACAATTTAAATGTATTTAGATTATTGCATTTTGACATTTTACGAAGTTGTCGTCTTACATTTAAATTTTGGTAAAACTGCTTATTTTTAGTACTGAGATTAGTATTATAGGTTTGAAGTTGGAACACTCATTGCTGAATTGAATCTAATTACTTATATTTAAACTCATATGTCCTAATAAATAATTTTTTCTGCAACACATGTAGAATTCTGCACATTTCCTTTGGAAAATTATATTAACCTAAAATCACCCATAAAAAATGTATCCTATTATTAACCAGAATCACCTTTTCTTCCCTCATTTTTTGGCTTATTTAAATTTTTTTCTCCAGTTTTTTTTTTTATTTTTATTTTTTGACTTTAACAAAAAGAATAAGAACGAGAATGAGAATAATAATAATAAAAAAAAAAATTAAAATAAAAAAAACAAAAAAAAAAACGAGAGTGATATAGAATGATAATTTTTTTAGTTTTATCGTGGATTTCGTGGTGGGAAGAACATTTCACATTCGGATTAAAAAAAAAAAAATAATAAATTAATTTAATTCTATTAACATTAAAATTATCTCCCATAATAAACTTTTATAATTAAAAAAAAAAAAAAAAAAAAAAACCAAATTAACCAAATTTGAATAACAAAATTTTAAAATGAAATTTATTAAAAACATTAAAAAATTTTATTTTTTTAAATATAAAATTTTAAAACTACATCATAATTACTTTTAATAAAACAAAAAAAAAAAAAAATTTAATAAAAAAAAAATAAATAATTAATTTAAATTAATTACCTACAATAATGTTTACAAAACAAAAAATTATAATCAGTGATTTAATATTACCACAATCATCATCATTATCCTTATTCAAATCATCAACATCAATATTATCAACATCAACATCATCATCGATAATTAATGTGGTTATGTTATGGTTTATTATATTAAATACAAAATTAATTAATAATTGTTCGGGATCATTGCTACCAGTTGTTAATCATAATAATAGTTATAGTAGTTCATTAGTTAAAAGTAGTTTGGGTTATCCAATGATGACATTAGATGATCATCATATATGTACAAAAGAGGAAAATTATACGGAAATTATTCAAGTTCCAGTACAACAACCAGTTAGAATTCGTACACAATCATGGTGTTTAGAAATACCACCTAGATGTTCAAATTATCGTACTGAAATACGTGAAGTTATTAAAGTTGAGGTAAGTAATTATGATGGAGGATATATAGGTACATGTTGGTATATGGATGGGATGGGAGAGAAATTGATTATTAAATTTGGAAGTTATCATTTGATTATAATCAAAAATTCGGTTTAATATTTTTTTTAATAATAAAGTGAATAACAGTGGTATTTTTATGAATACAGTTTTATTTGATGAATTTTGTTAGGATTTTAAAATTTGTTGTTGGTTAGATATCAATGATAGTGTTATTACCTTAATGTGACCTAACAGAATAAAACATAATCTAAGATTGTTTCTGCTCTTCGAACAATTGGGTTTAAAACCGTACCTTATTCTATTAAGTATATTTGTTTTTTTAAAATAAATCAGTGATTCGCGAAATCTACATATTATAACAATTTCTTCATATTATAAATCAGTGGCTTTCAATATTTTTTATTCTGGTATTTTTGCTTTCGTTTTTTCATACATTATCAAAACGTTTTGTGGATTTTTTTTTTCACCAATTGGTATGTTTAAAAACAATTAAAGGAGTGTACTCCAACAGTATTGGAAATCGGCAATAGGTATATTAATGTTGGACTACCTGCATACAGCTTCTAGTTTGAATTTTAAAAATCTTAAAACTCATTTATTTGATAGAAACTGAGACGTGAGTTATAAAAATCAAATCAAATTAGAAATTGGTAAAATCAAATGGTTTATTTGGCTAACAAAGGAAATTAGGGGAAAGAGGAATGTGTAAAGTATTATTTTAGGTCAATAATAAACAAAAGTGTAAAATGATCTGTGAATTTATCCGTGTATAGCGGTTGAATGGTAATCTCAGGATTTTACAGTAGGTTTAAATTTGTTTTATTTTATTTTTCGGCTTTTAATTTTATTTTACTCTATGCTATTATAATAATTTTAATTTAATTTATTCAGTCCAATATTCAGACCCTGGTCCATTATTTTAATAATGTATATTGTATATTAGATGTAAAAATTACAATAATAATATTATTAATTCAAAAATATTGAGTGGATAGAAGCTATTATGAATTAGTCATGAAATTAGAACATTTTCTAATTTATTCAAATTCTTTGAAATACAAAAAAAAAAAAATAAATAAAAAAGTCAAGCCCAACGACCAAACGAAAGATTATTACTAAAATTTTAGTGTGTAATTTCGTTAAATTATCGTCTGATGTGTGGACAATGTAGTATTTTTAATCGCAAAATATTTCATAATGTTATTAAAAAAAAAAAAAATTAAAACAAATCATAATTGAACATCTTAAACCGACGGAATATAAATAGAAAAAGGCATGTAATATCGTATTTTATTTATCAACATTTTCAAGAAATTAATTGTTGATTTACTATCAACGGAAATAAGTAAGCGAGTAGAAAAGTTTGTTAAAAAAAATATTTATATGTAATTTTAATGAAAATGGGGTTGTATTTTAATACTGTCTTGATAGTAATCGTTTGTCTGTATCTGCTGCATATTTTCTTTCAAATTTATAGATACTGTATATGCATTTGGATTGCAGCTTAAAATTGCACTATTGCCTGCGAAGGTAGATTTTAATTGTGTTCCTGTTTTCCGGTAGATCAGATGTATATACGAGATATAAAATAGTGGCCTTAGTGCATTACCTTGTGGGACGCCAGCATTAATTTCATGTTCTTCTGTTACATTAGATTTGAATTTAACCCTGAATCGTTTATTGGTTGTATAAGAATTTAGTAGTAGATGAGACTCAAATGTTAGCTTTTAATAATCCATCCATCGTTTTTTCATCATTTATGGCATCGTCATTATGGCAACATGGCGGTATCATTTTATGTACTATAACTTCTTCAAATACTTTTGACAGACAATAGATTGATGGGTTTACATAAGTTGACCTTTGTTGGATATTTATCTGGTTTTAAGATCATTGTAGTTATAGACTGCTTCCACAATGATGGAAAATGATTCTTATTCTAAAGATAGCATTTGGATTTGTGTGATATGTTTAAAGGGAGCTCTTGCGCGATTCTAGGTGAAATACCATCGTAGCCTGCTGCTTTTTTGGAATTTATTTTTTTGTTGATTGTAGATTCAACTATAATTGCGTATTATATTTTGTATATTGAATCAAAGGCAAACATTTTTTGCCACTGATATATCGATTTTGCAATAATTTTGATATTTCGGAATTGGGATATACTTCTTTAATCAGTGTTTATATCTAATTCAAAATAAAAATATATATTAATGAAAACGAAATTTGGATTTTTATTTAATACTAGCTTTGTAACCCGCCATAAATGACGGAAGCAAAATAAATTCTAGCATTTCTTTCTTTCATTAGAGTTTTCATTTCAAGTTTAAGAAAAATACGTAATTGCTTACTAATTTATCATACATTTATTTTTGTATTATAACGCTTTTAATTACCATATAAACAGAATATTTGTAGTAAGGTGCAAAATTTTCAATTCCCTAAGGGTTATTTACTCGATCATTTTAACGACATCTTATTTGTCATCATTGAAAATTTATCGTATAGTTCAGAGCCAAGTTAATCCTGTTAACATTCAATAATAATATATAATAATAAAAAAAAATAATATTTTATAATGAGCCACAACTTTGAACGAAAACAATTTTAAAAACAAAAATAAATAAAATTGTAAATATAAAAAAATAATAATATTGTAGGTACACATAATATTTATTTTGATGAATAAAATAAAAACTCGTGTTGGAGAAAAAATTAAAATAAAAAAATTTACTGGAAATAAATAGGTATTTACAAAACTGTTCATAACTTGTGAACCATTGATCGGTTATTTAAAATTTCATTTCATTTCAAAAAAATTCATTATCGAACTGTTCATGTTAAAATTCGTGCATAATTATTATTTATAACATACATTAAAAAGAAGAACAACAATCAATATAAGTCTCTAAGTCTCTAAGTCTCTACAACATACATTTCTGCACACTTGAAGAAAACAAATATACCTAAAAATTATAAATTTACAAAGATTAGAAATAAAAAATAGTAGTAAAAAATTTCATTTAATTTCTTTAAAAATGTATAGGTTGTTATTGTTTTTATGTGTAAATCAGCAGAACCAAAACCTAACCCCATAATACATACTAAATATTATATGCGATCATAAATTTATATATCATATAGATATATATATGTATATATATATATATATATATATATATATATATATTTAAAAAATAAAAATAAATAACAATTTTAACTTTTCTTCGCATCACATTTCTGGCTAGAGTATAATATATACCTATATTACTATACAGGCTAGGCTATGCATACGGTAGCAAAACTATGACGCTATGATCATTATCATAACAACAAAACAAAAATAAAAAAAAATAAAAAATATGTAGACGCATATGCATATTGTGTATAATTTGAAGTAATAAGAATAACCTTTAAGTGCATTATGTTTTTTTTTGTGTTAAATGCTGTTTGCCTTTTGGTTATTATACCATATTAAACCATTGATAAAAATTTCTATTAGTCCTTATTATTATAAATCAAAAAAATTGTTTGTTTTATTTATATTATTATTATTATTTTTTATTTTTCCTTATTATTTGCAAAGCAGACTAACGTTAAATTAAAAAAATATATTTCATGCAATGGTAGTTTTTCCTGCATAGTTTCAGCATGGTAGACAGGGGTTAAAAAAAGAGTACCAAAGCAATTTGTATACATATTGCAATTTGTATATGTGTTGGAGTATTCCGTCGGACTTACAAACATCCAGATAAATGCAGAAAATTATATATATAATACATCATTAATGCATAGTGTCTTCATTTAAAATTTGTAATTTAAAAATATTACTTTTAACTTTACTATTAATTTACTGTTATATCTCAATTTGTTCATATATCATATTCTGATTTATTCGTTAATTTAGTGATAATAAAATTGTGTTGTAATTATACTACAACGTCGCGTGATATATTTTAGATATTATCTCCAGTAAAATACAACGTTACAAATTATTCTGATTATTTATCATTGTCCTTTAACTCCATTCGTGTGGCATACGTCAAAAATAAAATCTTTCCATCAACTCCTATCTGTGGCCAACCTCTTCAAATGAATGATCACGTTCCTTGCTGGGTACTTGCTTCGGTTAAGATTGTTTTTTTCCATGTTTTTCTCGGCCTTCTGACGCTTATTCTGATTTTTAAATTGATTTTTAAATGCATAATTTGAATTTTTGAATTAGTAAATTATTATCCATTTCGTCGGTCGCAAGCAATTTTTCCAAATTTTGCCTATTTATGTATATACCCTAAAATAAGGTTCATGCAAATTTTTAGACTAATAACTCTTGGTTTGTTAATTTTAAAAAGAGAATTAAATTTTCACCTTTGATCCATATTCAATTTTAAAGTGACATGGATCAAGGGTGGGGCACGTGGATCAAATAAGCAAGCATTAAATTTTTCTTGAAGTAAGAAAGTTCTATAATAATATATTCACCAAAACAAAAACATAAAAATAAAATACGATATTGTTTAATTTTTAGTTTTTATTAAATAAAACAAAAAAAAATATTTCTAACAAAAATTAAAAATTGCTTTCATTAAAAATCTTATTCTAAATATTACGTATTAACAGTTTTTATTTTAAAAATAACGAATTCATTTACCTTAAAAATAATTTCACAGGTTTGTTAAGTAGCTTTAATCTTAACTAAGAAATTAGTATTTTTGTACTTAGGTATGTAATTTTAATTTTTTAAAGTAATTGCAGCTTTCACAGCCATTATCTTGTGTAACATGATAGTACGTTTGAAATAGTATAATAATTATTTAAGCAGTTAGATAAGTAACGTTTTCACGAAGAAGATATTTCAGTAAGTCCTTTACGTCACTGATTTGATTTTGTCAATTTTGGACGGCTTCGAAGTAAGAGGCTGAACATTAAACAAATTTTTTGGTTTTGGGAGGCAGGATCTTCTTGGATGGCTTCCTATTTATGCTAAGTTAATTATAGTCCAAACCCAAAAAGATGTTTTATATTTAATAGCAAAAGGTTCATCCTTTTCATATAATATACATTTAATTTTTCAAAATGGAAAAAATTTTAAAATCGTGGTGTACTGTCATCTGAATTACTTTCAAACATCAAAAATTGTCTTTGACTGCATTCCGTTGAGTAACTTTACAAGATGCAAGGGGCTATGCACTTCCAAGTTTTTTAAATGCCTGTCGATGAAAGAATGAACGCAATCAACCTCTTGAATATATATATTTTATATATATACGCTCTTTATATATATGGTAAAATGGAGTATGTATATAAAATAAATGTATATATAAATCAAATTGAAGAAAAACCGTTTATTTTTGATCCATGTGGATTGCAAAATTTGATAGCCTATTAGACTAATAATGGTTGTGGATCAAAATTGAATTGAAAAAAAAAAAACTATAAATTAGTGATCCATGTGTATTACACAATATCGAGGATCAAATAAGCACATATAATTTCAATAGTGGATATTTCATATATTTTGTGATGCAAACGCCAAAAACTTGGATATAGATCAAAGTTGCATAAAAAATTATAAAAAAATAGATGTGGTTCAAAGTTACCTCCCATTATTGCAAAAAGTATTAGATATAGAAGAAAACGAGTAAGACAGAAAGAAAGAGCATGTCGCAAAATTCCAAGAAATGTTCTAATGTCAAAAATGTAAAACTGGCGTATTGATCAACCAAGTGTGCGACCGATGATTTATCGATTAATATTCCAAATTTGCTTTATTAATTACTAACTACCGATAGCAAATAATTTGTTACCAACTCATGTATTCAATTTTCTATTCACTAAATTTACTACCACTTTGAGAAACTCTGATTTATTTAACAAACTTTTCAGTTCAAATACCTTCTAAGAACAAAAAGCAAAAAAAAAAAAAAAAAAAATAATAAAAAGAAAAAGAAAAAAAAAATAGAAGGAAACTTAAGGATTTCTTTTTTTAAATCTTTAAAGTCTTCAACTTTCTTATTTTTTGTTATTTTGCTTTTCCTTCCCCCAATTTCTAAGAAATTTTTCCACTTCTTATTGCATATTAATTTCATGCATTTTATAATTATTTTAATCCTTTTCAAGCTAATTAATTTTTTTTTTTTTTTTTTTTTATATGCAAAAATATAAAAGTCCTTCATTCTATTCATATATTGATATATTTACATATGTATATACATATGTACATATTTAGGCTTTTTGGCGTTCTATTTCATAAAAAACAACAACAAAAAAAAAAAAAAACAAAAACCAGGAGAGGAAATACTTAAAAATAATTTTTTTTTTGCTTTAGAATTTTTATTTAGAAAATCTTGGTGCCGAAAAACAAAACTTATGTACACAAAATGTATACCTATCTACATATATATGCAATTATAACACATATACATTTATGTGTTAACAGAATATAATAATAATATAAACACTAGATAGAAAAGTAGAGAAAAGTAAGAAATTTAAAACCGTTAGAAGCACTTTTAACCCATATAGGAAAAAGAAAAATTAAAATAACAAAAAAAAAATTGTTATTTTTGCATGAATAGAATGAGAAACCGGTTCTTCTGCCGGTATTTCTCATGAACTTCCTCTTACAGTTTTTCTTCTCTAATAATTTTGTTTTAGGTTGTTGTTTTTATTTTTTTTTATTTTACTTGTTCTTATCACTTTTCTATTTCAATGTGTTGTCATTTCGGTTTTGTTATTTAATACCAATGAAAGTTATGAATAAAGACAACTAACATTGGACGTTTTGTTTTTCTTTTCGTGTTGTTTTTTTTTTTTTTTTTTACTTCCTTTCCTTTTTAAATAAGGATTTTTATTTTTATTTTCAATGAAAATATATTTTTTAAGTTTATGGGCGTTAGATTAAGTTTTTAAATGGATCTTAAGAATTATATAGTTCGTTTAGAATCTTCAATTAGAAATATTTAAATGAAAATAGAAAAAAAAAATTGATTTTAAGCTGGTGAATTAAGAGTCATAGGAATATTATTTGGATTAAGATTATTTATGGATGTTGAAATTAAGAAGTATTTTTGATTTAGTGGTTTAAAATGTAAAATAAATGAATTAAGGTTATTTGAAACTATAGAAAACTATATTTATTTATTTATTTGAAACTATAGAAAACTATATTTATTTATTTATTTTAACAGTTGATCCTACAGATAAATCAATAGGCCAACTTTATAGGTCCTTTCCCTTTTCCCTTTCGAAATGTGGGCCTTTTTATTAAATTATATTATTTATTTGGTATATTTTTTTGTAAATTATATTATATTATATATTTATATTATTTTTATTATACATATCTATATTATATCTTTATTAATTATTAAACTATATTTGAACCGATGTGGTTGTATTGAAAATTACTGTTTTCAGTAATTTTCACCATTTGAAAAATTTTTCGGTTCTCACGGGGTTTGAACCAGTGCTCCTTCGGTCGTTACATTACTACACTAAAAAAAAAACTAAAATAAAAACTATATATTTTGGTCGATTTTTAATAACTCATAAAAGCAAAAATTAGGAGTTTAGTACATGTAGTCTAACTACCTTTAGAACTATAGAAAATTTGGTTGATTTTTATAACTCACAGATATATTAATAATATCTATAAATTATAAGTTATAAAATCAATCAAAGCTTAAATTTAGCAGTTGTACAGGTAGTCTAACACTACAAATACATACTGATGAGTTGAAGCAGTGTTATGGTGATCGAAATAACTACTAAAATATTGTTTTAGAAAACTATTTTATTTTAATAAATGTAAATTATATTAATACAGTACACAGTATTGTTGTAATGAAAATTATGAATTATAAGCAAGGTTCTTATGTAAAATAAAACTGAAAAACTCACTCAACTCATTACACACAGTATAATGATAATTTATTTTTCTTGGTTGACTTTGACAGTAATATTTGACAGTAAATTTATCAAAGTACAGGTGTTGTGGAACGGCAGAAACATCTAATCACTTTTAGCGACTGACTGTACCATTATATGTCTCCTCATACAAAACAATTCTGTAATAATCATGAAAATTAATATATTTAAATATAATCATTCCTATTTCTATATCTGAACAATTCGGATTAGAGTCCATATACTAAACTAGTATATTCTATCATTTATTTATTTATTAATTAGTTTATATATACATATTAATATGTATACCTAATATTTCGTGAACCTCTATAATATCTAAACATACAACATAATATTAAAAAATTGAATTCATTCAACTTGACAGCTGTTCTTCTTCAATTGCTCTCCAACTATATTAAACTGGACATTTTGTGTTCCGTTGATTAAATCAAGTTAAAGTAAAATTTTCCAATTTGTTATTTTCGGTAGGTTATCAATAATTTATTTAAAACTAGCTTTGTAACGACAGCCATAAATGATAGAAGCAAAATAAATTTTAGAACCATTTTAGTATAAATCAAATTATAAATATAAAAAAGCAATACACATCAATACCATTTCGGAGGAGTATACTATTAGGAGCGACAAAATTATTAAAATTAATTTTTTATATCATTCTAATAAAAAATAGAAATCAAATGATTTAAGTTTTTATATGTTAAATTTTCTTGGTTTCAGCAATAGTGATTTTGAAAAATAAACAGAATGAGTTTTTAGAACATTTTATTTGCTTTTAAAATTTTACAATATTTTATTTGATTTTATTTATTTATTTTCAATTATTTTGAATGTCTAATAAATATATTTCGGTAACCAGATTGAAGCAGCTAAATAAACTGTGTAACAATTGGTATTTCGATTTAAAACACAAAAGCAAACTCAAAATCCAAATATTTATTGGTGGATTTATTACTAATATCGTTACTTACATTGCTAAAAATAAATATATTTCGGTACCCAGAGTGAAGCAGATACTGAAATATATTTACCAGACCAAAGCAATAAATTTGCATATGTATTGGAGCGTTCCGTCGAATTGACATAATGTATGCAAAAAACTATATTACTCTGTCTTCAGCACTGCTTTTTATAGATATAAATTTTTTTTTTAACAGCATTAAAGAGGTTTTCAGTTTCATCAATCATCAGTAAATTGTGATCAGTAAATTTTTTTTCCTTGATAGTAAATTAATGGAATTAAATTTTTAAATATGTATTTAATATTTATCTTTTAATTAAAAAAAAAAATTAGAGACTATTTTTGACAATTTATCCTAATAATCCTATGTAATGTTAGGGTATAAAGAGCTAAAATCCTACATACCGGCCCTGACATATTAGGACCACCTCCGTGAGAAATAAAATCCTATGGATATATAAATTAAAACGTCAAATTAAAACTAGTTATCCCTCATATGAATACCAATTTCTATAACATGTTATCCGAGCTCGATAACATTAACATGTTATACACTAGTAATGTAATTTGTTTGTAACAATACGTTTACGAAATAAATCGCTTAACCTTAACGACTTAAAATTATTAAATTGTTTTTTAAAATGCACATTTCCATATATCTAAGCTTAATAAGTTAAATTGTTTCATATGGAATAAGAAAAATTTGCATCCTTTATTCTATCATCTTAAAAGTGAGGGTGATTTTGGTCTGATGGCATCATTGGATCTTATTTTTATGAAAACAATAAAATGCATGAAAAATGATTATTTTTTGCACGAAAATAAATATATTGGTGTGGAAGACATCTTAGATGTGCCAGCTTGAAATGAAAAACTGAAGTATTTTGTAAAAAAAATTGTTGAGTATTATGAAGTATTAACTGTTATAATTATCGAATATTATTAAGTTTATTCAATATATACATATACATATAGGTAATTTAAATTTAATTGAAATTTAATTTTTAAATTTGACTTTCGGTCACTTTTAAATCGATTTTTATAACGAAGTAATGGAAAAGGACGCTTCAACTGACCAAAAAATATTTCATTAGGGCTTGTGAATGTTTTTTTTTAATTTTTTTTGGGAAACATGCCATTTTACCATAGCCTTCATCTCCTAGTGAAATTGGGTTTTTTTTTTGTTGCATAATGGAATAGATTTCGGAATGCACACTGCCGGTCCATCTGAAATCTATAATCTAGTGAAATATTTAAAAGCATCGCAGGCGGCTTTTATATTCACAGAAAAAATAACCTTTCCAATTTATATATTTGCTGGGCTCCAAATCAGATGATGGTTTTTCAATTCGCATATGAACGCAATCAATGACATAAAGTATATTTTTTTATTTAAAAAACCATTGTCCAATGGCAGCATTCAGTTTGTTTCTAGATGTTGGGAATTATAATCCACACATTTTTTGTTACAATAAATCCCATTATTACTTTAATAATCCTAGAGACTGAACCTTTGCCACACCCAACAACAAGCCCAAAACTTAACTGAAATCCTGGATGTGCAAGACTTCTTAAAAATATTGAAATTTTTTTTGTTTGGAAAAGTACCGATTCTAGTTTCAGTATTGTCTTATTAGCCAATATTTCAACATTTTTTTCCCTAAACCTGAAAATAAATGCTGGTTAATCTTAATTAGATGTAGATTTTTGTTTACCTGTATACACTTTCCTATATTCATAATCTCGATATATTTTTGTTTCTAAATAAAAGATTATCAGAATGTTTTTGTTCCATGATAATAAAATTTATAATAATATTTATAAGCTTATTATTGGGTATAGCTTATAATTTTTGAAGTATTATGAAGTATTATAATATTTAAATGTTGAAAGTATTATCTAGTTAATACTCAATTTATTGCAGAAACCACAACATAGTTGAAAACTGAATACATATTTGGTACAAAAAAATATGGGGGTACATACCTAGTAAAGCTCAAGTATTAGCGTTATCTAGTATCTACTGGTACTTTATAAATACGGGCCTATACATTTTGTTTTGTCATTTTCTCTTTTTAATTTGTCGAGCTTTGTTAGTTTTCAAAATTATTAATTTTAGTTAAAATATGCTTAAAAGACTAATCGTTTTATTTGTAACTGAATAAATGGTTTTGTTCGTTCAAAACATCGATCCATTGATCTCTATATATATCTTGTTTAGTTTTATAAAACTAATCGAAATGAAATGATTTGCTGGTGGATCTCAAACGGTTATAGATTTCTCTAATCTAAATTAAATAATCTAATATAAATTAATTTTATATTCATCTATACTCAATTTGATATCATCTATGTAAATTTAATTTCTTTGTCAGACTAATGAATTCCTTAGGTTATTGAATAACTTTAAAAATATTATAAATAAAAAAAACAACAACAAATTTCTAAGGGTAAAATTTGTAAAAATGTACATTACAATTTGCAGGAACAATAATTTATCATTTTTTTTTAGTATATGTTGTATTCTATTAACGGATTAAGATGGCATATAGAGTAAAATTCTTTAGAAAATGTAAACTTTTCCCTATACCAACTTTCAGAAAAAAATTACATAAAAAACAGAATATATAAATTAAAAAAAAAAAAAAAAAAGGAAAATGAAAGTACCGAAATCATAACTTATTGTTTTTACTTTATTCATTTTCTTTTTATTCTACCCTATTGATTCGTTAAATAACAGTTGTTTGCACACGTTTTTCAAAACAATTGCAATTTATTATGGTTTGCTTTTTTTTTATTATTATTGTTCTTGCTTTTTTTGTTGTAGTTGTTGTTGCACTGTTTTTATGCTTCAATAAAAACAGTTTTCTATTACAAGGATAATAAAATGAATGACGAGGGTGTGTGTAGAAAGTAGAAGGAGAAAATAGAGAGAGAGAGAGAGAGAGAAAGAGAAAGAGAGTGGTATATATAGTGATAATAATATGATATATTGTGCAATGATATATACACTGCAATATGCAATATAAAAAGTGAAATGTCAGTACAGTGTAGTGAAGTGCAGTGAACCATTTTTAGTTTAAGTAGAAAGTAAAGAATTTTCTACCTTGTTTCTTGTTTTTTATGTTAAAGTTTTATAATAGCGGGTGCTCTCTATATACATATATATATACATATTTACATATATATATATATTAAAATAATTTTTCTTTTATTTAAATAATATATATATATATATATATATATATATATATATTCATACATATATAATTGAAGGGTTTAAAAAATAAAAAATAAAAAAAAATAACTCTGAACTGAAATCTATAAGGAAAATAATTGTGAAAACAACGCAATTTGCATATTTTATAGTGCTAATGTTTTAAATGGCCTTGATGATTAGAAAATTTTATATTTAATTTGGTATATAATACACTTTATTTTCTTAGGCTCTTTAAGAAATTAATTTTGGTGTTATTTTGTTTATTTTTTATGTTTTTATTATTATTATTATTTGCTGTTCATGTAGAATTAGAATTAGAGTAGGTCATGAGGTTCATGTGAAATATTGTATATTTCTAAAAAAGAAAATTATTAACATTATAAGGATGTAATTTAAAAAAAAAAAAAAACAACAACAACAAACAAAAAACTTTACCAAAAATATGGAAATATTTTAGTAAAATTAAAAAAATAACCCAAATTTTTTTTTGTGAAAAAAAACAACAACAATAAAATCAAAAATTTATAAACCTGTATGTAAAATTTTTGCATATGCACCGGAAGCAATTTTTGTAGAATAGAATTTTAGAATATATGCATTTAAAAATTTTAATGTCTTGTATTCTTGCATAACTTTGATACATATGTAAAAATAACTCGTCTAAACTTTTTGATTCATTTTTAATAACAATTATGGTACTGTAATAAGCTTTAAATAACACTGATCGTCATTAGAGTTACTTGACGTATATTCGTTGAATTAGGTCCGAATGAAATGAGTTTAAAAATGAATAAAATAATACGGAAAAATAAAATTTTTATATATATAGTTTTATCAAAACAAAATTAGCCCCCTAAAAAGTGGAAAATAAAATGACGGTTAATCTTAAGATTTTAGAAATTATAAGATAAATTAAAGTTACTGGAATATTGTTTATGGAAATTTGAAATATTACAAAATCGATGAACGTTAAACGAACCATGCTAACCTTTTCAAGTTCTATATTTTAGTCTTAACAGAATCACAAATTCGTATAAAAAATGTTAACTAATTTTAATGTTTCTGGCAACTCTTATATCAACATTGGATTTGTTTTTGTTCATAATGGCTGTATGACACTGGCTGAAAAAATTTTTTTTTTTTATACATTTCGAGATTAATTTCAGTTTTTATTTCCGAAGTTAAATTATTTAATGGCTTTAATCCTTCATACATGAAATTAGCACAACTAAAGACTCGGCCCTGTTTCAAAACGACTTCTGAATACCTTCTTAAATTGGTGTATAATTAACAACCTATCAAATGAATGTTGATAAATGTAATGTCATTTCTTTCACCCGCCGATGCGCACCATTCACTGCTGATTATACTTTGGACAACAAAGTTGTCAAACGAGTGACGCAATTCAAGGACCTGGGCGAGTGATTTTTGATGATAAATTGTCATTTGTTCAACACATAAATTCTATTGTGAATAAAGCAAACTCTATAATGTTGGGGTTTATTAAGAGATGGTGCAAAGAATTTAATGATCCATACATTTTGAAATCCCTTTACATGTCCCTCGTAAAACCCAACCTGGAATATGCTAGTCCCGTCTGGTGTCCTTATTACACTATACTCATAAAAATAGAATTGAGGCAGTTCAAAAGAAATTTCTACGTTACGCTCTCCGCCATTTACATTGGTCGAATCCTATGGTTGTATTACCACCATACACTCATCGCTTTACATTAAGCTTCTACAATTAAATACCTTAGAAACTAGAAGAATTACTTCTGATATCCTTTTTATTTTTCAAGTTTTTCTTAATCTAATTGATTCCAACAATATCAAAACAAAAGTCAATTTGCACTTTAATTCCAGTACCCGTTTTCGTTCAAATAATATTTTTATCCCATCCTTCCATATAGAACCAATTACGGTAAATCAGAACCATTAACCAGAATGTTCGCTACCATCAATAAATACAAAAACTTTATTGATTTTTCCCTGACCGTTCGCCAGGTCAGGTATACTCTTGTATCCCAGTTGCCATAGCTTTTGCGATCTTTCTAATTTTTAACACTTAGTAGTTTGTAATTTTAATTATTTTTATTTTCTTTCTTTTTACTTTTATAATATCATATTTTTAATGTAGTTTTAATTGTAAAATTATTAAAACCAAAATGTAAATTTAAACTTAGAATAAGAACTTATTGTAATGTGTTTGAGCTAAACATAAATAAATAAATAGATTAAATTCTTTTGAGCCTAATTCGTTCTAAAAAACTGTAATCTAAAAATCGAGATGTTTCGTAAACTATATTGTTGAACATCACCTATAGGTTAACTTTTCGCATAAATAGTTCGGCATTATGTTTAATTTTGAAGATGAGCACAAGTGTATTCAATATTAATTTTTGATTAATATTCAGCCAATAACACACAGCTGCTTGTAGAACTCCCAACAAAACTTCAATTGCATGTGAGACTACACCTAGTTGACTTTAGTTTGACTTTGATTGCTTAAATAGGATTTGAACCAAGCTTATTAGTTCTATATTTTGAACGCTTAATACTTCTAATTTCGATAATAGAATATTTCTGCCCAAGTAACAAAATTCCTCTCATAAGGCTCTAGTAGAGTTCTTTGAGAATTAAGCCAAGAGAGTATTACTCTCATAATTTTACTCTTGTAGAATGCTATGAGTGTCTTATATACGATCGTTATGAGAGTAAAAGGGCACCGTTTATGAGAGTAAAAGTCTCATAAGGAAACTACTATGCGTGTATTGAGAAACTCTTATTATGAGTGCTTAACTCTCATTATGAGTTTAATTGTTAGAAAGAGATAGAAACATATTAATATAAATGTATTGGTTTAATTTTTTTTAGTTATGCAGAGTTGAGTTAAATAAAGTTTATGTTTAATTTTATGTATGTGTGATCATAATTATAAGTAATTTACTCCTATGCTTTTATTATACCTGGGCGTTTTCAATTCAAGATATGTTTTTTCAATTTTTTTACAGAAGCTACCGTACATTTTTACCTTTCTCCAATCAAATTTTTCCATTTTGTCTATATCGTTTTATAATTATAATGATCTGATTTGAAGGGATTCAACATTTTACTTCTCATAGCAGAATTTTAATAAGTATTAAACTCTCATAGCGTTCTTCTAACAAGTGTTCAACCCTATGAGAGCATTATAAGAGTTAAACTCTCATAGCAAGTGTATTTTGATAAAATATTTTTATACTTAAACTCTCATAACGTTCTTATTATAAGTGCTTAATTCTATGGGAGTTGAACTCTCATAGCAAGTGTATTACGAGACACTTACTATGAGAGTAATACTCTATGAGTGTAATTATCTCATAATAAGAATGTTATGAGAACTAATTTAGTTCTTGTAACAAGAGTTAAAGTTATGAGAGTTTCAAGTGTGTCTATATATAAGAGTCTTATGAGCCCTTTTTTGTAATTTTGTAGAGTCTTGCTCTTGGACAATGTTACTTGGGTGTCTACTGTTTTAAATGCCCTCTTCAGGTCAAGGAATACCGCTTGTATCGTTTGATTTTCATCTACAAACTGTTTCCAATTTGCTACAATCAAATTCAGAACTGCTTTACAATTGTGGTTTTTTCTAAAAACTGATTGGAATTTAAATTTTTGATTTTTATGTTCTTAACAGCAATTTAGAGGTAGAATAGCCTTTTCGTGCTTGATTAAGTACGCTACTGATTACCAGAGTGCATACTCTCAATTATTTTTTTGTCATTAATTTGATTCCAATGACAAAGAATATTTTTGCTTCATTGGGAATCGGTCGACTGATTCACCTGGGACCTTTCTAAATATATTTAAAAAAAAATGCAATTACCTAGACCTACATTACAGTTTTCAAAATATAATAAAAACGTTTTTTTTTCTTTCTTTTAAATTGTATCAATTTGAATATTTTCATGAAAATAGATTTAAAATTGCTTAAAATAAATAAATATAAAAAAAAACATAAAAAATTACCTAAGTCTAATTTTTTTTTTTGCTTCCTTCTCCCCTTTTCAGTGTTTTTGCGTCTTTAATTTTTTTTTACAAATAGCTTGTACTACATATTAACTCTCAAAACAAGCGATTAATTTCTTTAAAAATAAAATGCCAAAAAAAAATATATTTTTTTTTTTTGTTTCAATTCTGTTGACTTGTATTTACTTAATTTAAATTAATAAAAAAAAAAAAACAAAAAAAGAAAAACAAAAGAAATCCAATAAGAAGTTTAAAAGAAAACTACATAATAAATACAAAGTCCCCTTTTGGTCTTAATAATTGACCTAAGGGGGTTAAAATGTTTTTTTTTTTATAAAATTTATTTCCCCCTTTAATTTGTTGTTGTTGTTGTTTTTTGCCTACTTCGTTAAAGTGATAGCTCTAATATAATTGGATATACCGAAATATTTAAATTTCATAAAAGAATGAACTCATGAGATCTTATTACGTATTACTACAGACAGACAGAGAATAAACGATCTCATCATCACAGAACAGATTAACTTAATTTAAAAATCAGCGAGCGAATCTTGATATCTTGAGATTTTTTTTTTTTTAATATTAAATTTTTTCTGTTAAAAAATTTTTTTTATTAATAAAATTATAATCAAATGATCTGACAGTTAAGTTTCACTTTTAAATAAATTAAATGATTATTTATTTACTGTGTAACACTGTGTGTACAGTAAAGTAGTAAAGTAGATTTTCGATTTTGATTGTTTTGTTTTTTTTGTTTTTTTTTTTATTTTATTTAAGAAAAAATTAAAATATTTCATTCTGTATCTCATGCTGATCGTAGAGGGTTCGTATAGTTCAGGAATCTTGTAAATTACTTATTAATTTTAGAATTATTAAATTTCATGGCAAAAGTGAATGCGACAATTTGAATTCATCACCAGAAAGTGAATGAAGTTGTACTGGAAAAATAAAAATATATATCAGTGGCTCTCAACTCTTTTTTTTTGTCAATTAAATCTTGGAAGTTTAATTGATTAGAGAATTTTTGAGTCTTGTTATGTCATCTAGAATATCTAGATAATTAAGTATTTGTGGTAAATCAGTATTTTATAAATTTTGATTTTTTCCTTAAGTTTAGGTATGTTGTGCAATTAAATAATTTGTATAAAATTTTAATTTAATAATTAATAATAATAATAATAATAATAATAATAATAATAATAATAATAATAATAATAATAATAATAATAATAATAATACTGATAATAATTTATTTATTTCATACAATATCGTTTACAAAGTTAAAATATAAATTTAAATATAAATGTAAGGAATTGTGTGCAAGCATTTATTATGTATAATTTGAACATGTTGGGTGGGTCCCGATTTAAAAATAATGTTTTACACGAATTTAAATAATGCATTAATTCCTTTAATTTCCGGTTTGAAAAACGTATTTCCGGTTTGAAAATCGTATTTCAGGTGCTTTCCGGAATTTAAAAATATCATCAATAGATAGTGTAGTCTGCATTTAGTTAATAATTTTTTATTTTTAATTTTAAAATATTGGTTCTTTCCCCTCTTAAAAAATTGATAAACATGCTCTGGAACACCCAGTATAATAAAAATTTCTCATTTCTATGTTGTAAGAGTACATGGTAAAATTTTTGGAACAAATTTTTATTTCTATTTTTTTTTATTAATCACTTTGGAAATATTAAGGATTCCAGAAATGTTTTATATCGGATTTAATATTTCAGGCCTGGTCACAGTAACATAGATGGAAATGAGAGAGCCGATGAACTGGCAAGGCAAGCTTCCAATCTCGACAGGCCCCTTGAGGAAGACATTCATTGTCCAATGAGAGTCGTCAAGGAGCGTCTCCATTCATACTTTTCGGCCAGTGCGAATGAAAGGTGGCATAGACTAAATACCTGTGCGATTTCGAGGAAAACATGGCCCGCGTATAATATTAATAAAACCAAACAACTCTTAACCAGGTCCCGTACTGATATAGTAGTAGTCATCAGTACGGGTCATTGGCCAATAGGAAGCCACGCTGCCAAGCTAGGTATTCCTTTCAATCTCCACTGTCGCAGTTGCAAGGATGAGAATGAGGCAGAAACTCTTCAACACTTCCTTTGCAGCTGTCCAGCATTAGCTAGAGTCAGACTCCGGACTTTAGGTGAAGCTTTCCCCAACAAGATAGGTTTTATCGCGGAAAGCAAAATAGGATATCTGATCAACCTTCCTAATCTCACAGGGTAGCTCTAGTAATGAGTCCCTGGGGAGAGTGAAGATAAGAGAACAATATAACAACTGACAACACGAAATAGGTCACTCGAGTCGTGGTATCAAAAAGGCACAATTAAGTGCTAATTGGTTTTCCAGAAGTAGCTGGAATGGCCACTTCTACCTACCTACCTAATATATCAGGATATTGTTTTTTGCATAAATGAACACGTATTTTTCAGAACAATTTCCTGTTATTTATTTATTTGTTTTTCATTAATGTTTTCATTTTTAATTCTACGTAAGCACGACCTCTTCAGATATATTTCACTTCACCGTTTATTGTCTTAGATCCTTTGTAGGTCTATCTTATACGCTATTATTGCTTTAATATCAATTTCAGAATCAGGCGATGTGTATTCCTGGAAATATTTATGTTTTTTGCGAGTTATGACACCGTAAACAAATAGAATATGCGAGGTGGATTCCTCTTTTTGAATATGTATTTGTCTGTGTTCGATCTACTTATCTTGAACAGATGCTTGTTAAATGGGCCACGACTTGTGCTAAACCATGTCGGTATTCTCACATTGGATCTAGATATCCTAATTAAGCCGTTGGATATTTAGTTTGAAAAAGGTTTTATACAGATATAGAAAAATAAGTTATGGACATTACCATATCCCAAATACTATATCCCAAAATACTTAAATAATTTTCTACAAAATTAGGAAGTTACAGGAAAACAAGTTATGATCAATATCATATCCCAAGAAAATTTAATAATTTTCTACAAAATTAGGCAGCTACAGGAAAACAAGTTATGATCAATATCATATCCCAAATACTATATCCCAAAATAAACAGAATATCCCAAAACAAAATTAAAAATCTTCTATAATATTTTCATATGAATAAAATGTATTCTCTGGTATTCATTCTATTCTGGATCTTTCTTCAAAAGGCGGCCGTATTTTAAAGTACTAAAATTAAACTTGAAATGGAAAAATTAAGCTTAAATTCAAAATAAATAAACGAAATATTTTTAACATTTGTAAAACATTTGATTTTGACAACTACATGACCTAAAATTAAATTAATTAAAAAAATATATATATTAATTTGATAGCTGTAGCTTGTAGCTTGTATATCCTTTATATTGTTCGTTTGAATTTAAATACACCAGATTGATTGTGTTTTGTAACTGACTAATTATTATCTATTGCTTGCTATTATGTTTAATTTGCTCCTTAAACTATATCATTCTGATTAGTTTGATTCGATTCTTTAATTTGTTTTACAAGGTCAGTAGAGAATGAAAATAGGATCCACAGTTAAGGGGTGTAAAACCTACAAATGGCAATTTCAAAATACCGGAATGCCACGTTATATTCATTTACTTTTGGTTATATTCACTATCTTCATCACCTTCAGTAAACAAATTCTAATGATTTGATGTAAAAAATGCATGACCATGATAGGTCAAAAATGTTTGAAATCCACTGATTTATATATATATATAGATCTATAACAATGTAAAATTGATCATAATATTATAGAATTGAATGATTCTAAAGTGGCAAATGAACTAACTAATCGTTCGTATACTGCTCATTCAATGGATATTATAGATTATGGTATATATATAGCTATATATATATATATATATATATATATACAAATTGATTCACGAATATTTACATTTGACATACTATATTGTGTATATATATATATATATATCTTATTTCTGGTGAGGGTGCTTTTAAATTCAACAAACAAACAAACAGGAAATTTCAATAATTCAACTTCATTAGAGTTGTGGCATCACACATATAAATATATATACTTATAAGTATATATATTATCATATAATGATATTATGTAGTAATTTTTTTTTTTTTAACGAACACTTTTACAATTCAAAAATTTTCATTCATTTTAAATTGAAATCAAAAAAAAAAAAAACAAGAATTTAAAAAATAAAATAGTAGTATAGTGTCATGTCATAGGTTTAGTGACCGTTATACTGTTATACAGTTCTGTGTGAATTTTATTTTTGCAGATCAGTATAATTTTGTTGTTGTAGATTTTTTATGACTTGTTTTGACTATTTATAGGTTTAGGGTGTTTTTTTTCATTTGTTTAGAATTTAGTATTCCGGAATAAGTAATTAGGAATATAATAGAGAGTATAATATAATTGAAATTTGTTGGATAATAATAATTTAGTGAGGCGCCTTTATATTAATTTTTTGACTTCAACAATTCATACATATTTAAAATGACAGCTTAATTTAATAAAATGATGGTAATTTTTTAATTATTTGAAATAGATTTTAGATGAGTTTTGAACAAATTTTTAATTATTTAAGAGTGTTGATGATTTAGATAATATAAGAGTCCATCGTAAAGGAATCGTATCAATAATTTGTTTTAAACAATTCTGAAATAATAAAATTCAATTTGTTAAATTTTGATTTTCTACAATTTTAAGTTACAAAATTTTTTTCCAAAATAAGTCTACTAAATTGAAAAATCAGAATCTTGTAATTCGAATTTTCTAATTCCAATACACTAGTGGCAGGCTAATAACCACAGAATCACTAAAATTAACTAACGATAGAGAGATACGGGTGATCAAAATACTACTTACAACCTAAGGTATGTGGAGCGACATTTGGATTTTGCATTTTGCATTTTTCAGAGTAAAATTGAAAAATGATAAAAATGAAGAGAAGAACGCAATGCCTGCTTCTGGTCGGTTTAGGGGTGGGAATGAAGTGAAAAATATATTAAATAAAAAATGTAAATTAAAGAAGGGAAAGGTCCCAAATAACAGCTAAAAATTTGGTAGATATGAGTATGTATTTGGATTTAATTTAGATTTGATCTAGATTGCATTTTTTTATTTCTATTAGTATTAAATATGTAGATATAAAATATGGAATAGAGAGATGACCCAGATCCTACCTGGAAAAGGTACTAAACTTTGAATGTATGTATTTATGTGCAGTAGAAATAATAAAATAAAATTGAATTAAATTAATCTTAATATCACTCAAAACTATTGCACAAATATATTGTATCAAGCTTTCGTTTCTAATAGAATCTGATGTGCTCGCTCTAAATATAAAATCTGACAGTAATAAAAAACGACTAAAATTTCAAACAAAATTATATATGTATATTTATATATGAACAAACATACATAATTTTGTAAGTATTAATATATGTCTGATATGTACTTGCTTAAGCTACACTTCTGTAAGCATAAAATCTGACAGTTGTAATCAAAATTGAAATTTCAATCAAAATTATGTACATATATATATATGTGTAATAAATTTATTAACTTAATTCAGATACAACACTATATATACAGGGTGGTCCGGTTTAGAGCAAAAAGTTTTTAACGGGTGATTCCTTGGAGTATTTTAGGAAAAACATTGTTCTAGAAAAGGGGTCTATCTTTAAATTTAGCTAGGCTACAGAGGGTTAAAGAAAATCGGATTAGAAAAATTATGTCTAAAGAATATCAACTACAGCTCAGAAGAAATTGAAAATAGAGCAACAACTTCTTCAAGGCTTTTTTTTTAGAATTAATACACCTAGTTAACGGTATATGTTAAATGAGTATCAGACTTACCATTTTTGAATAATAACTGCATAAACTTAAAATTTTGCTTTTAAAAACTGAAAATTTTGTAAAAAACGTTGATTATTTCGAAAAAATTCGCTAATTTTTTTTTTACATCATCCCCTACAACTTTTTCATACACAATTTTCATACTCGACTTGCCATTTTTCAGATAAAGTCATATTTAATATTTGAGTAACCCGTGTTTTACTAAGAAAATAATAAATGAGAGTTAAATATTGTAAAAATCTTATTTTTTAGTCAAAATTATTGGAATTAGTTAAGGTTACTGATATTTTATATGACTTTACCTGAAAAACGGCAAGTCTGATATGAAAGTTGTGTATAAAAAAGTTGTAGGGGATGATGTAGCGCATCAACACAATAACAAAAAAAAAAAAAAATATAACGAATTTTTTCGAGATAATCAACGTTTTTTACAAAATTTTCAGTTTTTAAAAGCAAAATTTTAAGTTATTGCAGTTATTATTCAAAAATGGTAAGTCTGATACTCATTCAACATATACCGTAAATTAGGTGTATTAATTCTAAAAAATAGCTATGAAGAAGATGTTGCTCTAGTTTCAATTTCTTCTGAGCTGTAGTTGATATTCTTTAGACATCATTTTTCTAATCCGATTTTCTTTAACCCTCTGTAACCCAGGTAAATTTAAAGATAGACCCCTTTTCTAGAACAATTTTTTTCCTAAAATACTCCAAGGAATCACCCGTTAAAAACTTTTTGCTCTAAACCGGACCACCCTGTATATGTTGTGTTTTGTGTACTCTGTTCTGTATGTAATGAACAACAAAACCATAACAGATCGTTTGTTGTAGAAAATCATCAAAATTGAAACAGAAAATTATCTTAAGAAAAGTAAGTAGTAATTTTAGACTATTTTGAACACGCTAACTCACTAAAAAACCTTACGTCTATAATTTAGATTTCGGTGATTATATTCAAACACTATAATTTGTTTGTTATGAAAAATTTAAATTTTCAAATGGATAGAAAATCATATGTAAAGAAAAATAGAAATATACATATAGATTTATGTGCAAATACGCTGATCAATAAATAAATAAATCAATTAATTGAAATGTACATTTTTTAAACAAAAATATAGTTTGACACAATATGACATTGAAAATACAGTATTACAGTTTTAACTGCAATGTAGGATATTCCATAACGTACTATATATACAACATAATTAATTCTAAAATGTTTATATTCTATTTTTTTCTTCATAGTTAAAGCAATGTATCCGAACATTATTAAATTATTTATATATTTTTTTTATTTTGTTATGGAACATACTAGATAATAGCCAAAATGCTAATAATACATTTTCGATGTTACATACAGTTCATCTTTAATTTTAATACATATTGTAATTTAAAATGTTCTGAACATTATTCAGTTTACTAAACTAAAAAAAATAAAACTAATCTATATAAAATTCGAATAAATAACAACAATAAATTGCAGCAGCAGCAGCAGCTGCTGGTTGGCTGTTACAAAAATAACTCCAACACAACAATTTTTATTTAACATAATTTTTATGAAATTTTTGCAATAATAATTCATATAACACCAATTTATTTCAGACATATGCAATAAAAAAAATATGTATATACGGTTATGGTTAAATAACTTTTCTAATAAAAAAATTTCAATTTTTCTAAATCGTTCAACGACATCAGTAGCAATAACAACATATGAAACACTTTTCATAACAAAAATTTATTTGATTATGAACGAACGCGTAATTCGATTCAATTTAAAAGAAAAAAAATTCTCTTCCTGAAATCTTATCTTAAGCTATGTATATACTCTAAAACTAAAACACTATAAGATACATTCTACATAAGTATCTCATAATATTCAATATAATAATAACTAATAATTTATATTAGTAGTTAAAAGTAGGAGTTGAATTTCTTGTCATCTCTAATATAAAAAAAAATTTGAATTTTTGATTTTACTTTGGTTAAGTTGGTTGGACTCTAACTTTTTCTCTATTTTATGTTCTCTTTGATTAAAATTTGCCCATTTTTACAAATATTAATATATATGTTATGTATGTAAGTATATATATTATTTACAAATTATCCAACTGTTTTTAATTATGTCAGAGACTGTAATAAATGTCAGTTTATTTTTTATTTTGCATGGATTATTTTCATATTGTACCGCTATTTGATACGACATCATATAGAAAAATAGAACGTGAATTACCATAATCCGCTGTCACGATAGTAAATAATTAATTGCTGCTGTACAGTAATATCTCGTTCAATAATATATACATATAATGAAATATGAAAATAATGAAGTTATATTTGAGTCAGTATATTGTTCTTTTACGTGTAATATTTAATTGTCTACCCTTTGAAGTAGATTTTAGTGTAAACAAGCAATGTAAACTATGCTGTATACAATAAAAACAATGTCAAGCTATGATGTAAACAATAATTATTTTGTTATTAGATTCGGTTCATTTCTAGAACTTTATTAAAAAATTTGGGCCAGATACCTGGTAGGAAAATACTGTCAACAACTTGGCTTAATAAATCCTATATAATATATTGGGTTCTATAAGCTAAGGTTAAAATGAAATTGAATTATAACAGCTAAGGCTGATTGATATAAGTTTATATATTATAAGTTGACAAAAATGTATAATCACCCATTGATATGACTTCAACGGCGAAAATTAATGAATCTAAACTTCCCGCATAAATGAAAAGAGTTTTTTTTTCAAGCTGGTCTTAATTTCATTCTTCTGTTTTTATTTAACTTAAATGTAATTCATTATTAATTTATTATATATGTATACATTGTCTACGCAATGAATTAGACATAATGGTATTACCTACAAAGTATTGTCGACGTGTAGAAAAAAAACCGTAATCTACATAATGTAATTTACATAACACTAATTTGAGTTCATAACAAAAAAAAAAAAACTTGTCAAGCTTTGCTTAAGATTTGGGTATGAATTGAAGTCAAGAATAATAATGTACCTAATCTGGTAAGTGAAACAAGTAAGGAAATGCAAGCTCATTTTGTACAAGGATGATTAATTTGGAAAAAAATACTGTCTTAAATAACACGGTGATTAATTAGTTATTGATGGTGAGGCTAGAAATGTTTAAGTATTGATGCTGAGACTAATAGAATGTGTGAAATAGAGGAAGAAGTTATTGAACATCCGAAATTCACAATCTGTCTAAATTAATAGCTTACTAAAAATAATTATTATATTCTTATAAGACATTCATTAATTCACTTAGGTATTTGTTTCGATTAACGTGTTGATTTTTAGAAAACTATAGAATGAATTTTAACCGAGGTATTACTGTAATTGTCAATAAAATTTTATAAAAGAGTTATTATTATTATTAGGTGAAAAATACAACTTAAAATTCGGCATTTTGGTATATTTCAGCAATTACCTAGTACCCTAGTTAAATTTTCACTGTTGTTGTTGTTATTGTTGTATGGCAAACCAGTTTTTTGTTTTCATTTCTTTAACAAAAAAAAAAAAATCTAATAAAATTAAAATATAAAAAAAAAATTTTCAACTTGGATTTAGACTGTTTTGTTGGAAAACTTACATACATTGAAAAAGAAAAGAAAAGGCTATACTTAGAAGAAGAAAAAGTATTGAAAATTTTTATTATTATTTTTGTTTTTATTCCTATTTTTATATTTTGTTTTGTAGAGCCTGCAAGGAATTAAATTTCAGATTTGTTACTTCTAATTGTATAACCAAGTTTGTTTTACTTTTTATTTGTTTTTTTTTATTTTTTTTTTGAAAATTCAGGTTTAGATGTACGTAACAGTATACAGCCGTGGTTGCTTTGAATATTTGATTATTTAACTTTTCTATGCTATTTTATTTAAACTGAATGGTTAGAAGAGAATTAGAAAAAACAATATATATATATATATATATACATTAGTAAAACATGATTTGAATGCGTAACACAGTGATTAAAAATTATTTGTTTTATGTGAAATCAAGTAAAGATCGATGACAGTTAACAATAATAATAAAAAATAATAATATTTGTAGGCATAACAGGAAATGTTGTGTTTAAATTTGTAAATTTAATTAGTTTTGATCTTTTTGTTTACTTTTGTAAATTATTTTTTATTTTATTTCTGTGGATTCTTAATAATTACATTTTTTACTTGTATTTGGTCCTTTAACCCCTATTGAGGGATAGTGTATAGATTTTGTGTTTCTAATTATTTTATATTATTTTTTAATTTGAAATTTAATGAAATTTGCGGCACCACCATATATTATGATGTGAGGTGTAGTATTGCTGATATGATGTTAATGGTATATTTTTTATGAAGTTCATGAGCTAACTTTTTTCATTTGGTTTTTGATATCATCTTTTTTATTTTATCAATTTGAGCAATTTATTTTTTCGGAGATACTGTAAAAATACAGTGAAACATACTTATAATATGTAGTTTTATATTTTATTGAAAAAATGTTTCACCTAGATCTACCAGCCTATTTGGTAATACGTGTATAAGCCAGCTAGCTTTTCTAGTATAGCGGGTGTTCCAGAGCATGCGTATCAGCTTTTTAAGAGGTGAAGAAGCCGTTATTGTAAAATTTAGAAAAAAGTTTGTTAACTAAATCGAGGGTGCTCTATCGATTGGTGGTATTTTCAACTTTCGGAAAGGACTGCAAATCGGTTTTTTAAGATCAAAAATCGCCGAAATTGGCTGAAATCGAGATTTTCAAATGGGAAGGTCTATTTTTTAATTCAAATTCGGACTCTACATCAAAAAATAAGAAACTTTTGTAAAAAAATTTTTTTTTTTTGTTTAAACTTTGTAGGAACCCAAAACTCAAAACTGAGATAAAAAATATGATAACATGAAAATCAAATTAATTTATAAAAATGATTATTATGAAAATTTTGAGCATTTTTGTTTTATTGTTATTAATTTTGAAGAAAAATACTAAGAAAACAAAAAAAAAATCATTTAACATAATTTTCTTATTTTTTGTCGTAGAATCTGAATTTGCAATAAAAAATACCCCATCTCATTTGAAAATCTCGATTTCGGCCAATTTCGGCGATTTTTGATCTAAAAAAACCGATTTGCAGTCCTTTCCGAAAGTTGAAAATACCACCAATCGATAGAGCACCCTCGATTTAGTCGACAAACTTTTTTCTAAATTTTAAAATAACGCCTCCTTCCTCTCTTAAAAAGCTGATACGCCATGATCTGGACAACCCGGTATAAGCTCATGAAGTATAAAATCATAGAATTAAAATATATGAAACTAAACATATTGTACAAATACATTAAGACAATAAAAATAAAATAATAATAATAAGATAATATATTCGTCATACTGTCCAATTAAAATACCGTTAATAAATGTAGGATGCAAAATTATAGAACTTTGAATTTTATGATATCTTGAAAATAGTGTCCAATTTTTGGTGATCATATTCTACATTATTTTTAGAGATGGGTTCAAGGATATTTGGTGTTTTATTTATTGCATTTAAATGTTGGAATAATAGATATTTTTTTAATAGTAGGCCTAAGTTTAATTTTATTTGAAAGTTGTATGTTTTAATTAGAATTTTGAAATTTTTGTATAGTGGCTAACGAAGAGTAAAATAGATTAAAATTCTGATTTTTCTTGGCTTGAATGTGCTAAAATATTCTCTTAATGTATTATAGTCAAATCATTCTCAATCTTTAATTTCTATTTTTATATTATGGAATAAAATAGATTTGAGTAGACTTCTGAGTCCTGAGTTCAATATTTTATTTATGTTTTTATATTATAAAGTTTGATGATTTCCGTAATCACTAAAATACGTAGAGTAGAGTTATAATTTTTGTATCTCTACAATTTTAGACAATGTCTACGGTTACGAAAATTTATCAAATCCTCTAATATGGATTCCGAACGAACTTTACAAAAATTTTTTTTTTAAATTTAAAAATTTCTTATTTGATTTCTAAACTTAAACCATAAAGGAAGTATAATATAGAGAAACTATGCGGAGCAAAAAAAATTTTTTCAATTTTTCTTAAATTTTACTTCACCGTAGAACCCCAGAGAAAAAATATATTTTATATGCCAAAATACCCCAGAGCGTAAATTATAATATCTCTTATAAATTATAATCTTTCTCTTGATTTTGTATATCGCATACGGATTCAATGATCTTGATAACAATATTGTAATTCCTTAATCCTTCATTATAATTTATATATGTGTGTAGTGTGATATGTGTGCAAAAAAAAAGAAAATAAGGTAGTAAGGAAGAAGCCATAGAAAAAATGTAATATGTTTTGTTTATATTCACACATACAATGATTTAATTTTTATTTTTCTGTGTTTGGGCAAAACAAAAGAACACCTGCAACAATTCAGTGTAAATTGTTTTTGTAATTTGTAATTTTTTGATTTTGTTTTTGGACTGAATTTGTATTCTTTCTTAATTTCAATTTTAAAATAATTTGAAGAATTATTTTTGTACTATGCGTTGAAGGGGCATTTCATAGGTATCATAGGTAACTTAGATATGGCTTGAAAAATAAAAAAAAAAATATATATAGGTATGAATTGAATTTGTGGCTGTAAAATTAAAATTCTTAAAACAAAAATTTCACAAATGTGTATGTACATATATATTTTGCAATAGGTAGATATATGAATATTCTAAATAAAAGCGGAATTGAAGTTTAATAAAAAACTAATAAATAATTTAATTAATGTACATGTAATCCTCCTCCATCACGTCCATAAATTTGTGAATTACCCTCTTATAACACGCTTCGTACCTCTAGCCACACGGTTACATATTTTTATTTATGTACATGCAACAAGGTGAAGGTTTTGAGGATGTGACTATTCAGGATCTTCAATATTTATTAGTGTCGAAAGCGATCTGGTAGAATTGGCATTAGAAACTGTAAATGAAGTTCTTTATCCGAACAGTAAAACTGATTGTTTATAAATAAAAATAATCATAACTAAACAAATACAAAAGAAAAGGATTCGCCTAAGCATAATATAAATAACAAATATTTTATTTCCTTTGTACCTCGTACAGTATCGTACAATAATGTTGAACATTTCAAAAGATGAAAATTTATAAAATATTTAACTTTGTTTTGTTGTTTTTTCTTTTGTTCATCAAAATAAAAAATAACACTAATGGAAGCGTCTAAACTGTTTTTATAATTTCTAATTCTTTGATTTTGTTCTTGGATTGAATTGGAGTTTTGTTTCAATTTCAAATAAAATGTAAAATTCTATTTAAATTACTTTTTTATGCGTTGAAAAATAACATTTCATAGGCACCACTTAGATAGGTTTTGAAAAAAAAAAATGTACCTGTTTTAGAATTTGTGGCTCTAAAATTAAAATTCTTTAAATAAAATTTTACAAATGTACAAATAATATGTACCTACCTATGTTGTAAAATAAACATAGTTGTAATAAAAATAAATAACTTGAATATAAAAATGAAAATGAAAAATTAAATAAACAAAAATAATTTCTTAAATTTATTATAATATTACTAGTATTAACAATATTATAATATTAGAAAAAATAAATAATTTATTAATTTATGTTTTCAATTACTTCAATGTGCTTATCTTTTTTGTGCCACACTGCAGTAAGTAAGGAATTTTGCACACTATCGTAATTCATATATATGCATGTATTCCTTGATTTCTTAGTGTATAGTGCATAGTAGAGGTAGAGTGTAGGTTATTAAGATTATCTTATCATAATATATTAACAATGAACGTGAACATTATTTTTGAATATTCTATTTCTATATTAAAATTTTTTAATTCTCCTTTCTTTATGAATTTCCAATTTAAAGTAAGTTGTTTGTGTTTGCATTAAAAATGTAACATTTTGGTTCCATGACAAAATTACATGTGGACAAAATTTCATAAAGACAAAATTTCATATTTAAAACAATTAAATGTTTAAATTTTTATTAATCATTATAAAATGTGGAAGAAATTGTCAAAATCTGTAGTTGATTAATAATTTCTTTCAAAATATGATTTTGTTTTATATTTTTATAAGAATTGTTTTATATAAGAATTAGGTGGTTATGCTAAAGTCCGTCGAAATTACAAATTAAAAAAGCGCTTCAAACGAATAATATCTTTTATCGTTTTCAACAAAATGTAATGTGTAACAAAAAAATTACTATTAAATTTTAATTTATATATACCTACATATGTAATTAAAAATGTATAAGTTTTACTTTTAATTTATGTACATATTACGTTATGTAATTATTAAAAAATTTATAACTTTTTACAAAATAAATAAAAAAAAACTTAAACTGTCAACGCCTTTTTTATTTGAAATAAAAAAAAATCTTCCAAAACATTTAATATTGATTTCTGCACTGACTTTGGGGTCGAATTTCAGAATACTGATATTTTTTGTATTCCGGTCGGAAATTTTTTTCGGGGATATTCCGCTTCGGACTTCAGCATAACCACTTAGTATTCTTACTTTTTTTTAAGAAAAAAAAGTACCTTCATTACAAAACCAAATAATTTCAAATTTTTTATAAAAACTTAAATTGGGATTTAATTTTTTTAAATATGTAATTGTGTCTTTGAAATTTTGTCCCGACACCATGCATTTCATATTATGGTATACTCTACATCTACCCAACAAGTGTGTATTTGATACGACATACACAACATTACCCCATTGCCGCTACTACACTATATGTATGTTATATAAAAGCAAAAACAAAAAAAAAACAACAAGAATTAAAATCATTTTAAGATTCTCTCTCTCAAAGCTAGAATCTATACAGTTGAACCTGCATAAAAGAAAAAATTTTAGTTCAATATTTTGTATGAGTTTCTGTTAACGAAGACATTAAAATGAGTTATTCCAAATTTTTAAAGTGAGTTTATCTAGGTCCTACTGTGTATGGGGTATTTTCAAAAATTTTTTAAGCAAAAAAAAATCGTCACAAAATTTGTTCCGCATAGTTTCTCTTATTATACTTCCTTTATGCTTAAACAAATTAGATTAAACAAAATTGCATATATTTAGGCGCAAATTTATTTATGATATTTTAGTACAATAATTTTAGTACTTATTTATAATTTTAAATAGTTTAATTACATTGTTAATAAATATTGTCATATAATTACATTATTATATTTTAGAATATTACAAGAACACGCACAATACGTTTCTGTTGTGAAGGTTATACTGGTGTTTTATCAGCAAATGAAACAATTTGTAAACCAATATGTCGTGGTGGTTGTGGCCGAGGATATTGTAGATCTCCAGATATTTGTAAATGTGATCTTGGCTATATTGGAAAACATTGTACTCAAAGTATCAGAAAACATGATTTAGAATTTAAACATATCAATTTTAATGTATTGAAAATTATTTTAAATAATTTTTTTTTATTTTAGGATGTTCTCATGATAAATGGGGTGAAGATTGTTCACATGATTGTCATTGTCGTAATGGTGGAGTATGTGATAATAAAAATGGTGCTTGTCGTTGTTCTAGTGGTTGGATTGGTGAAACGTAAGTTTTTTTTTTTTTTTTCAATTATTTTAATTATTTATAATAAAATATTAATTAAAAAAAAAAAAATAATAATAAATTATAGTTGTGAACAAACATGTGCACCCGGATTCTATGGTTATTTATGTAAAAGACTTTGTGAATGCAGTTCAGAACGTTGTAATCCACAGACAGGAGAATGTATTTCAAAAGAATTTATGGATAATTCATTAAAAAAGAATTTACAAACAATAAAAGCTGCATCTGATCTTTTAAGTGAATCAAAATCACAATCTAAAGAAGATATACAAATTTTACAATCGACAATGAATTCAAAAAATATTCATACAACAACAACAACAACAACAACAATAACAACAAATGAAATGGGAAATATGAATCAAGATAATATTGAAAAAGATTCATCATCATTTCAAAGAACATTTATTGAATTTGGTATACCAAGAATATCAGCAATGGATTTTACAACTGAAGAAACAATGGCTGAATTAATATTAATTAAACATGATAATATGGAAAGAAGGCAACCATCACCACCATCAATATCACCAATTATAGTTACAAATATACCAACTGAATTGGAAGAAGATGAATTAACAAAAGTTGTTGTTAATCCAAGAGTTATACATGTTATAGATTGGCAACAACAACAGCATTCAAATCCATCAGATAATACAACTTTATTATTTAGTAATAATAATTATAATAATAATAATAATAATGATAATGATGGTGATTTAAATACATCTGAAACATTTGAAAATAGTTATTCTGGTGTAATAACATCACTTGCAATATTTTTAATTGTTCTATTAATATCTGGAATTGGAATATTAATATTTAATCGAAAACAAAAATCTAGTAAAAATAATTCATTAAATAAAAATTGTAAGTCAATATGCTCAAATAATAGTACAGTTATGGCAACAAATGCTGAAAATTTTAAAACATTTATTCAACCATTACCAGATTTACCAGCATTTACACAAAATTTACGTAAAACTAATGATGATGGTATGTAAGTGAATTATTTATCTTCTTCTAAGCAACATCTTTTGTTTGTTTTTTTTTTTTTTTAATTTAAATTTTTTTTTTAAATTATTAAAAATTAAATATTTTTTTTTTTCTTGTATTTTAGGAATGCTATGTTTTTATGTTGTTCCAGAATTTTATGATAGTCCAACAAATAATTCAGCTGTGGTTAAAAGTGTATATACATCATCATCACCAGCAGCAGCAGCAGCAACAACAACAACAACAAATACATATGGTACTCCAGGACCATTGTATTCATGTGTTGGTCCAAAATTACATCGAAAAGAAAGTTTAGAAAATCATTTGTATGATGAAATTCGTTTTCCGACTGTTAAAAGTTGTAGAGTTTAAGTCAAATAGTATTATTTTTCTTTTTTTACTTCATTTTTTTTTTTTTATTATTATTTATTTTCTACACTGCCGCCATAATTGAATTTTCATTTAAAATAAAAAAATTAAATTAAATAAAACAAAAAAAAAAAAAAAACCAAAAAATAAAAACGAAGAAAAGCTATTGTAATATAAATTTAATTTAAAATAATGTAAAGTAAATTGTTGTTTTTATTAAGTTATATTTTAGTACACAGAATGTCCGGGTCGGGTATGTCAGAAAATTGTTTGAGAAATTTCTAATGTCTGCTCGTTAATCTATACTAGATTTATAGGCATTTAAAAGAAGAAGAAGAAGAATTAAGCGGCTAGGTATTTTAAACTTTTATAAGTTTATATTCAGACTCTTTCAAGTCTAAACCCAATTCTAACTCTATAAAATAACGATTAGAAATTGCTTATCTTTAAAAATTTAAATATCTTGAATTTTCTTCTATTTCGTCTTTTACTCTCTTTTGTTGCCCATTATGTCTCTTGTTGAGACGGTGATGTCCAGCATTCGACCCATTTTCTAGTATGTCTGCAGTTCTATGGAATCTATAACAAATTACCCTAAAAGTTTATTGATTACCTGTAAAATATGAAGAGTTCTATTTGCAGTATTAAAAATGTTTTAACAATATATAGGTATATAGGTATAATTTGAATATATATATATATATATATTTCGAGATGGGAATTTTGAATTATAATTGTAATGCATTATTTTTCGTAATTATTAGTTAGATACAATACATTAATTTCTTTAATAATGCATTAAAATAATTATTTTGAATTAAATTTTCAAAATAATTCATTAAAATAATGCATTATATTCAAAAATAATGCATTACATATAATGTAGTACCAGCAAAAATAATTTAATTTAATTGATTTACTTTTGAAATATTTGAATTACTTTTGAATTAAAAAAATATGTTAAAATAATGAATTACTTTTCCAATAACAAATATTTGACGAAAATACTGGTCATGTATCATACTAATATAAAATAATTTTAAAAATTTTATCATCAAAAGTAAATCAAAAGTAATTAAATTAATTTGAATTTTTTTGGTAGTGCATTATATGTAATGTATGATTTTTGAATGTAATGCATTATTTTAATGAAGTATTTTGAAAATATATTTAAAAATAATTATCTTAATGCATTATTCAAGAAATTAATGCATTATTTTAATTCATGTAAAAGTAATGATAATGCATATTTATGTGAAGTTGAAACAAATAAATTAAATTAAATTAAATTAAAAAATCAAAATCAATTCTTTTTAGACACCTAATGTTTATTTTGATGATCTAAACTACATTCATATTATTTTACAGTATAAAATTATTTTCAAAAACATCTCAGAACAATAAACCAGACAAATAAAATATATTATTTGGTTTAAGTCAATAATTATGGCATCACTCATATAATATAATACTCGATTAACCATTTTTGGCATTCAATTCATTGGAATATCAATTGGAAAAGAACTCATTAAATGATTTTTCACTATATCTGGCATTTTGATTACAGTATATTTTTTTTTTTTGGCAATTGATTGCTTACTTTTTTTTGTATTTTTTTTTTTTTTTTCTTAGAAAATCATTTTTATCTCACTTCTCACACAAATTAGAACGTGCATTTCAAATAATCAACAAATCAAAACTTTCAGAATAACCAATACAAAAATAAAATGTAAAACCAAATCCACCCACGCATAACTCATATACCATTAAAGTTTATGAACAACAAGACTTCTAGATGGATTTTATATTATATATATATATATATATGTATATAATATATATTCTAGTTTTGTTTCTACATCCTCAAATTTTTAGAAATTTCAAAGTCAACAACAATCAAAACCTCAAAAGATTAAGCTGATGAGAGTGTACAGTGGGGGAAATTTAATTAAGTCTAATTGAATATTATTAGGATTTTCAGCAGTATAAAGGTAAGTAAACATTAGAAGTGAAATGAATTTATTCAGAAAAAAAACTTGGTTTACTTTGTTAATTTATTTATTATAAAATTTTTAAATAATATTATGTTAAGCGTAAATTACAAAAATTTATTATCAAAAAATGTTTAAGAAACATTAAAATGATGTATAGATTAAATAAAAATTGTGATTGATTAAAATTTTGCTTTTCAAAGTATGGCTTAAAAATCTTATTGAAAATCCGGTTTTTGTTTTTTTTATATATTTTTATTCTACAAAAATGTTATATACCTTTAGACCTAATTGGTTATAAACCAATTTTATTTATAATGTCCAGAACTGAACCCTTGAATTCATTTTATCACACTTAAAATGTTTAAAAGCTAAAACCCACCTTAACAAACGAAATATTACAAATGAAATAAATTTGTTCGACTTGATGTGTTCACTTCAATATGTTCATCACTGTACAAAGAAAAAAAATATGCACATATCTAATTTATATACATATAATTATATATATATAATTATTGTAATAATATAATGTATTCAAATTTTTTTTTTAATAAGAAACACTTTTATTTTCTCTAATTATTATGTTAATAACTTTCAGTCACCATTAGAACTTTTAATAGTCAAGTTGTGATCTTAAAAAACAGAAAAAAAAACAAAAATTCGTTTTTAATTAAATTGTTTTTTTGTGTAAAAGTGTTTATATTTTTTTAAATTTTTTTTTTTTTTTGCTTAATAGTTGTTTGTGTGAATAACAACAAGGAAAATACTAAATATGAAAATTTTAATTACTGTGATATTTTTAATTCCATTAGGCATTTTTGGTCAATTGGGTATCAAAACAAAACCAAATTATCAAAATTATCAAAATAATCAAGCTTTTGAATTGCATTCATTAAATCAATATCAAGATTTAAGAAATGGTTCATCACAACATCAATATTATAATACAGTTAATAATTCGGTTGGTGTAGGAATGGGATATAATAATAATTATGATATAAATTATCCGGCATTATCTGGTCATAATAATATTTATCAAAATAGAACAACTACACTTCATAATGTTGTTATTGTTGATAAAACTGTAAAATTTTTAAATGAGACAAGATCAAAAATGGCATCGGGAGTTTGTTTTACAGAAGTTCCGTAAGTACAAAATTTTTTTTTTACAAAATGAATTAACAAAAATAATTATTATACTGATTTTATACAATTCCGAATTTACAAAATTATGAATTTTTGTTTAATTCTGATTTTAAACAGTTCAGAGCTTACTTAACAGTTCGGTATTTACAAAATTCAGATTTTTTTTTTTAAATTCCAATATTAAGCAATTCGTATTTTACAAAATTCTGAATTCCTCTTTTAATTCTGATCTTGAGCAATTCGGACTTGAAAAAATTCAGTTTTTTTTAATTGGAACTTACAAAGTTCTTAATTTCGTTTTTTTCATTCTGATTTTAAGCAATTCGGAGTTAAAAATATTCTGCATTTTTTTTTTCATTGGGAGTTTATACAAATTTGAATTTTTTTTTTAATTCTGATTTGGAACAATTTGGCATTTACAAAATTCTGATTTTGTTTTTAAAATCGATTAAAAGCGATTCGGAGTTTACGAGATTCTGATTTTGTTTTTAAAGTTTGATTTTGAATAATTCGTCGCTAACAAAATTTTGAAATTACGAAAATTCGATTTCTTTTTTAATTTTGATTTTGAACAATTTGGAGTTCACAAAATTCTAATTTTGAGCAATTCAAACTTGACGAAACTCTGAATTTTTTTTAAATTCTGTTTTTGAACAATTCGGAGTTGACAAAATATCAGATTTCTTTTTTTAATTCTAATTTTGAAAAATTCGGAGTCTATGAAATTTTGATTTTAAACAATTCAGAGTTTACTAATTCTGACTATATTTTTTATGATTTTCAGCAATTTGGAGTTTAAAAAATTGTGTTTTTTTTTTTTTATTCTGATTTTAAAAAATCCTGCCTTTACAAAATTCCTAATTTTTTTCTAAATTCTGATTTTGAAATTACAAAACTCTGAATTTATATTTTTAGCTCTAAATTTGAACAGTTATAAAATCATAAAACTCTGAAATTTAATAATAAAATTTTGACTTTATTTTTAATTACGATTTTGATCAATTCGAAGTCTACAAAATTTTGATTTTGAACAATTCAGACTTTGCAAAGTTTTGATTATGAGCAACTCGTACTTGACAAAATTATGAATTTCTTTTTTAATATCTGCTGATTTTGAACAATTCGGAGTTCACAAGATTCTAATTTTGAGCAATTCGAACTTGACGAAACTCTGAATTTTTTTTAAATTCTGTTTTTGAACAATTCGGAGTTGACAAAATATCAGATTTCTTCTTTTAATTCTAATTTTGAAAAATTCGGAGTCTATGAAATTTTGATTTAAAAAAGTTTGATTTTAAACAATTCGGAGTTAACTAATTTTGACTATATTTTTTATGATTTTCAGCAATTCGGAGTTTAAAAAATTTGGATTTATTTTTTTAATTCTAATTTTGAGAAATTCGGACTTTACAAAAAGCCTAATTTTTTTTTAAATTCTGATTTTGAAATTAAAAAACTCTGAATTTATATTTTTAGCTCTAAATTTGAACAGTTATAAAATCATAAAACTAATTATGATTTTGATCAATTCGAAGTACAAAATTTTGATTTAGAACTCTTCATACTTTACAAAATTTTGATTATGAGCAACTCGTACTTGACAAAATTATGAATTTCTTTGATTTAGAAAAATTCGGAATTTACAAAATTCTGATTTTGAACAATTCCGGCTTTATAAAATTCTGAAATTACAAAATTTGAAATTTTAATTTTGTAATTCTGGCTTTGCATAATTCTGATGTTACAAAATTTTGAGTTACAAAATTTAGAGTTACGAAATGATGAATTTGTATTAAAATAAGTTTTGCATTTTTGTGTAAAATTAAAAAATCGGAATTGATTAAAATAAAACCACTAAGTACAGGATTATTGTAATTATCAAGTTTATTTTTGTGTAATTCGATCAACAACAAATTAAGGGATTCCCCGGAATCAATAATATTCTATGTTGTATGAAAAATCATTACTTGACCCTTAATTAAATAAGTTAACTTTTATTTACCGAATTAAATATGAAATTTTGAAAGTCTGATCTACCTTAAATTTGTATATTTATGTAACATTAACGCTATAATTTAAATTCCGAATATCACTTTCAGTAAAATAACAAAAAGAGACCATACTTTTCTTTATTATTATTTATTATAAAAAAAAAAAAACTGTCGTAATCCAATTTGATACCAAAAATAACTCATATGTGGTATCTAGGTATATAGTAACGATGATTCAGATTTCATATTTTTTATATTAATAATTAAAAATAGTGCTATGTTTGGAAAGTGCACGTAATTGAAATTTTTTAAATTTGCATAAAAAAAGCTCATTTTTGTTAAATTTGAATTTGAAATCAATTTTAGAATACCGAATGATGATGACATTATATTTATTTTTATTTAAATAAAACGTTTTAATTTTCTGTCTTGTGGTTTTTGGATTGTAAATGTTTTGTTAATTTGTTTAAAAGTTCTACTGTGACGTCATCATTTTTACATTTTTATTTCTTTTTTATGTTTTATTATTTATGTATTAAATTCTGTTTTTTTTTTCTTTTTTTTTTTGAATTTTCAGAACTGCATCATTAGTTGGATCAAAACTTGAAGTACCAAAAGGTAATGGCTCTATGCCAACATTAAGTAAAATACGAGTTTGTTGTGATGGTTATGAAAGAAATGTTCATAATTTTTTGCAATGTGATCCGATTTGTAAAAATGATTGCATTAATGGAATTTGTGTTGCCCCGGATGTTTGTGTATGGTAAGTTTTTGTTGTGATTTTTTATTTTTTTTTGTTTTTGTTTTTTTTTTTTTTGCTTTTATGTGTTATGATAAAATTGCGACAGGAAATAAAAAAAAAAAAAAAAAGCTACTATTTTTTATATGTTTTTGTTAAATTAGATAAGTTTTTTTTTTTTTTTTGTTTTCTTATCGTAAATAAGTCCGAAAATTTGGAATATTTAAAAATCCTTTTAATTAATTTTGAAAATTTAGAATAAAATTTGTTATTTTTTGTAATTTTAATTAAAGCTATCCAGATCATGTACGTAATTATGCTGGTTATTGTTTAACAACATGTCCAATTGGCTGTGGTAATGGTATTTGTCAAGATGATGGTACATGTTTATGTAAACCAGGCTATGAATTAGATCATATTAATAAGAAATTTTGTGCACCAGTTTGTGAAAATGGATGTCGTAATGGAAATTGTACAGCACCAGATGTTTGTGAATGTTCAGTAGGTTTTGAATTAGATGATCATGGTAGTTGTGTACCAAAATGTGATAATTGTGAACATGGTAAATGTATTGAACCAGGTGTATGTAATTGTTTAACCGGTTATGTAAAAAAAGCTGATAAATGTGAACCAATTTGTACAAAGTATGTACATCAGTAAATAATTATATAATTGTTAAATTGATTTTAAAAATTTTGTTTTTTTTTTTTTTTTATTTTTCCATTAAAGAGAATGTAAAAATGGTTTTTGTGCTGCACCAGAAATATGTGGCTGTAAAGTTGGATGGACTTTAGATGCAACTGCAAAAAATTGTATTGCACATTGTGATAAACCATGTTTAAATGGTTATTGTGATGGTCATAATGTCTGTTCATGTCATACTGGTTATATTCAAGATGAAATCAATCCAAATTTATGTAGACCAAATTGTCCAGGTGGATGTCCAAATGGCTATTGCACAAGTCCAAATTTATGTTTATGTAATTATTTTTAAAATTAAATAACATTTTAAAATATTTTTGGATAACATAAATAAAAAATTATTTAATTTTCTATAGGTAAAGTTGGTTTCATTAAGAGTGGTGTTAAAGGTAGAACACAATGTGTACCAGTTTAAGGAGTATACTATACTTATTATTTGACTATAAGATTTTGTCTGAAAATTATAAAAATTATTTTAAAAGAATAACATGTATATTTCTACAATAAATATTACAATAATATAAATTCACAATAATTAAAAATAAAATATTAATAAAATAAAAAACGATTTTAGCATAGCAAATTGGATTTTTTTTTTAGCTTTTTTACAATTTTTTTTTTTCAGACATTTTAGACAAATATTTTTTATTTGGATATAAAATTTTGAAGATAGCTTGAATCCCGCTATGAATATGTTCTGTCAAAATTTGCAAGACTTTGTTTTAAGGAGTTAAAATTTGTATTTCTTACATTTGGGTCAAATTTGGTTCATAACTTGGATATCAATGACAGTTATAACAATCAATATTTGTATCCTATGATCTGATATCTGATTTCAATTTTGTGCAAATTTTATTTACTAATAACAAAAATTTTTGAGATTGAAAATAAAAATGTTGTAGACATCAATAAAATCACATTCAACTTTTTCTATTTTCAATTTTACTATAGCTTCACCATAACAAATATGCATTGCCTGATAGTATCTCAATTAATTTCTTGACAAAAATTTCAACTCGAACAATATAATTTTGAATATTACATAAAATATTGCAAATTAAATTATTCTATTTTTTCTTTCAGATTTATATGAAACAAAAAGACTGTATTAAAAATATTTTATTTTTTTATTTATTTATTTTATTGTATTGCTTGGTTATTTTTGATAATTCTAAGCTAAGGGGAAACGCGATTAAAAATTCGTATGTGAATCAATGGGAAAAATTTTGCGGTTATCATACAATTTTGTTGAATTATAAATTTCTTTTATGCAATAAATTTAATATAAAATTTATAACAGTAAACAAAAGGAAACTAACTTGATATGAAACTTAAAGTAAATTAAAATAAATTTGAAGTTGAATTTTGTAATTATTTTACTCTATTTGATATATTGGATAACTTTAAAGTATCGTTCAAATTGTAAGTATACTAACGTCGCAGGGTCGTAAAGTATGTACAGCGCAGTTGGTGCAATACCTGCCTTTCAATCGAAAAGTCCCACATCCGATTCCTATTGCAAGCAAAATGCTTTATTGATTTTGCTGTACTTGGTCCAGTACCCTGTGTCATTAGGATGAAATAAATGACAATAACAAATAAAAGACCAACATCTCGAAGGACAAAAATGAAAAAAAAAATCCAACTTTTAATCAGCTACATATTAGTATGACGGTAAACTGATATATAAATAAATAAATAAATAATAAATCTATTTTCTTTGGTTTACACATTTTACTGAATATTCAATTGTGGGTTCATTAATATTTATGAAAATTTTTTTTATACAATTTTTATTTGCTTTTAAATACATTTTTAACTATCATATTACAGATTTTATAATTACTGGATTACAATTTAAAATTGCATTTATTTTCGAATAACATGTTGGCATTACACATACATACATATATATTAATGGGCAGTTCTATGTAACCGCGACCTCTATGAACTGTTATCTATGTTCTTGATAAACGTTATTGTTGCTCTGATGTCAATTTCAGAAAAACACATACATACATAATATGAAAATGACATATGTATATACCATGTATGTACCATGTAGATCATGTAGGTCCTGGGCCTGACTCATCAACGTTCTCCATTTTTGTCGGTCACGGACGGAATATTTCCAGTTGAAGATGCGAAATATACTACTGCGTCTTTGTACACCGAAGTTTGGTCTGCGCCGATTTCTTAAACCTTTGGGTTTGGATTCGAAAACTCTCTTGACTAGAACTTTTTACAGAATTTCATACATACATAATAATGATGAAAAAAATATAATCGTATATAATTAATAGAACCTGAAAAATAAAATATAAAAAATATTCTATTTATCTTTCAATGCTTCCAAATTAATATTGCCAAATCATTGTACTTTAATGCCATTTATACTTTTTTACACAATATTTTTTCATCAACATTAACCAGCTCCAAATTAAAATTATTTAATTTGATTAGAATCTTGAATTCTTTTATAATATTCAAAATGTCAAAATACCTTTGATAGAACTTATTTAGCGATCTATTCTAATCCTGTCGTTTCTACTGAATCATGGGACACATTTATAATCACTTGAACATATTTTGAATATTTTAATTACTGGGTGATCGTCGGTATATTTCTATACCATACGTCTTTTAAACATCTACAGTGACCCCTACATATTAATTAACCTTGTTTTTGGTCTATCTAGTTGTTAATTAGTTTTTAATGACTTTGCTAGGCTATTTCGGATCTATATTAGGATTATCACAAAAGTATAAATCTCATACAAAAGTAATTAAATAATTTCAGAGTATAATTTTGTAAATTGTTGAGTTTTGAAAAAAAAAAAACAATTACCTTATTTAATAGGCTTTCATGATCCCATATAACAACTAATAACAATAAATAGGTCACTTGAGTCGTGCGGTATCAATAAGGCACAATTAAGTGCTAATTTGGTTTTCCACAAGCAACTGGAATGGCCACTTCTACCTACCTGTCCAATAACTACCTAATAGCCTTTCATTAACGTATGGTTGAACTCAGAATATTTTATCAAACAGTTTTGGATGCGTTTTTTAGTATAAGTACAACAACACAAACTTTTTTTTTTTATAAAATTTATTTTTCAAACTGACAGTAGATTTTTAAGGATCAAAAATCGCCCAATTAAGGTAAATTACGTTATAAATCTTCCTATATTTGTATTTTGATTTCAAAGGGTATTTGCTACCATATCAAAATAACAAAAATCTATAGGTTTATGTTTTATTTAATTTAAATAAGGTTTTAATTAAAAAATATTGTCGATTGTTATACCAATAACAACAACAACAGAAAAGTCCATAGACATTCATCAGAAATTTAATTGATAATAAAATGAAGTAAAATCATATTTAAAAGACAAGAATAAAAAAACTTATCTACGAATCACGTAAATTTTGGTTTTATTTAAAAAATTTTGAATAGCAAAAACACAAAAAAAAAAAAAATAACAAAAACAAATATAAAGAAAAGTAAAAAAAAAAATTCTATGAAGAGTTATGAAAAAGCAATATTTATTTTTTAGTTATTAAAATTGTTGTTTCAAGTAAGGATCTACAAATTAGCAAAGATATTTTTTTTAAAAATAATTAAAAAAATATAAAAAAAAACAATGAATTTGAAAATTTTTTCAATTATTTTCACTGTAAATTTCATTTCAAATAATTTTTATACATCTTATGCTATTTCTGTACACCCTCCACTTGCGGAAGTAAATTCACCAACAATAACAACAACAACAACAACAACAACAACTACAGAAAAGTCCATAGAGGTTAGCTTATAAAAATAAATTTAAATAATTAATAAAAATACACATATATATATATATATATATATACATTTTTTTTCAATTCAGTGTACTGATAAAGAAAAAAAAGAAGGTAAATCAGGTTGTGATCCATATTGTTCGGAAACATGTGAAAATGGATATTGTTCATCATATAATGTGTGTACATGTACTGATGAAACAAAATTTCAAATTCATCCACTCAATCCATTTCTATGTATTGTAAATCCTACAAAGAATGCAACAGAAGAAATACCACAATCTCTTCATGAATCAGAATCAATATCAACAACAATAATAACGACGACAACAACACCAGCACCAACAAATACAACAACAACACCAGCACCAACAAATACAACAACAACAACAGCAACAACAACAGAAACACCACCAGAAACATCAACGAAAGATGAAAATAAATATGATGAAGATGAGCCAATGTATAATGAAACACCGTTTGGGGTAACAAGCGCTGAATCAAATGGAACAATATCACCAGTTATCAACACAAATACAACAATATCATCAAATACAACAATTGACACAAATGCAACAATATTAGAAACAAATTTAAAAAATTCAAACAATTCATTAGATGCAACAATTGATGTTAGATTTGGAAATGATAATAATTTAACAACACCAACAACAACAACAACAAATACAACAGAATGTGAAACAGATTGTATAAATGGTTTATGTGAAAAAGGAAAATGTTTATGTTTACATAATTGGAAATTAAATAAAGAAAAAAATGAATGTATTAAAGAGATTATTAAAGATGATAATAATAATCATGATGGTAGCAGTAGTAGCATTAGAGGAGATTCATCAAATGATTCAAATAATAATAAATTTTTAATAATTGGTTATACAATTCTAGCATTGATATGTGGATTAGCTATTCTTAGCGTAATTATTATTTATTTACTTTTAAGAGATGGAAGTAACTATGATGTTCATAAATATGGTGAGTAACAAAAAAAAAAAAAAAAAAAAAAAAAAAAAAATTTAAATGGAAATTTTTTGATAACTCATTAAAAAAACAAAATAATATTGGGAAAAATCAAACCACATAATAGAATTTTTTTGATGAGTTTCATTGTATATGAGGTGTCACTGATGAATTAGGTATTAATATTTTCTGAAATTATAATATTGAATTTATGTATATAACTATCGGGTTTTCTCAAGTAGATTTTCTAATATTTAAATTTCAGTATTTATCGATTGCAATACATATAAATAAAAACTATTAATATATTTTAGGTTATGTTATTTGATTTTATAAAATTATGAGTAATATTTTTTACTTCAACTTAAAGTTGCTCATTTTTGCAATGAGTGTAAATAATTAAAAATGCTTATGTATTGATTTACTTAGGTAGTAGATTAGCAGAGCATATAGGTCCAACTGACCACAATTAAAAATCAACAAGAAATGTTTTTTTTTTATTTATTATATTATTTTGGATAATATAAGGATAACAAAAATATGAAACAATATTTTTTGTTTTGGTTTTCATTCATTAACCAAATGTTTAGTGATATTTAAAATAAATAGTTTAATTGTTGTGAAGTTTAACTACAAACATGAATAAAATAATTTAATTGTTGTGAAGTTTAACGACAAATATTAATTTCACCAAATTTAACTAATTTAATTTATATTCAAATAGTTATTAATTATAATTAAATTAAAATTACATTTGATTGCAATTATCCATCCATAGACTCATAGTATTAAATTGTAATAATTTGTGCTATGTAGGCATATAGTAATCAAAAATCAGTTATACCAAAGAATATATAACCAGAAAGAAGTCTCATCTCATATAAACTTATGAAGAGATATTTTTGTACTGTGGGTTCGCATATTGGACCCACACATCAAGAGAAAAAGAGGTGAAGAGAAGAGCGAAAACAAAATTATCATTTTTATTTATTTCTATTTTTCAATCTATATGAAATAATTATATTTTACAGTATACACTGATATGAATATGCATATAGCTACATACCTAAATAATAATAAAATGTATTGTAATAAGTATGCAATTAAACATACAATAATCATAGAATCTAGAAAAAATTATAAAAATAATAGTAATAAAAGAATAAAATTTATTAGTTATGCATTACAAATCGTGAACTGTCTATGGAATACCGCTTTGTTCTCAGAACTTGCTTGATATTTTTATTTTTTGAAGAAATAAAACAATCCATTTTTAATCGTATCCATAGATTTTTTGTTTGTTCTTTTTGTTTGTAAGTATATATATAGTATATATATTTATATAGGTATACGTCTACAGTTCCGTTACTATATCTTAAACTGTTATTTAAACTTTAAAATCGATTTTACTCGAAACATCAATTTCAAACATAAGCGATTATCACTTGTTACCACAGATATAACATGAATCATTTTTTATTGAATTTGACTGTTTTTTTATCAATTTTTATGTTATCTAGTGTTACAAAAATGTTATGACCATAACATTGAAGTTCATTTAATAAAATTTAATATTAAAAAATTATTATTAAAAATTTACTGCAAATAATTATAGATATTGAAAAAAAAAAATTATATATTTTGATTTAAAATTAATACCTACTCTCATATGTATGTCATATGAGAGCGTATCATTTGGCAAAACTCAGATGACAAATATCAATTTCGCCTAAATTAAACTTATCAAAAAACTAACAAGGCAAAAAATTAATTAGCAAATTTCTGACTCAACAAATATTTATCAAAATATTTATCGGGGTGTTGGGAGCGGCATTTTTGTGAAGAAAAAAAAACTCATCTTAATTAAAAGCATATAATTTTTATACACTCTGCATTTTTTTTTTATTTTGTACGAAATATGTTCACGTTTAATTTGTATATGAATTACATGAGTTGAGTTATCTTTTGATTTCTATATGAACTTTTAATATTAAACTCATAAACAATTAATATAAGTTGAAAGTTGATAAGTGAATAACTGTTCAATCAAGTTAATTATTTGCGTACACTGACCGTAGATATATATATATATATATATATATATTCAGCAAGAATTGATATTACAAATTTATTTTATAATTATGAACAAATTATTTATTGAAATTTTAATATTTTTTATAAATATATTCATTAAGAATATTTCAAAAACTAAACGGGTAACAGATCTAAAATATTATACTTAGAAACTATATTGAAAATTAATAAACATATATTTTACCGTTTTTCGAAATTGAGACTGTTTCGGATAGCTGCCATACGACTCACAGCATTCATTGTGAATATTTTAAAAACCGAGGGCGCTACAGACTTAAAAATTTGTGATTGGGTAGCTTTTTAGAAATAATCAAACAGGCTTTTTACCGTTTTCCGAAACTCACACTGTTTCGGGTAGCTGCCATACAAATCATAGCACCCATTGTGAATATTTTAAAAACCGAGAGCGCTACAGTCTTGGAAATTTGTGATTAGGTATCTTTTTAAAAATAATCAAATACCTTTTTTACCGTTTTTCGAAATACAGACTGTTTCGGGTAGCTCCCATACAAATCATAGCACCCATTGTGAATATTTTAAAAACCGAGGGCGCTACAGACTTGAAAATTTGTGATTAGGTAGCTTTTTAAATATAGTCAAACACTTTTTTTACCGCTTTCCGAAATTCACACTGTTTCGGGTAGCTGCCATACAAATCATAGGACCCATTGTGAATATTTTAAAAACCGAGAGCGCTACAGACTTGAAAATTTGTGATTAGGTATCTTTTTAAATATAGTCAAACACTTTTTTTACCGCTTTCCGAAATTTACACTGTTTCGGGTAGCTGCCATACAAATCATAGGACCCATTGTGAATATTTTAAAAACCGAGAGCGCTACAGACTTGAAAATTTGTGATTAGGTAGCTTTTTAAAAATAATCAAATACCTTTTTTACCGTTTTCCGAAATACAGACTGTTTCGGTTAGCTCCCATATAAATCATAGCACCCATTGTGAATATTTTAAAAACCGAGGGCGCTACAGACTTGGAAATTTTTGATTAGGTAGCTTTTTAAAAATAATCAAATACCTTTTTTACCGTTTTCCGAAATACAGACTGTTTCGGTTAGCTCCCATATACTTCATAGCACCCATTGTGAATATTTTAAAAACCGAGGGCGCTACAGACTTGAAAATTTGTGATTAGGTATCTTTTTAAAAATAATCAAATACCTTTTTTACCGTTTTCCGAAATACAGACTGTTTCGGTTAGCTGCCATACAAATCATAGGACCCATTGTGAATATTTTAAAACCGAGGGCGCTACAGACTTGGAAATTTGTGATTAGGTAGCTTTTTAAATATAGTCAAACACTTTTTTTACCGCTTTCCGAAATTCACACTGTTTCGGGTAGCTCCCATATAAATCATAGCACCCATTGTGAATATTTTAAAAACCGAGGGCGCTACAGACTTGGAAATTTGTGATTAGGTAGCTTTTTAAATATAGTCAAACACTTTTTTTACCGCTTTCCGAAATTCACACTGTTTCGGGTAGCTGCCATACAAATCATATGACCCATTGTGAATATTTTAAAAACCGAGGGCGCTACAGACCTGAAAATTTATAAAACAAGGTTCTATAAAATAAAAATAATTATTGTATTATTTTTTATGAAGTTCAGTTTCGCAGTCTATATTAATCTATTGTCCACGGCAGCAGCTCTTTTGGAAAAAGAAAATAGTATATCAAAGAGAAAATATTAATTTATTTTAAGAATCGTTTTTGAAATGGCTAGCATCAAACACATTACATTTATTTCGATATTCTAAATTTTATTAGGATGTTTTGGATTTATTTTGAGATTTCAGACATTTTATTAATGATTTATTCAGACTTTTTTTATTTAAATTATTTTGATTTTAATAATCATTTAATATAATTATTTATTTTAAATTTATTATTTTTTTTTTTTTTTAGAAAAAAATTACGGACCTCGAGATGCTGAAAATTCTATTCCATTAAGAACCAGAAATAATATGTCATACTATGGGGATTGATGTTGTTTTTGCTTTTTTTTTTAGATTACATAAAATAATAATATTAATTTTTAATTTATAAATTTTATTAAATTGATAATAAATAATAAATTTGAAATTATTTTAGTTAATATTTTTGAATCCCTATAACCCATGATGATATTTTGATACTGTATAAACATTTTGAGTAATTACTGAAATGAGGTGCATAATGTAAGTATCACATAATAAAGTCTTTTTTGTTTTTTTTTCATATAAATTATCCACTGTGTATTTTATTGGTAGTGAACTGAAGCTGGAATTTAGTATAAAGTATAAATTAGTAGATTTTATGTTAATCGATCAGTTTATTATCTTATAACGGAATATAGATAGGATTACTTTTTCTATTGTTCTTTTTGACATGGTTCGATGAGCTTTAATAAATCTATTTTAATTTTTTATTTATTAGCTTTTGTGTACATTTTATACACTACTAAGAGGTTGACACAGAAAGTGGATGATGTTGATTAATATTTCATTAATACTTATACTATATATTATTTTCTATTCTATTTATATATTCTATATTGAATACTTTTTATATTTTTATTCTAGTAAACCTAATTCAACATTTTAAATATAAACTTACCTGAAAGTACTTTCATATAAGCTTTTATAAATTTGTTTCAAAACACGTTCGATTTTTATTAGAATACCATGCATTGGCAGGGCTTTTTTTATATATGCTTGATAAAATTTGGATTAATTTCCCATTTCAAGAATATCGATGTCTATTATATGTATGCACGACCTAACCCATATGTTGTGATTTTATTTTATATATTTGATAAATAACCCTGTACTAATAAACTTTAATTAATTACAATGTCTTAACAATATTAAAATACAAACAAAACAAGAATTATAAAAGCAATAAACAAATTAAAATGTGAATAAGCCTTATTATCAATATTCGAATAAAATAACCCTGTACTAGCTATAATTTTATTAAAATACTATGCAAATTGTTATTTTAAATATCATTTTAAAAAGAGAGTGAAGAAAAAACTAATTTTTTCTACCTCCTGCAATTTTTTTTTTTTGTGAATTGAGGCTTATTTATATACATGCTTACTTTGACACGAAAGTGTAAATACAGTGATATATTAATGTAGTATTTAGCCATCGATATGAAAAACTAATCATTGCATGATATTATTTTCTTTTTTCCAATTTAATCCTAAATTAAAAAAATTCGTTTAAGTGTTATTTACCATAATTGGATCCATATTTTTATTCAATCATTACATTATGGAGTTGTGCTGTATAGTTTTAAATGGATTCGTCGACTGTACGATCTTGTATTATAGTCTGTGTATTGTTTGCCATAAACATCTTTGCTGAAAGGATCTGTTACCTCTATGTAAGGATATATAACCTATAAAATTCAAGTTTATACTCAAGGTCATACATGCTTCATCTTTTACTTCTAATTTTTAATTTTTAATTTTTAATTTTTAATTTTTAATTTTTAATTTTTAATTTTTAATTTTTAATTTTTAATTTTTAATTTTTAATTTATAATTTTTAGTTTTTAATTTTTAATTTTTAATTTTTAATTTTTAATTTTTAATTTTTAATTTTTAATTTTTAATTTTAAATTTTAAATTTTTAATTTTTAATTTTTAATTTTTAATTTTTAATTTTTAATTTTTAATTTTTAATTTTTAATTTTTAATTTTTAATTTTTAATTTTTAATTTTTAATTTTTAATTTTTAATTTTTAATTTTTAATTTTTAATTTTTAATTTTTAATTTTTAATTTTTAATTTTTAATTTTTAATTTTTAATTTTTAATTTTTAATTTTTAATTTTTAGTTTTTAATTTTTAATTTTTAATTTTTAATTTTTAATTTTTAATTTTTAATTTTTAATTTTTAATTTTTAATTTTTAATTTTTAATTTTTAATTTTTAATTTTTAATTTTTAATTTTTAATTTTTAATTTTTAGTTTTTAATTTTTAATTTTTAATTTTTAATTTTTAATTTTTAATTTTTAATTTTTAATTTTTAATTTTTAATTTTTAATTTTTAATTTTTTATTTTTAAATAATTTTTCTGCACTGGCAAAATATTATAAAATATTAGAATTCAGAAAATTTAAAAATTCAAAATAATAATTATTATGCAGGTTAATCAATATCTGAAAACAAAGATAATTAACAAGGAGTTTATTTTAAATTAAAACAAAAAATATTTTTATTCAATAATCACAAATTATTTATTTATTTTTTAAAATAATTTAAAAATTAATTAAAAATAATAATACTTAAAAAAAAATTTTAATTAAATTTTACAAACACTTATTGCATATATTCGAGTATGTATATATATATTTTATATTATTTTTATACTGATCATTTTTATTGTAGGTACTATAATTATGATGGCAAATGCATCTTAAGATACTAAGTAAATATAGTTGTATTTACAAGCTTCAATCACAAATTAATAATAAAAATAAAATATAATAAATAACATTTATTACATAAAATATTAAAGAAAATAATAATTAATTTGGTTCATCATGATAAACAGTTCCATCCTTGTATAGATATGCACCGAAATCTTTTTCTAAAAAAAAAAAATAAATAAAAACGATTTTCTCTTTAAATATAATCTATTATTTTATTAATTAAAGATTAATTTAATGTGTTATACCTTTTTTATCAACATTATAATTTTTTTGTTTTTTATAAGCTATCACTGCTAAAATAACAATTGCTCCTGACACAATTAATACTAATAAACATATTAACCATAAATTATCTTTAATATTTGATATTTTTATATTCTCTTTGGTAATATGATTATTATTTGCTTCTAAATCAATTGAATATATGCATTCAAATTTATTTAATGGATTTAATATCATTTTTGGATTATCACATTTACATACATTCGGTTGAATGCAAGTACCATTTAAGCATCCATTATAAATAGAATAATTTGAATTAAAATCAATATCAAAATTATTATCAATCGAACATATTGGAATGCATAAACCAAATGAATTTTTTTCATATCCTGCTGTACAATTACATTCACTTGGTAGTATACAAATCGAAAATTCAGAACAACGATCACAAAATGTATTACAATCTTTTTCATAATTTAATTCGATATTAGTAAAACATGTACATTGATTAATATCATCAAAACAATATCCATTTGTGCCACAATCATTTGAACAAAATTGTGGACAATCAAACCCAATATAACCATCTTCACAATAGCATGTACCATTTAGGCATATACCATTAGTACAATTTCGATTACAACTATTATCATTCCATTTTCGTAATATATCAATATTTTCTGAAAAATTTGATTTTAATTGTTTATTTTCTGATATTTTAATGTCTATAAATTCATTTGATTCAGATGATTCATATGATGTTGATTCAGGTGATTCATATGATGTTGATTCTGTTGAATAATCATAATCATTATATTCAATAAGAGATTTTTCAGTACTGGTAGAAATTGTTGTATCTGATGTTGTTGTAATTAAACATATATTATGTCCAATACACATATCATCATCACAATCATCACAAATAGGATTGCATTGATTTAAAAATTGTAAATCTTTTTTATAGCCATCAATACATTGACAATAGTATGGACTTGTACATTTTGAATTAATACATTTTGGAAAACAATGTGGCTCACAAATTCCACTTGTTTCGTTATTTTTTCTATAACCTAATGCACAACGACATTCATTTGGTGCATAACAGAATTCGTTATGTTGACATTCTGGTATACAATTTGGTATACATGATGAAACACTATGTTTCTTCATAACAAATCCTTCATTGCATTTACATATCTCTGGTTCAATACATATACCAGATGAACAACCTTTTGTACAAATTGGTTCACATTCGTTTGAATATAAATTCATTTTATAACCAGGATTACATATACATTGTTTTGGACCAATACAAATACCATTTGTACAACCTAAACATTCTGGTATACATACAAATTCTGATTCTCTTAGATACCCTTTATTACATGTGCATGTATTGGGTGCTGAACAATAACCATTTTCACAATTTTCATCACAATGTGGTTGACATATTGCATGAGAATCTGTTGTTGTTGTTGTTGTTGTTTCTACATTTATATCTTCTACACTTATATCTGTTGTTGTAAGAAAATTAATTGTTTCATTTAAATAATAACCTTCATTACATGAACAAATATCTGGTGCCGAACAAAAACCATTAATACATTCATTACTACAAATTGGTATACAAGTACCATTTTCTGATTTTTGATAATCTGGATAACAGTTACATTTTCCCGGTGCAACACAAACACCATGATTACAATTATCACATTTTGGTTGACATCTTTAAAGAAAAAAGAAAAAACAAAAAAAAAAACAAATAAAATACATAAAATCTAAAATATTAAAATAAAATTTGTTATTATCCTATTGTTTTTAATTAAAAATTAAATAAAATAAAATATATTTTCTTAAAAATTAAAAATGTTTTATATTCTGTTTTTCTTCTGTCTTTATTTAAATATGTTTAGACAGAAAATAATAAAATGAACATATCTATTTCAAAGTTTTACATTTCTATACTTAAATAAAATTTTTATTGTTTTTCAATTATTTTTTTTTTCGAAGCTTTTTTAGTAGTTTCATTAAGTTTTATTATTAGATAAATAGACTTTCGAAATTACTACACTTTTTTATTTCTTTTTATCTTTAAAATTGAAGATATTTCCTTTTTTGTATCGAACCCATTGTTCAATAAAAAAAATATATATTTTTCTCAACTCTGCAAAGTGCGAACATTTATACTGTCTTTCAGTTTTTTTTTCCAATGCTTTTTAAAGTCATAAAATGCAGTTTACAAAACAAAAAAACAAGCTTTTTAAATGCAAATTCGTTTTGATAATATTTTGTAAATTTTTAAACAAATTAAATAAGACCCCCCCTCCCCCCCCACAAACAAATAATATTGAAATAACACCTCAAAGTAAAAAATGAAATAAAATCCCAATTTAGGCAATTTCTGGTTCTTGTTTCATTTTAAAATAAAGCTCCAATTTTTTTTTTTACAAAGTTCAGGATGATATTTCAGTTTTATTCTGAAGCGTTAATCCACTGGAGCCAAAATTAATGTTTTTGGTAATTAGATTTGTTTTTAGTAATTGGTATATTTAATTTAATAATTAAAAGTTAAATTTCCATTCACAAAATAATTTATTTTTATTAAGCAAATATCGATATTTTGGACGTAACTTACTTCCATCATCAGTGCTTGTCACTTGCACAATAAAAATAGAATTATTAGTGAAAGGAAATTCGACTTTTAATTATACTTAAATAAATAAATAATTATTAATATATTTATTAATTATTTATTTTAATCTCGAGTCCAAATTTGCATAAACAAGTACCTCTTCCAATTTGAAAATCTCGATTTGACAAATTTCATCGAAATTTGAACTTAAAAGACCCTTTTCCGGTCCTTCCCGGAAGTTAAAAATATCATCAATCTATAGACCACCCTCGATTTAGTTAGTTATTTTTTCTTTAAATCTTAAAATAATGGCTCCTTCTATTTTATTAGGTTTTAATTGTTATATCATTGTTAATTATTATATTACTAGGGGCCCCTGTTGAGTAATTATAATTCAAGTTGAAGTCAAATTTAAGGTTTTTAAAAAAACAGTAATTTACGGACTGACATAGACTTCGCACGATATAGCAGAAACCACTCGTGTTTAATAAAAAGTTTTGTGGTTAGTAAGTTTTATTTAGGACATATAAATACGCGTTCCTCATATACTGTTTTGTTTCCGATATATTCCCTATAACAAGTGGCATTTAGTGGATACAATTACTAAAAATAAAAAATTTTGTCATTAAAGAGGTATGTATATATATACCTACATATATACATAATTTTAATAAAAAACTATATTATTACTACAAAAATCCAAAATTTAGAAACAGTTATTTAAAGAGGTAAAAAATGATGAATTCAGGTGACTTGTTGTTTTTGTTGTTTTTATATTTTTTATTTTAGATGTATTTGTGTTTTTGCTTTTATTTTGTATATGTACATAGTTTCAGATGAATTTGTTTTTTTTGTTTTTGTTTTTATTCACTGTAAATAATTATAATAACTTATTTGTTTGTTTCTGTTTTTTATTTTAATAAGAACTCACATATGCAAATGTATGTATTTCCTGAATAATAAAATCATATGAGTAAAAAATTTTCAACTGTGTGCGCATTATTATTTTATATACAACTTATTTATTATATTAGGAGTTCATTAAATAGAAGTGAAATAAAATGAAGAGGTGTCTACTGCGCAGGTCCTTAAATGCTTGTCAATTATAATTATAGATATTAGAACCGATGTGGTTTTATTAATATCATTTTTTTTTTTTAATTTTTTACATTTATTTATTTTTAGTTTGAACATTAAATGCTTTAATTTATATCTATTTTTAGAATTGTTCATTTAGACCATAACCTAAAGCTTCAAAATAAATACAAGAAATAAAAAAAAAAATAATTAAACAACTATAACTAAAATTATTTAAACACAAGAATTAAATAAAATGAAAAACAATTTGACACCCAAGGAAACCTTAAAACACAATATAAAAATGAATGGGAAAAAATTAAAACTGATAAACTGCAAACACTACGTCAATAAAAAAAAATATATATATACATATATACAAACATAAATTCATAATAAGAGCGATATAATCACATTTTTTCTCTTCATTTTTATCAATAATTATGAAACTTTTTATATTATTATTATTTTTTTATTAATAAAAAAAAATAAAAAAGAAAAAATTAAATTTTCTATAGAACAAAAAATTAGACGTACAACAAATTCCAATTTAATTATTCATTTATATTTAGTAACCAAACAATAACGAAAAATAACAAAGAAAAAACAACAAAATTTTTTTTTTGACGAACACTATTTTTTTTTACTTCACCTACTTAAATTGTGTTAAATATTGATATCCTTCATTACAAGTACAAGTATGTGGACCGGTACATTTTCCATAAACACATGGTTGTTGACAGTATGGTATACAATCATTTCCTCGTTTTTTATATCCAGGACAACATCCTTGAATGATTCTTTCCTGACGTTTATTCTAATAAAACAACAAATAATACAAAAAAAAAAAAATAAAAACAAACCCTCAAAAACGTCATAAATCTCCAAATTTACAAATTAAAATTAAATCATCAAAAAATAATATCAAATAGACCAAAAAATGTCCTTAATGTAGGGTACACTACACATTATAATTTTTTACTAAACACTATAATACTATTAAAAATCCGATATACTATTAATAAAAAAAAAAAATTTACTATATTAATTAATAAATCTAAAACTGATGAAAATCAAAAATTGATATTTATCAATTTATTAACAATCAACAAATTGACAACTGAACGAATAGATAATAATAAGATGTACTGTACCCTATATATAAAATAAAATATTTACTTGAATAATATCACGATTTTTTATTGTTGGTATCCATGCCACTGAACCATCACTATTTTTATTTAAACTCAAATATGAGAATGTGTGGGGAATTTTCACAGTAGTAAAATATTCTCGTGTTATATTACAATATTTTTGACCTTGACTCATTGAAATTTTACAAATTATAAATGGCAGGATAATCATATAGAAATTTATTAAAGATAACATTTTGTTCAATTTGTTTTTTGTTTTTTGTTTTTTTTTTTTTTTTTTTATATTACCGATATCTAAAACAAACACATTAATCAAACATCTATATTTATGAACTGTTACCGATCAACTAAATAATTTGCAAATATAGTTTTTCAAATTTAAAACTAAACTGATGATTTATAAAATAATATTTATGTATATATAAAACAAACAAACAAAACAAAAAAAAAAAAAAAAATAAAATAAAAAAAATGATAACACTTGTGGTCTTATCATATTGAAATTATGAAATTATAATAATATACATAAATAAATAAACAATACAAGTGTAACTACTGTGAGTTGACTAACTGTAAAAAAAAAAGTTTTGCCAAAATAACGATAACTTATTTTTTACTTTTGTTTTTTTTTTCTATTTTTTTCTTTGTGTTTTTGTTTTTTTTCTATTTTCAAATGATTCCGGTCCGGTCTTGGCTTATTTTATAAAGATGCCGTTATCGTATTTCTTGATAGTCTAAATACTTTGTTTATTATTTTTTTTTTATTTGTTTTTGAATGAAAATGTGTGATTGTGAAAAAAAAATAACGGTGCCGGCGCTATTATTTAAAATTTAAATGTTTTAATATAGAAATTTGATAAATTTTAACCGATTGGATGTTTTTATTTTTATTTTTAAATATTCGAAGGATCTTACTATGATAAATATATGATGTTTTATAAAACGACAAACAAAACAATATAAAAAAAAAAATATTTAAATTTTCAGTATTAATTATCCTGTTAGTAGAAAATTTAAAATTTTTGGTTTCATCAAATTTCAGACTTTAGACTCATTTTAGATATTTCTTTAAATTTTTGGTTGACCAATGTGTTGTTGAATGTTTTTATAAAATAAAAAATATCATATGATTGTTTTTAAATATTACTCATCAGACATTTTGCCCCCACTTCATACTGTGATTTTGAGTAAAACGCAATTGAAGTTGAGTAAAACGCTTATTTTACTAAAAAACGGCTAGATAGAATTTTTTTTATTTTTGTATTTATATTATTTAGATATACCCTTTCTACTTTTAAGTCTTTGTTTTATATTTTAGTTGGTGGAACAAATTGTTTGTACAAAATAGACGAGTATTAAAGCAGTTTTCACTTACGGCAAACCAACACCTGTTAACTGTTTATTGAAATATTATCAGTAGAGCTAATTCAGCTCTTGGGTTTATCAAAAGATGGTCAAAAGAATTTTCCGACCCATATGTCACCAGAGCTTTATATTTGACTATGGTAAGACCATTACTCGAATACGCGTCTCAGGTATGGTCACCTTTTCATCAAGTTCACATAGACAGGATTGAATCTGTTCAACGTAGATTCGTTCGTTTCGCTCTTCGTGGTCTGTCATGGACAGATCCATATAACTTACCCCCTTACAGAGATCGCCTTAAACTTCTAGGTCTGCAAAGTCTCTTTAATCGTCGTGAAGTGGCTGATATTATATTTGTACACCAAATTCTCTCAGGTGCAGTTGACTCGGTTGGTATTTTAGAACACATTAACTTCAATATTAATTTTCGTTCTCTTAGGCATTCTGCCCTCTTTCGTTTAAAGTTTCATCGCACGGATTATGGAAAGAATGAGCCAATTACAAGAATGTTGCATAACGTAAACAATAACTCTAATGTCTTTGTGATTTTCACATTAGTAAGTCCAAACTAAAGAATCTGCTTTATTCAAACAGGTAATAAGTTTTTGAAGGACATGTAATACATGTAGTATATGTAGTTGTTCACGTTGAATCAGTAGTACTTCATTTTTTTAACATGTATACATAAGTGTGAATAAATTATGTTAATTTTTATTATTATTCTTTTTATTTTTGTGTCTTTGACTAATTGCGTTTTGCATGTGTTGTATTTTTATATAAGTATTTATTTTTATTATTTTTTCTTTTTTTTTTTAAATTTCTTTAGTTTATAACTAAATAAATTGACTAATGCTTCTTCGGCATAATTTAAAATCGCGAAATTTTTATTTAGCCTATCTTGACATGTTGGAAGATAGTCTAAAACTATGATATAATTTTTATTTGATTGGAGATTTTAAATTGCTTCAACTTTTGACTTATGAGCATATTGCATATTGATTTTTGTTCTTTGATTTGCCTTGACATGTTGGAAGGCAAATCAAAGTTACTAGATTTTTAATTGTTTTTACCGTTTATGGATTTTATTTTTGTTTTATTTTATTTATTACTAATTACTAATTTCCTTAATTGTGTTTACTAATTTCCCCCTTTTTTTTGTTTATTTTTTGTTTTGCATGCTTGTTTTAAGCATTTCCTGACCCAATTCTCTCCTTACTAACACATTCTTCATTAAGGGTTATCACGTTCTTGTATTCTTTTTGAATATAATTAAAATATAATATTAAAGTTTAATTAATGAAAGTCCATTGTGAGTATGCTCGTCACAGTATTACATACTGAATAACTTAATTTATTGGAATCTTTCTATACTTTTAATACGAAGAGTTTTATTCTTCCAAGCACTGTGATGACCTTGTATACGACACTCCTAGTCATATGCTAAATGATAATAATAATGAGAATGGTGACTCCCCGCGTGCGCGGCACGGGAGGGGTAATTGGTCGTTGGGACATTATTATTATTATTATTGTGCAATTTTAAAATTGTTTGTGCAATTTTTCTATATGCTCTTACGACGTTACGAGATACGACAAAAGCAATTTTTTTTAAACAAAAATTTATTTATATTTATATATATATATATAATATAGTGAAAAATTACACAACCATAACAAAACTAAATTAAACAAACTAAACTAAATCAATAAGTTAAAAAAATAAGGAAAAAAAAATTTTTTTTTAGAAATATTTGCCTTTAATTTAAGCGTACTAAAACTACAAAAATAAACTTTAGAATCGCAGCTTGATATAATGTTTTCATAGCAAGTTATGATTGTAATTACGGAAAAAGCAAATTTGCCGAACTTTTTACCAAATCTCTTAATCTCATCTCAAGATTTCCTAGAATTTCGGCTAATTTGCTTTTTCCGTAATTACAATTATAACTTGCTATGAAAACATTATATCAAGTTGCGATTCTAAAGTTTATTTTTGTAGTTTTAGTACGCTTAAATTGAAGGCAAATATTTCTAAAAAAAATTTTTTTTTCCTTATTTTATATATATCTATAGTATGTATATTTTCGATGAATACCAAATAGGGGTAACTATTTTATGTATTTCGATCGATATTAAACATAATTACTATAATCTAATAAAAGCTCACATTTCGAAATGGAAAAGGACCTATAAGTTGGCGTGCAGATTTATCTGTAGGACCCACTATTAAAAGAAATAAATAAATTTTTGATGAATTTAAATTGGTTAATTTTTAATTATTTGGAAAAAAAAATTTGTAATTCAAATTAAAAATAAAAATAGATCAAAATTTAAAATTCAATCAAAAAAAATTTAAATTTGATTCACTAATCAAATATCAATTTTGACAATCATTATTGTGAAAATTTTCATTGGATATTGAATTATTTATTGAAGATAAAATAAATAAATATAAAATAAATATAAATAATTGAAAAATAATCATAAATATTAAATAAAACATTAAAAAAATATTAAATAAATATAAATAATTAATAAATAATAATAAATATTAATTAAAATATTGAATAAATATAAAAATTTAAAAAATTATCATAAAAAAAGTATTGAATAAATATAAAAATTTAAAAAATAATCATAAACATTAAAAAAATATTAAATAAATATAAATAATTAAAAAATAATAATAACAACTAAAAAAAAAGATGATTAATTTGATTGGAGGAGCATCTAAGAAAGGAGTAAGTATAAAATCCTTAACTGAATTCAAATATTTATTTATTTCTAATAAAATAATTAAAAATAAAAATAAATAAAAATAATAATTTAATTTCAGCAGGACGGTACAGAAATGATGACAGAAATTTGCAGTAGATTATCATCATATCACAACTATAAAATTGATTGTGTCAATTGGTTTAATGAAGCATTCAATCATTGTTCAGAATTACTTCTTGAACCATCAAAATCAAAATCAAAATCAGTTTTTCCGATTAAATTGGATAAAAAAGATTGTTTACATTTGTATTTTGATGTAGCAGAAGACTATCAGCAATTAGTGAAAAAAAATTGGTACTGTGATCGTGAAAGTTTCTCTTTCTTAAATTCTATAAATTTTATTTTGATATTTTCTCTATTATTTCTATTAGTTGTGATTCTTTTTCGAAAATATATTACAATTCCATTTACATTTAAAAAGGATGAATTAAAGAAGAAGAATGGAAAATCTGAACTAAATATAGAGAATGAAAACAATGAAAAAGTAGATTTGCGTAAAGCATTTTACATCAAAAATCCAATCATAAAACATCGACGTTCAAAAACTCTTCACTTAACTAAGGTCTACCAAAAATTATACGATCCTGAACGAAAATAAAATTTTAAATTTTATTTAAATTTTTCCACCTATTTAAATTTTATTTAAATTTACATTTTATTTCAATTTTACAATCTTAATTTCGTTACTATTATCACTTACCTTATACAAATCGATTCTAAATAAGTAGTTAAAAAAAAGAAAAACAAATTCCAGTAATCACAATTATTTAAAATTAATTGATATCAGTAAAATATGCAAACTGGGGTAGGCAGATAGTAACAGACAGGTACAAAATTCAAATTACATTTTTTTCTTCTAAACTTCTTTCATTTTGGCATACCATAATGCAGAAAAACATCAAATGTTGTACCTGGTCTTACTTCTATTTATTTTATTATTAGTTTACTGATATTATTATGAAAAAAAATTATGAAGCTTTTTATTAATCATTTCTCCCATAAAATGCAACAAATAAAAAAAAAAATTTAAACCATTTCGCAATATACATACATGCAACATAAGATAAAAATGTATGTTTGAATGGATGTTGCTTATGTTGCCATTATTAGTTTTTTCAAAGTTATTATCTTTCAAATCGGAATGGCCCCATTCATTACTTTTTTCCAAAAAATATGTATTTCACAAACATCTTTCAAAGCGAAGTGTTTCATTATGCAATAGGAGCGGTTACAAATTGACTGTATATTCAAAGGAGACAGTTGCGAAATATTAACTTTGTCAAAAAAAAAAAAAAAACAGACTAAAAAGTGTTTTGCAATTTTGGATTCGGCTAACAGTATTATATTTCTTTCAAATTTATGTATAGTTAGATTTATTTATATCAAAATTGGATTTAACAATTTGAATTGTCTAAAAATTATTTTGTATAATACCTGGAGTGGAATTTTGTATGGTGATAATTGATAGTGACTGTGACGAAACGTAAAAGCGATCAGAAATGTTGCTAAACATTTTTGCTATATTGTTAGGTGATCTGTTTTTAAACCATCAACATTATGTAACAACTTAAAATGTATATATTAAAATCCAAACAAAACAAATAATAATTATCCTAACACAAAAACAATAAATAATTTTATGACAAATATAAAAAGTTGATATGCATGTTCTAGCTAGAACACCCGGTACATTTGTTATAAAATTATTTGTGTTTATGTTTTGCTTGATTTTTAATATACATTTTAAGTAGTTACATAATGATGCTGGTTTTAAAAAAGATCACCTTACAAAATACCAAAAATGTTTAGCAACATTTCTGGCCGCTTTTACGTTTTGTCACAGTCACAATCAATTATCACCTTACAAAATACCACTACTGTATCTCACAAAATCTGTAATCTCACAAAATACATTAAATAGAAATACGTTACAATTTAGCGTATTGAATGTGATCTAACTGAACTAACACATTCATCATATATAAGTATATATATCAACTAATGGGGTTTTTTTTTTCGTTAATTAATTCAGGGACATATTTTGAAAATTTATTATGAAATAGATTCCGGTGCACAGTTTTAAATCATTCATTCATAATTTTTGGTTTCGAATTCTGCCAACTAAACGTATCAATTGCAAGGACATACCCAGAAGTGTTAGTATAGTGTAACCTATTTAGTATTTCGAACCTCTACTATGATGTTTGCATACATATTATTTAACAATTTGGGTTACTAGATATTACTTGTAAATTATTAGATATTACTTGAAGTAGGACTAGATATTATTTGTAAGTAGGTCTGTGTTCCACATCTACGACGGTGCGTTAACGAATCCCCGTAATGTATAATATTTGGTAAAGCTTGTATAAATTGAATATTGTATATATATTTATATAATAGCTTCAAAACCGGATTATAAAGCAAAAGCTTCGTTTTATTTACATTGACAAATTTGCGCAACACACCCCCAATCTGATGTCAAAAAAGTCTTCTATATTTTGATATTCTTCATAAAATTTATAAAAAATAATGATTCGTAAATCAAAATTAATAAATAAATATTAAATTAGAATTAAAATATAAAATTGTGTTATTAATTAAATATTTCAGTTCTGCATAGATGTATAATTATTGTATACCGAATGTAAGTATGAATGTTAGTAATATAGCTAATGTAAGTAAGTATGGATGTTACTAATGTAAGTAATACGTAAGTATTGATAATGCAATTTGGATTGACATTTCTAACTTAAAACATAAATAATTTTCATAACAAATCATAGTAAAAAAAAATAAACAGTTTTTACAGTTATAGTAAAGTTCTGTAATTTCTACATTAATTCCATTAACAATAGATAGTCCAACACTACTAAAAAACTATATCAATTATCAGTTCCAGTTAAATGATTTAAAACCAATAAATAAATTAAATTTTAATTTAAAATCTTAAATTTAACAGCAAATATTTTATATTATTCTGTATTTAGTTATGTATTATTATTTTATTAAGTACACCATTTTTTTTTTTATACAAACATCTTCTAATGGCATCCTCTTGAATCGTTAATAATAAATAATATTGTATTAAATATTTCAACGAAATTTTTGTCGAAATTTTTTTTTCAAAATTATAAACTTTATTATTTAATTTCAGCCAACTTTTTTTGTTACTCTCTTTTGTTTACTATATTTTTTCTTTTTCTACACCTAAAATTCTTATTATCGTCTATTTCTGACAATGTTTATCAAATTTGCATATGAGTTTGTGTGCAAACAAATGAATACATACATGAGTTCTTACTCTTTTTATGGATATACTTTGATTAAATGGTTATTGAAATTGGTATTTTGTTGAATTGAAGCAAATTGAAACAAACATATAAAGTCCAAGGCAAGTTAATTAAGGCAAATATAATAATTAATATAATGAAATATAAAATTTTTGTTATAAACTGAATAACAAAAATTAAATTATATCAAAAAAACGGTTTCTGGAAGTTTTAATTGTAATATAATTTTTTTTAGATATGAAAAGGATAATTTGGAATGTATTTATTATAGGTATTTAATTTTTGCATATTAAACATTTTCATAATTTCAAATCTAGAAGCAGCAATGAAAAATATAACAAAAAATCGTTGTTTTTGACTTGAATTATTTTTAAATCAGTATTTTTTGTGTACATCTGTATAGTGTATCTGTATATGTATATCTGAGAATGCCCAGATTCAGAAATTTTTTCCACTATTTCTATTAAATTGGGGAATGCTTAATAATAAAAATTTTGAGAGCAGTGGTTATTAGAGAATTTTTATTTTGTGTAATACAATGGAAATCACTCGGGTTTTCCTTCTAATAACTTATTTAAAATTACTATACTAATGATCAAGATGCAAGATCATTACTTGATCTACCACTTCTTATTTCATCCCATAAAGCATAATAATATATCTTTAGTACCATCAGAGCAATTTAAAAATGCAATTAAATTATAGGTATTGATTTTTCTTGCATAATAAAAGGTAGAAGTAATCCAAGACATAAATACTAACTATGGGTTAAAGAAAATAAATACATGGTTTGGATCAATATTATTACGGTCTATGTCTCTATCAAGTTTTAATCTTTTTTTTTCTTGCAGGCTTTCAATTTTTTGTATTTTTAAATTTTACGCAACGTCCACATTGATCTTTTCACTATATTTGTACTATTTGCAAAACATACGTTTTGAAATGGAAAGATTTGAAAGTATAAATAGTTAATATTTGAATTCGTTCTACAATAATGAAAATTCATTACTGGAAAACTTTCAATATGACATCGAATTTTATTTAATTTTTAATCACATTTTTTTTTAATTACTAACTTTGCTTCTTGGAATTGGTATTGACCTTTATTCAAAGGACATTTACCTAATGTATTCTCAAATACCACAGTGTAAGCCTATACTAAAAGAAAAATCATAGATTTTGATGTAAGTGTACAAGGCACATACACAAACGGCAAATCAATTCTAAACAATATTCATCAAAATTACACAACAAACCAACATAAAATTTTTTTTGTACATAAAATATTTTTGTATAAGATTTTGGCCATATTGTGCTTCAGTTTTTTTCATTTGTTAGACATTACAGCAAAACCAATTCTAATTACTTCTTATATAGATGACCGTATACTGCAAAGTTGATACTGAATATCTTAAAAACTATAATCTGGCACAATAAAACTGATAGGTGAAATTGATTCCTCATATTTCAAAACCTAAGAACAAAATCTAACAAGAAAATAGTCAATTTGGAGCGTACGGTAAACCATACATCATGAGACGCCTACGAGTATAGGCTTACACTGTGGTATTTGAGAATACATTAGGTAAATGTCCTTTGAATAAAGGTCAATACCAATTCCAAGAAGCAAAATTAGTAATTCAAAAAAAATGTGATGAAAAATTAAATGAAATTCGATGTCATATTGAAAGTTTTCCAGTAATGAATTTTCATTATTGTAGAACGAATTCAAATATTAACTATTTATACCTTCAAATCTTTCCATTTCAAAACGTATGTTTTGCAAATAGTACAAATATAGTGAAAAGATCAATGTGGACGTTGCGTAAAATTTAAAAATACAAAAAATTGAAAGCCTGCAAGAAAAAAAAAGATTAAAACTTGATAGAGACATAGACCGTAATAATATTGATCCAAACCATGTATTTATTTTCTTTAACCCATAGTTAGTATTTATGTCTTGGATTGCTTCTACCTTTTATTATGCAAGAAAAATCAATACCTATAATTTAATTGCATTTTTAAATTGCTCTGATGGTACTAAAGATATATTATTATGCTTTATGGGATGAAATAAGAAGTGGTAGATCAGGTAATGATCTTGCATCTTGATCATTAGTATAGTATAGGATTTATTTCATTAAATTAATATGAAGTATAAAAGTAATAATGTTTAATATTAACATATTAATGTGATGTTGATCGATGTATAAAAAAAGTATATCACTTCGACAATACTATTGAAATTATAGTAAGTAATGTATACCTATTAAATTAATTAAATTAATATTATTAAAACTATTACTATAATAGGATTTTCTTATATAATATAATACACAAGATCGACGACGTCGAAAGCGTGAATAGTTAAATAGTCCACAACTACTCCACAAAAAATATTAAAATTTTTGCAACTTCTTAAAACCCAAAATAAAATAATGCAAAACGGTGGTGACCCACCAACCTACCAAGCAAATAAAAAAATAAGTAAATCAACAAATAGACCCTGACATATAAAAGTATATAAAATAAAGTTAAGAACTCATATACAATTGTATATTTTACGCCATTGAATCATGTGATTGTCAAATATTTAAAAATGAATTCTTAGCGCTCTGTGGTAGGTACATAGGTAATACAAAAGTATATAAAAAAAATTTGCTCACTAAATTACTTCGTTAAAAAATATGGGATAAATAAAATACAAGCACATTAAAATGATCGGATTGTTTATTTTTATAATTTCGAGACTGAACGATTAACATTCTAATTGCTTCAACGGCTTGGTATTTACAATAATATTTATACAAGACATGGCATATAGACAATAACATTATATTGGTATAGCAGCCAATTTAAATGTGAAAAACTAAATCTATTGTAAAGTAAAAAATTTGCCTTCATAATAGCAAAGTTCCATTTTATTTTAAATGACAACGAATATGTCTTTCAAATTAATTTCAAAAAATAATTGAAAAACTTTGTATGTACATACATTTATGACATAAGCGGGATTCGAACTCGAAATTATCCTTTTGCTATTACATAACATTAGTGGATAACATAACCACTACACTATATTATACCGTTTAAATTATAATGGCTGTCTTTAATGACGAATATTTTTTGTTTATATAAAGAATCAAATCTGATGAGTTAATTGATTAAATACGCTTCAGAATATATTCGACAATAAAATTCTAAGACCCATTTTAATATTTTATGCGAAAACACTGATTTATCGATGTATACTGCATTGAGAGTAATGGGATTTTATTGTGTTAAGTTACATATATTGAAATTAGTATTCATTTCGTTATAAAAAATAGATATTATACTTTGAATTCATTATAAAGTATATATATTCAAGAAACAAGCGATTCAGAAAACAACTACAATTATAATAAAACAAATATTTCTTTGAAAGAACTGCTTCTGTACAATTGCACAGGGGATTCACTAGTACTCATTAAATTATAAGGTGATGGACTATAATATTTACAGTACAATACTATTAAAATAATGGTACATACGTAACAATTTGATCGCTATAAGACTCTTGCGCACTCTTATAACACTACTATAAACACTCTTACAGCAGTATTAGTGTTAATTTGAGTCGCAATTGCTGCGAAAGGTTAAAAATACGTTATAGCACTAAAATGGAGAATCCTATAAGGTCGCAGAGCAAGTGCTGTATTATTGTTATAGTATACATGTATTAGTGTATAAGTTTTTATTTTGAAATAATATTCATTTGAAATAATTTATGTTATGCGAGAGTGAGAAAGATATTATTTTTTATTTTCAAATAATAATTTTATGGAGTTTATATTTATTTCCTGAGAAAGAGATATGGATATTATTTAATAATATAAAAAATGTCTTACTAATAAATAATATTTTTCGGTCAAAAATAATTGTATTAATATTTATAATTATTGTGACCAAAATGCAAAATTGGGAATGAAATTTCATTGACATTTATTATAAAAATACTTCGGCAAATTGCCCTTAAAAAATAACCAATTTTTAAATAAATAAAAGAAAATATATTTTTAAATTGCATCTTTAATAAATATTTAATAATGTATACGTTAATTAATGCATAACATCAAATTTGATATTTAAATAATTATTCTTTTAAGTAAAAATGATATTTTTGCGAAAAGAATGCAAAATAAAACTTTTTAGTTTTTGTTTATTTAAAAAAAATTTACCTCGTTTCTAGCAAATAATGGACGTCGCAAAATATTTATCTAAAAGCTATAGTAAGTTTATTAGTAACATTATAGGAATACAGTAAAATAATAATACCACTACTGCTATTCTAGCAATTCTATTCTTAGAACAACACTTTAACTCCTGATATAGGATTACGCACTTTTAGATTTAAAAAAACATTGCTGTATTAGTTGCGGAAAATCCCTCCGGCAATTACTATAAGAACATTCTTATAGCAATATTAACATCACATTATTCCCATAAAAACATCATTATAACACCTTTAGTGCTTATCGGGAATCATATAGAAGTCTTGTAGCACTAATTATGTTTTTATAACAATAAAATGTTACGTGGGATATTTTAACTATTGATTTAATAAGATTCGAATTGTTATTTTAAAACTGTATAAACCATTTTAACGAATTTTAATAGTAAAATATAATATAATTAATAGGAAATAATTTTAATTTTGTAGGATTTTTCCCATTACCATTTTTGAGTGTATGTGTATACTAATAGCATTATCACAAATGACAAGTTTATTGAAAACAGTCAAGTACAAAAAAAAAATACTATAGAAATGCAGCGAAGATACGAATCAAATCGTCTAAAATTAGATTTAATAACCATAATACAATTTGCAATAAAGTTTTTATAATTTATAATGATGAACACTGCCAGTAGACATTAAACAAATAAATTACATTAAAAAATTTAACTTTAGCTGTTAATTAAAATTAAATAATAATATAAAAAATTATTTATTAATATTTGATTTTAGTGTTCATCATGAACTCTAGTTGTATTTTGTAATAATATATTATAATATATTATGTTGATAGATTTAATTTTAAACCTGATTTTTTTTTGGAATATTTCGTTATTAAGATTAATTGTTTTATTATTGCTTATGTTATTAAATTATATACTGAATTATTAAATACAATACATTTGAATTACTAAACTATGTACAATCTATCATCTTTGCGTCTAAGCTCTTTGAATAGAGAAATAAATAAATAAATAAAACAAGTTTTACTGCAATTAAAGTGAATTAAAAAAAAAACTAAAAACTGTATACCTACAAATTTAAAAAAAAAAAAATAATAATAATAATAAAACAATAAAAACTAAATTCGATTTACTTACTCATATAATGTTTTTTGTTCGTGCCCATCAATACATGTACATACATTTGGTGCAGTACAATTTCCATTTATACATCCATTTTTACATTCTGGAACGCAATTCAATGGATAATGTTCTTGACTTATATATCCTGAACAACAAAATTGAAATCGTTCTGTTACAAAACGATATTTCATTGATATACGACTTTTAATTACAGTTTTTGATCTTGTATAACCAAATAAACTTCGATATGTTTCTATATCTTCATAATTTTCTATATAATTATAAGGTTTATATATATTTCGTATTTTAGTACAATATTTTCGTTCCTCAAGAGTAACTATTAGACAAGGTAGAAATAATAAAATATATAATATAACTGACATTATATTGTCAAAAATTAAAATGACAATGAATTTAAAGAAAATCTATTTTCTCTTATGTGTAAATCTTTACAAAAGAACCGCTCAACAAGAACTGAGAAATTTTAATTGTAATTAAATTTAAAAATAAGAAAATAATATATGTAAAAGTAAATTTTGAAGGACTTTATAAGTCATTATTATTTATTAATAGCTATACAAAAAAAAAAAAAAAAAAATAAATAAATAAAACAATATAATATTTTTGTTTTGTGGTTTTCGTTTTTTTTTTTATGATAAAGAAGAAATTATTTTATTCATTTTTGTATTTCTTTATTATACATAAATATATTTTTACATTAAAAAATTTATGTGCAATTATTCTTTGTTTGTTTTTTTATGTATATCATGGTAACCATGCCTATCCGTTTAAAAAACAAAATAAAATATTATAATTACAATTTTATCAAAATGAAAATTAAATTTTTATTAAATTAATTAAATACATATGTATGTATGTATATGTATGTAGTTAAAATAATTTAGTGACTTCATATACAAAAGGCAGCAAAAAGACTAAATGCACGATGGTACAAATTTACATAAATTCAAAAAATCTAAATTATTTTAAATATATAAAACTTCAAATTAAACAAACAAACATTATGTTAAAAAGTCTGTTCTACTCAAAATACTTGGTTTCAAGAGTTAAAATTTCATACCACACCATACTCTATTATCAAATCAATTATATAACCTATACGGATGTCCGATTTAGTAAAATATTAATCGTTTTGTATGTATTGTGAGCTGGTTTAGGTGAATACCATAAATCAAATAGTGACAATATAAACATTATTTATCTAATAAATATGTATATTTATAATTAAGCGTGTAACGGTGTAACATAAAAATGAATAATTTGATAATAATCATTAATTGGAAAATATTTTCACAGATTATAAAATATCAGCGAAAATAGTTTTCATCACTTCAACTAACTGGAACTAATCAGTCGGAATTAAACCGAATATAACAAATTATGTTGCGTATACGTTTTTTGTTTTTTTGGTAAATTGCATGAAAACATTTACCAAAAAAAAAAAAAAAAAAAAAAAAACGTATACGCAACATAATTTTTTATATTCGGTTTAATTCCGACTTAGTTAGTTCCAGTTAGTTAGTGTTATTGAACGAAACATTGCTTCAAATTCATACACAAATATTATTTACTTAATATTTACTACAAAAACACTTTATACCACATTACACATCTTAATATTATTTAATTAGGTGACCAACACACCATGTAGGTCCTGGACCTGACTCATTAACGTCCTTCAGTTGAAGAAACGAAATTTTGTTTCATGTTTTCTAATGTTTCTGTGCTCCAACGAAGCAGGTTTGGTCTGTCGCACGCCATCTTATATACCTTCAGGTTTTGAATTTGAAAATTCTCTTGGCTGGATCATTTTTATTCATTTATACACTCTAGGTGTGTTTATGGTCACTAAAATTTTTAATTTTCGTGACTAAATTCACTTTTTTATACAAATTATAAAGTTCGACTTTATATTTTCTCCTCCAGATCACATTTTAATTTATTTAATATACCTTAATTTCAATGTACAATTTTTCTTATTCCTAATTTCAATATTTAAGAGCTTATATGTCTTCCCATTTAAAAATCTCGATTTCAATCAATTTCGGCGAATTTTGAGCTTGAAAAACCCCTTTTCCAGTCCTTTCCAGAAGTAGAAAATGTCACCAATCGATAGAGTAGACACTCTCGATTTAGTTAATAATTTTTTTTTTTTTTTAATTTTCAAATAACGGCTGAGAATAACGGCATTCTCTAACATTAATTTAAATTCATATTTATATTATAAAAACATCATGAAATTTTATTGAAACGAAAAAAATTAATATAGCTACACTCGTTCAATAATTTTACAATTTCATATCTATTTTGTTAGTACAATTTTTCAAATACATATGATTATAATAATAGCTAGTCAAAATTTTATTCCAATTAAAGTAAAAATATATTTGAAAAATTAAAAAAAATTTTAAACAATAGATATACAAATTTTCATAAAAACAAAAACAACAATAAAAACAATATTTTTTACTTACTCATATGATGTCTTTTTTTCGTATCCATCAGCACATGTACATATATTTGGTGCAGTACAATTTCCATTTATACACCCATTTATACAATCTGGAATACAATCCAATGAGTTACGACCTTTATTTATATATCCTGAACAACAAAACTTTGTTTGTTTTGTAATATAATTGTATCTTGTTATCCAATGCCATCGAACAACACTTTTTGTTTTTTGATAACCCCAAAAACTTTTATATGTTTCTCTATCACTATAAGTTGCTCTTACATCATAAGGTATTCTGTCATATTCCAATTTAGTACAATATATGTCAAAATAATTATAACCAACAATTAGAGAAGGTAGGATTAATAAAATGTGTATAACCGACATTATTTAAAAAAATTAAAATGAAAATAAGTTAAAAGAAAATATTTCTGTATTTTCAAAAGAACAGTTAAACAAGAACTAAAAATGTTTAATTGTATTGATGGTATTAAAATTAGCTTTTACTATGCAGTTTTTAGTTATTATTTTATTATTTTTCAATTTTAACAAATATATATTTTTTACTTTGATTAGAATAAAACTTTAATATTGATAATATCGTATATTATCGCGTATATTGATAAATTGTACTAACAAAATAGAACTGTAATTTGATTATAGTATATAAAAGTTAATGTTTTATATAATGATTGAATAAAAAAATTTTCAATATGAAATAGTTGGCAAGACTTAAATTCTTCTTATTTTTATAATATTGTTAAAATTGCTCGTACATTGTAGTTTTTTTATTTTCTTTGTTTTTTTTTTCTATTTTTCTTATTTAGTTCTTTTGGTGATAAGCTTCTAATATATAATATATACGTATATATACATGTAAATTTTTGAACTGATAACTCACTGACCGACATTCCATTCTTGCTTACTAGATGATTCAAATTAAAAAAAAAAAAAAAAAAAAATAAATTTAGTTCAATTTGTAAAACAAACAAAAAAAAAAAAAATAATTTATTGGACAAGTTTGGACAATTGTTTGTCTAAAAGACAATTAATAAATATTGAATTAAATTTGTTTAGCTTAAATATTGAATTAAATTTGTTAATTTAAAAATAAATTCATATTTAAAGTTTTAGAACAGTTGAATTATTCGTTAACATAAAGTAACTGAAATATAGAGTTCTTTTTTCTCTTATATACCTATTCCCCCCTTATATTGACACAAAATAATTTAGTATTTTATTTCCAATTTTTTTACAATGTTTAGCCAGCTTTTTACTAATACTTGATACTATTAAATTAATACATTAACAGACGCAGTAGATATAGAGCATCTACTTTTAAACCGAACGGTGTCAGATTTGATTAACAATGAAAATAAAATGTTTTATAAGTTTTTAGATTTGTTCGAAAAATAATTGTTCTATGATGGCTTAACACTTGACTAAAAAAAAAATAGTTTTCTCTATTTAATGAGTTATCTGAGATTTTTATTCTGTATAAACTGAAAAAAAATACGGTAAAAATATCTCTGAACCATTTCACAATTGATATGCATCACATTATCCATTCTTTTAAATGACAGATATTTAAAAGGAGACGTAGCGAAATTAAATGTTTTTCAATTAGAAAATTCACTTAACATCCACTTTAACATACAAAAATATGTTTAGATAAACGTAGTGATGTCCATAAGTATGTATAAGGGGAGTATAAATATAAAAATTGCGAATATAAATTGCGAATAAAAATTGAAAATAAAAATTGCGAATTTTTTGAGGTTTATAATGGTAGTGGTTATAGACAATTATTCTTACAATCATTTTTTTATTTAATTTTTTTTTTTTTATGAAATGTAAAAAAGAAAAAAAAAATAATAATAAAAAGAAAAAGAAAAAAAAAATAAAAAGGAATTGTTGATTGTAAATATAGATGAGGCACGTGGCGTGCATTTTAATTTATCTATGATTCATATTTAATTTATTTTTAAATTTTATTGTTTTAATATTGAAATTAGTTTGGTAGGATTTGAAAATTTTCTTGAATTTCGTTTATAACTTTTTAAAGTTTTTTTTTATTTATTTTTACGTCTATGATTAGGGGAGCGTGTAATATGTCTATATATGTCATTTGCCTGTATATTTTGTAATTTGCCTTAATGTCATTTTCCTGTGTTTAATTTGACTGATGGATATGCTGGATAATGAATGTGATAAATGTAATGAATATATAATACGCGAGATTTTAGAATTGGATTCAAAATCAAAGTTCTACGACTTTTACAGAATATTTATATTATAAATTTGTTTATGCATAACCGCTTTTTGATACAAACAAAATGATTGAATTTGAAAATAGTAAATGAATTAAAGTCAGGATTTTGGTATTTTTATATTTGGTGTTTGTGATTTCGGGACCAACGCATAAATTGCTATACATTATTATATACAGGCAAATAAAATACAGGCAAATTAAAATATAGGCAAATGAAAATATCAGGTAAATGAAAATACAGGCAAATGAGATACAGACATGTGATAGTAGTAACCCCTATGATTATCATTGTATTCCAAATTACAATTATGTAATTTTGAAGTCAGAAGAATATTTTAAGCATATTTTTTTTGTGAATTTCTGGCTCAAATAACACTATTTAAGGTAACGTAATTTAAAAAATATATTTTTGATAACCTGGGAGACATTTTGACGATCTTGCTTGTGAAATAAATATAGTCCTGTTCATGTTGCAAGAATGAGGTATGTTTCCAATGCGTGGTTAGGTATTGCAGCTATATTATAAATAATTATAAGTACATTTTTGCAAATAATTCAGTAATACGAAAATTTATATCAAATTAATTGAATATTTTTTAATTATATTTTTTTTTTTTATTGATAAAATATTTAATTGTATTTTAATTAATATTGTAATGTGTTTAATGAGTTGTGATAAGCCAGAAATTTGATAAATAAAGGCTCGAAGAACATTGTAAATGATACCTAAGTTACTGTCACAAACATAAATATTTAAAGCTTGAATAATGTTCGTGTTGACAAAACGGATCATTGGCCAATTTGGGCTGAAAAAAGACTACAGTGCAAGGTAACTAAATGCGACGGATATACATTTGTTAAATGTGATAAATGTGGTATCTCACTTTGTTTCAAATAATGAAAAATTAGTAAAAATAATTTCAATATGGTATGATTTTTACTGATTATGACAAAATGGATATTTTTATGTTTGTCAGTTAAATGGTTAAATACACCGTTTATTAAATCAAAAATAAAATTGTCCTTCATCGACCCTTCGTTGCATACCATTACATACATGCAATTATAACTTTATTAGTGTTTAATTCAGCTATGTTTTACAAATTTCTCTACAAAAGAGTTAGAAATTATTATTTTCTGTATTTCAGACAAAATTCAGCTCTCTTTTCTAATTTCATTACTCAAATAGAGAAAATATATCAGTTTTAATTGAACAGTGACCACGTGCGTAACATTTGTACGTTATACCAATTTATTTTCTTTTAATTAAAACTTGTTTAAAATTATTTAAATAACTAAAATGTAAGTTAATTTTGAATTAAAAAACTTCAATTTAATTAAATTTTATTATTTTGTTGCATTTATGATTGAAAATATTGTTTAAATTCGTTTTTAAATGTTATATTGCAAATATGGAAGAACATATGGGAACAGATTTTGTAAAATTTATGTTATATTTGCAAGAGTTGCATATATGCAAGATTGTGTTATAATAATCGTTAAAATTTCTAGGTCAAGAGCTATTAGGTTAAAAGTTATAGAAGGTTGGAGTTGTAGTGAAGATGATTTGTGTGATGATAGTGAAAATTTTGATGATGTAATTATAGAGAGAATAATGAGGGATAGTGAAAAAAATACAAATGAAATGGTTACAGAAAGTGTGTTTGTCGAATATATTGATTACATGGACTCGAATAACGATAATATAGAAAAGTTAAGACGTAAGACGTAACAGAATTTCAAACTGCAAATTGCCGAACAAAAAAGAAATTATGAAGTGTGAACGTGGAGCTTCGTTTGAAACAATCGCTAATGTGGATAATGTGGATGTAACAGCTGTTGTTTGGCGCGACAACAAAATTGTTCATTTACTTTCTAATTTCGTTGGGAAGATTCCTGGTCATAACCTCGGAACGTTTCGACAAAAAACTTAAAAAAAAGATTAATATTGATTGTCCAAATATTATCAAGGAGTACAAAAAGCTTATGGGAGGTGTAGACTTGGTTGATAGCTTCATAGGAAGATACAAAATAAAAATACGTTCAAAAAAATGGTATATGCGTATATTTTATCACTTACTAGATTTAATTGTCGTAAATTCATGGTCACTGTACAAACGTGTAGAAGAACAACGCGGAACGGAAAATCGACTATAATAAACTTATATGATTTTCGTTTAGACATAGCTAAAACTTTGATGTGTAAACTAGGAAAAACAGAAAGAACTGCTGGGCGACCATCAAGTGAACTCAATAAAAATATAGAACTGAAACGCAAGCATCACTTTTGTGTACCTCTACCATCAAACGATGTTCGTGTTGACAAAACGGATCATTGGCCAATTTGGGCTGAAAAAAGACTACAGTGCAAGGTACCTAAATGCGACGGATATACATTTGTTGAATGTGATAAATGTGGTATCTCACTTTGTTTCAACAAAACTAGGAACTGTTTTAAGTCATTTCATAATAATTAAGTTACTTTTTATTACTTGAATACCTATTTAATATTTTTTGTTTGTTTTTTTTTTTATTGTTTTTTTTTTTTTTTACCTGAATTGTTGATTTATTTTTATTTGTCAATTTTAAATTTTTATTTTTGTTAAAAAAAAACAGAATTAAAATTATTAATTTTATTTTTAAGAAAAACACTTTCTTTTTAATAAATATTTTCATACACTTGATTTTTTACTTTTATTGCATAATGTTGCACATTTGCAAGAATAAGAAAATGACCAAATACTCGGACCAGAACTATTTTTTTTTTGAAAAAAATTACTTTTTCCCTTTATTTTAACTATTTCACACCAGTAAAAAAAATTTTCATCTAAAAAAAAAATGCATGCAATAAAGAGTTAATATATTTTTCATTATGCATCACAAATAATATATGTTTAACCTTTTCGATATAAATTTTAATAACTATATTAATGTGAGATTACATATATAGGTATCCCATAGTTGAAATGATATATATATATATTTTTTTTTTATTTAGATACTTTTCGCAATAAATTAAATTCTTTGTATCACAAAAAAAAAAAATAAAAAAATAAAAATTAAAACAATTGCATAATAAATAATTGCATAAAACAAAATATTAATAATTTTTATGGTTTAATTAAATCGAATTATGAAATATTTGAAAAATAATAAATAATAGAATATTATATTTATATTGTTTATTATAATAATTTATTCACTGTAACATATTATGTATTACTAGAAATTCGTGGTTTTTTATTCAATTTTAATATGCTTTTTTTCTATATATATATTTTTTTTTTAAACCAATAATAAAAAATTAGCAAATATCCTTGGAATAAATTTTCAACAATAAATTTAAAAATTAGAAAACAAATTTTATACATACAACATTTTTTTTTTTTTTTAATATAATTGTTTAAATCTAAACTTAATAATAAATTAAGAATAAAATAAAAAAAAAAAAATTAATAATTATCATTATTCGATATCTTCATCAATTTTTGGCATAACAACATTATAAACTGGATTTGGTATCAGCGAATTTATTTGGCTTGAGTTTCTTTGAAATAAATTTGATTTTTTGAATTTTGAAATAACAAATATAGCAATTATAAATAAAATAATTGCAATAGTTGTCAATAGAATTATGCTAATAATATGTCGTGACTTTTCACTAAAAAAAAAAAAAAAAAAAAAAAAAAAAAAATTAAAATTTTTTATATAATATGAAAAAAAAAAGAAAAATTATCATAGTAAGAGAACACTGTTCAATAATTGTAAAAATTTTTATACCTATGACTTAGTTGTTTTCTAATATTTTCAATTTTTAAACATTGCATTATCAATTCATCATATTGAAATCCAATTGGACATTTACATATTTGATCTGGTAGCGAACATGTACCATTACCACATAATTTCTTACATTTTAGTTCACATATACTTGTATTATTTATTATATTTGATTCGTATCCTTTTTCACATTTACATACATCTGGTTCAATACAATTTCCATTCAAACATGATGGTGAACATTTTGGAATACATTCTGTACTACTATCATTTGCGAATTCATAACCCAATAAACATTTACATGTATTTGGTGCAACACATTCAGCATTAACGCATATTTCATTACACTGTCAATAAAATTGAAGAAATTTAATTAAATTATGTAATTAGAAAAATTTAAATTAATGTAAAGTAAAGTAATGTCTGTAATAACTGAAAATTTAAACTTATCATTTTTTATTAGTATAAATACATAAAAAAAGAAGAATATTAAATTAAAAATGTTTAAAAAAAATGACATACAATCGTAAAAAGGACAATCAATATATACAAAAAAAAAAAAAACAAAAATTTATATTTAAAATACCTTTGGAGTACAAATATGTGGTTCACTGCTATTATTTGTATTTTCATAACCGGCATAACATTCGCACATATTTGGTGCAATACAATGACCTTTTTCACATACAGGTTTACATTTTGGTGCACAATAATTTGATGCTTTTGTAGCCTGATAAAATGGTAAACATTGACATCTAAAATTAATTAAAATAAAAAAAAAAATATATTAATCTATATAACTTACATTTTATAATTATAATATTTAAATAAAAAAACAAAACTTACACATTCGGTTCAACACAAACACCTTGAACACATTTTGGATTACAAACTGGTTCACAAATTGTTTCATTATTTGAATTTTTTATATAACCCGAATTACATTGACATTCTGAATTACCATTTACAACTGTACATTTACCATTAATACATTTAAATGGACAGTATGGTTCACAACGTCCCGAAAATAAACGTTTACGATATCCAGTTAAACATTCACAGGTACGTGGTGCTGTACAAGTTCCAAATTCACAATCATCTATACAAATTGGTATACATGTATTATTATTTTTATCACTTGGTTTGTAGCCAGAAAAACATTTACATTTGTTTGGACCAATACATAAACCATGTTGACAATTTGGAGAACATTTTGGTATACAAATGTAATGTAAAAATTCAGTAAATCCTGAAAAAGAAAAAAAAAACAAAAAAAAACAAAAACATAATATTCAATATTAGAAGCATATAATTTTATGTTTTACTATATACAACAAACCTTCAATACATTTACAATAATCAGGTCTAATACAAATTCCATTCATACAAGATTTTCTACAATGTGGTTCACATTCTACTGTACTATTATTTTTTAATGTGTATCCTAGAATTTTAAGAAAATATTTTTTTTTTTATATAATTTCAAAACTATATAAATAACATTATATTGTAACCGTTCAATAAAATCTAACTAAATCTAAATTGTTTGATACATAAATTTAATTTCCTTAAAAAATAACCTGATTTATTTTCAACAAAATATTAAATTTACAATGGTTTTTATTCAGGAATTATATTGTGTAACATTATAACTGTCCTTATATTTTAAACTAAACTAAGATTAATTTTATGCCATATTGACCGCAATAGACTCAATTAATGTTCACTAAACTATACAATATAATATTTTTATATATACCTTTAAAACATGTACATGTATTTGGTGCTGAACAATATCCATTTGTACATGTGGCATCACATACTGGAGAACATTTATAATTAAATAATTTAACATAACCTGGATGACAATCACTATATTCATTTAAAAAAACAAATGAATTTCAATACTTAAATAGTAAAATCTACTCTATATACTTACCATATTCCAGGCTCTGAACAAAATCCATTTTCACAATTTTCATCACATGTTGGTTCACATATATTTCGACTACCTGTTACAAAAATATAACCACGATTACAAGAACATTGATTTGGACCAGTACATGTTCCATTTATACAACCATTTTTACAAAATGGTTGACAACCTTGTGATGAATTTTTATTTATATTTTCATAACCAGTTAAACATGAACATGTCTAAAATAATATAAATTAAAAAAAATTATAAACATTTAAAATTTAAAATTTGAAAATATTTCATATTTTGATACCTCAGGTGCTGTACAATATCCATTCAAACATCCACTACTACAATACGGTTCACATTTTGATGTAGATCCAGGCATTGAAATATATCCTGAATAACAAGTGCATTCATTAACATCAGTACATTCACCATTAGAACAACCACCATCACATATAGGATTACATACATACGAATCTATTGATGATATTTTATATCCAATATCACAAGTACATTTATTCAAACCAGAACAATAACCATTAATACATTCACGATCACATTTATTTGTGCAAACTGTTGTGCTGTCTTCAATGAAGGTAAAATTTTCAAAACATTTGCATTTATCTGGTGCTATACAAGTTCCATTTATACATTCGGTAGTGCATTCTGGTATACATTTACCACGATTTCCTAAATTTGTATAACCTGATTGACAAAGACATACATTCGGATATAAGCATTTTCCTTCCGGACCACAATCCTGACACTTTGGAATGCATTCACTAATTGATATTTATTGTTTTGTTTTTTGTTATATTATTATTGTGGAAAAAAAAGAATAATCGAAGTTAACTATTATTTATGATTAAGTAAGAATGATAAATATTTTCAATTCTAATTGAGCTCAAAATGTTTTAGATTGTGCTCAAGATTCATAAAACCAATTAAAAAACTACATATTTGAAAAAATACTATCATTCAGAGTCTATTTCAGCGCGTGCTAAAATGATATAATGCTCCTCTTATTTAGATTTGTCGGTTATAAAGATATTTTGGATATTATTCGATTAAAATCGTATTAATTTAAAAAAAAAAATTGGACGCAATCAATTACGAACAAAAAGTTGTAGTAACGTACTATATTTTAGTTCTATATCCTTCTAAGGGTGGTCCTCTGTTATGAAGTAAACTTTTTCTAGATCAATCTGAAGAATTATCGATTGTGTACAATCTAATAAAATAAATATGCCGTTACTATCGTACTACAACAACTTGATGAAGTTAATGATACATTTTATACAAGTAAAGAGTAATTAAAAATATACAAAGAGCGAATATGTTCTTAGGTAAAAATAATTATGTAAACTCTTTGATTTTTAAAAAAGGGGAAAGAGGGTTCATGACTGTCATATTGATCGCTATATATTGATATGTTTTTTATATTTCAATTTTGTACTGTGTGTGACCTCATTCATATTATCGATGTGGCCAATTAACTTGGAATTTTGTACAATTTGCCAACTAATGCCAACCGAGCGATAAAGTGAATATCTATCTACTATAATTAAATATATAATCTATATATTGTTCGATGGATTTAAATTCACCGACCAAAAACTGATGCCGACCGACTTATTCGTGATTATCTAATTGGATCATTATTCTAGCATCGATATAAAATTAGTTAAAGTCCATTTGTCATGATGTATCAACCACAGCAATACTATATGTCAAAGGGAAAGTTAAATAGACATAGCTGGATGTATAGTCTACAATCAAAATTAAAATAAAGTCAACAAAAAAAAAATTGCTCATTAAATCGCATTATAGGAAGGGTGTGGCTTAATGGGTAAGAAATCCACGCGCAATGTCAAGCTATGAGGCTCATTGTATCTTCTGAAGATTTCCAAACAACCTTTGTATAAAAAAAAATAAATAAATGATGTACAAGTAAATTGAATCATCTTAATTTTCCAAATAATATTCCAATTAAATATTTTAGTCTATAAAAATAGTATTTTCTACCAGTTTAATACTGTCAAGGGTCAATCGTAATCTTAAATGAAAATCACAACTATATTTTTCGGTGTTATGCGTGTCATATGACCAACAATGATAGAATAAGTGAATCGAAATTTAATGTCTAAGTTTCTTATTTTTTGACGTAGAATCCAAATTTGCATAAAAATGTACCTCTTCCCATTTCAAAATCTCGATTTCGGCCAATTTGGGCGATTTTTGGTTTAAACAAAAACAATTTGCGGTCTTTCCCAAAAGTTGAAAACATCACCAATCAAAAGAGCATCCTCAATTTAGATAATAATTTTTTTTTTTAATTTTGAAATTGATTGAATTGAATTCTTCCCCTCTTAAAAAGCTGTAAGGCATGCTCTGAAACACTCGCTATATACTCCGAATTCTTTTCATTATATTAAGTACATGGAACAAACTTATACACAAACAAATCGAACAATTTTGTTTTGTAACATGTATATATTACCTTAAACGCTAAAAATATCTTTATTTATGCACGTGGTTATAATAAACTGGTTTTAACAAGTTAGAAAATATGTTTGTTCCACATCAATAGGAATTAAGTTATATCCAAACAAATTTCTATATCCATGTGGTACATTTCAGTTCTAACCGTATTATTGTAACTATTTGTTTTGCGTTCATTGTCATATGTTTTGGAACAAATAAGCACGTTAGGCCATAGACATTAGGCCATATCCAACATTTTGGAATTTGTTACATATTTGTTACATTAGCACAAGTAAATTACTAAAAAAAACACTGGACACCCCACGTAACATTTTATTATTATAAAAACAAAATTAGTGCTACAAGACTTCTATATGACTCTTGATAAGCATAAAGGTGTTATAATGATGTTTTTATGGGAATAATGTGATGTTAATATTGCTATAAGAATGTTCTTATAGTAATTGCCGGAGGGATTTTCCGCAAGTGATACAGCAATGTTTTTATAAATCTAAAAGTGCGTAATCCTATATGAAGAGTTAAAGTGTTGTTATAAGAATAGAATTGCTAGAATAGCAGTAGTGGTGTTATTATTTTACTGTATTCCTATAATGTTACTAATAAACTTACTGTAGCTTTTAGATAAATATTTTGCGACGTCCATTATTTTCTACAAACAAGGTAAATTTTTTTTTAAATAAACAAAAACTGAAAAGTTTTATTTTGCATTCTTTTCGCAAAAATATCATTTTTACTTAAAAGAATAATTATTTAAATATCAAATTTGATGTTATGCATTAATTAACGTATACATTATTAAATATTTATTAAAGATGCAATTTAAAAATATATTTTCTTTTATTTATTTAAAAATTGGTTATTTTTTAAGGGCAATTTGCCGAAGTATTTTTATAATAAATGTCAATGAAATTTCATTCCCAGCCAAATTTTGCATTTTGGTCACAATAATTATAAATATTAATACAATTATTTTTGACCGAAAAATATTATTTATTAGTAAGACATTTTTTATATTATTAACTAATATCTATATCCCTTTCTCAGGAAATAAATATAAACTCCATAAAATTATTATTTGAAAATAAAAAATAATATCTTTCTCACTCTCGCATAACATAAATTATTTCAAATGAATATCATTTCAAAATAAAAACATATACAGTAATACATGTATACTAATCCTATAACAATATTACAGCACTTGCTCCGGTGCATTATAGGATTCTCCATTTTGGTGCTATAACGTATTTATAACCTTTCGCAGTAATTGCGGAGCACTCAAATTAACACTAATACTGCTATAAAAGTGTTTATAATAGAGTTATAGTCTTATAGCAATAAAATTGTTAAGTGGGATGGAATAAATTAACAAGTAATTATCTTGCTAACTAAAAGAGATATAGTAAAACGTGTTAAAGATTCTGAAAGATCACATTAAAAAAACATGGAAAGCACCCTTAAGTCAAAAAAGACAAAAGTGGCGTATGAAACAAACTGGCAATAAGCCAACGTAAATGTTAAAAATAATTTTCGACTCGAATTAAATAACAATGTTGTAATGAAAGCGATTTTACTCTAAAACAAAACATAACTCTACACATTTAAATTATTTAATTAAAAAAAAAAAAAAAAAACTTATTATACACCAAAACTCTGCCATAAACTCTGCATGGACTTTTTATTCCATTTTTTTCAAAAATTAATTGCATATATAAAATAATTTACTTACTCATTTTCATCTTTAATGTATCCTTCACAACACACAACAATTTGACTGGTATACGTCTAATTAAAAATAATTTTCAGATAAAATAAAAATATGTAAAAAAAAAAAACAATAATTATCTTATTCCAGTTACCTCTTTAATTGTTTTCATTTTCAGTGTAGAATTTGGTTCTGAGAAATCTCGTATAGTTACTAACATTACTCTTGTTTTATTTATTCTATATAGATATTCGGAATTTAATTTACAAGGATTGATTTTGTTTTTATTAAAACTCATATAAATTTATATTATTATATTGTTTACTTACGGTTGTACATTAAAGCATCCATAGCTCAATTCTGTTATTCCAATAATTATTGTTAGTAATACAATTAAATAATTCCATTTAAACATGTTGTAACTTATAAAAAAAAAAATAATTTAAAATCAATTTACCGTATATTAATATTGTCTTAAGATCAATCTCAAACTGAATTGATGTCTAAAGAAGACATTAAAAAAAAATTCATTTTCGATATTTAATTCAGTCTTATTATCAAACATAAAAATTTGTTTTTGTTTTTTTTTTTTTTTAATTATTCAATGATAATAGACATTGAATTATTGAATTCTGTTACTGAGATTACTGACCTAAGCAGAAGATAGCAAAACAAAAAAAAAAAAAAAAAACAAAAAAAAAATTCTTCATATTGTGTTCATCTGTTCAAATCTTTGAACTTTTCAATATTGTATCGCATTTTTAATTTTTTGTTCTGTTTGTTTTGACAGGATTTTCAATACTGATGGAGTTCATTGACCTCTCGTGCAAAAAAAAAAACATGCTGTTTGAATAGGGTGATTTTTAAAAAGTATATACTTTGTAATTATCACAACAAAATCTTATTTATTTAAATTGTGTGTTGAGAAGTAATTTCATTATTTCTAAAATTAAGTCTAGAATATTTTAAAATTTACAATGATGAAACAAACCGAATCCCGATATCTCCTTCTTCTTATATTATAAAAAGAAGCATGTTTGTATGTATGTATGTTTGTGCTAGAACTACTCCAGAACGTATTTAGCTCTTGCAACCAAATCTTATCTACACAATGCCACTCTGTCACCTAGACAAATTCCAAAATTCTGACTGGTTTGGGTACCATTGCCACACAACTTTAACAACCCATCAACTATATTTCAAAAACCAAATGCGTTGCAGACCTGAAAATTTGTAATGTGGTACTAAATTGAAAATAACCAAATATGATTTACATTGTTTTCCGCAATTGGGAATAGCTCGGGCAGCTACCATACAACTACTTCTAATATCCGCCAAAAATATTTCAAAGGCCAAAGACATAGGTCAAACCTCAACATTTTGTATTCTGTTATTCTATCGAAAATAAATAAATACAGTTGTCTCAAAAATTATTTGTGCATAAAACAATTTCGTACTTAACACAAACAAAGTTGGCTGTAACTCACTAAATAATAAAAACTAGGGGCCCCTGCTGAGTAACTATAATTTAAATTGAAGCCAAATTTCAGGTTTTTAACAGAACAGCAATTTACGTACTGACATACACTTCTCACGTTACAGTAGAAACTACTCATGTTTTCATAAAAATTTAGAGGTTAGTAAGTTTTAATTGGGAAACATAAATACTGCTGACTCATATACTGCTTCGTTTCCGATATATTCCCTATAGTAAGTGGCATTTAATGGATAAAATCACTAAAAATAAAATATTTTTGTAATTAAAAAGGTACATACATATATATATATATATATATATATTTTTAACCAAAACTATATGATTACTACAAATCACTAAAATATAGAAAACACTAATTTGAAACAGTTACTTAAAAAAATTAATAGAATAGATTTCTTTAATTATGTGTACAAATAATAAGATGTAGAATGACACCAAATGGATATATTTTATTTAAAAAATTGAATATTATAAAACAAAATAGAAATTTTTCAATTCGTATGCGCATTTTGGTCGTATATACAACTTATTTACATATTAAAAGTTCATTAAGAAGAAGCGAAATAAAATGAACTGCGCAGGTTCTTAAATGCTTGTCAATTATAATTATAGACTAGGGGCCCTTGTTGAGTAATTATATTTCAAGTTGAAGTCAAATTTAAAGTTTTTAAAAAAACAATAATTTACGTACTGACATAGACTTCGCACGATATAGCAGAAACCACTGGTGTTTAATAAAAAGTTTTTTTGTTAGTAAGTTTTATTTAGGACACATAAATACACGTCCCTTATATACTGCTTCGTTTCCGATATATTCCTTATATTAAGTGGCATTTAGTTGATAAAATTATTAAAAATAAAAAATTTTGTCATTAAAGAGGTATGTATATATGTATATATACCTACATAATACATAATTTTGATAAAACTATGTTATTACTACAAATAACCAAAATTTAGAAACAGTTACTTAAAAAGATAAAAATGAAGAATTCAAGTGATTTGTTTTTTTGTTGTTTTTATATTTTTTATTTGAAATGAATTTGTTTCTTTGTTTGGCATATGTACATAGATTCATTTGCAAGTACATATATGTAAATTATAATAACTGATTTGCTTGCTTTTGTTTATTATTTTCATAAGATTTCACATATGCATAATGTATTTGCTGAATAATAAAATCATATGAGTAAAAAATTTTCAACTGTGTACACATTATTGTTTTATATACAACTTATTTATATATTAGGAGTTCATTAAAGAGAAGCGAAATAAAATGAAAAGTTGTCTACTGCGCAGGTCCTTAAATGCTTGTCAATTGTAATTATAGATAATCAACGCAATTTTTTGGAATTTGCTAAGTTTGATCAAAACTCAAAATTTTCCAAAAAAAAAAAAATATTATTCGGTTAGGTGCATTAAGTTATTACTCAAAAATTATTTGTGCACGTATTTATTACTATGAATAAACAATAACTGAAAACAATGCCTTTTTGAAAAATATTCTCAAGGGCTTGAAATTATTATTATTATTATTATTATTATTGTATGTGTTTTACTGTTTTTCAAAATTATATTCTGAAAAACTGGTTTCGTTTGTACCTGGTATACAATCGCCAATCAACGGCCAAGAATATTCTAAAATGCAAAGGTGTAACAGACCAGAAAATTTGTACTCTGACACTCTATCAAAATTAAAATTATGTGTATTTTACCGCTTTTTTTTTTTCAAATTGGAACTGGTTCTGGTTGCTGTCATAGCATACGTCAATAATATGTCGAAAACTAAAGCAAATTTATAATCAGGTGCTCTATGAAAAATGAAACAGCATAATAAAGAATTAAATAAAAAAAATATTTTAAGGGTTTATCGTCTTCAGACACTGGACCCCAACCACCGGTTACCAAGTATTATTATTAAAGCTTCTATTCACCAACAATAAAAAAAATTAAAAACAAAATTATGGGAATTCAGTAAATGACAAATTTGAACTGCATTAACAGCGGTGATTAGCTTATCAGTAAATTAATGAAATTCGAGATCGAAGAAGGTAAATTAGCAGTTGAATCATCTGGGTAGATAAAATTGTTATTAGATTTTTGTAATTTGATATCTCACGCCGGGTAGATATGCTTGTTATTAACCAAAGCTGATTATTGAATCGATATTGATGCGTGTCTTATAACGAAGTTCGTGTGTTTATAAATCATATACATTGGTAGAGGGTCATTGTTTCAAGCTCATATTCATTTATTACATACATAAATTAAATTTTCGTTATTTCTGTATTTATTTATTTTATTATATCTTCCTGTTTTTCTAAAAATTGTCTTGCACGATTCTGTAAAAGCAGTTCGGATTTAAAAAAATAAAAAAATAAAAAAACTAAAATCAAAATATCAGTCACAAATTGAGTTGGAACGTATTGTTGGGCATAAAATTGATAAATGTTTATTAATCAGATAGGTTTATACAATTATTTTGGGCAACAATACATTTAGGACACCAACATATAAATAAAAAACAATACAATTAAATCTTATGTCATTCTCTTTTAAGATTTCTGTTTTCAAATAGGATTTAGCATATAGGAAATTATAAGAATAAGAATAAATCTGTGGTTGTCCTGAAAAATTTGTGATTGTGAATTTTTATAATAGGTATGAAAATGTTTGTATAAATATAACGTGGTTAGCATTCAACACAGATATTTGGTGCTCATGTTAAAAACAATTCAATTTTATTGCATTGCAAATCATATGAAACTGTTGTATAACTGTTTCTCAGCAACAACCACTCTCTATATACACTTCGTACTACAATTATTTATTGCAATCGCCCGGATTTCAAGCTGTGCTCAAAATTTCTAGTCTCTACCTCATCGGAAAGATAGTTTAAAATCTATAGTGAAACATTTTCATTTATCCAATCGAACAGAAAAACAAACAAACAAATAGACAAAAATAATCGAGGATAACAAAAGAACGTATTAAGAAGTAGAAAAATTATAAAATGTTTGAAGGGAGTTTCTGAACCTCTCGCACTTGCACTTGATACTCGCACTAAACCTGTCAAATCGCACTTGATTTGTTGTCAAAATTTTAGTGTAGTCTCAAGTACACTAGATATCGCAAAATTAAATTTATTAAATTTAGTGTGATTTGACGCCCTAAATAGAGTTTAATTGAATTGCGATGAACAAAAAATGCTATAAAAAATTCAGATATCAATTTTTAGAAGAAAGCCATAAAAATTATATTAATTAATATGAAAACTTGTATAATTCACAGGGTCATTGGATCATTTTAAAACTTCAATTTTTATATTAATATTTTTTTTATGTATTTATATATATATATATATATATTTTTTCTTCTTTTATATAAATAAAATAATCGCCATATACAAAGCTTTTCTACTATCATTTTTTTTTACTATATATTTTATATAATAATACAATATATAATATATATTATGTATTTTAATAAAAATTTTAAAATTATAAACATTCTTAGAATCTCATTTAGTAAAAATTTTTAAATTTAAAATTAAAAAACAAAAATTTTAATTTTTTTTTTTTTCATTTTTGAATTCATTTAATTATTTTTACTTAATAATATCTTTTTTTATTATTAATTATTTTTTTTCAATTTATATTTTATTCATTTTATTTAATTAATTATTATTATTTAATTAATCAATACCATTATATCACTTTTGTTTTATTTTTATTAAATAAATTTTTTCTAAGCCACCTCATATTTTTTTTTTTTTTTCATTTAAATTACTATATTTTCTTCTTTTATTACAAACAAAATTCTTAAATTAATTTTATTCAATATTTGACTTTTTTTTTATGTATTTATGTCATAAAAAATTTTTTTGCACATTATTTTCTATTATTTTATAATTATATAGTGTTTTGTTTTGTGTTATTGTATTAAAATGGTTGTGTATTAAAATTATTAAAGATTTTTTTTTTAAAGAAAGTGAATAAATAAATTATTATTAAATGAAATAAATATGAAAAAAAAAAAGAAAAAAAAAAATCAAAAATATAATAAAAATGCAACAAAAAACAAAAACTATTTATAACAGTAAAAATATTAATTATATAAAATAATTTACAATTAGTATTGACAAATTTTAAAATCAAACGTGAGATGAAATAATATGAATACGAAATAAATAAAGAATGTATAAATTGAAAAAACAAAAAAAAAATCTACAAAAAATACTCCTTTGATCATGGTGGTTGTCTATCTGTTTCATCTTCGGGACTAGATATTGTTGCTTTTGTTATATTACCATCTTGTTGTAATACCGCATATAAATGTGCTGATATTATTTGATCAGCAGCAGCTGCTGATGCTGCTGTTGCAGCAACTTGATTTGTTTCATCTTCCATCACAACACTACTATCAGCAGCTGATGGTATTGTTGGTAAAAATCGAACACCAAGACGTGGTGGTGATGAATCATCATCTTCTTCTTGTACAGCTTGTTGACGAACTAAACGTGGTTTTTGATGTGATATACCAGATGTAGATGATAATGAAATTTGTTTTGAGATGCCACCTAAAAATGTTAGGAAATCAATTTCTTTACACCATGGGTGAAATATTATGAGTATTTTTTTTTTTTTGTTTTGAATTCAATTGATAAATTCAAATGATTATTCTTTCTTGTTGTAATATAATTATTATTATTTTTTTTTTTGGTATGTGGAACTTTTTTTTAAATTATTTCGAAAAATTTAATTTTTTTTTCGTTTTTATAAAAAAAAAAAAAAAAAAACGGAAAAACACATCAAAACATTTAAATAATTTTATTTACGATTATTTTTACGTTTACACGAATACAAAAAAAAAAGATGTTACAAAATTGTTTCATGCCACATTTATATATATATATACATATATTGTATTAGAATAATCAAAATTTATACTTTACTTGTAAAAAACGCACCAATAATGGATGGTAATGGTGTTGTACTGCTAGCACTTGATCTAGATAAACGAAATGTTGATGTGCTAGCAGTTGTAGCTGATGCTGATGAATCATTTCTTGAACTTGATAATGTTGAATCTTGTGATGTTTTTCTTGTTATTAGCCATGCTGAATGTCTACGTCTACTATTTGGATCCATAATTTTCAATGGTATAGCACAATTATGTGAATTTGGTGGACCATTCTTCCATGAGCTGGATCTTGATGAGCAAAAATTTTCACTTGTTATTGAGCTAGCACGTGATGATTTTTTTGTTTTTATTTCAGCAAATTGATAAGTATATGGATCAGGACGTGCTGGTTTTCTTCGATGTGTTTCTGGTTTCTTTTTTTTTTTACATACTAAACGATTCCATGATCGTACAAAAATATTTTGTTTTTTTGGAAATTTTTGCCATTTTGGCATTTCATGCGGCAACATACGTAAACAACGACAACCAACATGTGGATTTGGTAATAATGGTGGTAATTCTTTTGTACCACCAGCACCACCACCACCGCCACCACCACCACCACGTCTATGACCATCACGACCAGCTGTTGTTTTTGAAACACGTGTCTCTTCTAAAGTTTTGCATAATGTAAAACAGTCTTTTTTAAATTGTTTTGTCATGATTGCATATAAAAATGGATTACAACATGAATTCAATGGTAATATAAAAACTGTAAATATTTTCGCTTGTTCCAATGATATCAATTGTAATCCAAATATGGCAGTTAAACTAAAAAATGCTATTGGAGACCAACATAAAAAATCTGTAAATACTAATAATGCCATACGTTTTGCTATTCTTGAATCATTTGTATTCCATGCTTGTGAACCTCTAATAGCCCAATACATTTTTAAATAGCAACCCATTAAGGTGAGAAATGCACAACCATTTATAAACATTAATGATACAACATAACTTAAACTAGCCAAACCAGTTGTTGTTTCAAATGGTAAACATACAGCAAATTTTCTATAATCTGATATACCAACTAATGGTAAAATTGCCATTGTTAAAGCAAATATCCATCCAAATACCATAATGTATGTAGCTTGTTTTAATGTTAATCTTTTATTTAAATGTATTGCATTTGTTATTGCATAATTTCGTTCCAATGTAATTACAGATAGTGTATAAACTGATAATTCTGATGATAGTACAGCTAAAAAACCAGCTATTTGACATATAACACTCATTTGCCATGGTATTGCATACATACGAAATTGACTTAAAGTTGCTGCATCAACAATTGCTAATATACCCAAATATACACCCATAAAAAAATCTGCTACAGCTAAATTACATACCAAAAATCTAGGCACATCCATTTTTGATTTTGAAAATATTAAAACAAATACAACAGTACCATTGCCTAACATTGCTAATAGAAATACAATCCAAACACCACAACGTAATGTCCACCAATCAAATAGATCGGTACATGGTAGAAATGGTCCGGGTAGTGGTAAACATTGTACAGAAACTGATGGTGGTAAATCAGATGATTGTGGTCTTTGTTGATGCATATTATTATTATTGTCATCATCTTCAAAATATTCTTCAATATAAGTTGGTAAATTACCAGGATATATGAAATCTTGTCCAAAACTATCCCATATTTCATGCATTTGTGAACCAAATTTTGTTGAAAAATTATCTAAAAAAAAATATTTGTTTTTTTTTTTTTTTTTTAGAATCTTTAAATCCAAACATTTTTTTTGTTTTTAATTTTTTACCAAATTGTGGCCATAAATCTGTCATACTTTTATTCCAAAATCCCATATCCAATTCATCTTTTGTTGGTATATAAACTTTTTCATAATAAAGACTTTTTTTTTGTGTAACTGTTGATGTAATCAATGGTAGAAATGGACAACAATGATAAGCGTATGATAGGACTAAAGTTTGAATTTTTGGAAATTCTTTTGGCAATGGAAATTCTCTCAATTTTGGATTATTAAATGTTTTTAAATGTAACAGACCTTGTAGACCTGATGATGGCAATATTGGAAACATATTATTACCCAAATTTCTAGAAATAGAAAGAGAATAATATTTTTTTTTTTTAAAAATTAAATGATGAAATTCATCTTACAAGTCTTCTAATTGAACGAAATTTGAAAATGCTGAATCATGAATAAAAATTATTTCGTTGCCTTCCAAATCACTGCAAGAAATTGGAATGGAAAATATTTGAATAAAATAAAATATTAATTTTTTAATAAATAATTTCATACAGCAACTGCAGTCTATTAATTCCATGAAATGAATCTGGTGGAATACTTTTAATTTCATTGTTTGATAGTAAAAGGTCCTGTAAATTTTGCATCCCTTGAAATGGCTTTCCTGATAATCCTTGTATTCTGTTATTGGAAATATCCCTAACAATTGAAAAAAAATTTTTTGTTATTATTTTATTTATTGTCAATATGAATAGAACTTACAGCAATCTTAAATCTTTACAAGTACCTAAATCTGGTATTCTTCTTAATTCATTTCTTTTAAGAACCCTAAAATAAAATTTTAAATTTTTTTTTTATTCACTTTTTTTATGTTTCTCTTCTCTCTCTCTCTCTCTCTATCTAAAACTTACAGACTTTTTAATTTTGGTAATATTTTACATAAATTATGCTGGATATTTATTAGTCCTGCTCTATCCAATCGTAATGTCTCAAGTGATATGCATCCCTCCAAATGTGGAAAATCTTTCAATGTTCGAACATCCGATAGAATTCTTGAATAGTAATTATGAGCAACTGCTCGAAATTTCTTTTGTTTTTCTCCAAAATAATTTTCAAAATAGGATAGGAAAAAAAAATTTTTTTTTGTTTTTTTTTTTAAGAGAATTTTTAATACCTACAGTTTTTGTAATATTGTTAGACCCTGTAGTGCTGTCTTGCTAATTGATGTTATTGGATTCGCCCGCAAGTCCAATGTTTGTAAACCAATTTTTGGCAAGTCACTACCATTAATATGCTTGATACGATTTCCTGATGCTGATCTAAAAAATAAAATATTAGAAGATTGAATAAGAGTGTCTTCAAGTATAGGAAACTAAAATTAATGTAAATAAATTAAAATAGAATAATCTAAGGTCTAAATTGATCTGTAAGTGACATCTACAACTGCAAGGTAAATTTTGGGAAATTAATAAATAATTTAAAAAAAATAAAATTAATAAAAACTACCCACTAGTTATTCCGGAATCTGTAAATTGATATTGGATTATGTGTTACCGACTAAATGAGTTACAGAAATGGGTGCATGTTAGAGTATCAAAGTTGTACCAAAAGATAGAAATTACTATTAAATTAAATTATTTCATAGCTGTTAATACCTAGCTTGTTTTTTATTTTTATTTTTACAAATTTACATTAGGTGTTAAGCATTGCGTTTATATGAACAGAGTGGACCAGTGATGGGTTAGAAAATATCCCAATGATCAGTAGAGTTCGATGACCATTGAAACACTTTCTTCAATATAGACTTGATTTGACTTCGATGATGTATTTATTGTACAACACTATTAATCGAATGTCCAATAAATATGTGGGTTGAAATCTGGAATGTGATTATATAGGGAAAGTCATAATATCGTTGTATAATAAAGATTAGAACAGTTAAGATACTGTATGAATAATATTAATATCACAGTTATGAAGTCTATAGTTAATTATAATTAACTTTGGCTATTTCGATATAAACCAAAAACTGTATATATGACATTGGAAAATGCACGTCTCTAATAATATATAAAATAGATAAAATCAAAATCATGAGAACAACTAACACATTACAGTACATACGAATGAAGGTTTAAATGATATGTGCCAAAAACTGTATGACACTGGAAAAGTGCAAGCCTAAAAGCCAATACAGTTAAAACCAAATTCATGCACACAAATCACATATCACAACATCCGATCCTCCATGAAGAAACACGAATCGAATCGAAGAGGTGACGAGTACGTTAAATGAGGCAGCATCGTGTTATCAAATAGAGATGCCGATTTGGATATTGAAGCCCACATCAACAAATAGATGCTCTCAAAAATATGGCAGGCAAGCAACATGCAACATGCATCGCTGCGCACAAAAATAAAAATATTCAACACAAGTGTAAAATCTGTTCTCTTGTACGATTGCGAAACATGGAAAGTTGCAGTGGGCACCACTAGAAGACTCCAAGCGTACATCAATATATGTCTCCGGCGGCGCATCCTAAATATTCATTGGAAAGCTGACAGCAGAAATGCCGTTGGAATGAGCATACTCTGAGGAAACCTGATAATGACATTGCGAAACAATGTTTCGAATGGGATCCTCAGGGTACACGTCGCCAAGTTGGAAGGCCGGAAAATCATGGAGAACAACTGTTTTAGAAGAAGCAAGTACCGAACAAAGAACGTGTCCACAATTGAAAAGGTTAGCTGCAGATAGGAACCGATGGAAGGATTTTATTTTCATTCTATGCCCCACGGATCGGATTACAGGACATTGATGATGAGGACAGTTTAACTATTATAGCATTATATAGTGTCATTAGCCGGACCATCAAGCAAGACGAAGATTGATCTTGTAGGCGGCATCATCAGATTCAGGAGCTATCATTAGACGGAGGAGCCAAGATGGATATTGTAGCCGTAGAACCACATATCAGTAGAAATGCTTTCAAAAATGTGGTAGGAAAATAATGTACTCTAAAGTAAAAATTTTCGAGTCAAATTTAAAACCCCTTCACTTGTGTGCTTCAAAAATATAGACAGTTGTTGCCAGCATCACCAGAAAAGTTCAAGTTAACATTAATATCCAACGCATAATAAACAGTATAGTTAGGCAAATTATCTCCAACAAAACGTTCTTTGCCGGAAAACAAATTCAGAATTTAATAAGTATGGATATCTAACAGAAAAAATGGAGTTGATCACAATCGACAAAATTACAACAGTAGTATTAAGCACACTCAAGTAGTTTTTGTGATAACTGTGTGTAAACTTCTTACGAATGGCAATGTATACCCTTATCATGATTCTCGAATCGACCGTATATAAGTAAGCGAATTCGCCGTCATGCGATCATATGATTAGCGAAGCGAACTTAATACGTTCGACAATTTGTCCGTAAAACAAAAATAAAAAAAATATATTTTGTTGTTTTTCGAGTAAAAATGGAGGGGAAGGTAAATTTAAAAAAAAAATGTGATAATTTATAAATAATATAATAATATGATATTATTTGCAGCTATAAAAAAAAAGTTTGATAAGCTGGTGCAATTGAGGGAATAATGATTAGGCTTGTTAGAACACTAAATTGGAATAAAAGTGCATTAAAAATGTTGTGGAATCGATTTGCAACCGAATTAAATCTATTAGGATCTTCAAAATGTGAATTCAAAGAGTGGAATAAATCATTTTTTATTTGTTTATTCGTCTATGTACTGCGTGTTGATAATAACATGATTACAGGTATTGCCAAAAAAAATATATATATATAAAAACAACAGGCGTAGGAATAAGCTATCGATGCTCTGTTGAGCAAAGAACAAAATCCAGAGAATCCAAATTAATCTAGAGAGCCGTTCTAAGTGTTGTTAAATAGCAGTAAATATATCCGAAACAATCGAAACTCTGAATTATTGCCAGTGATAATTTCCTTCATCGTATTGCACAGACTAATGTTACTATTGGTAATATATTCCATTTGTTCTAATTTAAGGCTTCGATTTGTTTGTTTCACTCAATTTAAAATATAAAATAATGCATCTTTATTCAACTGAAAGTTTTTTATTAATCTAAATATACTTGTCAAAATTTTCAAGTGTTAGGTTAGCAACGACTTTTCCACAGCGAATAAATTTATTCGCGAATCGTGATCATATTTACGCGAACGTTCGACTAGCATATTCGCTTCGACTCATATTCGATTCGAGAATCATGACAAGGGTAGTAGAAAAATATTACTCTGTGGTATAAAATATAAAAAAACGTGTGGATGTCGTTTTAAGTTGTATCAATGAACATTATGTATACATATTTTAATTTATACATATATATAGTCATTGGTTATATTTACAGAAAATAAAAGTACATCACAATCTGCTCGAAGTAATTAAAAATTAATTTTTAAATTAATTAAGAATTTCTTCCAAAAAAAAATCAAATGTGAAAAAACGAACATTAAAAATTTTGCAGTAAAATTTAAAAACTATCTTAAATTAAGGTCAATCTGATTGTAATATTTTTTTTTGTTTTGTTTTGTCTACTGAGTCCTTCGGCCTTATTTACTCAAAAAAGAAATTTAGTTTAATTTTATTTCTTCTTTAACTTATTAGAAAATATGTGTAACGGCGCCTCAAACTTTTTTAATATCTAGCCAAAAACAGAAAAACAAGAAATAAACTTTACTTTTTGTTTGTTGTTAAGTTTTTCTTATTTTTTGCTGCAGATTTTTTAATATCCCATTTTTTTTTTTTTTTTTTTTTTTTATTGATGCCATACATATTATGTGTATACATATGTAAAATCTGGACGTGAAATTATTATTTTTTTTTTTTTTAAATTGTTACATTTTGTATGTCTAGACTTAAGATATTGTACGAGATAAATAATTAGAACGTAAAAAAAGAAAAAAAAAAAGTTAAATTCGTCATATAAATTCGGGTGAGCAATGACAAGAGTTTTCCATGAAAAATGGTAACAAAATATAGTTGTAAGAAAAATGGATATATATATATTTTTTTTTATTTGGTAGAAGAAATAATCAAAAATTGTACCTATATTATTATCTTAAATTAACCGATTACATCCCGATGTATTTGTTTTTGAATATAGAAGAAAATTAAAAATAATTTTGTTATAGTGACCACAAAACAGTTGTTGATTATGGTCAAATAATTTTTTATATGATTTAAAGCCTGCATTTTTACCGCGAATACATTGAATCAAATGAATTTCCGATCATGAGACAATGTCGAATTTTTTTTTTATATTTCAGATCATGAAACATTATATTGTCGAAGTTTTTGATCATTTCCAATGTCAAAAAACATGCAATTTTAGCTGTGTTATGTTATTACTATGCGTTATATAGATAGGGGATAATGGAAGGACAAGAGGAAGTCCAGTTACTTCTATAGCAGTTGATAATATTAAAATTATTCATTTTAATCAATTCTATCGGAACAATTTACTACTTTGTTAAAATTCAATATAAACCTATCTATAATTATAATTTACAAGCATTTAAGGACCTGCGCAGTAGACAACTTTTCATTTTGTTTCGATTCTCTTTAATGAACTTCTAATATATAAATAAGTTGTATATAAAACAATAATGAGCACACAGTTGAAAATTTTTTACTTATATAGTTTTATTATTCACCAATTAAATACATTATGTGTGAGTTCTTATTAAAATAAAAAACAAAAACAAACAAATCAGTTATTATTATTACTTGCAATTAACCTATATGTAAATATTATGTCAAATAAAAACAAAAAAACAAATTCATCTCAAATAAAAAATATAAAAAAAAAACAAAAACAAAAAACAGTTGAACTCTTCATGTGACGAGTAATTTCAACTTTAGATAGTAGAGTTAAAGTATAGCTATCTATAATTATAATTGACAAGCATTTTAACTTTATATTATTTTTTCAATTAAACAAAAATATTCTTAGTTTATAAATAAACATCGTTTTGGTTAATGAAAATATAGACCCAAATTTTATTAATTCTCTTGCAGAATTGTGAGTTTAATCTGTTTCAGAATTACATACATACATAGCACATACATATTTATATACCTACAATTTTCACCAAAATTAATTTTTTTTTTACTTTTATGAAATTACGTATCTACATAAATCTACTTCATTCATATGTAAATACATAGTATGTAGTATGTGTACATTTGGAGTAGAAGATACAGCATTGATTACGCATGTACAATAATAATTCATGCATGGAATTAAAAATTTTTTATTTAAGCTTTCAAATCAATTTTTTTGTTTTTACGTACATACATATATGTATATATACCTATAATATATGTATTAATAATAAATATTGTATTAATATAAATATTGCCTGGTACCTATATACATATATGTATATAGGTACCAGGCAATATTTTATTATTTTTGTTTGAATACATAACATTCATAACTAACCGAATGAAAAGTAAGGTATTTACGTTTTTTAACGAAAACATACTAATTTCAAAGCTTTTCATTAAAACATCAGTGTTTTCTGCTTTGTTCTGCTTTGTCTATATCAGTCCATGCAAATCCCTGTTCTTTTAAAAACTTTAAATTTGGTTTTAAATTGAATTATAATTACTCAACAGGGGCCCCTAGTTATTGTATATTTAACAAAAAAATTCATATATAGCTGTTCGGGAATCAATGTGTTAATAAAACATGTTAAACAAAAATACATAGTAAAAAAAAATATATTTTTTCAAATTTTCTTTTTCTAAAATAATTTTTTGTTGAAGTTCAGAGATTGCAAATCTTTGCCAATTATTTTTTGTTTTTTATTTATTTATTGTTATTGTTTGTTATTGTTGTTTTGGTATAAAACATAGAGAGCACAAATTGAGGTTTAGAATTGAAAAACTAATTTTCTTTGGCTTTAATATTGCAACTGCTGCAACTACCAACAGCAACAAAAAAAAAAATCTAATAATTCATATCGCATATGTTGAAATAAGGATAAATTTTTAAAATATTTTACCGCGCCAAGGGTTGGGTATAGTTTTTTTTTTGTTTTTTTTAAATTATTTTGGAAGTAATTTTTTTTTTTAATATTGGAAATTTTACTGATAAAATTTTTATGTCAAGGCAAGATTTTCATTTTCTACAATAGTATTGTAGTACTATAAAATTCTTAACACTTTCTAAGTTTTTATATAAAAAAAAAAAAAACAAAAACAAAACAAAAGTAAAAGTAGCAATAAATTGTGAATTCGATTTTTAATAAAAAAAAAATGTTCAGTTCATTTTGTTATATTAGAATGTAGGGGGGTAATAAATTTTTCTAAAATAAAATTTATTTTTAAATTTAAAATAAAAAAAAAGGTTATATCGTAAAAATTAATGAATTTTAAATTATGGTTTACAAAAAAAAAAAAATGTATATATATTTACTGAACAATACCGTTATTGGGTTGATGGTTGTTTTCAGTGGTTAGTTTAAATTACGTAAATTTTTAAAAACACTAGTTACCTACTCTTGTTGATATGACAATTTATTTTTTATACAAAATTGTTATTTCAAAAGAATAAAAATTTGTTTTTGAGATTCTGTATAGAATGTGTTTTGCTAGAAATCAATGTTGTTTTTGATAGAAATAAATTCTTAGAATAATATTGGACTTGTTCATTATGTCCAATAATGCCAGATCCTCCTTGTTACTAATTTAAATTGAATTATTATTTTATATATTATTTATTTATATATTATTATAATATTATTTATTTATTTCTTATATATTATTATATTAGGTAATTAATCATAGCTATTGTAAATAAAATTTAATTCATATGAGGTATAGTAAAATATTTAAGTAGATTTCAACATATTTAAATCAATTTTAAAATATTGAAAATAAAATATATATTTATTATTTATAATTTTAATAATATTTTTTTAATATATTTAATATTATTTATGAATTTAATTAAAGTCTTTAAATACATATGTATGTCAAATTAATATTTTTTATGTGCACCTAATCCTCAACTGAGATCATTTTGGTCTAAAGTCATCTTTAATATATAAACTTAAAACTTAAATCTTAGCCTATGAAAAGTTGAAGAAAAACGGCTATAATGGAACTAGATACTATTAACATTTAAATTAATTTTAAATTTTTTATGTTAATTCTAATTGCTTAATAATTTGGTTTTTGTATGCTTACATACTACTTTCTTATATGTATAATATTATATTGTAAAAAAAAGGGTGAAAAGATCAATATTTATGTCTTGTTATTATGTCTAAAGTCATCAAACAAAAAGAAAAATAAAAATTCGTATGAAAAAATATTGCATATTTTTAGGAGAATTTAAATTTTTTTTTATATTAACAAAATTTAATTATTCGACGAATTTATATTATTATTTTATTATATCTATCTATGTACACAATAATATGTACTTATTATTCAATATTTCATTATATATTATTTACATTATATATTTCATTATTTCAAATAAATGATATTGATAATATATTAAATTTGAAAAAATATCAATTCAAATTACTGAAAATTCAAATAACAACTGACATAGAATTGATAACAGCAGTGGATATGTTATCAAAGATAAACTTACGATTTCATTGTGATATCTAATAAAAACAATATTATTTTTATGATATTAAAAAAATACATACATTCAAGTATTCAATTTCATTACCTATACTCCTTGAATGGTATTATGTTATATACAAATAAATCCAATTTTTAATAGACTTTTAAAAAAAACTAATTTATCATTAAACCCAGAACAAAAACAATGCTTTAACTAAAATTAAAATTAAAGTTTTAAATATTGGTAATACAATTCGTTAAAATCACCAAATCTGTGTATTTAATTTAACTTTTAATATTTTAGTTTTTAAACGAAAATAAATTTCAATATTATAAATAACAACAACAAAAAATTTACTAAAATAAATTTTCAGAGATGGAAAATTCAACTTAAAAATAATACGATAATATATTATTATTGCAACCAGTACACACATTATTTGTTTATTTTTATGAAAGGATCAATTTTCCTTATAAAACGATATCACCATAGTATATTTTTGCAATTTATTCATTATTCTAACACATATATACACACACATACATACAATGTAATTCGTTTTGCTGCAATTTTGTGTTGCAACGCTTTAAACGACATTGAAATTCATTTTCTGAAATTCACACACAAAAAAACTATAAAGAACTAAAAAAAAAAAGTGAAAAATACCATTACAGTGAATGAAATTCTTATCTGAAAGTTTTTAAGTCAACAAAAATAACAAAAAAAAAAAAAAATAATAAAAAAAAAAACGTGAAAACAAAGAGAAAATAATAGGATAAAGAAGATAAATAGAAAAATAAAAGATTTTTTCGTATATTATCCAAAATAAAACTGTGATAACATTACACACTGACACAGTGTACAGTATAATAATAGAAAGGAAGAAGATGAAGATACGATGAATAAGAAAGAAACAACAACAATCTGATGGATTTCGGAAGGAACTAAATACTCAAGTAAAGTAAAAAAAAAAAAGTTTTTAAAAAAATGAAAAACTCAAGTAATTAACTGTCAAGATTTGTTAGTTGATTAGTTCAAGAAAAATTAAGTATCTATGTATGAATTTTTTGTATTTTGTGGATTGTTTTTTTCTTAAAAATAAATTTTTTAAATTTATCATCATTGAAAATCATTAAAATATAAATTAAAGTTCAGAAAAATTTTTAGATAAATATTATGATAAACATTAGAATAATAATGTGGGCATGTTAGACATGGTGTACAATTTACAGTTACATCTGTAAAAATAAATTCAGGATAGAAATAATTATATTAAGCTTGTAGTGTTGCTTATTGAGTAAAGGGTGAGTACATAAACAAACCAAATGTATTAATTAGTTATGATTAATTGATCTTACCGCGAATAATTGAATGAATTGGAAAATATTGATCTTGATAAGCACTGTACACTGTATTTTTAACAACAGTAGTAGAAACAACAACTCAAAAGTAAACTGTAGTTTTTACAACAGTTGGAAATAAAAATTTGTATGTCAGAATTTCATCTTAAAATTGTTATCATGTCAATAAGTAAACATGATTTCTGCTCTATACTACCCAACTGATGGGTTTACAGGGCAGGGATGATAATGAAATATTATTAAAATATATTGGTGATTATATTTTTTTATATGGACAAAAAAAAATTAGTTTTGAATAAATTATTTATTGTGTGTTTGTATGTATTAGTAATATAAAAACAGAAAATATAGAAATATTTGTTATTATATTTTTTTACAACACAACACTTTTATTATTCTAAAAACCACATATTTATGACAAAAAGACAATATTTATGACAAAAAAGACAATATTTATGAGAAAACACAATATTTTTTAATGAAAAGCTGTGCGGGACAGTAAAGGTGAATATAAAAGGTATAGATAGTAAATATGAAATGATAACAGTTGTTGAAAATATCACATACAAAGGGTGTTAAAAATTAATTATTAATATTTTAAACACTATTAACAAAATAATCAATGTGAACTAATGATAACGAAATATTTCTATAAATAATAAAATATTTCTTCAGAATTTCCATCTCTAGCTATATTTAAAAATTCGAATATTATTTTCCAACTCGAATTAAATTTCTTCAAATTTTAAGATCAAATTTAAAATAAAAAAAAATAAATTGACAATTTCAAATGAAATGAAATGCAAAATAGTTTTTTAACCATTTGAACAGTTTTTTAATATCCTTGTAAATTAAAATAAATATTTATACGTTTATTATGTTACCGATTAAAACCGTTTTTAAACAGACACCGATTTTTTTTTTTCGATGCAATGAAAATATAAATATATTCAAAATTACCGATTCAAAATAAAAATACTGTAAAATTTTATTATTTTTATTTATTTATTTATTTACTATATTATTAAAATTATAATAACAGTAACCAGGCTATCGGTCCTTATCCAAAATTTATTATGCATTTCAATATAAAATTTTGTATTGAAATATTTAAAACAGAATTAGCCAAATAATCTTGTTGTTTGCGTTTTTTTTTTTTTTACACTCTTGACAATAACTTAGGCAGGCAGAATCACCTTTTCGTGCTTAATTAAGTACGATAGTGCAATTTTACACTACAATATCTACAACATTTCGAGTATATTTATTTAACAAATTTCTGGTCTATCTACTAATTAAACATGGAAAACTACTGCTATTGTCAGGAACTAAGCCTTCTTAAATAGAATATTTTGATTTTATTTAATTTGTTACCACATTATATTATATACTCTGAATTATTTTTTTGTCATTTATTATATCCCAATGAAATAAAGGGTACTATACCAGGTCGAAAAACCAATAAAGCATTTTTTTGCTTCATCGGGAATCGAAACTGGGACCTTTCATTTGAAAGGTAGGTACTCTACCTACTGCACCACCCAGCGTGTATTTTACAATGTCATCTGCAAAGGAAATTAAACATTTCATGTGTCTTATAACGAAAATATTGGTCGTTTAAATATTTTTTAACATTACACATTGATGTAAACAAACTTGTTAAAAACACAGAAATTAATTTCTCTGCCTAAGAATGGGTTAAACCGATAACATAAAATATCAGGATTCAACAGAATAAAACCAAAATTTAAAAAAAATGTAAAAATTGAAATTACATTACTATAAAAATAGGGAAAAATACCATATTATAGTGCAATTCTAACAGAAAAAAAATACAAAAAAACAAAAACAACAGAAACAAAAACAAAAAACAAAATCTTGCTTTCTAATTTAATATTCTTATCAAAATAAAAAAAGCAAAAGTACAAATGCAAATTGAAAAGGATTCAGATTGGTGTTTATTCTTTCAAGGATATTATTATATATATATATATACATATTTTAATTCCTAGTAGCTCTAACAAATCTTTTTAAGCTTTAATCTTATTCAATTTAAAATGTTTTTGATTTGAATAAGATTTTTTTTTTTTTTTTTAATTTACCAGAATTATTGTTGTGCAGAGCTATAATAATAAAACAAGGGTCCTTAATATATTACGGTTACTATAATTTGTTAAATATTTATAAAAATAAAAAAAATTGGTTAATAATAGTGATAACAATTTAATAAGATAATAATTTTAAATTAAATTTTAAATTGTTAAAAAAAAAATATTTTTTTTTTTGTTTCTGTTAATTAAAGGGTAACATTTGTGATTTAAGGACTACATATTTTGAAATGAAGTGAAGTTGTTGTTAAATAATGTTAATTTTATTAAAACCATTATCTTGATAAAGGTAAATGAAATTTTTATAACTTTTTTATATCCTTATTTAAATTTTAGAAATACAATACTTTGGATATAAAATTTACATAAGCCATGAAAGCCATTTTGTAGTAGTATTTGTGTGTAATAATTATAGTGGGATTATAATTGTATTTTTTACTCTCTTAGGAGAGTTATTTTTTATATTTTCAACTTCCGCACAGCTCAAATATTATGGTTCTGTTTTAGTTTCAGTAATTATTATTTTGGGCTCACAGTCTTTCGGCAGATGTACTTGAGTAAGTGATTGGATCGCTTGATTTGGGTAACTAAAATTTTCATATGTAAATTATTATGTTAAGTTTCGACTGAAGAGGATGCCAAGGATTTTAATATTGTCTGCTAGGGTTATGGTTATATGGTACAATTGTGCTTTCAAGTAATTAACAAGTAAGTACAAATATGTATTGTTTTGGTTTTATCCGCCGCCAAGTTGTCATCAGTCCAATTGTCTAATGTTTGAAGGTAATTTTACACATTTTTTTTTTGTAGTTAACTTAACAAGTAAATATAGTAATCATCGATAGATTCTGAAATTGACATCAAAACAATAATAGTGTTCATCAAGGACATAGACTTACAATTCTAAGATATTAAAAGATATTAAAACGTGTAAGTACAATAGATATTAAGAGATCGCGCTTTTTAGAACTCCTCATTAACAAACAAAAAAAATGTATATAGTAATAACAACAGTAGACTAGCAACAGTGTGGTAGGTAGATAGTAGTGGCTGCCGGCAGCACGCCGACACACTTAGACCAGTGAGGTCCATTGTGATAGAAAATAGTATAGCAACAGTATACACTTATTTATTTTAATCAATATACTGTAGGTTCCACAAGTAAAACATTTGTTCCATATAATTAAATTTGATTAATTTCATTACGATTTCACCTGTCATATCATTATCAGAATATTGATCAACTATATCGGTAGCGGTAGTTATAGGTAACAATGCCAGTTGCTTCTGGAAAGCCAAATACCACTTAATTGTACCTTTTTTTGATACCACGACTCAACTGGCTCATTTGTTGTAGTTGATCAAAACTATACTTGGTGAAAATTTTGATTCTTTAAAGTGAGGCATAGCTACAGAGTTAATAAATTGTATTCTGAAAAAAATATATAGCAAAAATCTGCAAAAATACTTAAAATTCTTCAAATCGTTTTCCTACAAACAGACGAATTTGGCAACTACATTCAGAATTGAATTGTTAGCAGCACACTCAGAAGAAGTAAGATTTTAAGATTCAAATTAAGTTTTTACTCAGGTAAAAATAAATTTTAATTATTATTTTTTTAGTTAATTTTTTCTCCTATCTTTTTTCTCTATATACATATATATATATATACCTATACTTAATATAACTTTTCAAATTACAGAATGACAAGTTAAGAATAAAAAGATACGTAAAACTTTTCTAATTTAAATTAAAAATTCTGAATTTTTTTTTTGTACCACTTCAAAATTTTTTTTTTTTTTTTTTTTAAAGAATAACAATTTATTTTTATATCCTCATAAGTAATGTTATTAATTTGTTGTGGTTTTTTTTTTTTTTGAAAAATGTGCGGCTGCATAAGTTAAAAATTAAGTTTTCCTTAATTTTCTTCAAAAAAAAAAAAAAAATAATAATAACAAAAAAAAAATTTCATGATACGAATCTGTGCATCTCAAATAAGGATAATTGTATATAAATTTATGCATGTATGTATAAATATATAAATATATTATATATATGTATTACATATGAAGTATATGATTGTAAATATAAAATAAAAAAAATACTTACAGCTCTTGTAGATGCGTTAGTTTATTTAATCCTAATGGCAATGCATTTAGTAAATTGTCATTCAGTTCTCTAAATAAAAAAAAGTATAACAAAAATGAAAAAAACAAAAAATTAATATTATTATAGATGATTAAAATATATGAAAGAGTAAATAAAAAAAAGAGAGAGTTTTAATAAAAAGTTAAAATATTAAATAAATTAGTTTAAATAAATTTAATATTTGTCATATGTTTTAAAATATTGTAATTTTCATTTCCAGCATTTTTATTTCGAACTTTAAAATTTAATTTAAAATTAAAAAAATCGTTATTTTGATTAACACGGAAAATTTGATTTGATTTTGATCAATGAATTATAAATGTATGAAAGTGGTTATATAAATTTGATTAACAGAGTTAAAACCTATAATTGAAATTATTATTTTTCAATTGAATTACAAAATTGTTATTAGATAAGGGTAATAAATTATATTATTTGACACCTATATCTCTACATTACGACTATGCAAATATGAATGCTTGAAGCAAAATTGAAATCTGTCTAGTACTGCTTTAATTTAATATTATAATAGGTCTAATGAACGCAGTGATATATGGATACTATGGGATCAACCTTTATAAAGAAAAACGAAAAATAGCCACAAAAATATGCAAACAAAAGAAAGGGATTTCTATAAAAAAAAAAATTTTAAAAATACAGGAAGAACACAATAGGGGAAATATTAAAAAATTCTATAATAACATCAATAGACAAACTAAAAGCTTCCAGCCAAGACTAACATCATGCAAGGATAAAAAGGGTAATCTATTGACTTCAGATCAACAAATTATAGATAGATGGGCTGAGTATTACGAAGAAATATTAAATAAAACATTCGAACAAAATCAAACAGAAAATGATGATATATACACAGCCGAATTAATTATAAATGAACCCTCATTAAATGATGTGAGGAATGCTATAAAGAAGCTAAAAAATAATAAAGCACCAGGGGAAGATTCGATAACATCCGAACTACTATATAAAGGTGGGGAACATTTACATAAGAAGATACATAAATTAATATGTGCAATATGGCTTAATGAAACAATATCAGAAAAATGGCGTATAAGTGTACTAAGACCAATCCATAAGAAGAGAGATAGAACTAACTGTAATAATTATCGAGGGATTATGCTACTAAACACAGCGTACAAAATATTGTCAAATATAGTATACGAAAAAATCGAACCGTATGCTGAAGAAAGGCTTGGCGAATATTAGTGCGGTTTTCGTAAACAAAGATCCACTGTTTACCAAATATATTTATTAAAACAAAACATGGAAAAATGCTATGAATTTGGTCAAGACTTACACATTTTATTTATTGACTACAAGCAAGCCTTCGATAGCATTAATAGAAATAAAATAGCATACTCATTAATAAAACTTGGTGTACCTCGCAAATTAGCTAAACTGACCATGGAAACCATGTTCAATTCACAAGCAAAAGTTATGATACAAAATACAACCTCTATAGACTTTGAAATTAAATCCGGAGTACGACAAGAGTACGCACTCTCAGCTTTGTTATTTAATATGATCTTAGAACAAGCCACATAGGAAATTGATAAAGGCGGTAATATATTCACAAAATCCTTCCAAATTATCGCCTACGCTGACGATATAGCAATTGTAGCTAATAATTAAAGGAAAATGGCAGAAAAATTTATTATACTAGAACAAAAGCCAAGACAAGTTGGTCTGGAAATTAACGAAAACAAGACAAAATATATGAAAATGACAAGGAAAACCGATCAAAGAATACCACAAAATATTACCATCAACAACTTAATTTTGAAGGTGTCACAAACTTTAATTATCTTGGTGTACTATAATAAAAATGACAACAGTATGCACTCGAGCATACAGGAGCGAATAAATGCAGGAAATAGAAGCTACTATGTTAATTAAAAATTACTACAATCCAAAATTCTTACTAGACAAACAAAACTTGTGATATATAAGACAATAATTAAACCAATAGTAACATATGGATGTGAATGCTGGACACTTACATTAAGAGACGAAGAACATTTACGTATATTCGAAAGAAAAATAATCCGAAAAATCTTTGGCCCAAAAAGATTACAAAACGGAGAATATCAAAGAAGGAATAACGAAGAAATCAATAATATAATACAACACATGAAGATATTGTAAAGTTTGTGAAGGCACAACGACTAAGATGGGCAGGGCATATAATAAGAATGAACGAAAATCGCCCTCAACAAAGAATTTTCAAAACAAGACCACTATATAATAGAGCAGGAGGCAGACCAAGAATCAGATGGAAAGATAATATCGAAAATGACTACCAAAAAATGAATGTACAAAATTGGCAGAGTTCTGCGGAAGATCGATTTAAATGGAGGAATATTACGAAGAAGCCTCTAGCTCACCCCGAGCTGTAACGCTAAATAAAGAAGAAAATGAAGATGGGATCAACCACCTTAATCTAAAATATCATACAATCTAGTTATTTAATTTACTACATATTATTTTCAATGTATTGGTGGAACAGACAGTAAAGTGTTTAATTCAAATTAAATGTAGTGCAACGAGTATAAAATTATTGACAACTATGCAATTGCAATCAATTATTGACACTGCCATTATTTGATAAGCAACTTCTCAACATGCTTTAGAATTATTTTCATTTCAAATTAATCTTTCCTCTTCATGGACGAACGTCCGGACAATTTTATTTTACACTATAATTGAAACACAAATACAATTAAAGAAAATTTTATGATCAATCCCTCTCAATGCGCGAAGGATTGACATTTGTTATGTAGTCAAAAAAGGTTGACGTTTGAAAAAATGTAAACAATTAGCGTGGATATTATTTTTATTAAAAAAATTTAAAATTTTGTTAAGAGTAATAATGGCTAAAAACATTGTAATATTCGAAAAAATAAAATTTAGCGCTTTGCTTTTATCTTAAAATATAAATAATTTGTTAGAAACAAAATAATCTTATACTAAAAAACAAAAAAAATTACATTTCATGTCTTTTTCTTAAAAAAACATTTGAAATTCTATATGTGAATGCGTTCATACATAAATCGAGATAGCAATAAATATTTATCAAATAATTATATATCTATCCTTTTCTTTTACTTCGTCCTTCAGCCAAAAGTTAAAAATATTTTAACTAAGAAATTGGATGAAGTAAATTGCCCGGAGAGGATTTTTTGTGTATGTGTTGGTAAAACAAAATTTTTTGATTGGTTAAAAAATTTGTCCGGACGTTCGTCCATGAAGAGCAAATCCACCTTTAGTGCAGATTAATTTTAAATTTACTTGTATTTGAATTTTCAAAAAATAAATAACAGTTTTTAATGATACAATTTTTGGTATAAAAATTTGCAGAATTTGATAAGGAACCAAAATGAAGTAAGTATCTATTTGTTTTTATTAATTTATTTTGAAAAGTTTGGATATAGCTATTTTGCTTTATTTTAAAAGAAAATAGTGTTTTTAATTATTTTTATAAAAGTAGTAGTTTTTTTTTTAAATTAAACACCTGTAATAGGGGTATTCTGGTACCCCTATTACCCGATTATGGTCTTATTATTGACATTGGGTGTTAATAAATGTATTGTATGGAAGTACATTAATTGTACCTATGCAAATAATTGTACATTTTGCAGGTGTCAATAAATGTATTTACATTTCTAGATAATACGTAATGTCAAAAAAAAACTGAAAAATATGATGAATAGTCCTCCTAATCCAAACATTATACGAAGAAGCCGAAAATAAGAAAGCTATTTAAATAAATAGCTCTAGCACAGAATATCAACTAGTTGAGAGAACAACAATTAGAATTATAGAATTTGGGAACCTTGGAAGTATCATAGCAACTAGTGGTGGGGCTCAAGAAAATGTAGAAAATAGATTAAAGAAAGCCAGAGCAGAATGTGGAAGATTGCAAACGACATGGAGGAACAGCCAAATATCCCGAGCAACTAAACGTGAAAATTCCGGGCTTGTGTAAAATCAATCCTAATATACGGCAGTGAAATTTGGTTAACATCAAAAATCCTCATCCAAAAGTTACAAATCTTCATTAATAAATGTGTAAGGGACAATATGTCGAATATTCTGGCCAAACATAATAATCAACAATATTATAAATATAACCGAATATTCTGGCCAAACACAATAATCAACAAGGACCTTTGGATGGATACTAACTGAAGAAGTCATATCGAAAGAAATCAAAAGAAGAAAATGAAGATGCTTAGGCCATACATTTAGAAAGCCGCCAAGCAGCATCGTGCGAACGAGCTTAGAATGGAACCCACAAGGTACAGAAAGACAGGGTAAAACAAACAAAACAAACAGACAACAGCAGCTACTCTAATCGAGTACTATAGCAATGTCAAGAGGAAATCCTATGCTATCAAGAGTAAGGAAAAAAAACAAACAAAATCAGGACTACATCTTAACACCAGAAACAGAAAATTTAACAAAAAGCTTAACGAAAGAAAAATATTACATCAGAAAGCTTTTCTCTGAAGGGGTGTGATATTGGATATAATTTTATAGCAAATATGTGCTACAAATGCACTTATATGTTTAATCCTGGAGTTCAGTGTCAGTAATGCCAAATATACTTGTTGTATTTATAATTCTTACAATATAGTTTTTAGATTTATTTGTGATAGTTTTTCTAATTATAAGTGATGTTTTAGTTTATAGGTATATTTGTTTTTGTTTGTTTTTTAAAGACTGACATTAAATTTCATGTTTTTTCCTTTTTATAATTTTGTTTTATTTTTTTAAATTCAAATATCGTTTAATATGTAGGTTATGTATTTATTCTGTTAATCTGTCTTATTCTGTAATCAGCCTTTGTTAATGTCAATATTTGGGTGTTAATAATTATACTTTTTAGTAAAGTCAATAATTGATTTGGAGTGTCTACCCATTTGGAAGTATTTTTAAAAAACCCTTTTTTAATAAAAAATAATCCATATTTTTTTTTAAATAACTGTTCAAAAAAGACGAAAAATTCATTTACATAATTTTTTATTAATATCAGTTCAAATATCCGAAAGAGATTAACTTGCAGTGAATTTTTCCTTATGATTGTCAATAATTGTACCGTTTACTATCTACAGCAACATTTTATATTAATTATATAATAATAAAATTATATATAAATATAAAATATATATATAATTATATATGTAAATTATATATTTAAATATATATAAAATTATATATATTATTATATATAAAAATATATAAATAATTATATATATATAAAATTATATATAATAGTTTTGTATTGCATATAATAGAATCATAAAATCATTAAAAACATAAAATAAAATTTAATTTAATAAAAAAATAATAATTTTTTGCAAATTTTACACCACCAAAAATATACTTACAAAATTTTCAATGCTGGAAAATTTAAAAATACTTCTGGTGAAATTTTATGAATTTGATTACGCCTAAGTAATCTAAAAAATTAATACAAAAAAAAAACATAATACAAAATTATGTTATAAATATTATATTATAAAAATTAAAATAAATTTTTAATTACTGACTTACAATACAACCAATTTATTCATTTGTGGAAAATCTGTTTCCGATATTATTGTCAATAAATTACTGCCAAGATTTCTAAAAAAAAAAAAACCATTACAAAAAATTCAGTTTCAATTTGTTAGTGTTAAATTTAAAAAAAAAAAATTATAAACATTTTTATATTAAAAAAAAAAATTAAATTTATTTTTAAAAAATCTAAAAAATAATATTTAAAAAAAAGAAAGCACATCCAATTGAAAAGCAAATAAATGCAAAAAAAAATTTGATTTGCGTGTTGCCAACTTTTTAAAGCATATAAAATTTTGATAATTTTTAATTTAGAATTTTGATTTCTATATTATAATATATTTTATTATTATTATATTTTATATATTATGTAATAAATAAATAAAATAAAATACGTATAATTTTTTATTTTATTTATTTTAGTTTTTTTTTTTATTTTTTTTTTTTTTATTTGGTGCTCACAGTGCTTCAAGTGTTTTAATTCCATTTAAAGCTGTTGTTGGTATCCTGTTGAATAAATTGCCTTCAAGACGTAATGTTCTTAAATTTTGAAGATATCTAAGACTAGTGCTATCCATACTAGCTAAAGCGTTGCCAGTAAGCAGCCTTTTTTTTTTTTGTTGTATTTAAAAATATTTTTTTTTTTTATGATTTAATTTTTTGATTAAGGCATTAATGTAGTTTGTGCGTGCAATAAATTGTTGTTGTAAAATTGATGAAAGTGAATTTGAAAGTGTGTTTTTTTATATTTTTTTTTTTTGTTGGTGAATTAAACATTAAAAATAAAATTGAAATTAAATAAATTTTTAAAAATGAATTTTTTAAATATTTAAAAATAGAAAGAGAATAAGAAAATTTAAAAAATATAATTAAAAAAAATTAATGGGGTTTTGTTAGTAACAGAGGGATGCAATTTTAAATATATTCAAAAAGTTAGAAAATTTAGTTAAAAATTTACAAAAATATTAATTTTTTTGGAATTGTTTTAAAATTTTTAAAAATTGAAATTTAAAAAAAATGGAAGAAAATATATTTGAATTTTACTCACAACGATGCTAAGTTTGGAATTCCTTTAAATGAATCTCCTGGTAATACAGTAAGGCCACAATTTTGTAAAGATAAACGTTTTAATCTATGTAATCCTAAAAATGCATCATCATGAATTACTTTAAGGACATTGTCCGCTAAGGATCTGTAAAAATATATGTATAGTTAAATTTTAATTTAAAAAATTCAAAAAATTGTAGAATAATCGAATAAAAGTTTCGATCACAGTTATTAACAAAAAAAAAATTGGATTTATGACAGTCTTTATTGTAATCGAATCGACATTTATCACATAATATGTAAAAATATGGTCATCGTAATATCATAGTAATATTTTATTTGTATATGTGTTAATTAAACAATAACAATACAATTAAATTGTCTACTAGTACGGCAGAAGTCTACAATACGGTTTTAGCCAAGTCGGAATATTGTTCCATATAAATTCATGTAGCATATTTTTGTGGTAGCGATTTATTTTACAATTAAAAAATAATTATGCTAGTTTTGTTAAAATAAATAAATAAATAAAATTACGCTTATACAGGGTATTCCAGAGCATGCGTATCAGCTTTTTAACAGGGGAAGGAGCCGTTATTTTAAAATTTAGAAAAAAGTTTGTTAACTAACTGGAGGACGCTATATCGATTGGTGATATTTTGAACTTTCGGAAAGGACCATATTTTTGTCGTAGAATCTGATTTGCATTAAAAAATACCCCTTTCCATTTAAAAATCTCGATTTCGGCCAATTTCGGCGATTTTTGGTCCTAAAAAACAGATTTGCAATCTTTTCCGAAAGTTGAAAATACCTAGAGCATCCTCGATTTAGTTAACTGACTTTTTTCTAAATTTTAAAATAACGACTCCTTCCCCTCTTAAAAAGCTGATACGCATGGTCTGCACCACCCGGTATAAACAGATAATATAATTTGAATTTTTTCCCGTTATTTTATTATATACTTTTATTCGATATCAAATTATGTATCGAAACAAAGATTCATTTGAGAGTACCATTAATCACATATTTTTAAATCCTATAGATTTCGATATTTACTCACAAACTCCAAACTTAAACTTATAACTATAAGTTTTTAATAAATAAAAAAAAAAAAAATCAATGAATATACAATTAAAGGATAATATCATATTGTACAATTTTTTATCATCTTTATATAATATAGATAGCGAGTTTAACATGTATTTCATTATTTCATCAGCAAGAGGAAGAGAAAATCTTCTTTACTGGAATTTAAAACAGATGAGTATTAAAAATGGATTTGGAAATAAAACCTATTAGTAAAAGTTAATATTGGATTTTATCAAATCAACGTATTTTGGATAAGTAATGTTAAAAATATGATCAAGTATGCAAAATAAACGGTATATGATGAAGTGAATTTATGTTATTTTATTAAATCATTCTAATTATAACATAAGTGTTTCCTGTTTATCACCAAAAATCTATATCAGTCGATTGAAAATCTCTGTGCACTAAAAAACTACAAAATTGAATTTAACTTGAATAATAATTAACCACCAGGGGCCTCTAGTATAAAACATAAAAAAATATATATATTTATATTAAAAAATGTAAACACTACCATAAAATTTAATATTTTTTAAAAACATTTTTATAGTTTAAGTCCTTAAATTTTCCATAATTTAATAAAAAAAAAATATTAAAAACAAAAAGGATATAAAAGGAAGATCATTTAATATAGGGTACAGCGAAGAGAAAACAAACTTTTAACTACCCATTTCTGGTTTAAAATTTTCAACTATTAGAATTTCTCTTAAATAACAAATTTTATTTATATTGTTGTTTTTTGTTTTGTTTTGTCCAGGATCTATTTTTTAAAAACAGGATTTTATATTTTATCCTTTTCAACAGGATATATTTCTATTTTTTTTGTTTGTTTTTAAAGTGAACATTGGAGTTGTATTTCATTTTAGGAAACAGTAGATGTAACAATAGAAATTCTTTTAATGAATATCTACCTACATTACCTTGAAATTGAGATAAAAATATTTTGTGTTGGTATTTTGTGTATGATTCAATTCTTTTGTTATTTTGTATTTTTTTTTTAATTGAATTTGACCTTGTAAATTACAAAAATAGAAATAGAATAGACTGTTATTCTCTAATGCGCTTAATAGAAATTTAATTGATGTTAAATTGAAGAAATCTAGTATAGTTGAATTTGAAATATACAAGTTTTAATAATTACACGTCTTTGATTATGGACAGAGTAAGCTATTATCCTTGTCCTTGTCCTAGAGATTATGAATAGATAAAATAATATTTCTGTAACGTAAATTTATTCTATCTTAATTAAAAATTGTGGAAAAATATTTTCAAAAAAAATTTCATTAAACAGTGTTGAATCTGACAGGAAAATTCATAACAATTGTGGGAGGTTAAATAAAGGATCAAGAGACTTATATTTTTTAATTATAACATTTTTGTTGTATTATATACAACCGAAAGGGATTATTTTTATTACTATTTTCCAGAACCAGAAGTGGTACATAAACTATAAAAATAAGGTATTTTTGTTTTTATACTCTTGTTAATTGTCACTTATTCAACCACACTATATTTTCCAACTTCATTTTATCTCTTCTCTATATATATATATATTTTTTTATATATCTTTACTCTCAGTCTATTCGTGTTAGAAAAGAAACAGATCTAAACAAAAATCGGAAATTATAAAATTCTTTGAAGCTTCATTTAAATAAACTTTTAGTTAATCATTTCAGTTGTATCTAGGTTAATGTTGTTTTTGTTGTTGTTATTATTATTATTATTATTGTATGTTGTTCCTGTTCAACAATTTCTATTATATAGTTGCAGTTAAAATATTGTTATTGCAAGAAAAAATGAAGGAAAAACGGAAATATTTTTATGACTTGATAATAAAATGGAAAAAGAAAAAAGTAGAAAAATATTACTTTTATAGTGGAAATCTTCTTCTTGAATGGATTATGATTGCATATTGATGGCGCTGTTAATGTGTTAAAAATTCAAATGTAAATAAAACAAAAAAAAAAATAAATAAATGGGGAAACCAAAATCTATGTTAGGGTTGTTTTTTTTCTCTCTTAAATGTTGTTTTTTTAACTTGTGTTGTTTAAAGGATATTTTGGACAGATCTGATAATTGTTACAAGGCCAAAACAATTTTAGGGTTTTAGTTGTATGATTTTTATTGAATGGTAATGAATAGAATTGATCATCACTATTTATGTTTTCTACTTATTTTTAAAGTAGGTATAAGTCTTTGGTATATCTAAACATTTCTAGATATCTATTATAATTTTTTGGTTGTAATTCATTTTGATATAGTCATTAATTTCTGCTATTGTTATATTATTACAAGACCAAAACAGTTTGAGAGTTTTGGTTTTGGTTGTATAATTTGAATGATAATAAAATTGGCTATCGATATTTATCTTTTCTATACTTAGTTTGCAAGTATAGACATACAAATTTGCCATATAGATACAAAACTTTTATTATCATATCAAAGCCAAACCATATCAAATTTAAGGGAACACCCTATTATCTGGAAGAAAAAAAAAATCTCGAAAGAACAAAAATTTGGAAAAAAAAATATCTCGAAAGAAAATCCTCGAACAAAAAAAATTTGAAAGCAAAGCAAAAATGTTGAAAAAAAATATATTGAAAAAAAAAAATCGCAAATTTCAAATCTCGAATTCGAGATTTTTGAATAACATTTATTTACATAATAAAATCGTTTTCAAATTATAATATATATACCTAAGCAAATTGAAAGGAAAATCCAAATAAATATATTGGAAAACGTAATAATTTAAAAGTTAAATATAAAAAAAATTGCAGGGAATTAAAGAGGAGGATTCAAAATAAGCCAATTAAAATATTATAGGGTATTTCTTTCCCTAGAATATTTATGCAAGTGTATATGCTAGATCCTGAACTAGAAAAAACTTTAGAGTGGGACTCAAAATAAAGATATTCTCTATTTCCAGAATATTTATTTTAATTATTTTTATGCGTAGCCTCTGTTGGATGCAAAAAAGGGGATATATCCCTTTTTCCAAAATATCTACCATAATTATTTTGGAAGTTTGGAAATTGAAAGTTTGGATTTTAGTATTTGGATTTTGAAAGTTTGGATTTTAAAATTTGGCTTTTCATACAGATCTAGAAATTTCATACTTTCTGTCAGTAATAACGGAAAGTAGCTTTGTATAATTTTTGAAATAAAACAAAAATTATTTTAAATTAACATATACGAGTATATTTTACCGTATTCGACATTTTTTTCTTCAACATTTTGTTTTTCAATATTAAAAATTGACTTTATTTACTTAACTGAATTTAGATGCCAAATTGTCAAAGTGACGTAATGAATACTTAATGCCATAATCGATAACCAATACTTTGCAGAACTTAATTCGACGTTATGACGTGCCTTTTTGCAAAATTTCAAAAAATTCGGTTAAGATAGTTTTTCGTATGTATACCCTATGTATACCCAATATTTTTTATTCGAAATTTTTTTTTTTTTTTGAGATTTTAGTTAATTCGAGACTTTTTTTTTGCAAGATTTTCTTCATTCGAGATTTTCTTTTTCGAGGTTTATTTTTTTCGAGATTTTTGTTAGTTCGAGATTTTTTTTTTTCAAGATATCGGGGGTCACCCCAATTTTGAAAAATAAACAGGGTACATAAAAACAACATAAAAAAATCAACATTATAGAACTGTTATAGAACTATCCTAACATAATCCAATGAACCACCACTTTAAAAAAATTTCAAATCTATTGCAATTTCTAGATTGCACTTCACTTTATTGTTTTCATTAATTTCTTCATTCACTAATTTGCTGTTACACCTAGTGCCTGTTATCTTGTCTTGTCAAATAGACCAATTTTATCATTCACAAGATTTAATCTATTCTGTTTCTGAAATTTTTGGATTGAATTTCTTTTTCTGCACTTCCCTACCGATTAGAATTGAAATTAAACGAAGATATAATTCAAAATGTTTATATTAGATAGGGTGGTCGGTCCGCTTTGACTTGAAAATTTGTTCCAGAAAATAAAATTATTTTAGAATTAGTTAATAATCAATTTTTAAATTTAACATGGGCTAAATGGGGTCAAAAAAGAATTAGATAAGCGATGTTTAACAAATGTCTGCTGCAGCTTCAAAGATGGAGCAATGGATTTTTCAGAACATTTTTAGATATAATATAACTGTAACGATCAGGTGGTTTACAACTTACTATAGTAATAGCTCCCCAAATTTAACATTTTGGTATAAAAATGTGTGTTCTACAAATTTGCCATACAAATATTTTGTTATCATATCTAAGTCATATCATATTAAATTTTAAAAGCAAATAGGATAGAGAAATAAACAACATAGAAAAATAAACATTATAGATCCTAACATAATCCAATGAACCACCACTTTAAAGATTTTTCAAATCTATTGCAATTTCTAGATTGTACTTCACTTTGTTGTATTCATTAATTTCTATATACAAGAAACACATGTGATTAGTCTGCTGTTCCACCTAGTTCCTGTTATCTTGTCTTGTCAAATATACCAATTTTATCATTCACAAGATTTAATCCATTGGATTGAATTTTTTTTTTGCACTCTCCTACCGATTAGAATTGAAATTAAACGAAGATATAATTCAAAATGTTTATATTAGACAGGGTGGTACACTTCGAACTGAACATTTTTTAAAAAGTGATTGGTTAAAGTGTTTTAAGTAAAAAATTTATTTTAGAATTAGTTAATAATCATTTTTAAATTAAGCTTGGTCTACAAGGGGTTAAAAGGGGTTGAATTAGGTATGTAGTTTTTCACAAATGTCCACTACAACTCCGAAGATATGCAAGATGGAGCAATGTATTTTTTGGAACAGTTTTTATACTTAATATATCTAACTATGAAGGTCATGTGGTTATTAGACTTGCTATTTGCTATAGTAATAGCACTCTAAACTTAAAATTTTGGATGAAAAAGTGTTATTTTTCAAAAATAAGTTGATTTGATTAATTGTCTTGGTGCATAGTAATTGTTCCACAAATTTGCCATACAAATATTTTATTATCACATCTAAGTCATATCATATCAAATTTTAAAAACAAATAGGATAGAGCAATAAGCAACATAGAAACAATAACATTATAGAATAATTAGTTTTCTAACATAATCTAATGAATCACGACCCCTTAAATGGTTTTAAGTCACAGCAGACCAATATGAATTATCGTACTTAACACAAGAAAAAAATAAGTAGTCAAAAAAGAAGACCAAGCTCTATAATAACCTAGTGACCATTCTATTGCATTTAACATTTATTATTGTATCCCCATTTTTAGGACACAGTAGAGCAACCTGCATTATTGTAGCTAACACAAGAAAGAAATACATATGACGAACAAGTTCTATAACAACCAGCTTCGATAACAACATCAACCGTGTTTTAACAACATCTTCTTTATTGCATTCAACTTTGATTACTGTTTCATATAGTTATGTAATAGATCTAATAGATGGTGTCTTTCAAAGATATATTTCCGGTTACAGTTCACGCACGTAAATGAAAGACACCGTTGTTAGATTAAAACTCTCTCTCAGATGGACCATTGAGGAAAACGGAATTAAAATCCTAAAATCTATTGTTGTAAATCTTAATTTATAGTGTAAAAATGTAATTATTAATTGTAGTGTTCTATTAAACTAATTATAATTATTTATATTTACATAGTTGACATTTAATTTATTTTTAAAAGTGTAAAAACAATTGAAAATATTTGATAAAATAATAATTAAATTGATTTATTAGAAATAAAAATAAATAAAAATATTTCGAAGAAGAAATATTAACTATATCATCATATATTTTATATGGCTATGTACACACATTCAATTTTCTCTATTATCCTGTTTTAATTTTCTTTTATATTAACAGTTTTAAAAATTTGTTTAAATCAAACAAATCAAAATTATTTAAATTATAATATTTAAGTATACTTACAATTCTTCTAAATTTGGCACCGATTTAAATGCTTCAGCTGGCAGTTTTGTTATATTATTATTTCCAAGATCTCTGAAATGGTACAAACCAAATATTTATATTTAAAAAAAAAAATCAAAACATTATAAGAGTAAAAATATTTAATTTGTCATGAAATAAAATATAAATGTAAATATACAGGAATAACATAATTTCTACATTAAAATTTACTCACACACAATCATAATATTTCAAAAAAAAATTCAAGGTGATGAGTTATTATTAATATTATCATCAACATAATCATTACAATCAACATCATTATTTTGAATTTATTACATTAAATATTTTCCTGCAATAAACCTGATACACTAATAACAGGCCACATAAATAATTTTCCTAAATCCTCCTATACTAATGATATAACATTTATCATATTATATATTGTAACAATTGTAATGTAACTTGGATTATGTAGACGAGCTAAAAGAATAGAATCATAGAAATTCATTTTAGTTGACTGAAACAAAAAAAAGGCAGATTGTTAAATGGCCCGAATAAGAATGATAAATTTTGGCTTTTTTTTTTATATCTAACGAATTATTTTTATGAATTTTTGTGAAATTTTTATATTCTTTAAAAAATTTATACAAAGGATATAATGTAATGTATACTATATACACCTACCAATTTTTATTTGGTTTTAATAATAAATTATGACGTATTTTAAATGTTTTATTTAGAATAAACACGAGGACATTTTGAAAAAAAAAAAAAAAAAAAAAAATAGCAAAGGAAGAATGAACTTTAAATTTTTATTACTTTACAAGTTAATGTGATTATCTCATAGAAAGGCGAATTTGTTGTAACATAGTGAATCTTTCCCAAATAAATTTCTTTTCACATCATATAATTTTTTCTATTTAAACTCTGGTTTAATGTAGAAAATGATTAAATTTAATTTTTAGGTCAAAATTTATACATTTATGTACCCCATTTATTTATCCAATAATGTAAACACATTGTAAAAAAAATGATAATGGACATTAATGGAATTTGAAAATAATTTTTAGGTACTTCCGATATTAAAATTTAAAAAAGGAAATTGTAGAAATTGAAGTAGAGAGTGAGTGAATGATAATTAGACCATTGTTAAGATGGAATAAATTTAAAATGTTATTATAAATTCTCATTTAGAGTACTGCATTAGAAGTAGCCGAATTTCTGCAAATACAAATTTTTACGCTATTTTTATTTCTATTCAACAAATAAATAAAAATTTGTAATTAAGAACCATACAATTTGAGAAAAAAATGTAAGTTAAATATACAAAGTTAACTTTAATTTCAATCAACTATGCAAACACTTACTTACTCATATATACACATTGTTTATAATACAATGTCCTATTGTATACGATATCTACTCTATAATTAAAAGTTTTTCACCGTAAAGATTGTAAAATTAAAAGAAATTGCACCAAAGATAAAATAAAATTATTTTAATTATAGAACAACCGTATAGTATCAGGATTGCAATGAATGAGATTCTGTATAGTCATCATAAATTCTGATATAATTTTTTTCCTTCTACAAAAAAAATGTATAATTGGAGCGTGAAGTTTTCAGACCTCTTTTTTCTTTTGTTGGTCTCTGTTATAATTATGGGTCATTTGATTAAAATAAAATTAATAAAAGAAAAAAAAAATTGTAATAAATTAATAATATTACATTATTATATTTTAATAAATTATAAAAGTTCAACGGTTTATTGTTTTATTTATTTATTAATAATCCGATTTCTGGTTAATTAATTAAAATTACAGAATTCTGATGATGGTAATGAAATATTATTTAAATAATTTTTTTTTATAGAAGTAGGTATGATAATTAAAGAGTGGTTTTTGATATATACATCTCTTGTTCTTCAAAAAGATTATGTTGTAAACTTTTAACTAGTGTTTTAATGTTTTTGTTTTTGTTTTTATTCTCTACAACTATCTACATAAAATATAAAAGATATTGAGTATAATGTTGGAATTAAAATGGACGTGATGTAACTGACATGTAATCTAAGTCAAAAATCCATTGATTCTTGACTTAATATTCAAATTTATATTTATGGAGTCTCAGGTAAAGTGAATCTAGTAGATAAATCCAGCGGTCTGAAGCGTCTTAATCTGCGCTCGCTAGTTCGTTCATTATTGATGAGTTGAGGAGCAAGTAAATTTGGATGGTTTTCCAGTCGAACATAGTATTTTTCAGCTTTCTTTTTAATGAATTGCATAACAGATGGGATATTTAAATTTGATCTAATTGTGTCATTTCGGACATACCGAGGCGCGTTAACTATAGACCTTAATACTTTGGACTGGAAGCGTTCTATTATTTCGATGTTGGAGTTACTAGATGTTTCCCATAGTTCCAACCTGTAACTCCAAATTGGCCTGATGACAGCTTTGTGCACTACAACTTTACATTCTAGAGATAAATTGAATAAACGACCTATTAGCCAAATTAATTGGTTGAATTTTAATTATAGTTGTTTATTTTTGTTGATGATGTGACTTTTCCAAGTGAGGCGTCTATCCAAGTGCATACCTAAGTACTTAACCGACTCTTGGTGAGTCAATTCCATGTCGTTAAGGTGAACAGCAGGGCAATTTCCCTTGCGATTAGTAAAAGTGATATGATGGAATTTCGATTCATTGGCCTTTATTCTCCACTTTTTCAGCCACTTTTGAATGTCCAATAAGAAGTTCTGAAGAACTTTTGAAGCTAATCACGGATTAGTATGAGACAAGTGAGTGAGAGTCATCAGCAAAGGTAGCAGTGAGTGCCCTCGGTGATGTTGGGAAGTCCGCTGTAAATATCAGGTATAGTAGTGGGCCAAGGACGCTGCCCTGAGAAACCGTTGTATTTAACGAAGAACCTCCTATCTGACAAACAGGTTGACAAAAGTTTGCTAGTAGTGATGAGGAAGTAGTTTTTTAAGCTTGTAAAGGAGACCTTTGTGCCAATTTTTGTCGAAGGCTTGCAAAATGTCCAGAAAAGCTGCAGAACATTATTTTTTCTTGTCAAGTGAATTATTTATATGGTTGACTATTCTATGTATTCCAAACTGATGAGCTGGTACGATATCTTGTTCATTATCCATTTTAATCAATCTTTTGGCTATTAATTTTTCGATTAATTTTGATATTATTGGCAGAAGACTTATTGGTCTATATGAACTAGTCTCATTTGGCTCTTTCCCCAGTTATCTGGGAAATCTGGGAAATAGCTTGTTCTTAATAAAGCATTAATAATGTGAGTTAAGATTTTTATACTGCAATACGGAAGTTCCTTTATCATTTTGCCTGTGATACCAACATACCCAGTAGCCTTTTTATCTGACACAGATATTTTATAAAATCTTGTACTTCCTTTATCCGGACTTTCTTTATCGGTAAATCCATTTGATAAGGCACGTCAAGGTAGTTTTCAATCTTGTTGTTTTCGTCATTTGAAATTACTGCTGGATACGGTACAAACACTTTTTGTAAATGTGATGCAAAAAGCTCTGCTTTCTCACCATGGCTTCTGGCCCAATTACCATTTGATTTCCTTAGTGGAGGTATGATTTTTTTGTGGCCGTTTCAGTTTTCTTGTTGCTCTCCACAGTGAGTAGTCATTAAGATCGGTATATGTTAGTCTTTCAAGGTAATTCTTCAACGAACTTTCTCTGGTTTTATTTAACAAAAATTTGAGTTCTTTGATTGTACTGTTTTATGGTTAAAACCGATTTTTAACCGAATAAAATGGCCATTTTTTTATTTTTGGGAAAATTTGTAAATTAAAAAATGTTATTATACTGAACTATACTGTATTTAGCTCAGCTATTTAATGTATTTCACCTATGTTACTGACAATTTATTTTTATTTTTATTTATTTTATTTATTTTTTATTTTTATTTCATTGTTTAATTAATATAATATAATAACTGTTCTATAGACAACCGATTTTTAATATATGTAAAAAAAAAAATATACATAAAATAGTTAAAGTGATATTTAAAAAAATGTAAGAGAATAAATAAAAAAAAAAAAAAAAAAAAATACAAATTAACATATTTTTTATATTAAACAATTAACAAAATTAACAAATTTAAGTAAGTAATTATTTTAATATAATTATAAGAACAGAAGAAAAAAAGAAACTTATAAAATTGTATTCAAAAATAAAGTTAGAGAGATAAGTTAGATATCAATTAAACTTATAATTATATTATTAAGAATTATAAAATAACGAAAAGAAAAGTGTTCTACAAAAAGCAAAATATTATATACTAAATTAATTAAACAATAAAAATAAAAGTTAAAAACACTCTATGCAAAAACCATGCAGTAGCGATTGTAGTTACAAAAAAAAATATTTGACCAAAATAAAAATATAGAACAATAATAACGAATAAAAACCGAAAATAACAGCTTATAACCCTATTTATTGAATAACTAAAAATAAAAACCCATACCTTATAAAAAACAAAACAATTAAGTTTAATTAAATACAAAAAATTTACGTAACTATGCGTACTAAGTCATTTACTTGATCATGATTGAACCAAACTGAGTAATTTAGAACCATAATAATTGTTAGTTAAAGGTTAGGATGTAGTAAATTATTAAGCCGAGATTCAAATGAGCGTAAAAAATGATGTACATTATGAGGGGGTATGATAGCTAATCTTCTGTTGTTGATTCTCAGATTATATATTTCAGAATACGTAATTCGTAAGTAACCACTTCTATTAAAGAGTACTTTGAAGACTCGGAAGTAAAAAAGATGCTTCAGAGGTAAAATATTCAAACATTGAAATAAGCTTCCCTGCTTTCCCTACAATGCTTTTTAAAAATAGTCTGATAACACATTTTTGTTGTATTAACAAAGGTTTAAAATAATTATTAAAAGTACCACCCCAATTAACAATTCAATATTGTAATTTAGAATGAAATAAACCATAGTATACAGACGTAAGCAGTTTGGAAGAACAGAACTGCTTAAGGTGATAAACAAAACAAATTAATTATAGTTTAATTATAGTTTAATTAACAATAGGATAAACAAAAATTAATTAAAGCGGAATATATTGACTGTTTAACTATAAAAATTAATTCTTTATTTTTAATCTGTCAATTAGATTTGACTCTATGGTTATTTTACAGTTCTGTTTCTATCCTCTTATCCCAATCGTTCGAAAAATCTGACGAGATTAAGTAATCAAAAAATAAATTTGAGCTGTTATTCAACATTAGAATACATCATAAAGGGCTGAATTCAAATCTAAATATCAGATTTTTTTGTTTAAATGGATTATTTTGATTCGACCAATAGTTAAAATTATAAGTCAGTTTACGGTATGTGTGTGAGAACTAATTGTCATTTAATTATCTCACTATCATTACTAACTATATCACAATCATTCCATAAATCCATATTCATAGTATAACACATAGCAATAATTATCCATTGTATAACACCTAGAAATTAGTCGCAAACACTCATGAAGGAAGTAATTTGCTTCCGAAATATCGATATTTGCAAAATAAATATAAATGGTTAGTGAAAGGAAACTCGACTTTTAATCCATAATTTTAATATATCACTAAAAACAAATCTGATTACTAAAAACAACCTAGCTAGTCCCAAGTTTAGTGGATTTTGTTTCATCTGTATAGCTTCCAGATTGGATCGGAATAATAGTTGGTAAGTTGGTCCAATAATGAAAGAAGAATCAGGATTGCCTCGGTTGAGTCTTTATTGAGAAATTAAATTTAAAAAAAGTATAGTAGCATCTTCCCATCGTTTGTATTATACTGGTAATAGCTAGATTCATGAAAAAGGTATTATAACTAGATAAAACCCTAACTTCGTTTGTTACCATCTGTAGTGAGGTTCAAGCGGTGCAGAAATATAGATCCAGCATATATATATAAGACTCAGCAAGACTTCTAGCAAATTATCACCAATTAGAAAAATGTAAAGTAACTGTTAGAAACTGTAAACAATAGGAAAAAGCTTAATATAGTAATGAGTATACACTGGTAGAGGTTATTGTTTGCTGAATAAACACGCAAAACCTTTAGGCTTGTGTTTTACTTCCAAAATTGTAAAGGAAATACTTATTGGATACACAGTAGAATATAAAGCATATCCTTTGTGACTGGACAGTACCCTTACTAAGGCTAGTAAAATGATATTAAGAGGATTGTATAAATGATTGTATTAGGGTATCACTATTCTTCACACTTGTCTGGTATTGTGGCAATGACAAATTAATGAACTGCTGCCCCATTTTAAACTAACCAACTGATACAGTACTATTGCATTATATTTTGTTATTCAAATTCATATGTATTATATGTGAACATGTATTAATTTTTCATGTATCGAATTATATCAGGTAAAACAAAGAAAAACATCATGTCACTTGTCAAATATACATATTATATTCTAATCCTCCCGAGTCCCGACTAGCCGAAAAACTATAAAAATATAATATTTTTGCCATTATATTTATCACTAGTATGACACCTATTCTATCTCTTTTCGCATATTATTTACATCTAATTTGAACAGGTTCTCTGTATTTGGTTTCAATTTTGCAAATTCGTTACTAAAATATGCCTAATTATAATTCAAAATTCCCCACAAAATATTCCTTACTCTAATAATTAATAACAAAATGGGTTTGTAAAAAAAAATAAAACATGATTAACAATTATTTGCATTAAATCACGTGATACCTCTCTGGGAGCTACAATATTTTCCTTTACCAACATTCTATTATTATAATTTAATCAAAAATCAAATATTTCTACCATATAGTCGTAAATAATATCAAAATTCGTCATAATTAATCACTACATAATATAATATAATGTGTAATAATTAGAATACGTAAATTTTTAATTTAAATATTTTCAACGTTATCTCAACCAAAACTACACGAGGTTATTGACTTCATATAATACGACTATTTTTAAATTATGATGATAACTCGTGTGCATATATGAAATCACGTTTTCATAATCTTATCAAATATATATTTTAATTTGAATATAATTACAAATTAAAAAAAACAAATTGGTTTTAATTAATGAGAAACGACGTAATAACAAAAAAAAAAAAATATGCGTAAACGCAATAAATTTATACCCAGGAAGCATAAAATTGTATTCGTTATTGTTTATACAACAATTCCAGTATATCATCATAATCTATTTCATATTTTTCTTCTTCAGTTCAACAATATTTACTCTACAATCTATTTTTTTTTACATTTGAAATTTATTGATTGTTAGAATGAATATACAGAACTCCATAGATAATTACAACAACTCAGTTATTTGCTTCTATAATAACACTCGTTATTTAAATTACCTAACACGTTATTTAATTACCACGTGCTAATTAATTATGCCACTGTTAACTACTTTTATGAAAATATTTTTTAATGGTAATTTTATCCAAGTATACCTTGAACTAAGCCGCTCAAAAAAAATGTCTTTATTGTTAGTAGCTTTTGTTCAGTTGTTTTGTCCCAGCCGATCTGCCGGTTTGATAATTTTTTTAAATTTTTAATATAAAAATCGCTTCGTGTGTAACATAAACAATTTTCTGACCTGTTAAAACATTTTATGGTTATTTTAAGTAAGTGGATGGTATGAGCTACACCTACAATTTGTAAAGCAGCTAAATTTTAGTTGAAAATCTCGCAACAATTTTTTTGTAGTATTAGCGTAGTTGGCAGGGCAAAATGATAATCATATGATTATGATCAATTTGAAATACATACAAAGTTTAAAAATTTGTGACTCATTCTTGTAACACATAGAACAAAATTCAGTTTCGATTTAGAAAAAAACAGAAACAAATCAAGTACAAAAGTAAAGTAAATTATAAAAAAAAACTATACACGTAATATAATGCATAGCTACCTACTAAATGAAATTGTTTTTTTTTTTATGAATAAAATAAAAATTCGTGTATTAAAAATAAATGAAAATACAAAATTTCACAGCAAAAAAACAGAAACTGTGAGCACAAAATAGCTCATAACTTCTGAAGCACTGATCGCCGTATAGCCTTGCAAAAAATTTTTTTAAAGAAAATTAAATTTTCTTTAATTATGTAAGAAAAAAAAAATAATTTAGGACTTTCACTATTGAATTATAAATTAAAAAAAAAAAAATAAAAAATAGTAGTATAACAATTTATTTTTTTCAATTAATGAATTGTAATAATAAAATAGTGAATAAAATAAATAAATAAATAAATAATTTTGAGCATTGCTTATTTTGCGCTGCTCTTCTGTTATTTTCATTTCATGAACCTACGATACAATCACAAACTATCTATTTGCATTAACATATGTTTAAGCATAAGGATTGGCTTGTTATAGAATTATGAATAGAAATTAATTATATCATACACTTAATTGTTTAGTGGGAGAACATTTAAACAAAAAAAAATAAATAAAAAACAATTTACAACAACAATAACATAATTAGTAATTCGTCCCAAATGATAAATACACAATATTATTTTTAACCGCAAACAAATTCAAAATAAACAAATATATAAATTTTTCTTTTTTTTTCTGATAAACAATCTAATTTCCTTGTAACAACATTCAGTATAAAAATGAAATTGTAAACAATAAATTCTGCATTACATCAAAAATGGCAAACGAAGAAGATTTAAATTATTGCTTTGAAATAGTCTCAAAATTAGTTGAAGAAGCTGGTAATATTATTGCATTGCGTAATACTGAACGTAAATCATTTACATCAAAAACAGGTGATAGCGATTTATTAACAGAAACCGATCAAGAAGTTGAAAATTTATTTAAAACAAAACTAAGTGAAATATTTCCACATCATAAATTTATTGGTGAAGAAGAATTTGGTATTGGTAATAGATCTGTATTAACAAATCATCCAACATGGATAATTGATCCAATTGATGGTACAATGAATTTTGTTCATGGTTTTCCACATTCATGTATTTCAATTGCATTAATTGTGAATAAAATCACTGAAATTGGTATTGTTTATAATCCGGTATTAAATCAAAAATTCACTGCACGTCGTGGTAACGGAGCATTCTATAATGGTAAAAAAATTCATGTTAGTATGGAAAAAGATATTAAGAAAGCATTAATTACAAGTGGTTTTGGTACATCAAAAGATCAACAAAAATTGAATATTGTTAATGAGAATTTTTCAAAATTATCAAAAATTGTACATGGCATAAGATGTTTAGGTGCATCAGCATTAAATATGTCAATGGTTGCAATGGGTGTTGCTGATGCCAATTATGAAATGGGAATACATTGTTGGGATATTGCTGCTGGTGATTTATTAGTACGTGAAGCTGGTGGTGTTGTATTAGATACAAATGGTAATCAATTGGATTTAATGTCACGCAAAGTATTAGCTGCAGCAACACCAGAATTAGCAAATGAAATTGTTAAAAATTTAATACAATACACACCATTGCCAAGAGATGATTAGAATTGTTTTTTTTTAATCTTTTGAATTGTGTTATTTTTTTTTTATGTGAAAATAAAATAAAATTGTTAAATACCAAAAAAAAAAATATATATATATTTTTAAAAGGTTTCTAATTACACAAAAATTATTATTTCTTGACCTAGTAAAAAATCAATTTTAATTGTAGAACTAAACATAGTTGTATTCCAAAATTTATATTTCAATAGGCTTAAAAAAGGTTTAATTGACATTTAATTATTATTATATGGCTTTTAATCACCTTCAAATTAAAAAAGTAATAAAAAAAAAATAAGTGAAAAAACAAAAAAAATGTTACGCACTTGCACAATAATTATTAGTAATAAAATTATATAAAATTTTTTTTATTATCAAGTCATTAAAATGAGACCGAAATGAAACTGTATTTACTAATACAAAATAAAATAGAGTGAATATTCGAAATAAGAGAGAGAAATGAATTGTAAGAATAATGGTGGTAAGTAAACTTTTATGACTTTATTACAAAAAAATATTTTTTGTTTGAAAAATTATTTCGTAAACATTGTATTTTAGGCATTTATAAATTCATATTTAAAAATTAGTTGAAACTAAGACGTGCATTATGTTAAAAAAAATTTAAAGAGCTATTTTTAATTTTCTGAATTAACCTTCGAAAGTTGGAAAAAAGACTACATAGTAAATTATTTGTCATGAACTCCGAAACGTATAGATTTTTTGCATTTTTGATATGAGTAGACTACGTTTGCATTTGAACGTGAATTGAATTTTGTATAAAGAATGATTAATATTAAACACGATTCATGAAGTATACTTGATATTCGCTCTGTTCAGTATCTTGATCATTTTCAATAACAATAAACTTCTAAATATTTTTTGACTTATGAGTAATACAACATTTGAGATTATACATTGTTTATTATGATTATTTTTTGTTTTTGAGATGCAGGTTGAATGATAAGAAAAACAATGGGGTTAGTAACTTATATAGGTTGATTAACCTATTCCTACTGCGATTCGTCCAGTACTATAGTTTATTACACAAAGTGAAACAAATAATGCTTCATATAATTATTTTTCAGTTATAGGATATCTCAATTAGATTAACTAATTAAATATGGAAAACTAAACAAATAATAATCCAAAATAAATAGATCTTTTTGAATAATATGATTTTTTTATGATAACAGAAATTTATTATTTTTATTTTCATCATATAATTAATGACAGTAAAAAACTACAATTAGACATCCAAGCCCTGGATTTGAATTCTAAACTTTATTTAGTTAAATAACCAAATTGGCAAACCATGTAGGTCAACGAGTATTACTTTAGAGATAGAAATATCTGAAATGAACCAAAACCAGCATATGTGGTACATCTTTTCGTTAATTTAAACACAAATTTATTTATTTTGAATCTGTGTATGAGTTGTGAAACTAATCAGAGCCAGTAGTGGTCTAGCCCACGTAACAATTTTATTGCTATAAGACTCTTGTGTCTATAACAATTTAGACTTATAACAATATTGATGTAGCACTAGTTGAAAATTCCATTATAACAACTCCTACAATTGGTATAAGAACATTTTTATAACAATATTAATCATATTATTCCATTTAAAACATCATTATAACATCTTTAGTGCTTATCCGTTATCATATAGGAGTCTTATAGCACTAGTTTTGTTTATATATTACTAAAATGTTATGTGGGATATATACCCACTCATTAGTTCCAGTACTGTTGTTGAACGAAACATTTTTTTTTATTTAAATACAAAATTAATTTAATAAACTATTTAAATTTATTCTTAATTAAGATATTTGCATACATATGCATTCCATATTTTGTTAAAAGAAGATGATAAGTCCCAAAATGCACTATGAATTACTAACAAACTAACAAGCATAAATAAAATATTTATGTTTAATTAATATAAAAAATATTAATAATTACAAACATAAATAAATCAATTGGACATAGAACAATTTCATTCTACATATAAATACCAACTATCTATTGATTTCTTGTGCTAAATATTAATATGTGAATCTGCAAAGGAAAGTAATTGAAAGGAAAATATCCTTTCCTGTTTAAAAATTGTTTTTGAAATCAAAACAACAATTCAGTAAATTTGATCTTCTTGTAATTTATTTATATATTTATTATCCTGTTGCTAAAGTATATCCTTTTTATCGGTCATTTTTTTCACTTCTCCTCCCACCAATTCAATTGATTATTTGAGTTTATTATTAGAAAAGGTTCAAGTTATTACATTAAAGTTTATCTTATTTCAATAGTAAGACAGTGTTTATACCATTTTATTGATTACAAAATTTAAGAGAGGTTAACACAATATTGTATATATATATATAATACTTAACTTTTAAGTAAGTTCTTTAAAAAAAAAAAATAACCAACAATTTAAAATCAAAAAGGATATTTCATTTTGTTCTTAAAAAAAAAATTGTATTGATTTCGATTTTATTTTAGATTTTTTATAAAATAATAATATTTTTTTATCTTTTGTTAGAACAAAAACGAAAATAATAAAAAAATAGTCAATTTAATATAAATTATTGTTAATTTTTTAAAAGGATATTTTTTAAGGACTCATAAATAACATTTTTAAGTGAAATTTTTTTTTTGAATTTATTTTTCTGTATTCTTGTAGTTTTACCATTTAAAACTTAGTTACTATGAAATACGAAGATCAAATAAGTTTAAAATAAAAGTTTCGTTAAGTTTTTATTTTTATATTTTGTTTTGTTTTAAATTGAAAATATTTAAGTTTTTTAATAAAATTTAATTTGAAAATAATTTTTAAATGAATAAATCAAAATTTAGGTTTGATACTTCGTTGGTATCGTAATTTTTGGAACTGTAAAAAATTTAAAGGGAATTATTATTTTGATACATTTTTATTAAATTAATTTTCCTGAAAAGAGTATAACTCTGTCTATTTTTTATTATTCAACCTGCATCTCAAAAACCAAAAATAATCATAATAAAAAATTTACAATCTCAAATATTGTATTACTCATAAGTCAAAAGATATTTAGAAGCTTATTGTTATGGAAAATGATCAAGATACTGAACAGAGCGAATATCAAGTATACTTCATGAATCGTGTTTAATATTAAACATTCTTTATACAAAATTCAATTCACGTTCAAACTGATATGAGAGTATTTTTTTAAATGGTTTTTGTAAGTTTCACTGATTCATGAAAACTCTTTCAATTATAATTGTTTATAAAAATTTTTAATAACATTCATTTAAATAATTATATTGCAATTAAATTATAAATTTTGAATATTGTAAATCCAGTTCTATTTATAAGTATAGATTTCACTTATTACTTTATACTTTTAATATCAATGATAAATTGAACAACATTGTGTTAAACATGAAAATAAAAAACAAAAATGTCGATAAACTTTCGTTAAAATAGAAAAAAAACCATTAAAAGTTGAACAACATGTTAAATAATTATAGAATACATGTTGATAAGCTTTCGTTAAAATAGAAATAACATTACTATAATTATTAATATTAAATTAATATAGAGAAATTAATATTACTGTTAAACAACATTTGTATTATGTAGGATAACGAAACATTTATATTTCGTTAAAATTTCGTTAAGTTTCAATAATTTGTATTTTTATAAAATTGTTAATTTATTGTGAAATAAAGTTTCGTTGAATTTTTTTTACCTAAAATTATTCACAGAAAAGCCCTTAATTTATAAAACTCGAATACCATAAAACATACGTTTTTGAAAGGTTAATTGAATTAGCTTCATTTCAGTCTTATATGGTGATTTTGGGGATTAATAAATTTGCCAATCAAAAAATTACCAACAAATTATTTGCACCATCCAAAGCAGTTTATTACAACTTCATCTACACACAAAAATCCCGTGATCCACAAACACCTTGTACGTCATTATATACTATACCTATACTGGAAACTACAATCTGATACATGCTTTTTTGTTGAAAACTAAGCACAAACAAATATCAAAAAATATTCGTTAAATCATCAATTATTTTATTAATACAAATTAACTCACAATTAACTCATTATTAAAATATTTTTTGATTCATATTTTAAAAAAAAAAAATTCAATATTAATTATTTCAACTTCCTTAACCCAATAACCTCTAATTTATTTCAAATTATTTTATAACACTATACTTCTACCGGACTAAAACAAAAAAAATAAAACAAATAGTTTTAATAACGCTCAATTATTATTATTTTTTGATTATTTCATATACATATATATACTAATTAATATGTAAAAAATGATTTTTCGTTTAAATATTGAATTTATTAAAAGTAATTTAAAATTAAATCAAAAACAACAAAAAAAATACATATATATTTTTTATCATATCAATTCAAACTCAATGAACTGAAATCCTTTAAACAATAAAAAAAAAAAAAAAAAAAGTAAACAAAAAAAGATTCAACTATATTTTACCTTGAGTGCTATTGAAAACAGTGTACCTGATATGCATGTAAAAACTGAATAATTAAATTACAACATTTTAACGAAACAATGTAATACTTATTATATTATGGTGATTCTATTTGAAAATACCCACCTATCGTTACCTGACAATTATTTTTAATTTTATAAACTTAGGTACTGTTTATGTAATTTTTCAATATTATTTTAATAGCATTATGAAATTATTTTCTAATTATAATTTAATTTAATAGCGTTATAGGAAATAAAATTTTATGTTATGAATGGAACAAAAAAAAAAAAAAAAATAAAACAATAAAAAAAAACATGGTAAACAAAGCAGACAATAAAGAATTTTTTCATAGACATGAACCTTTTATTATAACAAATACGTGTTAGGTTTGATTTTTTTATTTCTATGGTTAATCATAATAGGTATAGCTATTTAGAGAAAAATAAAATGTACGAACGGTAACCTATGATTTTAGGTCATACATCATACCTTTTTACTCTATACCAGGAAGAAATCTTGTGTTTTGGGATTGCATTAATTGGGCACATACCCCAATGACAAAATTTCAATACCTAAGTTGTTTAGACAAAGTCAAAACCAATACTTCATTTTTGTCCTGACTTTGAAAAAGGGATTATTTATTTTTTTTTGTATCCAAACAGTGGCTACTACTCTGTAAAAGGTACTACTTAATTTTGATTTTTGTGTTCAACAGCGACTGCGAAAAATATTTGCGAATATAAAAATTAATTAAGGTTAAAATTTTAGAGGAGGCCTATTTTTACCAATCATTCGTTCAGCTGTCTACTGCTAAGAAATCTAACCTAATTAATATATTTTAATCTTACTAACTCGTATTAAAATTGCTGAGAATTTTAATTTTTGCAACGTTTTCTTTCCCGATTTTGTTTTTGAAGAAAACTAATCTTTAGGAATTTATTCGTAGGGGCTTTGTCTTACTAGCTAGATGGAATGAGCAAAAACTTAAAAAAAAAATACAAAAATAACAAGCATAATACAATCAGAAAAAGCAGAATTTTTGTCCATATTGAAGAATAGTAGATAATACTAGCTATACAACTATTATGTATAGAGACATAATATGTATAGAGGTTATAAAGGGTTTTCCAATAGTGATGATACAATTTGATATAGCTGAACTGGCAACACTGCATATTATTTTTTGACATTTATTATGTCATTTGTGTTCAGTGGTCAACATTTAATCATGGAAAGATAAACTCTTGAATAACGTTTAGAAATTGTTAACTTGAAAATGATGAACATTTTTATCGAAAAATTTTATTCTCTGATCAAAGCTCATTTTTGTTTAAATAGTTATGTAAATAAATATAATATTGCAGAATTTGGAGTGCTGAAAATTTACACAAAACTGCTCAAGCACCATTACATCCAAATAAAGTCACTGTATGGTGTGCAATTCATGATGGTGGAGGGATTGGACTAAAACCCTCATTGGAGACCGATACAAAACAATGTTAAATCATTTTTTTTCCTGCTTTTGTTGAGTATAATCTGTATAGGATATGTGGTTTAACAGGACGATGCCACATTAATAATCGATTTATTGAAAACAAAATTTTTTGATAAAATTATCTCAAGAAATGGTCGAGTTATTTATCCTCCCACGTCTCGGGATTTCTTTCTTTGGAGATATGTTGTGTCACAATTTTATGCTGATAATCCAAAAACAACAATTGAGCAATTAAAAATCAACATTTAACATGCTTTTGATTAAATACGGTCAAATTTATGTAAAAAAGTGATGGAAAATTGGATTGTCAGAATGCAGTACGTACAGAGTAGTTGTGGTGGCCATTTGAAATATAATGGCATAATGTAACCTTTCAAAAAAAAAATTCTGTCTCACTGAATAATTTATATGTTTTTTTTTTAATTTTTAAATTGTATCATCCCTATTGGAAAACCCTTTATTAGAAATGTATTTGTTATAGTGGCTTAAAAATTTTTGAAATCAAATTCATTGGAGAGTGGTATTTTCCCGGAGAAATGAAAAGAGTCCGTAATTATTCCAGTACCAAAAATTAAAAACTCTAAACGATGTGAAGATATCCAATCAATATGATGTCTCTACATCAGAAACTGTTGGAAAAGGTTGTCTATGAACAACTAGAGAAATGTGTTGAAACAAACAATATTATCGCAATGGAGCAGTCAGGCTTTCGAAAAGGATATGCATGCGAAACTAAATTAAACTGTGTGACATTTGTATGGAAAAAACTGGCTGATGCAGGAAATTCCGTCATAGCAGTATTTTTAGATCTAAACCGTGCATTTGAGACACTATATAATATGGGATCAAAAACAACGAGCTAAATTGCTTTAAAACATATTTAGTAGGAAGAAAGCAGATTACCAAAGTTAACAATGTTATCTAGTCAGAGATATATTAAATTAGGTGTTCCACAGGGATCAGTATTGTGAGTTATAATGTTTCAGTTATATATTAATGATATTGGGAATATTCTTAAATTTTGCCATATAGTCATGTTCGCCGCGATGATTGTCTGGTATATATTAGTGGCAGAAATTTTGCAGGCATAGTTCGAAATCTAAACACAGACCTGCAAAATATACATAACTGGCTTTGTATGAACAAGCTAAAGCTCAATGTCACAAAAACAAAGTGTATGCATATTAATATTAGATATGCAGCCTCTACTGTTCCTGCTGTTTATATTAATAATAAGATTATTGAACCTGTTACGAGTATTAAGTATTTAGGTGTTATAATAGATAATAAACTAAATTTTCGTGAACACTTAGACTACGTATGCGGAAAAATTAACAAAAAAAATGGCTTTCTACGTCGAATTCGAAGCAATCTTTCTTTTGCAACAGTGAAAATGGTGTATAATACGATTATTTTACCTCATGTCGATTATTCTGCAACAGTCATGTTTTCGGGGTCATCAGAATACCTGAACATGATATGCAAAAGCTGCAAAACAAAGGGATGAGAATATTGCTAAAATGTAGTAATAGATCAAGAATTGAATCTATGCTTCAAACACTAAATTGGATGAGCATAAATCAAAGAATACATTTTAAGGTTTTAATTTTTGTTTTTAAGTTGAAGTACTTACAGCTCGTTAGTGAATGCGAGCCGTATAATCTGAGAGGAGGAGAAAGCTTTAGATTCGCACGATTCAACAGAACATCAGGTCAAAACCAATTACTGTATAAAGAATTGCAGTTGTTTAACTCACTGCCGAATGAGATAAAATGTATCAGGAACATCAATCGATTCAAAAATACTATTTCAAAGTATGTTATAGTAAATTTTTAGAATATTAATTTTAAAGTTATTTTGTTTTTATTATGCTGATAAAATTTAATTGATATTATTTGATTATTAGATTTTTGATGCATTGAATTAATTGAATTGAATTTACTTAAATTAGTATTAAATTATTGTTAATGTTAATTATATCAAGTTTTATACAAAACTAATAAAAAAAAAAAAAAAAAAAATTTAATTAGAATTCGTATATTAAACAAATTAGCAAATACTCCACATTATCTTTAATATTATTACAAACACCAACTTATCTCCATAACATACATTTAAAAATTAAAATTCATTCTATTCATAACATTCTAATCTCTTTTTTTTATACCATCTTCTTAAATCTGTAATTGTGTAGTAAATTTAATATGAACATTAACCTTATTAGAATAAAATAATCCCGTAGTTAAACAAATACAACATATGAGATTTATTCTAACTACATTAATTTAAATTGCAACAAAATATGAATCACGTGATTATATTAAAACAGAACTTTAACCTAACATTATAGTGATAACAAAAATTTACTAACCCTACAAGGAGGTATATTACGTGTGCACGTTACAAAAAGATACTAACACGTATGTGACTTGCATATAAACAAAATTAAAAAGAGTAAAACAAAAACAAATATTTTTACCACATTTTTATTTTTTTTAAGCTTCTCTCGCCATTAATATTACATACATTTTTTCTTATTATCATATATACAGTTATATTGGTTTTTGATAACAGTTACGTGGCGGCGCAAATATAATATACTAATATTTGACGACGTGATTATATTGATTGATTTTGATTTAATTTTTTATTTTAATTTATTTTTGTTTTCAGTGTGCGTCCTTGTCAGAGGTTTTATTATATGTATTTAAAGTTCTCAAAAAAAAAAAAAAAACAATAGACCCCATTATTAAACGACGTAAAAACAAAAACGATTTTGTTAACAAAAAGTTTGTGCAATTTATTAAAAAAAATTGATTTTGAACGTGTCTATCAATTGGGAGGGAAATAATATAATAGGTAATTTATAGTAAATGACAGGTAATTTAACTTAAATTGAAATTTAAGGTAAAACAACAACAAAAAATAACAAAAAAATTAAACGATTTTAATAATTTTAAAAATTATAGCGAATTTTAAGAGTAACAAATTATAAAAATGGTATTGTACTAATGAATTTAGCTTTAGGTTCTAAAATTTAAAAGCAAAAAACTAAATTTGTCAACCTTGATTTAAGCAAAGTTTTGCAAATTATTTAAATGGCTTGCAGATTAATTTTATAAAAATAATTTTCAAATATGGACGTAATTTTTAGCTAACAAAAAAAATTATTGTAATTTGGAATTTAAAAATTATTTTTTTTTTTTGATGAAATTTGTATGCATTTGATTTATAGATGAGAATTATTCAAAACTGAAATCCAGATTTTCTAATTACTTCGATTTTAATTTAAATGTTTCAAACATTTACAGTAATGGAAAAAATGTAATGAAGTTAGTTTTGAAGATAAATAATTAAAAGTAAAATTTCAAAAAATGTTTTATTGTCTGAATGCGACTAGCTGTATGGAAATTTTTGATTTGGTTTATTTTAACATTTTTGAATAGTAAATTTTACACCGAATAAGCGATATACTCAATACCGCACCTGTACAATATAATCTCCCTGTCAACGAAAAATTGAAACAATGCGGAAACATCATCACGATGGTTGCTGCACATACCGTGGGGCTTGAAACACCTTACGTGAAGAACTCATGGTAGGATGGTGAATGTTTAGCAAAGACGGTAGAGAAAAATGAAGCTTACAGGAAAGTGGTGCAACGTAAGACAAAAGCAGCTCAAGAAAAGAAAAGAAGAGACCAGAATAAAATAATAAAAACGTTTATTCAAAAAGTCTCAACTTTTAAATATACAATTAAACCGAGACAAAGGCGAAGTACGGAAGTTTTATAAAAAATCCAAGCAGTTTGCAGCTGGTTTTAACTCCCGTATACACGCGGTGGGGAATGATTCGGGAAATTTGATAAACGATACGCAAGGAATATTAGAGACATGGAAATAGCATTTTAACAAACACAGAGTCAACTCCGAAGATACAAATACACCCATTTTTGCAGAAGTGCAAGCTATAGAAAAACAAAATTGCTGGACAAGATAGCCTTCCAACTGATTTTTTTAAAGCAGGAGGTAAAGTGATGATTGAATTCATACACCAAATCATTAAACAAATCTGGATCGAAGAGAACATGAGCCTGATGACTGGAGTTTAAGTTCAATATCTCTTATGGATTCAAAAAGAGCAATTCCATGTCCTGTGCCAACTATAGAACAATATCGAATATATTAAACGTTGCGTATAAGATCCTGTTCAACATTCTGTACGAACAATTGAAGTCCCACTGTAACGCTGTGATAGGAGCATATAAGTGCCACTTTCATCTTGGTAAATCAAGCACCGACCAGGTGTTGTTGGTCTGCATTATCATGCTCTTTCTGCATTAATATGCATTAATAATATCTGCATTAATAATATCTGCATTAATAATAGTGTTTGTGAATTACTAATATCTGCATTAATATGCAGATCCTAAAGAAGGCCCTCAAATTGCAAATCGATACGCACCACCTTTTTATTGATTTTAAATCTGCGACCGCCAAGCAGGTGTTCACATTAAGGCAGATACTAAAGAAGGCCCTCAAATTTCGAATCGATACACACCATCTTTTTATCGATTTTAAATCAATCTGTATATGACAGCATACATCGAACTTTGCTTTACGAAGCAATGTCGGAATTTGGTTTCCCAGGCAAGCTTTTGGCAAAAATGACTTTGGTAAGCATCTGTAGTAACCGACAAAAATAAAAGTGGTTAATGAGTTAGGCTGTGTATTGTATATAGTAAAGTATTATAATTGTAAATTACATTGTCTGACAGCTCTCTAATTTAATGTAACACACTGATGACAACTAACAGTCTCGCACTAAACTTTACCTAATACCTAATAAACACGCATATCAAATAAATATATATAGATATATATAGCCACACCGAGATATAATACTCAGAACCTGCATGGGTCTGTTGGCGGCCACCTAAGCAATTATATAAATACTATCTATGTGTACGTCAAATAGATTATATACAATTCCAATTTTAAAATTAAGTCTAGTTAACATCTATTCTATTCGAGTCCTCAAAATTGAAATTTTCTTAATAAATTATGGTTTACATTTTATCGTAACAAATCTTTACATGCATTTTAGTTATACCTACGTAAGTTCAATTTTTTAAATGAAAAAAACAAAACAAAACAAAATAAAATATAATAATAATGTTAAATAAAAACCACAATATGTAAAATAACAAATAATTTTCCAAATTTGTATTTAGGTTTTTGGATTTTTTGTTTTTTTTTTTTTTTTTTGAAAATCATGACTAAATCAAATAAAAAAATTCATGCATAAAATTTTCATCACCATTTTCCAAAAAGAAACAAAATAAATATTTTTTCGTTGTCAACCATTTGCGAATTGAATTGAATTATTTAAAAAATCCAAATACATATATTACAATTTTCATTCTCAGAGATTCATAAACTATGAAAATTTAGTTACATATTGTTGTTGAAGATATTGAAATTTCTTGTTTTTTTTTTTTTTTTTTTTTTTTTAAATTACATTACCACTATTCATATCCATTTTTCATAACCAAATTTCAAATTCACATACAATTTAGATTTTCAATTTTTTTTTTTTTTTTATAAGATTTTAAAGATATGTGGTAATGCTCATATATACAAAATGATAGTGCAACAACTGCTTTTATTTTTATTGTACATCTCTTTTTTCTTTTCTTAATCTTAGTGGCAACTATGGTTATTCAAGTGTAACTGATATACTCCCAATGCTGCACAGAGATGATTATCGAAATAAATGTTAATGGGTTCGCTTAAGAAACGAATGAACTGAAAACAGTTTAATATGCGATTAGAAAATGTAAAAAATATATAATCTATAATGCAAATTTATACCAGGAGGATGATCTTGTAAATCTATAGAAGCTTATATTATGGATTTCGATAAAGTAATGTCTTATGTGCAAATCAAAGAGATGTGTTTGAACATATTTCTACAAATTATAACAATCTAAAATCAAAATTTTACACTATTGAAATTCAAAAAATTATTTAATTATCTTATGGAAGCATGTAGAAGTAGAAACATTATTCCAACCCTAAACGAAGACGAACTTTAGTTGTCAATGATTTCTTCAAGGAGTACACCTCCGCTGCCTATCCTGTGGTCTCATGTAGTGAATGACCTGCTATATATAAACTCATAGAAGCATAAGGCTACACTGAAGATGTACCTATTCTTATCAAAGGCAAATTCGAGTCTACAGTGTCTACAGTGACTTTAGATAACATTAATAGCAGCATGCTATATCCTACAACTCATATTCATTCATTTTAAATCACTCAATATACTGACCTGTTGTTTACATTACAGTAAAAAATGTTTAAACTATACTAATATACATATTTATTCAATATTTTAAACATTTTTTTGTCCGTACCGTAATGTACCAGTACCAGTAATCATCTCTGCAAAAGTTAATATCTATCTAATACCAGTAGTGTATAGAATAAAATCTAAATAACTGGCATAAGTAACTGACACTGATTTTTTTTTTTCACAAATATCTGCAAAAATTGAAAATTTGACTCTATGATGACTTCCAAAAAAAAAAAAAAAAAAAAACAACATAACAAAAAAAAAAATAAAATTCTAGTTGCCAAATACAGTAACTTGGTTTTCTGTGTTCAGAGAGCTTTTAATATTTTGATTTTATAGCCGATATCTTTTTTGTATTAACAAGAAAATGTATATTTTGGTTTATGCATCAAAGACTATTGGAATTTATATATATATATATATATATATTGTTCGTATATATACTTACATGTTATAATATATCTTGCTGTTGCTATTGTTCTTGTTATGGTCCATTATGTAAATTAAATAACAAAGAAATAAGAAAAATCCCAATTGAGTTGCAAACTCAATTCAAGAAAATAAAATTATTTTTTTTTTTTTTTTTAGTATTTTGTCTGATTCAAGTAACATCACATCACTTCTTAGACTATAATATTATCTAGATTATAAAAATTGTAAATAAAACTACAGGAATGTTAAGAGATTTTCCAATTGAAAATTAGAATTCGGGTCTTCTTATATTGTACAAAAAAATAAATTTTTTTAATAAATTTACCAGAATTAAGATGTATGGTGGTAGGTCTAGTTAGTGGGACTGAAGTATATGAGTATTGAACAATACTTATATGTATAAATATAAGTACATGTTGAAATATTTTTTTGTAATTAAAGCTAGTTAATACTACAATACTAATAATACTATAATAATATAATAATTAAAGCTAGTTTTAGTTAATACTGTGTTGTCCACATTTTCTGAAAATCTAAGACCATTTTTTAATCTAAATACGATATAAAAGTTTACAATCGAATAAAAATTGTATAATTAAATTTAATGTGATCCTGCAATTGTAATTAATTCCATCTAATTTCATCAAAGACGAATATATAACAAGAAATGAAATTGGCTTAATAAAATATTGAAAATATAAATATTTTTATCAATGCATTACCTTTACACAATGTTATAGATAGTCTGCTATTGTCTAAATAAATCAAAATTGAATTCATGTATAATTTTAAAAAGCGAAGCTATTAAATTAAATGAATAAAGCTATATTTACAACATTTCCTACATACTACATTTATACGTAGATTAAATAGATAAGATTGATATCCCCAAATTAACATATTAATGCAATTAAATATCCGAGTCCTAAAAAATACCTAATCTAACATTCATACTCAGAACATTTTACAGCTATGTTCAGGCTAGCTCCTATTGTTCGGGAAACATTGTTCTCAAATGGTCTAGTATTAGTAAGTTACTAAATTAAATGAATAGGACTGCAGTTATAGCGATACGTAGATTAGTTTAGATTAAATTATATTTAAATAAAAGGGGCTTGTAATATGAAACACCACAGTTGTATATGACCTTATTGTGATTACCCATATTAAACCAATTAAACATCTGACTTTTTAAGGATGCCTGATTTAAAGATCATACTCAGGATATTTTCCAGCGGTGTTCTGGCTAGCTCCCATTGCTTGGTGGACCCTACTAGTGAGGTCTTCGCATTCACAGAACAGATAATCTATATGTTATTCTTCTACTTCACATATTGTGCACAAGCTGTTTTCCGTTAGGTCTACTTTATCAAAATATATCATTACTAGACATTGACCAGTTAAATGGTCAGTAAATATGAAAAGAAATTTGTTTACGTATTTAATTTACGTATTGCTATAACTAAATGTAATTGCAGAAAATAAAAATAAAAGCAATTTCTTATTACAAATACGTTGTGCAAACACAATTTATTTCTATTAACCTTAAGGCTACTTCCATTCCAGGTAATTGTATTTTCAAATCTGAGTAAACAAAAAAAATGAAAATAAGAAAAACTGTCATTTACAATTATTATATTTTATTTTTTACAAGTGGTCTATTGGTTTTTACTTTCTTAAAATTCATTGCCAGATTCAATTTTTTAAAGTATTGGTCCTCAATGATTCTAAATTGGTTTGATATTTATGTTTATAAGTATATAAAAATATTTAAATCACCTAGAATAATGATTTATAATGTATTAAAAGGACATTTAAATAAGCTTTGAAAATAGCTTACTTTGATTTTATCTATATAATACATACGCATATATAAAACTAATCAATATAAATAAAATTTGAAGACTCATAATGGGCTAATAATAGAATCACATCATCCATTATACAACATTTTGTTCATCTCAATTACATGTTTTTCTTGTTCTATGACACCCATCAGTACATTCAGTTTTAATTCAATCGATTAATATTGTCATATTGCATCATTCTACAAGATAAATTCATACTATCTATACTCATATATATATAATTTTATATTTATTCAACAATCACTTTAAGAATATTTTTTCTAATATAAAGTAATAAAAATTATTGAGAGAATTCTTTAATATTAAATTGTACATTAAAAATATACAAATTTATTTTTGTTTTTAATATCACAAAACCAAATACAACATGAAGATGCATTATATGAATGTTAGAGATGTTGAACACAACATACAGCATTCATAATGCAACACTCTATATATGTATATACCAAACCAATACATTTCTTATTACAAATATTAGATCAGATCAAGAATAATAAATTATTAAAAGGAAACCTCACATCATTTTCATATACTGCATATTATATTATGTATATATGGATCTAAATACATCTCAATTTCTTTAACAAGCATGAAAAAAAATTCTTAAAAGTTATCAGCCTGATCCTAAATTCAACCAACACATTATATTCATCTTCTATATTATGTATATTTTATCAACCGATTCATTTTATTTTGGATAAATAATTCTTGATATGATTCTAAGCCATTATTACATAAGTGTACTCCTTTTATTTCTGTTCTCAATACACTTTTTAATTTATTTCAATATGTATGTACCAATATAATATTACTATCAAAGAGTAGTGTAGTAACCACATACCAAAGCATTTACCAATGAATTTTTTCCAAAGAATTTTTATTGTGTACTATTTATTTTATTTTGTTCTTGTTGTTTTTTTTTTTTTTTTTTTTTTTGAGAAAAATAAACAAATGAAAATTATGTAAAATTGTGTTTACAATGAATGTGTTTGTGATGTCTATTTTAAAATATATATTATATATATATACATATAATAGTTATAAATTAAAATTTACTTTACATTATATTATGTTCATAGATCTTAACAACATACATACGCACATACGTCGTACATATAAATTAACGTAAATTTAGGACATTATTTTACATTATGTTATAACGAAAAATAAAAAAAAAAAATAACAAAAATATTTTTTTTCTCTTTTTAACAAATTAAACGAAAATTATATGTGTACAGAAAATACAGGATAATATAACATGAGAAAATAGAAAATAATAACATAAATTGTATTTCTATTTTAAAAAAAAAAAAGAAAATTTTTATTATATTTTCTCAAGAATTGAAAACATTTGTAAATTATTTTTAATTTTAAAATGGAAATTGAGCTTTATTTAAAAAAAAAATATTATCTGATCTGCTCTGAAATGAGAGCAGAGTTTTAGGTGCCTATTATGTATTTCGATCGGTTTTGATCGAATCGTTCATCGTTATCGTAAGAATTATTCGATTGAAATTCTGAACGTCATTATGTATTTCGATGAAAATTTTATCGAAAGTGCGTAAAAGTGCTGCCAGTGTTAAATTGATATTTTCGATGAAAATAATATATGTTTGAATATTTAAATGTCAAATTCAAATTATTTTGTTAAAAAAAGAACGCCAAACGATTTTTTTTAAAAATAAATAAGTGAGAAGTGAAAAAAAGTTAAAGTTAATAGAGAAAATGATTTCAGCAGAACTATATTTTACAAGTTCTGATAGTGATGAAGAGCAAAATCAAAATCGAATTGCAGAACTAAAAAATAAGCGGAGATATATTCAGGATTATTTTAATCCACTGGATTTGGAAGAATATAGGTATTTATATATAATTTGGTATAAAATATTTTAAATTACTAAAATTTTATTCTAGTTTTATCCAAAATTTTCGATTGAGTAAGATTGCTTTTACGGATTTATTGGAAGAACTAGGGCAAAAATTAAAGCAGCCAATAAGGAATACATCAATCCCAAACATTATTAAATTGGCTAGTGTGTTGAGATTCTGTGCCCATGGTTCATACCAAGGAAGCGTTGTAAACGATTTTCATGTCGGCCTAGCACAACCAACTTTTTCTGTTGTGCTTAAGGAAGTTTTAAATGTTTTCGCTGTTGACTTATGTCCAAAATGGATCAAATTCCATTACACTCCAGAAGAAAAAAGTCGGGCAAAACGTCATTTTAATGATAAAAGTGGAATTCCTAGAATAATTGGAGCAGTAGATGGTACTCATATTAAAATTAGGGCACCAAAGCAAAACCATTTGTATTATAACAGAAAGGGATTTTTCAGTATTAATGCAATGCTGGTAAGTTTGTATATTATTTTAGTTGTTTACGTTATTGTAATAGTTGTTTTTTTTTAGATTTGTGATCATAATCAAGTAATCCGTTTTGTGAGCGCAAGATATCCCGGTGCCACGCATGATTCCTTAATATGGAACATGTCTAATTTAAAGGATTTACTAGAAAAAAATGATCTAGATGGGGAAAGAAATACATGGCTTCTAGGTCGATTTTTATTGTAATTATAATTTTATCTATTTTATAATTTTTATTTTAACTTTCAGGTGACGCAGGCTACCCTCTGGCTCCTTATTTAATAACACCATTTCGTAATGTGGAACAAAATTCTCAAGAAGCTCGCTTCAATAAAAATCATTCTCAAGCCAGGATTATAATTGAAAGAACAATCGGTGTACTAAAAAATAGATTTAAGTGCTTAATTGGAGCTAGAGAACTGCATTATAGTCCTGATAAAGCAACACGAATAATAAACATGTGTGTTGCTTTACACAACATTTGTATGAAATACAAAGTTAATTTCGATGAAGAGTAGTTTTGAAGAGGACGATTCATCTATTAACGAAAATGAAAGTTCCGGAAATGATAATCCACATTTTTAACCACACAGTTTTAATATGTCCTTTTTTAAATAATAAGATTTTTTTTTAATTTCGTAGAATTCATCAACGCGTTTCACAATCTTATTACTAACTTCTATTAGTTCTTTGAAGTTTTCTTCTTGTGCATTTATTTGATTTTGTAATAGAGTTATTTTTGAAGATTTTTGGTGATCTCTTGATATATTTTTTTTTCTTAATATCGGTGTTTGGCCTGTATTTATAGTTAAGTCTGGCACAAGCATATGATTTATAGAAGTAGCCGAGATATTTTCTTCTATTAATGGCATAACAGGACTTATTACTGATGTCATAATAGGGCTTATTATTCGGGGTATTTCACTTATTACCGGAATGTTTCTGTTCGGCGATGTAGGAAATAGAAATTCTTCTCGAAAGCTCTCTGGATGATCATCTGGCAATCCATAATCCCTTTCCGGTGGATTTAAGTTTACGTTTAAATTTAATATGTCCAATACATCATTTTCAATAGGTGTTAAGAATTTCAGAGAACTGGGTCCTCCACCAGTCGCTTTAAATTCTTTTTTGTTGTGCATTATTTTTTTCTTTGTGTTGAATTTTAAATCCGTCCATACCTACAAAAAAGTTTTTGTTGAATTTATTTATTTTGTTTTTTTTATTTGTTTAATAAAATTCCTTACCTTTTGCCACTTTTCTGAAGTTTTTGTTGGAGGACCTAAACCATTCAGATCTTTTGTATAGTCTTCCCATTTTCGCTTTAATTCCTCTTTTTCATAGGTTCCTTTTACAAAATTAGTATGACTTCTCATTATTTCAACTAATTTTTTATATTTTGCCACTTATTCGTAACTTGCCTTTTATCCCTATAAAAATTACTTGAAATATAAAATAATTATCAATAATAAAGTAATTAAAATACTTACATTTTAACTTTTAAATTTATTTTTATTCACAAAAAATATCCCAATCACAAATTTCACCAAGCGTCACTTTATTTTTTTATCCGTTTAATTCAAAATTAAAATAATTTGTACAAAATCGCTCTTTCGATATCTCTTTCGTGGTAAAATTTTACATCAATAAATTTTAACGATTTCGTCGACAATTTCTGAACGATATCGAAATACATAATGGCAATTTTGCATTTTGACAGTTCGTTCGATCAAATCGTAATCGTTATCGAAATACATAATAGGCACCTTAGTATAGTGTCAGAGATAAAATTTATTACTCTAATACTTAACTTCTTTAGTTAAACAAATATCCTTTAGAATCCATAAAATTTGGAATTTTCCAATAATACAAATTTTTTTTTTAATGTTTGTATTTTAGTGTTTGAAGAAGAAAAAATAGTACACAAAATGCTCCTGACTCAATAATATTGTTTATATTGACTGATGGGCGGGATTCAAATGATGTGTACAAAAGCTTTGTTGCCGACTAAGAAATAATTCTTTACAACAGTAGTTAGATGATATTAAAATTAATTAAAAATTGAAGAATACAGGATTTTTCTGGCTCACTAATCTTTTTCATATTAGCTGATAGGCAGCGAATGGTATATAAACTACGCAGTCTACAACCTTTTGTAAATTAAATATTAGCTGGTTTTAAATGTAAGTATAGAGTGGTGGCTTCCTTTCAATAATTTATTATTCTTGATCTGATCTAATATTTGTAGTAAGAAGTGGCTCAAGTCACTCAATTCCAACTGTCAAACTGTATTTGCTCTATGCTCCGGTCCCGCCATTAAAAAGTGTTTTTTTTTTTGCATTTGAAATTAAAAAATAATCGAGAAAAATCTGTGCTTAAAAATATAATCGGAGTGTAAATTTTTAAAAATTAATTCAGGATATTTTAATAAAGTTTTCTTCACTTATTATTGATATTTAATAAATAGCAAAGAAAAAACAAAGAAATTAAAATAAAACGGTAAGCAAAATGGCACAAGAAGATATTCCAACATTTAAATATGTTTTGGTTGGTGATGGTGGTACTGGAAAAACTACATTTGTAAAACGACATATGACCGGTGAATTTGAAAAGGAATATGTCGCCACTTTGGGAGTTGAAGTGCATCCACTAGTTTTTCATACTAACAGAGGACCTATTAGATTTAACGTTTGGGATACGGCAGGTCAAGAAAAATTCGGTGGATTGCGCGACGGCTATTATATTTAAGGACAATGCGCAATTATTATGTTTGATGTTACATCAAGAGTAACATATAAAAACGTACCTAATTGGCATAGAGATATTCAGTACGAGTTTACGAAAGCATTCCTATCGTTTTATGCGGTAACAAAGTTGATAATATCAAAGATAGGAAAGTTAAAGCCAAGATCATTGTATTCCACAGAAAGAAGAATTGGCAATATTATGATATATCAGAAACATCTAATTACAATTTTGAAAAACCATTTTTATGGTTAGCAAGAAAATTAGTTGGTGATCCTAACTTAGAGTTCGTCGCTATGCCTGCTCTTCTACCTCCAGAAGTTAAAATTGATAAAGAATGGCAAATTCAAATTGAAAAGGATCAGAAGAGATCAAATTGAGAAGCTCAGGAAACTGCTTTACCAGAAGAAGATGAAGATTTGTAAAGTTTGGGTATGTGTGTTTACTTTTTAATTGAATAAAAGTGTTCTCACAAGTATTACTCTACTATATAATTTCATGTGACATTAATTTAAGTAATATTAATCTATAGGATATGTTAAAATACACGTGTTTGGCTAATTTATCATTTTGGTAATTATAAAAATTGAAAATAAAGAATAAAAACGTGAAAGTAAAAACGTGAAAGTAAAGTGTATTGGTTTAGTATACATTGAGTATCAATTTCAGAACAGTGTTATTGTTTATCACAAGCCACGGTCAATCATAAAATAACTGTTTTAGATTGATGAGTGAAGCACAAGGAAGCGCAAAGAAATGTAGTATTTTAACATTTCACAAAATCCCTATTTAAAATTTCACTTCTTCAAAATATCCTTTTTTCGAAATATCGACGTTTTAATTCCAGAATATTTTATTTAATTATATTTATGCGTAGCCGCTTTAGATACAAAAAAGGGGATATCTGCTTTTTTCAGAATTTTTATATTATTTAAAAAAAGCAAGATTTGGAAAAGCGATATTTTGCACAGCAATTAATTTTGATCAAGCGACATTTTGAAAAGGGAGATTTCAAAGCCGACCCTAAATACAAAGATATGAAAATTCTGCTGTTTTTTAATGGTAGGTGTTCTATGTAGGTAGATCTATTGTTATTTCCCGGTTTGATTGCTTAAAAATGCAGACCTTATATCCTTGACGAATGCTATTACTGTGATGATGCCAGTTTAAGGTGCCTATTACACATCATTATTTTCAATTTCGAAACATATATGAATATTAAAAATATAATTTTTGGGGGAATGTTTTTAACTTCAATTTAAATTGAATTTTTAAAGTAAATGTTGGGTATAAAAAACAACAAATTATTTTTTTGCACATTTGAATAATATATCAATCGTTTTTTTACAATAATTACTATAATTAATAAAATTAATATAAAAATTATTTCCGCCCTATGCCCCACGGTTGGGGTTGCAGGACAATGATGATGATGATGAATATAAAAATTATTCTTTTTGAATTACATCACAAATTAATATTATAACCTTATCTGAACATTCCGAAAAAATAATATCTTAACATTCCCCAAAAAGCCATTTTTTAATTCCGCTGATTGATGGGATAATTGACAGCATGATTGATGGGAATTTTGCTTGCATGATTGATGATATGATTGATGAGAATAGAACCACCATCAATCATTTCTCATCAATCAACGGTCAATCAACAGTCAATGATTGACAATATGTGGATGAATGATTGATGTGTAATAGGGCCCTAAGAATCAGTAAATGTTGTACACCTAAAACTATTTATGTTCTTATAGATTCCTTATATATTCTGCATACAGTAAGACTGCCACTGTCGATATTAAAATTGGTAATAGATATATAAAGGTTATAACGTCCTAGTTCAAAAATTGACCGCAATAATATTGTGTTCGCCTAACAGATAAGCCTGAGTTTTTGAACTATCGAAAGGGGAAATACAATAGATTTGAAAGCGTCACGTTAGAATACATGTATATATATAAGTATATATACAAATCTGTTGCCAACTAATATGTGATATTTCTCGCACAAATTGTATAGACGATATTAAAATGAATAAAAAATTGTATTTCTACTTACAATCTTTTAGAAATTACGGGGTCTCTAAAATTTGTTGATACGAGTTTTAAAATGACATTTATGTACATACATGAGTCACTTTTAATTTTTTATTCATTTTTCTGTTATTTTATTAAACAGTAGAACAACAAACATGAATGAAAAAAAATGGAGTGCAGGAGCCAGTAATAACAATAACTAAACAAATTTTTAAAATTTAGAAGAACATGATTAAAGTTTTTTTTATCATCATAATTTAACTTCTTATATTATATTAAATATAAAATTTTAATTATTTAAACATAAATTATTTGAATAAATCTCATTTCGATTTTTTAAAATTTACTGATTATAGCGATTGCTAATTATTTAAAAAAAAAAACGTTTTCATGGTCCATTTCTAGGTGAAGTAACCATTTGATTATATATAGATGAAGCTAATCAAATATTATGAGCTAATCAAATATTTTAGAACAAACAATTTAACCCTTTAACAGATGATGTACCTTCTCAGGTAATATATTTTATGCGAAACGAAAAATATTTTTAGTGAAGCTTGTTATAAGCATATTATTTATTTTCATTGCACATATTATAGGGTAATAAAATAATGTAATATCTTTGTCTTTGGATTATAATTTGGTAGCGAAAGGGTTAATAAAACCCAAAGACAAATATATTACATTATTTTATTGCTCTATGTGCAATGAACATAATTAATACACTTATAACAAGCTTCGCTGAAAATATTTGTCCTGATAAGGTACTTAAAGGTTAAATTTAATTAAAATACACATAAAAATGTTCAGCCGTACCGGTGAATTCGATCGAATAAAAATCGAGTACTTGTTCGTAAATTTTCAACCGGCGAATTCGATTTAAAAAAATTCTAATATTTTTGATCGACAATTTTCTCATTAAAAATTTTATAAACGAATAACCATTTTTGTTCTTGTGTTTGAAAAAGTGTTTTGTTTAGAAATAAGAAAAATATTTACAAAAAATGTAAATTAAAAATTTGTATTGTTTATTTTATTATTAAGATAATTATTTATTACTAATTTGTGTCGAAATTTAATACAGATAAGAAATTTGAATTGCTTATACACCTGCTAAAAACAATAAATATTTAGCAAATCAATGTTTTAAAAAAGGTAAAGGGTAAATACTGTTAACTGACAAAAAGGGAGGAATGTACTGAAAAGTTAAACAATTTGGACCCTCCAATAAAATACGGAAGTTCATGATAAAAGATAATATAAATTTGGGATTATATAGGATCAAAAGTATGTTCATGTAGATCTTTGTTTTAACTTTAGGTTTGAACTGACTATAATTTAAAAAAAAAAACTTATATTATAATAGAATAAGGATTAGTTAAAATAAAACTGTTGGTAGACTATTCAAGCTAAAATCATTCTAATTGTCTATGTGTTAGTGTTATAATAATGTTGAGTGATTTTTGTTAATTGTTGAATGAGTTTTGTTAATTTTGAGTTTGTGATTTGTTCACATAAAAAGTGTTATTAAACATGAGAAATAGTTTAAATGGATTATTGATGGATTATTTGGTTCAAAATCTTTTATAGACTTGAAATACAACAGGAAAATCAAATAAATCATTCTGTAAAATTCTTACAGAAATTAATAGCAAAGCGTCGTCATTTAAAAAAATGTACCAACTAAAAGAAAAAAAATACGACGTTTTAAAAGAAATTGTAAAAAAAAATGGCTGCAAAGAGAAGAAAAAATGTTTGGTAGAGAAGAAAAGCGAAAACTACAATAAGAAGTTATTAAAATAAAGCAGAAGAAAATTGTGATCAAAGAAAAATTGCTGGAAAAAGAGTGTCATATCTATTTAACTTTACCCGTCAAAAAGCTATAAGTTCATGATTCTAATATAAAGTGATACATTACATTTGTTAATTTGTAAGCTATAAGTTCATGAATCTAATTGTAAGTGATACAGCACATTTTTGTTTAATGAATTTAACTATTTTATTTAATGAAATTATAACCCTATTACTACAAATACCCTATCTATACTATAAATTAAAAAAACAAACTCATATTAATGCGTTTATAATTCTACACCTTAATATTTATTTTATTTTCCTTTTGTTAAATACTATACTTATATTATGTATTTTGATAATTTATTTCTAAAACAGCAATCTAAATTTATTTTTTTAATATGAAATTTGAACTTATTTGACATAAAAGTCATTACATTTCGTTATATTTTTTATTTGATTACATTTTTTGAAATGAGTATAAAATTAGTCTTTCGATCGAATTAATTCACCGTTAAGAATCGAATCGAATCGAGAAATTCGAATAATTTTATATAGAATCGAATTCACCGCTACGGCTGATTATTTCATATGATTTGAAAACAAAATTGTTACACAATAAAATAAAATTAATTTAAATAAAAAATGTTTAATTGTTAAAAAAATATATTTATATTATGAATAAACATATTTCAAGTGCAAAACGAAAAAATCGAGTGTTTTTGTTAAAAATTGTTTGTTTCTATTAATAAAAAAATAGATAGAATAATAATTAACAAAATTATAAATAGTTTAAAAATAAAAATAACCAATTTTAAAAATATATTATAATTAAATAATAAATAATATACTTACAAAATTACTACATCTTCTGGCATATCAGATGGTACATCATGTAATCCTAATCCTTTACATGTCAATGTAATTTGTTCAATATGACCATTACAATGACATTTGAAATTTTTCTCCCATAATTCACAAATTTGTCTTAATGATTTAATTGGTTCAATAACACCATATTCTTTTAATGATTGTTCATATAAACGTGCAGCATCTAATTCTGGATCAGATGATGGTATAACAACTGTTTCACGAAGTTTTGATAAATCAAAATCACTATTAATACTTGAAAATTTACTATTTCTATTATTGTAATTCTTATTATTATTATTATTATAATTATTATTATAATTATTATTTTGATTATAATTATTTTTAATATTACTAAATTTTTTTTCTTCTTTTATTGACAATGTACTACTATCAGCCTTAGACAAAGATAATTGTGAAGATATTGTTGTAGAAATGGGAAAAGCTGAAGTAGACGATGTAGATATAGAAAATGTTGAAGTGGTTGAAGGAATAATTGAAGAAAGTGAATAAGAAGAAGATATTGGAGAAGAATATAAAGAGGAGAATGAATTAGAGGAGGAATAAGGATTTGTAAATAGAGATAGATTTTTATCTTTAACAATATTAATATTTTTATTATTATTATTATTATTATTACTACTATTATTAATATTATTTATATTTGAATTATTATTTAATAATTGATTTGTTGTTTTAATTAGTCTAGTAAATGGTGTTACTGATGTTGTTGTTGTTGTTGTTGTTGCTGTTGTTGTTGCTCTTATAGTTGTATCATTTACATCATGTTTTGTTGTTATTAAAATATTTTCTAATTTTTTTATTGATTGTGTTGTAAATTTTTGAATTGTTGTAACTGTTGTTGCAATTTTATTTGATGATGGTGTTATAAAATTTTCATTAATATTTTTATAATTATTATTTTTATTATCATTATTATTATTATTATCATCATTATTATTTGCATTAATGCCAATTATTAAAATATTATTAATAAATAAGCACATTATCAATACCAAAATCACAGAACCTTTCAATAGAAACCAACTTCTAGTTCGATAGGCACGAGTTTTACGCCCGGCCATTACTTTTTAAACATTTGATTTTGAAATTTTTTTTATTTATTTAATTTTTGTTTTTTTTTTTTTTTTTTGTGTTTTAAAAATACTTTAATTAGAATTAAATTTTTTTTTTTTTTGTTTTAATTTTTTGGCTAAAATTTTTGCACTAATTTTATTTGATTTGTTTTTGTTGTAATTTTTGTAATTTTAAGTGATTTATTTCCAAACATTTAGAATCTGATAGATTTATTGATTTTTAAACAGACATTATTTAATTTTTTTTTTTTTATATGTTGTTGTTTTGTTTTTTGTATCTTATTTAATTATTACCTCATATTTTTCATTTTTAAATAAATATAGGTACATGTTTCATTATAGATTTGAAAAATTTTCTTTTATAACACTTGACTTATTTAAAAATCACATATATATATATATACATATATTTTATAGGTATTATATTATTATATATATATATATTTTATTTTAATATAATATGTATATATTCATATTTTAAATTATTTAGTAAATTGTAATAAATAATGACGGTGACAGTTTCACGTTAATTTTGTGACATTCTTACATGATTTGTTTTTGGTTTTATTTTCTTTTTTTTCGATATTTCATTATTTCACACTTTTATGTTGGTTTAAATATATTTCTTAATTTTTGTTTTTATTTAAAAAAAAAAAAATTTTTTTTTTTTGTTAGTTTTTTGCTAGTTGAAACTCTTATTCATGGTATTTTGCACTGTTGTTGATAAATAATTATTTAGAAACGTGTATGAGACATGCTGTTGTATAGTAAGACATTTACAAAATAAGTTTTGTTATTCTAGGAAAAAATGTGACCTTCTTGAAAATGTGTGTGTTTTTTTTAAAATAATATAATTAAAAATTTGTTTTTATTTTTGTGAGGGAATTTTCTTATTTAAAGTTATCAAAATTTAGGTTGTATCGAATTTCTGAAAGATTTAAAAAAAAATATAAATATAGGTTTTTCACTTCTAATTCAAGTTTTTTCATTTCAAATTCAATATTTGTAAATTTTGTGATTTTTATTTTTAAATTTTTGAAAGAAAAACTAAATATACAAACAAAAATATATTTTTTGAACAAGCAACCTTTAACTAAGTTTTAGCAATTGCAGTAGTCTTGTTAATCTAAAAAATGAATAACACTTCGTCCATAGAATCGAGTCCTTTGATCAGTCCCAATGGACGGAATTATCGACTAATAATATCCTCTGATGATAGCAGTGTAGAAACTACATCTAACTTGGTTGTACGTCGTAGAGGATACCATAGGAAACCATACAGTAAAACTAGTTTAGATAAAAATCAGATCATAATAAAATGCTATGAAGAAGGCAAAAGCATAATTGAGTCAATCAATAAAAATACTGCCATGTCTATAATAAATCGTTACTGCTGCTCATATCATATTACCAAATGTAAGAGGGCAACATGTTTCACTAATAGCAGCTATGAATTTACATGTAATAATATATAGTCAAATAATAGCAAACTCATCTGTTAATTCAAACAATTTTTATTACATTCCTTGATGAGAGTTATTTGTTAAACTGACTGAAGCTAACATAACAGGAGCATGGCTGGTTTTGGACAATTGCACAATACAAAAAACTTTAGAAGTGCGGGAAAAAGTTAGTTCGACAAGTCATACTTTAACTTTTCTTTCTCCATACTCACCGGTGTTCAGTCCAATTGAAAAGGTATTTTAAAAAATAAAATTATCAGCTAGAGATTTTTTGGCGGATCGACAAACTAATATAAATTTAGTAAATGTAATAGAATCATCCGTGGCAATAACTCAGCTGATTGCAAAAATTATTACGTGAATATGGCAATGAAATTACCATTGGCTGTAGTTGGGCAATCATTACATTAATTGTTACATTTAATATACTTATTTAAAGTTTGGTTTCTTTCAAAAATTTAAAAATAAAAATAACAAAATTCACAAATATTGAATTTGAAATGAAAAATATTGAATTTGAAATAAAAAAATTTGAATTTGAAATAAATAAAATTGAATTTGAAATAAATAAAATTGAATTTGAAATAAAAAAAACTTTAATTAGAAGTGAAAAACCTACATATAAATGTAGATTTTAGTGTTTATTTTTATAAAATTATCAATTTCAATCAAATTCACGATTAAAACTATGGTTGAGAAGTTCATCTGGGAAATTGTATTTTGAAAATGCTTACAAATAAAAAATTAGGTAATAATTGCATATTTGATTAGGTACCAATTTTATATTTGTTAGCATTTGCATTCATAATAACTTATATTTAAATCACGGAAATTTTTTACATTTATTTTAGAATTTTATAACACATTGCGTTGCGTTAAATTAAACACAGTAAATATAACACATTGCGTTAATGCCAATTATTAAAATATTATTAATAAATAAGCACATTATCAATTAAAATTTATTACATTTATGTTAGAATTTTATAACACAATACGTTGACTAAAAGTTGAACAAAAAAGTGACAAACAAGATGTGTGTTTTCCGCCTAATACCTCAATATATCCTATACCTCCAATACTAGGAATAAATCTAATTTAAGCCTACGGGTTTGAATTTCAAACCAATTACTTAATATAATTCTATAATTTTTATGACTACCCACATACAAAGCAATAACAGATCTTTCTACATACCACAGTATTAAAAATTGTATCAAAGTACGTTCTGACGATTCCATTAGCGATCCGCTCTACAAAATTAGCTTATTTCGATAGAATAATATTTCAAATTGTTAGTATTAAAGACAAAATTGAAATAAAACAATTGTAAAATCTCTCAGATACTAACATCAAATAGAATAGATATCAAATGGAAGCTTTACATTTTCCTAAAAAAAAATAATAAAAACAAAAGCTATTTTTCAATTTATTTCTATTATTAAACTCCATTTTAATTATAAAATTCACTGCAATACTCTCAATAAACAAACATTAACAATATATTTTGTTTAACTATACTTCCCTTTAATCTCGTAAAATTTATAAAAATAACGAAGCTTATAAAATAATTTAAAAATAAGGAAAAAAAAACAATAACAAAAACAAAACAAAAATAAAATAAAAAAAAAAATTTTCCTCTTAATTAAACTTTTCTCATTTGTTTTTTTGTTTTTAATAAAATTTCACTCTCTCCAATATAATAATTTTGTTCAAGTACGTGACTTTTTGATCTTGGACAAAAAAAATAAAAATACTGAAAAAATCCTCATTCAGTTTTCCACTATAAATCCTATAAAATATCCATAATAAATAAAAGTAAAAACAAATTCAATAAATTTATAACGGAATATTAAAGTATGATTCGTACCGTAAGTAATACAAAATATTTAACAATTTTTAAATTAACTGTTTATTTTTATTAAACAAAAACAAAAAATACATTTTGGGTACCTACCTACAATGGAGAAATAAAATTAGTCGAATTGCATTTCTACTATATATACACATTTACTTGTTGTATTTTATGTGGATAAGCTAAGTTACCACTACTTGATTACTACATATATACTCTCCCAGTAACCCATTTATATTCTCCTACATATAATACAAATGCAATAAAGAAATTTTATTATATATCTACTATAGTATATGTACCTATATTTTATTTTTAAGCTATAAAATATTGTGCAAAAAAATAACAACAATTTATTTTATTAAATCGCCAAATATAAAATAAAAAATCCGTTAAGTTATCACACACGTTTTCAATTCCAATAATCTCTTTTTTTATTTCGCTCATTCACTTCAATACTCTCTCTGTTGTATATAAAATTACATTTACATTGTATATATTCTGTAAAAAAATATTTAAAGAACTTCAAAAACTTGTGAATTAAAATTGAAAAACAACAAAAACCACAATGAAATAAAAAATACCGCAATAATTTAAAAATTAAGTAGATATTGAACCGTTAAATACTCAAAATTGTTGGTTTTAAAAAAATAAAAAATAAAAGTAAAAACAAAAACAAAAGAGTGTTAAAAGTTTTCAATATAAAATTGAAAACAAAATTGTTAATGCAAAGTATAGAAAGAGAGGTAGAGATATGGTATAGAGAGTGGGAAAAGAGAAAATAATATTTGAATGTAAGTTTGTAAGTTTACTAAAATTTACTGTTACTATTCTGTTTAGCAATTTATCCAATATTATTTTTGATATAAATTTTAAATAACCCCACTTTAAATTATATTTTTGCTATAAATGTCAAATTGAAAGTTTGTGGTCTGTTGTTGAAATTTGTAGTTTTAATGTTTATCGTTTTTCACATAAATTGTTATAAACAATTTTTTGTTGGAAAACATAAAATAAATTAAAAATATATAATATTGTTTGTTTAATATTAATTTTGAAATTATTTTAAATGACTGTAACTAGTTTAAATAATTCGATGACAAAAAGTATATTAGAATTACGTGAAGTAAACAATATACGAACAATGGTCTTGAATATTGTTCTAAACAAAGTATACTCATAAGCAGATGTGAGCCGTTTTGTGAAGAAAACAAACGTAACTGAGTTTTGAGTGAAATATATTATAATCTCCAGATATTATAAAAATAGAAGTAATTCGTGTACTTTAGAAGGATTCGATAGCATTATCCGACTACTGCTTGCCGAGAAATAATTTTGAGAAACTTTAAAATATAATTATGCCAAGCAGAGATATTCTGAGTGTTATCACAACACGGTTTTAAAGCAAATTTTCTTATTTTTTAATGAAGAATCCTAATTTGCATAATAAAGTGGCTCTTCCCATTGAAAAATTTCGATTTTGGCCAATTTTGGCGAATTTTGAGCTTGAAAAACCCTCTTCTGATCCTTCCCGCAAGTTTAAAATATCACCAAACGACAGAGCACCCTCGATTTAGTTTAAAAAAAATATTTCAGTTTTAAATTAACGGCTTTCCTCTTAAAAAGCTGATACGCGTGCTCAATTGCACCCATTTTTTGAATATGCCTTATCAAGCTGCAAAAGCTTATTTCGATATAAGCTTTCATTGCAAATTGGAGATTTTTATTATCAAGTTTTTTTTTTTTTTTTTTATATACATAGTCAAAACACTAGGTCTCCCCATCTTTCACCGATTGGTACATTTGACTAGGGTGGGAGAGGAAAATTAAGAAAGGAAGAAGGTAGAAAGGAACGATTATAATTACGAACGAAGATTATAATGTTCGTCGTGAATTTATGTAGGTTATATACATAGACTTTATCATGTTTGGGGAACACATAAGACGGAATTTGATTCCAAATTCGGGGTTTTAAATTTATAAATGAATTCTATAACTTGTCTTCCGCCATTTAGGGATTTCTACGGTGTAGGGATGAGCACATTCTGCTCTTTGTGTTTCACGGGTGAAAAATTTTGAAATTGAATTTACTTTACATAACAATTTCAGACTTAAGGGGTTATTGCTTGTGTCCACAGATAACAGAATTCTTAACAGGTTAACTGAGCTGTCAGTAAAAACCAACATTAATTCAAAAATTAAAGTACGATACTGCTTTTTAAAGTTTTCAAGTTAGCTAAAAAAAATATAAATATTAACACCATTATACTATCACTCAACCCAATAATTTCTAAACTCTAAAGTATATCGGTAGTGACCACAGAAACAAAAACAATAATAATAATAATTTTTCCCAGGAGTAAAATTTTCAATATTTTTACCAATTTTTTTTTTGTTTTGTTTTTATTGTTATTTTTATTATTATTATTATTATTACTTCATGTGGGCTAATATTATTACTCCCCAATACGCCTCATATTATGTATAAGAAATTATAAAAAATTAAAAATATAACACAAGCAAATTCAAAGTAAAATATAGAATTTTTAGACCAAAAACTTCAAAGAAGCAAAAAAAAAAGTATATTTTGAAGATTATCCAACCAAGGAGGAAATATAATTAAAGCGATTTTCATTCTATCCATGAATAGAATATAGTGCATATACGTACGTACGAGTCTGGACTATTAAATAAATTTCGCAGATTCGTTTTTAGTTTTTGTTGTTGTTGTTGTTGTTTTTTTTTTGTGGTTTATTGGAAGAAAATGAATTTCTTATAAAAATGTTAGAATAATTAAATAAAAGAAAAACGATAATAAAATAGAAAAAAACGGAAAAAAAAATTAATAAAAGAGTATCTTGGGGCAAATATTAAGATCAAAAAAATCTATCTAATGGTTATATTTATAGTTTTTTTTTTTTATTTTAAATAGTACGTTTTTTATTAGATATAAGAAATAAATAACAGTTTCGAATCATTTTATACGAATAATATTTCAGATTTTAATTATTTTTATTTTTGAATATTTTATTTTATATATTTGAGATATTTTAATTTTTTTGTATTTAGAGTGGCTGTAACAACGGCTACTATCTTTTCTCCAACTTTACATTTTTATTTTGGGAATTATTTTTTTGGGATTTTTTGTTTTTCTGAATACGATCTTTGTCAATTTTCTATTATGGGGATTTTGTCTTGCTGGGAATTTCGTCTTAACTGATTTCTTTTGGAGGTTTGCTTTCTTTATAGTTTTATAAAAAATTTGTTTACTGTATATTTTTTTGCCGATAATAGACATAATGTTACAACAAAAATTTAACTTAATAAGTATAAGAGTTAATTTATACCAAAATACGATTTTCAGACTTCATTAATGACTAGTATTAATATTAACCTAAAGATTTGAAATAATTTTGAACATTACTATTGTCTTAACTTATTTATTGACAAATTAACTTACTAAATGTCAACAAACTGTTTGTAATTAAGCTTATTGAGTTCGATCCGTTTATCACGTTTTCAATTATTCGGCTTTATAATTAACCATATTGGAATAAATTAGATTTCTAAGCACCATATAGGTGAGTCTACAACAAAATATTGACTAAAGAAATATGTTCAACGAACCAGATTAACTTATTTTTAATTGATAAATTAGATTTTCGGTTAATAAAATGGTAAAGCGTTTTCATAGATTTGACTGATTTATCGATTACTTTTCTAAACATTATATTTTTTAATATTGATTTTAAATTTTTCTTGGCGTAAACATATTTATTATATTCAATTTTATAATCAAATGTGTTTTAAATCAGTTTGAAATTATGGGAATGTTTAATTTTAAAAATCAGATTCATTAACTTATTTATTGACAGATTGACTTATTTATTGACACTTAACCATCAAGGGATGATTTTGATGTTATGAAAATGTTATATGTTGAAACATAAGATTCATTAACTTATTTATTGACAGATTGACTTAATAATTGACACATTGACAGTTAAGTGATGAGTTTGACGTTAAGAAAATATTTGATTTTAAACAGATTTATTATTTTTTTTTTTTTTTGTTTGTTTTTTTATTCGCAATCTGTATGTTAATTAAAAATAATACAATAAGTGAATATGTTTTTGACTGACTTAGTTAATAATAGACATGTGAAATTACAATCCAATAAAAGTAATTTCTTAATTTATAATAAAAAATATATTGATAATAATGTCAAGAAATTTCTACAGATCTCCTGGTGTATTTCGTTGTAATCTTGTATGTTGTGTAATATTCATAAGTGTACTTGCTATTACATTGGGATGCCTATTTAATCTAGCACGATATCTCTGGCTGTGTCGGTGAATTTCGTCTTGGACCGTCGACACTTGCAAATCATTGTGTATTATGTAATTTGGCACAAACCAAGGTGCATCAACTAAAGCTCGCAGTACCTTATTTTGGAAGCGTTGTAATATTTCAATATTAGTTTTTTTGGCTGTTCCCCATAATTGTATACCATAAGTCCATATTGGTTGGAGTATCATCCTATATATCAGCAATTTGTTTTCCAGTGTCATTTGAGACCTTCTACCGACAAGCCAATATAATTTTCTGAAATTTGTGCTTAGTTGGATTCTTTTTGTGTAGATGTGCTTTTTCCAGGTCAGACGGCGATCCAGATGCATTCCAAGATACTTGACACTTTCTGTTTGAGGAACAGCATTACTATTTAAAAATACTGTAGGACATGTACCCCTCCTTAATGTGAACGTAACGTGATTAGACTTAGTTTCATTGGCTTTAATCTTCCATTTGTTCAACCATAATTCGATATTGTTTAAGCTCTCTTGCACGAGCCCAGAAGCCACATTCTTATCCTTGTGCGATGCAAGTATAGCACAGATTTATTGACTTATTTATTGACATATCTTCTTATTTATTGACACATTGACAGTAAAATAATCAGTTTTTGTTGTTAAAATATATACGCATTCGTATATATAATTATACGTCATTTTTTTTAAACCGAATGATCTATTTATTAGTATCGCTAATTCGTTTACATGATGGTAATTTAGTAGATATAACATTTGAAAGTAAAATTTGAGTTTTATTTTATGCTTAAATTATAATTAAAGGCTGACAAAAGTCAAAAGCTTAATCTGATATTTTTGAATTTTATTTTTCCTCCAGTTACTTTGATTCACTACACAATAATATGGTGAGAAACTGTAGTTAAAAAAAATATCTCTACATATGTATATATATATAGTACCATATATAGTACAACAATAACCGTATGAATATCAGCAGTGGGTACAATTATTAATATTACATGCTCAATTTAAGCACAAGAGCCTAACCTCATAAATAGCTCAATTTATATGATTAAAAATTCCACATTGTGAGCATTTTACAAAATCATAATAAATGTAATTTAGATGCATGTGACTATGTGAGATAATATAGAAAATAAGTCTTTAATAATAATATATGCAATATATGCCATTTCATTCAATTGTATATACAGTGTTTAGTTTTTTTTTTTGTTTTTGTTTTGTTCTTTTTATTTTATTTTTACTTTTTTGGCAATTTAAAATTTGAATGTATTGGTGGTGGTGGTTTCACTTGATTGATATCAAAATGAATATATATATTGGTAAAATTGTTTTAAATTAAAAATTAAATTCAAATAAATTTTATTATATTATTATGTATACGAATATTAAATAAAAAATATTGTTAATAAATTAAAAATAAAAAAAAAAAAATGGAAAATTTTATTAAGTTTTTATAGTAGAATAGAATTTAGAACATTTGGGTTTGGTGAGACTTAAAAGAATGACAGTTACTTTTATTTTTGTATTTATTTAATAATTTTATTTTATAAAGCTTTGTTATATTATTTAATAATTATTTAAGTGTATATTGATAATATTTAAACATATTTTGGATTAGTAACTAGCTATTAAGGCAATATTAAGGCAACATTTATTTATATTATAACGGTAAAACAAAATTAGTTATTATACTGAATTTAAAATTATGTTATTACCTTCAGACAGTATAAATAAGTTAAAATAGTAATCACTTGTATTAACCATAATATATTTTGAATAAGCATCTTAATTATAACAAATTCATCCCGAATGTAAAGATCTATTTTTGTTATCTGTAATGATATAATTTCATAAGTTAGGTATATATGTACTGGAAGGTTAAAAGTGCTATTCCATTCAGAATGTGATTCTGTACCATGAAAAATAGCACAATCCAGTAATACAATGTAATTGTTTAAGATTTCCACAGATATAGAATTATTTTTCAGTAATTTTTTACCATTACAAAAGTGATTTATAATAGTTCTATAATCTAAAATTTTGAACACTCCACTGGACTGGGGTCATTCTATAGGTGTTTTTATATTAGTTGTACAGTTTTATATTACTTCTACATAGGTTTTTTTTTTATATTATTTAACCCTACTAGATGATGATACATTGCACAATTAAATATAACAAGCTTAGTAATAGACGTCTGATAGCAAGCATAATTAATAAGACAGTATTAAAACAAAAAATTGATTCTACTTTAGTAATTACTAACAATATGAATATTTTCGTCAGCAACATATTTTGTAATAGTTGTTAATTGGTCTATTATGTATTTTGAAATCTGTAATCTTGAGAAAAATTTATATCATTCTCTTGTCCTTTTCATGTCAATATTGGCTGTAGGTACAAGCCTTAAAAAATACGTAAAGTTCATATATATTTAAAATTATAATTCCCATATCCATTCCAATCAATTTGAAATAAATTTTAATTTGTTTACAATATAATTTTAAAAAAAATCAGTATTGTGAACATCAAAACGGACTATTTTTGTTGGGACTAGAGTGGAATGAATATATGTGTTAAAATATAATGCTGAAGATTAAATTTATTTTAATTTTCAAATACCTCTTAAAAATATCACATGACAAAGCATATTTAATTAAAATCACAAATATATTTTGTAACACTCTGTATTAGAGAGCAATCTATCATTTTAATCCTCTTAAAATTCCTCTTATGTTTTTTTTTTTTATTAAAATTCTCTCAAAAAATAACTTGAAATATTTCATTTAAAAATGAGCAAATTCCAATGGTGAATTTCTTGGAATATCGTTCACTATAAAATATAACAACTAATAAAATAAACAATTTTTTTTATTCAAAAATTATTTCAAATTTTATTCTTCAGAAAAAATATACTATTATAATAACGGTTATTTCATTTATTCTTGTTTTTTTTAAATTTTTGTTATAATTTTCGTAGTTTTCCCAATAAAGTAAAAATGTTTTTAAAAAGAGTTTGTCCCTTTAATAAAAAACTATTTGTGATTTTTCATAGGAACTATAAGGCTTACAATGTAGATATTTGAAATAGGAAAAGACAATACGAAAGAGATACAGAAAAACAAATAAAATAAAATAAAATAATAACACTGACATCATGACACATTTTTTAACATTGTCACAGCAGGATATTGGCTGTGTAAGGAATATTTAAGAATGTAAATTTCTATAAAATATGTGAAATCAAATATGTTCAGAAATGGGTTTAATTGGATTCAAATTAAATTAAACTTAAATTCATTTAAAATTACAACAAAAAAAAAAACAAAGGAAATTATGTTAACTAATATTGCAAATTTAATTATATGCAAAGGGTTATTTTGTGTGAAATGAAAATTCAGACTTTAATTTAGAAGTTTAATGTTTTTAGAGAAAATTTTTAATTTTATTAAAAGCTTACAAAAAATAAATAAGAGAGGAAAAATTAAATAAATATTAAAACTCCAGGTATGTTTCACAAATTTTATTAAATATTTTAATCGATTTCGGTTATTACAACATTGTCAGAAGACTGAGAAAGTAAATAATGCATAGGGTTAATTTGATGAGTTTTGGTAATATAAAATACCTTGGCCAATAGTATGAATTGAATAACAAACGAAAATGTACATCAATTTTTATATTAAATATTCAATATCTCATAATGTATAGCTTATGTATGACCTAGCTTTTATAATATTTTAATTAAAGTCTATAATTATTGACAAATAATGTATTAACTAATGATTTTTATTTTTATCCTAAAAAAATGTATATATCTGATTTAGTTTATTTTAACATTATTACATTTTTATATATTTTAACATTTTAACATTATCAAATGTGTTTTACTCCACCCTACTGAATTATAATAATACTAGAAGAAACCCCCGGGTACATACCCGGCCGAGCAAAAGAAAGTAATTTTTCTGTGAAACGGCTCAATAAAATGATTTTTAATACAATTATAGATTTGACACGTTGAAAATATCTGACAACAATATATAGAATAGTGGTAATATTAATAGCAAACCACACAAAAATAAAAAATGTTTAAAATTTTAAGTTTATATTAATTTTAAAATAAAATATCAAAACTATCAGATAGAATTAAACTTTCTTTGTAAGATTAAATTTGTTTTTCTTATTTTTTTATTTCTCGAGGGTAGGTGAAAACCTCGAAAAATACTAAGCAGACCGTGCATGTAGGTACTGACCGAAAACCATTACCATAATTGATATTATTATCCGATTAATTGATTGTCGCGTTAATTGGGAAAACGTGTGTCGGAATGTTATTAAAAAATAGTTTCCGATAATTTTATCAAACCATTAATCATACCTATGGGTTAGTACCATTTCCCAATTTTAAAGTAAATTTTAAAATTCATCATATAGGAAACAATTGGATAAAATGAAGTATTCTAGACCTGGTATGCAACATTGTCAGTTACAATGTCGTTGTCAGTAGCTTTCCCCTGTCTTGGTCCTGCTAGAATTTTAATTTTTAGAACAGTGGATTGTGTAAAGCTGACCATGGGTGAAGGTAGGTTGAGAGAGATAAATTCCGACTCTTTGAAATGTTTGACCTTGTGATTTATTGATTGATATTGCATATTGATATTGCACGACTTACTGGAAATTGATGTCTAATTTCTTCTTGTATAAAAGAGTTAATTTTATAAAGATTAACTTAAAACTTCGGACAATCTTTAGTTTTTTGGGGTTTACTATTAATATTATTATTCTATACATTGTTTCCAGATACTTTAAACAATTCAAATGTTCAAAATTTTCTTGACTTGACTATTCAGGTGATCACATTAAAAAAGATATACCTACAACCTTTCTTAACAAAAAGATTCGGAACCAAACATTTAGAACTATCAATTTAATCATCAATTATCAATTTAGTACTATTTTAAGCAATCCACTCAAACGATCCAAACACTTTTGGGCAAAAAAGTTAAATTAACGGAAACTACTGAACACAACAAATTTTTTTGCTCTAGATCGTTCTAGATCGTTCGTGAACAATTTATTGAAATGAAAAGTAAATAAATAAATGTAAAATAAATTTGAACAATAAAATTTTAACATAGGTTCGATATACATAACATTTCACAAATATACTAATAAGACTTCCTAACCAAAATACAGTACAAATTATATTATATTTATTGTACCTACATTTTAGCTGTTTGAGTATACATATATAAGTAGGATAAAAGCTAATTGGTATATATTATATTATATGCAAACATCTACATGATACATCATAGTGTCAAAATTGTCAACTGTGAATACATTCCATGTATGGATAAGTAATAAGTATAATACATAATTTGTATGCTTAGATTTATATTAAACTAAGCGCTTTCGTATTTTTTTGAAATAATTGAGAAGAGAGTTATAATTAAAAATTACTTTTTTTATTAAAAAAATATTGTTATAATACATAATAATAAAAAAAAAAATTTGAATTAATAGAGAATCGAACTCACAAAAATTTGGGATATTAAAACTTATTTTAATAATATTACCATACTAATTAATTTTTTTTTTCCTACTAAAAGTGCAAAAAACCAAATGCGATAAATGAAAAAAAATAAAAATAATTTGACTTAAAAGAGAATCGACAAAAAAAATTGATTGCATGAAAAAAAAAACGAAGCACACTAAAAACCACGAAAAGTGTGCCTTCAAAATCGTGATCTTGTGTATTATAATATAGATAAAATAAAAATTGATTTTGATCACCACAGCCTGCATCATCGCCGATTGATTGAATGGAAAAACAAAACGAAGCACACTAAAAACCACGAAAAGCGTGCCTTCAAAATCGTGCTTATGTGTATTATAAAATAGATAAAATAAAAATTGATTTTGGTCACCACGGCCTGCATCATCGCCGATTGATTGAATGAAAAAACAAAACGAAGCACACTAAAAACCACGAAAAGTGTGCCTTCAAAATCGTGCTCATGTGTATTATAATATAGATATTGCACAATCAAATGTATAACAAGCTTTTATTTAGTAATAGAAGTCTGATGTTCTTGAACTAGACATTACGTTGACAGTAATATCCCATTGCAAATCAATTAGAGATAATAATTCACAAAAATTTTATTATGTTCACTGCAGTTGTAATCCGTCTAGAAAAACTGTCGCAGCAAGCATAAAACTATACACTAATTGTTAACAAATAAAATAAATGATTGCACGTTTTTTTTGTATGTTGAGCTTTTGAATCTTGATGAAGATTACTGGTTGAGTAGTGCCCACCTTGCCCACTAAGACGAACCGCCACTGTTTATGACATATAAAACTCTACAATTTTTATTGTATATAAATACTTAAAAATTAAATATATATATATATTTCCTTTAGCATCTCCAAACAAATCTTCTATATGTATAACTATAAACATTACTATAAATTTGCATATCTAAACTAAATCGAAAAAGTTGGTTACATTTTTTCATAAAATTTGATAATATTTTGTTCATGATATGAAACTATGGTGATAATCAATTCAATATCTAGTTCATTTTTTTACTATACTCCCTCAATGTCCATACAATTTAATTTTTTTATATAAAAACAAAAAAAAAATTTTTTTTGTAAAATTCATTTTATATAGCAATTCATTTGAATGAATGTACACACCGGAAGTAAATTATAATATATTTTGATTATTATATATGAATGAAATATTTTTAATATCTTTGTAAATTGTTTTGATAGCCAAAGTCAATCAACCCCTCTATGAATTTACATATTTTATATTGCTCTCTTTCAATTAATAATCGGATAAATTTATTTAAATATTTTTGCAACAAAATACACAATCAACACACGTTTCAAAACTCATCAAAATTCATATATTTATAATATTTATTTTATTATTATTATTATTTTAATAAATATTTAACCTTTTCTGTGTCATAAATACACAGTACATTACATATTATTATAATACAGTCATCATAGCTATTTAAAACAAACACTAATATTTTATAGCCGGTATATATATATTTTTTTTGTGACTTTTTTAATACATAACTTGAGAGCAACGCACTAATTTCATGAGATACATCTAAAAAAAAAATATTAAAAAATTACAACGAACTCAGAATTAAGAACTGCTTCAAGCTATGCAGAAAAAAAAAGCAAAAATACAATTTTTTTTTTCATTTAATTCATTCCATTCATTCATTCATAATAATATGTAAGCCCTCCAAATCAACAGAAAAATCAAAATGCCTCTCCCCAGTATCAAAAAAATAAGATAAAAAAAATAAATGAAAAAAAAATATGTATATAAAACTGGTGGCACCCGCTTACTTAAAAAAACATTGAACTGGAATTTGTGTTCTTCTTGACTCCAATCGATTTGTTGCGAATCATCAAAATTATCTCATACTAGTTTTGTTTTTTTTTTTGTTTATTTTTTTTATTCCAATTGAGTACAGTATGGTGGTACTTAAGTACACCACATCATATCACAAAATTTAGAATCAAGAAAAAAAAAATAATGAAAATCAAAATAATTCATTCGCGGCGAAAATACACTAACTTACAGTATATGTACAACAATACAAACAAAGTATAGATATGTAATAAATAAATACGCTAGAAGGAAAAGTTAACAAAAAAAAAAAAAAATGTTTTCTTCTTTTTTAATATTTTCAATTCATCAACATAAGAAAGTTGTATATTTGAATGCACAATTTATGAGAAGAGAAGATCTTAAGATAAAGAGAATTGAGGGGGGGAAATCAATATTGGAGATGCTGTTAAAATTTTATTGAACCGAAAATATTTACATAGAAATTTATCTTAAATTGTCCGAATGACTTACTTTGAAGTATACTTGATTTATTCATTTTTTTTATATTTATTTATTTTCTTTGAAATTTTATGAACTGGAAATATGGGGGTATATGGGCTATACAGCATAAGAATAGCAATAAAAAAATAGATTTCAAAGTCAAACTTTTTATATGAAATTTTGATTGAAATAGAAATATTTTTTTTTTTAAATTATACTATTTTAGATATAACTAAATCTGGATTTTTAATACTTGTGTAATTTTTTTTTTTTGAATTGTAGCATCTCAACTCAATATTGAGTGGATAAATTTATATTACAATTTTATTTTATTTATTTTTACTATGCTAAATGAATATTTTCATGTATATTGATTCTTGTATTGATTTGATCATGGGAAAAATACTAAAGTATTTGCCTATAATGACGATGTGGTCTGCAGTAGAAGATATAATACAGAACTATTAGCTGTATAACGTTCACCTCAGTCATGAAAATTAAAGTCAAGAAAGTACCTTGATTTGGGCACTTAGAGCGAATGAATGAAAATGCTTCAGCCAAAAAAATCTTCAAATCCAAACGCGACGGTATATGACATCAGGGCAGACCACACCTTCGTTGGAGATATGAAGTATCGGCAGATTTAAAATAATTTCGCATTAAAAATGGAAGACGAGTCAGGCTCAGGACCTGTATGTGGTCTGTTGGCCACATAAGTAAGTACCTAAGCTCGCTATTATGTCATCATCAGCATTGTTGCCGGGCATAGGACTGAGAATTGCCTATTCTGTACATAACATATTACATTAGTCAGTTTTTTAATGTCATATTGGGGTTCGTTTATTTGCCGTGCAATGGAAGGTAGATCAAATATGGCTAACTCCAGAGTGTGAAAATGTAACATCATTTCATGTAAATGCAAATCTGCGGCCAATCTAAATATTCTGCATTTATCAAAACATTAACAGATTTTCTAAACGCTGTTCATAAATGCAAATTCAAAGTCTACTGGGCGTCAACTTGACAGAATATTTTTTTAGTATGCATAAATGTAGAATAACGGTAATTAATGTAGATATATAGGTAAAATATAGTTTTCATTATTGTAAAATACGCCAATTGGTGGCAATCTTATTGTCAGTTTGCAGTATTTATAAGAGCATCCGTTACTAAAAGCAAATAGGTTAGTTATGTACTGTAGTGTATATACTCGTAACAATCATATGCGATAACATAAAACTGCATCGTTTTGTCATCAATTCGGCTTAAGAATAAGAAATTCGAGTATAAGAAATACTATTTAGAAGTGTATACTGACATTTTTCAAGCATATTTGTTAAGGTTTGGCATCTTAGACCTTTGCTTGAGGTAAAGAAGATATATAACATATATTACGAAATATTGAAGAAATAACTAGAAGAGAGGTCAGTAAAGTCAGAACAGTTTGTAAACAATTGTATATAATAAAATCGGCAGTTCGACAAGTTTTGAATCCGACTCGGTATACACTGTTTGAACAGCGGACATGCAAGCATTTTATTAATATAATTTCAACATATATAAAAATGTAAATAAGAAGGTATAAATTTATCATCGTGATTGTTTTGCACCCATATCGGTGGGGCGGATGCAATAGGATGGACATAAAACCTCAGATATAATTTTGTACAATATAGTTAAACATTTTTTAAATTAAATATTAAATTCTTCTTCTTTAATTAGGCATTTAGTGCCTGTTTTTTCGATATACATATTTCACCTTCAACTTAATGATAACAACGTCGTCCAACATTCATACCCCTTTTTCAGAGATCTTCCTGGTATAGATGTTTGATATTGATTTGACCATTCGTTACTACCTTTGCCAGCCGACTTTATGCAATTCTATTTACGTGGTATCTCCAGTTTCTTCGACTGTTTCTACTATAACGGACAATATCTTGAATGTCGCATGCATGCGTCTCTGATTTCATTAGTATACGTCTCTTATGTCTTAATGTATATCAAAATATTTTCTTCAAAGTTAGCATTTTCTGTTTTGATTTGCATGTGTTCGAGGTTGTCTCAATGTCAATTAACGTACGCTGGTCTGAGTCAGAAATAGCTTTTTTATATAAATGCTTTTTTTTCTATTATATAACCTGAAATGGCTGCCGCTTTTCCTGCTTGGGTTCTTATTTCTGGTTCCATGTTGAGAGAGCTGTTAATATTTACGCCCATATTTATGTATATACTTATTGGATTTTATAATTTGGCGTACGAATATAGTTGTCGATATTCCGTACTACTATACTCCTAAATATTCTGTACGTCATCGTATATTGTATGCCAATTCTATCTATACGTTTTTATAAATTGAAAAATTCAATTTTAAATAAATTTTTTTTCAATTACAATCGATCTCGAAGTAATATCTGGGTACTTTAAACTTCATTGAACCGAATATAATGCAATAAAAACTTTAAAAATATATTTTGATTCATAATGGATTCTTCTATTGGTTATTTACAAATATTTATATTTTCAGGAAGCATTCCGACGTCATCACAAAAAAGTTATTGAACAAAACAAAAAATCTTGAACAAAAAAAAATCTTGAGAAAATTGAATTTTTAATTTTTTTTAATTTTTAATCTTGAAATGAAATTTTTTCAAGATGTTGTTCGTGTTTTTAGTTACAACAAATTTTCAAATTTATAAGACCAAAACATTAAGACATAACAAAAACAAATTTAGTTTACTTATACAAGCCTTACCGTTGGAGTGTATAGTTACCTAACGGAAAAAACGATGTTTTAATAAATCGGCGCTAAGGCAAATAAACTTCCTACTTTAAAAACAAAATAAAGGTTTTTTTTTTATTATTAAAATCTTACCGTCTGGCGCGTTTACGGTGTTTATGGTGTTTACGGTGTGGTGCATCTACAAAATAAGGTTTAAATTATTATTTTTTCGACTAGTTTGTTGTTTTCATTTCGTACTCTACTATATATTTTTTTTATATTAGGCTAAAATAATGAGATAAGCCATCTAACTCCCTTCGCAAAATTTTAGTTATATAAAAATGAAGAAAAGAAAAATAAAGATAATAAAGAGTATTAAAAAAAAGTAGAAAAGAATTAAATTCGAATAGAATAGAATAATTAGTACAAAAATTTGTTTGGTCGATGGAAGAATTTTTATATTTCACAGTTTTGGTTCGAACAGGCTCTGCTACAAATTTCTGAGCGAGGGCTGCAATACGAGTATTATGCTTGAATGGTTGTATTTTGAGCATGATACTTTTTAGAATGGCTGTTCCTACATTACGGCGATTCTGATGTTAGGTGTTATGTAACATTTCCATCATTGATAATTTTGATGGCTTACTTTTGTAGCTTGTCTAGGTACTGTAGGTTGGTACTAGGTGCACCGTTCCAAATATGCGAATTATATTCAAGTCGAGGCCGAATATATGCATTCATTATATATGGAGTTTGGAAGATGTAAAATATTTTCTACTTCTGCTTAGAAACCTTAAACATATATTCTTTTTGAAACTATAATAGGATATTAATAAAAAAAAAAATAGTTATAGAAAATAATTTCAATATTTTAATTAGATAATATGTACACCAAATTGTTGTAAATAAAAAATTCGTAATTATGATCGTTATTGTTCGTAAAAGCACATTAGTAACCATTTGACATGCATTCAAAATAATCTTTAATATTATTATTATAACACAATTTTATTACCCACATATGCCGATTTACCGTTACGGTCTATTTTGATAGCTAAATAACCAATCAGAATCAACCGTCACGCAGAAAAGCTGAACAAACTTTATCTTTTCCGTGACGGTAATCACACATACCAATAAATTTAACATATAATGACAGGCAATGAATTCAACTATAGCAAAATAATTTTATGTTGTATTGTAAATATAAAAATGCCCCACGGGGAAGCTTGCAGAACAATTTATTGTGATAATTATAAATATAAATCAGTCGCTTGTGGCAATCATTTTGAAAAACTGTCACAGAAAAAAGCTAACTGGATTGGCATTCTACATAGCAAACAAAATTCAAAATACTCTGTACAAACTAACTAATTTATAAATACCTTAAAAGACTAATTTTATAACTCCTTCGAAACAATATAATTAAACCATGCCACTTATAAATAGGGAAAAATTAACTTTAATATCCCAAAATAAATATTTTATACAAAAATTCTATATTGTTTTCAAAATTCAAAAGGTTTAATTCTATTGCCCTCAATAAATATTATATTATACCCTCAATATTATTCAACTAATCATGGCTGGAAAACAGTTTTGTTTTTATTATAACAAAAAATTTACTCCCTCATATTATTACAAGTACATACTAACAATTAATTTATTTAATACAATAAACCGAATATATTAACCCACGCTATGACGACGGCGTCCAGACAATTTTTATACAAAAATTTATTCAAATCCAATAATTATTAATTATTAAAATACAAAATATCTTACCCCAATTTGTAGACATTTTTAACTCACCCAATTCTTTTAATATCCTACTATACCAGTTATATAAGTATGTATGTTCTATTATAAAAACAGTGTTCTTAACAAAAACAATAAAAACAAAAAAATGTTTACTAATAGTATTTTTTCGTTGAATATTCATTTCGTATTCTATTCGAACTTAGTTTTATATTAATTCCGTTATAATTCCTTTATTCACATTATTGTTGTTTTCATTTTGTTTTCTTTTATTATTTTGGAAAATGTCTAAATTTCCTGGGAAATTCTCTTCTTATCCTTGAATAAAAATATCCGTGAGAAAGTATAAAATTTAAGGAAATATTATGCAAGTTCTAAAAATAATTATATTATATATATATATATATATATATATATATATATATGTTGAAAAAATAGAATTGAATAACTAATTTTGTAAATTTATATTATTTTAACATTGTATTTGTTAGAAAGAGACAAATAATCATCTTTTAATCCTGAAAATATAAAAATTCCGTTTTTTTTTTTTTTAAATCACAGGAATTTCTATAGAACGTGACAAAGTTTTGAAGTTTTTATTTATAGAATTTAGTAGGTAGGTGCATAGTAGAAAAAAATTAAATTATAAAAACAACAAAAAAAAAATAAAAACAACAAAAAATTATAACATTATTATAATTAGATAAAACTTTTAAGATAATGTAGACTTAATCTGGAAAATCCTCTGGTTGTCGTTAACATTCAGATTCAATTAGGATATGATTCTGATTTCAAATTATTTACAGTTGTTTATTAAAATATAAAAATTGGGAGTTCTAATCATAAATTATGAAAAAAAAACAACAAAAAAAAAATGTATTCTATAATTATTATTTTCATATAATTATTAAGAGAAGAAATTCAGTCTTGGTCATAGAGGGTGTAGATTTTGTTTATATGTAAAATTTAGGAATAAATTTTATTTTTTATTAAGAGTGGTGCCTAGTAATATTAATACAAAGATGTCGTGCCTGAATGTAGGAGGATTTTTTGTTTGTAATTTTTTGTTCAACTTTAATTATATTCGAATTAGTAGCCTTAGAAATAAAAAAAAAAAAAAAAACAAAAAAAAAATTTACTTGAAAAATAATGAGAAAGTCATCAGAAAAATTTTCTAAGGATAGTACAAAGTAGATTTTCATAATTTATGAGAAAATTATTAAAATTCATAAATAATAGAATTTATATTATTAATCTAGACAATTAAGGAAAATATTATTTCATTGGAATTAGAAAGTTAATTTTATTTTAAAAGTGGATTAAAAAGAGAAGAATAATATTCAAGAATGATAGCTTAAAGTAAAATAATCGAAAATCACGTTCAAGCAATATATTTTTTGTTTAGATTGCTGATCTCTTATTAAATTTTAATATGAATATTAATGTTGGTATATTTTTAAAGTGTTATAGTAATATTTAAGAAATATTTTAATATTTATAGCTTTAATAAATTATATAATTTTTTTTTTTTACAATATTAAGAAGTAAATTCAGTATGTTGTTCTTTTAAGTATAATGTTCAATTGTCTACAATTTGAAGTCGGCTTTATTGCAAACAAACAAATTACTGTAGAAAATGTAAGCTATACTGTATATAATATAAACATAATAATTATTTTTTAAAACTCTATTAAAAAAAAATCGTCCACCATATTTAGGCAGCACTGTAGGAAAACACTTGTCAACAACAACGTGGCTTGATAAATCATATAAAAAGTGTATTACATCATCAGCCAATGCTATTATGAGTGAAGAATAAGTTTTATTAATTGATGGGTGTAAAAATTGTTCCATCAATGCTAATACGAATGTTTCAATGTTGCATAATGCTACCGATTGGAAATTGCTACCGATACTAAGGTGCCTATTATGTATTTCGATCGAAATTAATCGAATCGTTCATCGTTATCGTTAAAGTTATTCGATTGTGATCGTTAGTGTCATTATGTATTTCGATGAAAATTTGATCGAAAGTGTTTAAAAATGCTGCCATTGTAAAATTCAATTCTACGATGTAAATGACATATGTTTCATTCTTTAACTGTCAAATTCAAATTATTATACGAAAAAAAACAACAAAACAATAGTGTTATATTCAAAATTTTTAAGTTGAAAATAAGTTGAAGTGTTTAAATAAAATATAATTATAAAATTATAAGTTTTTATAAATAAAATTATTTGAGCAGAGTTAAATTTTTCAATTTCTGATAGTGCTGAAAAACGCTATCAAATTGCAGAATTAAAAAACAAGCGAACATATATTCGGGATTATTCTAATCCACTAGATTTGGAAGATTATACGTATGTTATTTAAACATGAATTTGATGAATTATTATCTACATTATTAAAAACTATTTAAAAAAGGGCAAAAATTGAAATAGCCAATAAGTAATACGTCGATTCCAAATATAATTAAATTGGTTAGTGTATTAAGATTCTGTGCGGTTTGTACCAAGCAAATGATTTTCAACGTAGGAAATGATTTTTATGTCGGACTAACACAGCTAATTTTTTTTTGGTTCTTAAAGAAATTTAATATGTATTTGCAGTTTATAATTATGTGCAAAATGGATCAAATTCCATTACACACTAGAAGAAAAAAGTCAGGCAAACATTATTTTTATGATTAAAGCAGAATTACTGAAATAATTGGAGCAGTAGTTGGAAAGCTTATTCAAATTAAATCACCGAAGCAAAACGTACAACATTTATGTTATAGTAGAAAGGGATTTTTTTAGCATTAATGCAATTCTGATAAGTTTATACTTTATTGTAATTACTTTACATTATTATAACAGTTTTTGTTTTTAGATATGTGATCATAATAAGGTAATTGGTTTTGTGAGTGCAAGATATCCTGGTACCTCTTTGGAATATTTATAATGGTGTCTCATTATTTACACTATAACTTTTCATATTGCAGTCTATTTCTAATAGGCCTTTCATTCCTATTAAAATTTATTTCAATAAAAAATTATTATGTAGAATAAAATAAAATACCTACTTTCATTTCCTACTTTTAAATTTATTTTTATTTAAAAAAATATTATAAATATGAAACAAAACACCAACTGTCCAATATAAATAAAATATATTTGTATCTCTTTTATTTTATCCTTTCAATTCAAAATTGAAATAATTTGTACAAAATCTCTCTTTCGATGTCTCTTTCGTGGTAAAATTTTACATCGATAAACTTTATCGATTTCGTCGCCAATTTCTGAACGATATCGTAATACATAATGGCAATTTTGCATTTTGACATTTCGTTTGATCAAATCGTAATCGTTATCGAAATACATAATAGGCACCTAAGACAGTTAGAAAAATTGTCTAAAATTATTGTGGAATCATTCATCTAGTCAAAATCGTTTGACCATTGAAAGGCTCAAAATATTGTTACATAGAAATTATTCTCTAAGAATTTAGATGATATTCAAGAAATTAAGGATCATGGATTGGACTCAGATTAAATATTATAAATTTTATAATGAATATTTTTTTTGGTAAAAATTATCAGTATTTTATACTTAAAAGTAAATCATTATTATTTACATTGTCTACGCAATGAAGTAGTGCAATGGTATTGTCTACAAAGTATTGTCGACGTGTCGAATATGTCCATTGTGGGCATTTACATGTATTTTCCATATACGGAATATCACATAATATATTATGACATTATTTAATTCTATGTCATTATAATCAACGCATTACCATTCGGATGATTTTGTCTTATGACAATACCACTATACGGTAATGGTTACTAAAATATAATTGAAAATAATCTGAATACTAATATAAGTGTTTAACTTAGCTTAAGGAATAATAACGTAAAAAATTAAATTATATTATTTATTTGCAAAAAATTTATAAAAACCTATTTTCCTACATAGTAGGTATATACTTAATACTTATACTTAAAATAAATTATACACAATTGAAATAATAACTTGGATTTTTAAAATAAATCTTGCAAAAATTATTATGTCGTTGGAAAATTACGCCATTTGAGCATATAAGAAGATGGAAAAATTTTGTTTTTATATAAGAGATAACCGTAGAATTCAACTCACACTGAAACTACCATTTTAAACTAAATCTGAACTGACAATTATGGATATTAAAAAACGTATACAAAAATTATACTCAATTATTTTTTTCAAAGAGAACATATTATAAAACCTCATGCATTTGAATAGGTCACTTTTGCAAAATTGAGCATACAGAACAACTGTCAAACGAGCAGAAGACAATTCCTATAACAAAACTAATTAGTTTGTAAAGCATTTTGTAAAATATAAATTGATATCAAATCAAAAAAATTATCAATAATAATATACCAGGCGTTAGGTATCGTAAATTACACGTCAATTGATAATCATCTAGCGTTCGGTATTGTAAACTGTAAATGTCTTCCGTTCGGTATTGTCTACGTCATTAAATTGACAAACAATTATATCCAAATGGGCAACATTTTGTTTTAAGTTTTAACTATTTGACATTTTTTTTAAATGTTTATGAAATATAAACACTTTGCAGTGAAAACAAAAAATAATTTAAGAAGAGAATATTATTTATCAAAAATATAAAAATTAATATAATATTTATCAAATAATAATATTATTTATAAAATATCAAAAATAAAAAAACAAAAATAATGCGTTCGTTAAAATTAATGACTTTAGTCAAAAATAGACAATTTGTCACTAATTTGATTGATTGACGAACAATTTGACAATACCGAAAGTATGCGTAGGCATCATACGTTACGGTAAATTTACAACCGGATTTATTAATAATGGAAAATGCTACGCATATTATAAATAACATTAAATTTACTAATATAATAACGGTAATAAAAATGATAAATTGTATTAATATAGGCATCATAAGTTACGGTAAATTTACAACTAGATTTATAAATAATTGGAAATGCTATTCATAATAACAATCACGTTAAATTTACGAATATAATAACGGTAATAAAAATGATAAATTGTATTAACATAAATTAACGGTAATTATCAATCACTATGTGTGTTTAATATCTTTTCGTACAAACAGAAATTCCATATTCTAAACACTAAACAATATGAAATTCCACTAAAATTAAAATGTTGCAGATGAAATAATAAAAAATTGAATTATAATTATGGAAAAAATTCAGTCGTAAAATTTACATTATTATCTATTTTTTATTTATATGTTTTTACTATAATTATTATTATAGTTTTTTATTTTTTTTTTTTTTTTGTTTATTTAAACGTGAAAGTGAAATAATAAGAAATAGTAAATAAAGAATAAATTTTGTAGCATTCAAAATATATTCACCATATTTCTGTTTAAAAATTTCATATTTTCCGTACTAATTAAAAAAAAAATATATATAATCAAAATATATTTATAACTGTTTCAAGAATCTGAAAAAAGAACAATCCAAAATAATAAAAACAAAAAAAAATTATAATTATATTAGATAATTTTTTTTAAATCAGAAAAAAAAAAATAAAAACACTGTACTTGCAACTTCCGTTGAAATAACGCGAAAAATGGAAAATAGAAAAAATAATACAATTATTATTAAGTAACAGAAAAAATTACATATTCAGTGATCGTATCTTGTTTTGAAAACAATTTTAGATTCACATATATTCTTCAATACAATGTATGAATCATTTTAATTGAATAAAAATTGTTCACACGATCATACATATATATACAGAAAAAATTTACCGGCATCTCACCTTTATTTTATTTTTTTTAATATTTCAAATAAAATGTTTCAATTTTATCTTACTAAAAAACACATATTCAATATTGAAAAAACGAATAAAATTGAAAAAGAATAAAAATAATTATAAATTTTTCATTCTAAAATCAGAATTTAATTTAATCAGATTATTGCAAATCCAATGATTATTGATTATATTTTATTTATTTCAAATGAAAATATTTTTATTAAATAAATCTGATTTTAATAGGAAAATAGGAATATTTTATTATAAATAAATAAATAAAGAAATTGCTTAAAATTTAAAAATTAAAATCAATTTTGACACATTAAATAACTTTAATTAATTTTTTTTTGTTTTTGTTTTTGATTTTTTCAAATTCATATTTAATTAGAAGCAAAAAAAAAATTAATTTTAATCTTATAATTAAAACCAATTTTAGCACGCACATTTTTTAGATATACATATATATATATATATATATATATATATATAAATTCTATATTTAGTTTAATTTTATTAATTCTTATTATACATATATATATATATATATATATATATATATATATATATATAAAATATATTTGTGCAATCAAGTTCACCTTGAAATGCCGATCATACAATTTAAAATGTTTGAAAAAAAAACAAAAAAATTAAATAAATAAAAAGAAAAATAAAAACTCTTTTGTTGCATATTTCACAATTATACGTACATACATAACTGACATTATTTGTGTGTGAGATTTAAAATTTTTAAAAATTTCAATTTTTATAATTAAAAAACAATTTTTTTTTTGCTTAAAAATCTTCTTTGGTCAGAAAAACACATTTTTTCTTTTTAATTTAAAATATCCAAAATTAGATTTAATTTTTTTATAATCTTAACCGTTTAAAAAATATTATGATTAAGAATTTTTTAATACTAAGGTATTATTTTTGGCTTAGAAATATTTTTTTTTTATTGCAAATTGCTATCGCTTGTATACTACCTGTTATTGGTTGTATTATTCATATAATAATCAAAAAATAATATTTTTTTACTTTCAGATTTTCTATTTTAATATAGTTCTATAGTTCAAATTTTAATTTTGGTCGTTTTTTGAAATATGGTTTTTGTCAACCACAATAATTGTTGCAGGTCAATAGACTAAAAGTATGATTCAAAAAAATTGTTGTTATTTTTTTTTGTTGATGTAAATACACAATAATAATAATAATTTAAATTATTTATAGATGAAGAATCTAGCCACTAGGAGGGCTATTGGGTTGATTGAAGCAAAATGAAGATAAATATTATTATTGTGGACTTTAAAATTATTTATTAAGTATTTAATATTTTAATATTTATTTATTTATACTTAATTCAAATATATTACCAAAATACTAAATTAATTCCGTTATAAAAGAAAATGTATAAGCAAACAAAACAAAAAAATGGTTAAACGATAAGTAAATAAATCCCGTTAATATAACAGAACAATTCAAATACAAACACTATGATAACTATTACTATAAAATAGATTTTACGTTAAGATTTTGGTTGATTTTTATAACTCACAGATTTATTAATAACATTTATAAATAAGTTATAAAATCGAAACAAAATCAGGAGTTGTACATAGGTAGTCTAACACTACAAATACCTACTAATGAGTTCTAGTCGCGTTGTGGAGAACGAAACAACTCCTAAAATTTATTATTACATTGATAACTGATAAGTCAATTTTTTAGACACTATTATCACTGCTAAAACTGTTCTACGTGTATTTTTTTTTATTAAGCAAAGTACCTATCAAGTACCTATTCATACTATATAGTCCCAAACAACGTTCTCTCTAATTTTTTTTTTTAGCTAAGCAAAAGAAAAATAAATTACGCTATGAAATTATTTAAAAAATTAAACAAAAATTTGGTAAATTAGATATTTTATAAAAAATAAAAGTTTTTTATTGCAGTTTTTTAAGTTTTTTTATTGTTTTTAAATCTTTTTTATTAATTACATATTACATTATTATTTTTTTTCTCTCCTGTCTTTCTTTTTCTTTTTAAGTTACCCAAATGATTTACTATCTGATCTATTTCTAAATTTTATTTTAATCAAATTTATCAGGCTCAATTCTCTTACAATCAACATTCGACACATAAAAGGTTCCATATACATAAATCAAAAAAAATTTTATATTTTGAAAACTATCTACACGAAGAACCATTTGAAGTAGATCATTGAAATTACGACTATTGTTTTTGAATCTTTCCGTAAATAAATATTTTAAATGTTTATACTCATCCATTATTATCTTATTATCCATGTTTGGGCTCAGATTTTTATATTTCAAAATTATTTTGTTTTAAGTGTTCATTGCCATAATTAAAATCATGTTGACAATAGCGTTTTGATCAAAAGCTTTCCAAAGGTCCATGTCAGCATTAGGAAATTATTTATCCGAATAAACGGAATAATCGCAAAATTACGAGAAAGTCAGCCGTTATTTCATTAAGAAGCCGGAACATCAAAACTTCACAATCCATTAAACTTGGCATTTCTTCAAAACTATGTTTTTAACAGCTGAACGATGGAACATGTTATATACTGTTCGCAATAATGTTTCTACTTGGGAAATAAGAAGTATACCCTTACAGGCATCATCGATTCCCAAATCCTCTCTATGTGCCACACAATGCGTGACAAATTGTGAAATTAAGTAACCAATTTCTTGTGTTAATAGTGCTGTTACTCCATTATAGGCTCCCAGCATTAATGCAGCTCCATCGGATGCTACCATTACCATTTTTTACATATTTAGATTAATAATTTTATAAAAACATTTCCACAATTGATTTTCCGCCACATGCATTTAATTGTATTATACCAGCAAAAACAGTTTTATAATTAAAATTAAAGCGGTTTTTTATATAAATAATTAACATTTTGTAAACGGAAATATCAGTACAGTTTCATCCACTATTAAGCAATAGAATTGTGCCATTCAAAAAATATCTGGGACTGAGTTCATTGAAAAATTCATCTTAATTGCAAGAAATTCATCTTAATTGCAATTTATTAAAATTTTGATGTTATCTTTACCAACTTTTGTTCTAGAAATATCTTATTTTTACCCATAAATTATATTACTGATATTGACATAATCCAGAAACAGTTGAAGAATGAGTAAACGAAACAGTATTTAAATTTTAACTTGTGACTTCTGACTTCTGGCTTTAAATATATAACTGAATGATTTCGTACATCCCAGTATTTTGATATGATCCATCATTTGCACTGTTGTTTGGTAAATATGATATTTTTGGAATAAATTTTAAATTTAGAATATTTCTTCACTATCTATCTACGAGTGTATATTTAATATATTTTACATAATTTCATGTTTGTTTTTCATTTGACGTGATATCTTCTATTATTCGTTAAGATCGACATTCAGGTATTTTATTGATTTGATTTAGGGCATTTTACGCAACTTCACATCAACTTAACATCATTTCGCATTTGTTTTTCATTTGATGTGGTATTTTCAATTAATCGTTAAGTTCGACATTCAGGTATTTTTGTTTATCATTTAGGTAAGTATGTAATAAATTGCTATTCTTTGAATACACAAATAGACCTTGTAATATATTTTTACTTTTAGGGACAGAAAATTCGCAAAAAAAGAACAAAATTAAACTGAAGATGTATCGTTAGACTTACTGAAGTATAGGAAAATTCACTATTCATGCAATTGAAGCAATAAGGGGGTATATATATAAATTTTAAAATTAATCGTTAGATTATGTCTATTTTAAAAAAATATTGGACTGGACGTCTGAATTTATCCCCTTTTGTCGCTTAAGTACTGAGTTTGTAGAGAAAAAAAAGATAACGAAAGATTCTAATTCCAAAACTGTTATGTTAGTAAATTTTCACTACAGTAGTGTTATCTCAGATAAAATAATTTTTAAAGCATGGTTACTCTTATACATTTCTATACTCATATTTTACAGTATGTATTGTGCAATATCGTATCGTCATTATATGCATATACAAACTAAATAGAACGTTCATTTTTGCAATTAACAAAAATATTATTTGTATATTGGCAATATCCCAAATATTTGATTTATCAGATATATGATCCAATCCAATGATCACAAAAGAAATTGAGAATTAGAGCATACGCAAAATTCTAATGTTTTTGGTTAATTTAGAATACGGAAAAAAATATCAATAATTAGAACATAAAAATATTTGACATTATTGAATCGGTTGAAATATTTGAAACAAAAAAGCAGGATATTCAAATATATGAGTGTATAAGTGTAAAAGTGTAAAATATACCAAATTTATTTTGAAAATATTTGATTGAATTCGTCTTCAATACCATCATCACATGAAAATTGAAGGTGTAATCGGAAATTTTAAACTAAGATCAAATGCAAAAACATTTGACGATCAAGCACACAAAATTTTTGACAATGTTGACGCAAATGCTTTATTACATTGCAAGTGATTGTTGTAGTTTGACTTTAGACATTATTGATGTTTATCGCAGTTTTTTAACCAAAACAATTAGAGAAATTGATTTTAAAAAAACTTAAAACACTTACATCTGTTTACCAACAAATTTGTTACTAATATACAAATAAAAAAAAATTAGAAAACTATGAAAAGAAATTTGACTCCAATGTTCTTCTACCGAGTCAATATATTCACTAAAAACACAACTAAGCTTCACGCATTTAAATTTTTATTTTTTTGACTAAATTGCAAGCTCATAAGAGCCAAATGTTGTGCAAATGAAATTTTCGATCTCACCAAATAATCGATTACATTGCAAAATATATAGTCATCTAAGATTGACATTAAAAATTACATTACTTAAATCAAACTGCCTAATGGATTAGATTGTATTTGATCTTAGTTTGACATTTCCGTTTACACCTTGATTATAGAGCAAACATTTTTGGTTCAGTAAAATTTTGTAAAATGAATATTATGTTGTTGATTGAACATATTTTATTTCAGTAATCGTTTACTATATGTAAAATTATATAAGATGAACAGAATTAAATGTTATATAAATAATTAAGCAACAGAAGACTTTTGCATAACAATATACAAGGCTTTACATTATTATATGGAGTTTTTAAATTTTTAATGAACAATTTTGAAATTGAGTAAAAACTTTACACATTTTTATAGACACATAAAAATATGTAAATAAAATAAAAAAAATTAATAATCCAATTTATTTATTGAAAATGATAGATATGGTATTATGTCAACTTTGTATGTGATAACAATAACCATCATTACTTTGAATGTAACTTTCATTTCAATAATTATTATTCAAAGAGTGTTTCGTTTAACTATTTTAAATGATTATTTCATTTTTTTGTTTGATTTTTATAGCTCACAGATATTGTTTACAGTTTTTTTTTTAGATTTTTAAACATTACATTTTCATATAAATTATAGAATCAATCAGAATTAAAAATTAGAGGTTATATCCGTTATTGTATATGAGTTGTATATACGTTATAGAATCAGTCAATCAGAATCAATAAAATTAGATGTTATATAAATTATTATACAGGAAATGTGTATAAGTTATACAATCAATCAGAATTAAAAATTAGGAGTTGTGTATAGGTTGTCTAACACTACAAACCTACTAACGAGTAGTGTTAAATGAACGAAACACTCATTTAATAATTATTGACATAAAAATATATTCAAATTTTAGAAAAAGAGTTAAATTTATACCCTTATCATGATTCTCGAATCGAACGTATAAATAGACGAATTCGCTGTCATGCGATCATGATTAGCGAAGCGAACTTAATACAATTTGTCGAATGAAAAATTTAAATGACAACGGTAAAACAAAAATAAAAAAAAAATATTTTGTTGTTTTTCGAGTAAAAATAGAGAAAGAGTGAATTTAAAAAAAAATGTGAGATTATTTACAAAATTTATGAATAATATAATAATATGATATTATTTGCAGCTATAAAAAAAAAAGTTTGATAAGCTGGTGCAATTGAGAGAATAACGATTAGGCTTGTGAGAACAGCAAATTGGAATAAAAGTGCATTAAAAGTATTGTGGAATCGATTTGCAACCGAATTAAATGTCTTAGGATCTCGAAACGTGAATTCAAAGAGTGGAATAAATCATTTTTTATTTGTTTATTCGTCTATGTACTGCGTGTTGATAATAATATGATTACAGGTATTGCAAAAAAAAATATATATATATAAAAACAACAGGCGTACGAACAAGCTGTCGATGCTCTGTTGAGCAAAGAACAAAATCCAGAGAATCCAAATTAATCTAGAGAGCCGTTCTAAGTGTTGTTAAATAGCAGTAAATATATCCGAAACAATCGAAACTCTGAATTATTGCCAGTGATAATTTCCTTCATTGTATTGCACAGACTAATATGTTACTATTGGTAATATATTCCATTTGTTCTAGTTTAAGGCTTCGATTTGTTTGTTTAACTGAATTTAAAATATGAAATAATGCATCTTTATTCAACTGAAAGTTTTTTATTAATCTAAATATACTTATCAAAATTTTCAAGTGTTAGGTTAGCAACGACTTTTCCACAGCGAATAAATTTATTCGCGAACGTTCGACTAGCATATTCACTTCGACTCATATTCGATTCGAGAATCATGATAAGGGTATTAATATAAATTTAAATTATCGCTAACGTACGACCAGAAAATGTTATTGAAAAGTCAATAAAAATCCGCGAAAATCATTAGATATTTTGTATAGTAGTAAGGTTGATTTAGATAAATTTAAAACTGAAATACGAAAAACTGATTATAGCTAAAAACTGAACAATATAAACTAATAAAGTTCGTAATTATTGTAGTATATAAAAAAAATAATTATACGTTATTATAATTTTGTTTATGGTGTACATCAAAAATCATACTCCTTTGTATTACTAAATTTAAATATAATTTACATTTTTTAATTTAGCCTAATCGATATTTTGAATTTAAGATTCCATATGCATTATTGTTATCGAATTTTATATTTGGTAATTTTAATGAAGCGCCACAATAAATATTATTAATTCAAAGTGCATTATTTAAAATTTACTGTATATAATGAAATACTTATAAAATATTTAAATATACATTTATACTCCCGAAATACTATGTGTTTACAAAAAAAAAAAAAAATCATCATAAATTTAATAATCAAATCACAAATATGACATAATTAACTTCGTATTTTATACACTCACTTACAATAATTTTATTATTATTATTATTATTTAGTACCCATATTACCCACCTATTCGCATTTCCAAATTTTAAATTCTCATTTAATAATAATTATACAATATAGATTTAGTGAAATTGTGTATAACCAGCTGTTACAAAATGAAACTAAATTGTATCAATAAATGATATCGAAGTATGTATATATATATATATATATATATATATATTTCTAACTCAAAAATTACAAGATACTTGCACAGAGAATACTAGAATAATAATAATGATATGAGTTAAAGAGATCTATATGATTTTGTTATTATTCTTGCTTTTTTTTAAATAATAAAATCGAAAAAAGTTAGAGTGAGCCACAGTCCAAAATTAAAATTGAATATAAAAAAAAAAAACACATTTAAAAAAAAATGTGCACCAAAATGTTAAGATAAATATAAATAAAAACAAAATTAACACACCTGAACAGGTTTTCCAAAATACAAAACAAAAAAATGAAAATGAAGCAAAAAAAAAAAAAATAAATAAATAAGAAAAATTACGAATCATAATAACAAATGGAAATAACTCCAAACGAAAATGAAAATTTGTAACTTTTTTTTTTTTTTTTTTTGCTTTTAATGAGTTTTTTTTTTTTTTTATTGCAATTGTTGAATCACTACTGATTGCTGCTTGCAAGTTTTTCTTAAAAATAAATAAAATAGTATATATATGAAAGAATTGGGAGCTGTGAATCAGAGAGTCAAATTAAATTTAACTACTTAAAAATAACTATAGTTTGATAATTTTATTATTTTACTTTGATATTCAAAATTGTATACGAATTCAAATTTAGTGTTTAAAATTAATTTCTGTTACATAAACAAGTATTTTCCAAATTATATGGAACCATACCTATACTGTTGAAATATGCCGTTACAGTATATATTAATATAATTGTATACACCATCTTCTATTCTTTTCTAATTTTTATCAGCGACTTACAATTTTCTATTTTGAAGCCAATACATTGTTTTGATGTTGGCAGACATCCGTAAACTCTTAAATAAATCTAATACCTGTTCTACAACAATTAGAATACAAAAATAATATCTGCGTCAATCAATCGTGATCAAATAAACATAACCGATTAACAAAATAAACAAAATTGAGTTCAACATTTATAAAATTGAAAGCTATTAATCCGTTTCAAATGTCCGATTTAAAGAAAAAAAATCTTCAACAATTCGAAAGTCTAGATATTTTAACCAAACCGAAAAATGCATTGGAATGAGTATATTTTTAATATAGTTAAGATTACTCCCGAATGTTAGATCTTTCATTCACAATGTGAAACCTACTTTTCTCCAAGCGATCAGTCTAATATCTAACTAAGTATATATCCGACCTAAGATGGAGTATAATTTTTATACGCTGAAAATTAAACGCACAATAAATCAGTAAAAGCATAGTAATTAAAATTCAGTTAAATAAAAACTGTGCACAGTAAATAATTTAAATTTACAGTAAAAAAATTAAATCATCAGCAAATAAATAAAATTTAACTCAGTAAATAAATAAAAATCACAGTAAATAAATTAAATTTACAGTAAAAGAATAAAAAACATCAAAAATACTTTCTGAAAAGGTGTAATTTAATAGTAAGCCCAACGAATGGGGTTACAGGACAATGATGATGATGAAATAAATTTTTATCACAGTAACTTTAGACAAAAATTACGGTTAGTTGTCTGCATTGATTTTGCAACGACTTGTTAATTTATATATATAATTTTGCAAAGGACTCAAAATTACTTTTGAAAGCTTGGGGGATAATATTAGGTACTTAAATCAATTATTTAATTTTTTCAGAAGGTTTAAGATAAAATTGGGAAGATTTTTTACATTTTCGGGAAAAATAAAATGTATCCGCTTTCTCCAGAAGGTGAAACAAAATGTTTTAACCGTTTTGTAACACGTAACACTAACACTGAAAAATTGATATATCCCGTTTTTGTAGAGGGATTAGTTCAAATTAGGGTTCTAAACCATCTGGAACATGGAATATATTCCCCGTCGTTTTTGGTTTTGTGTTTTTGGATCGCAGCTCACTCTTTTACTAAAATTTTCACAATTTCTAACAGTAGAGATTGAAACAATACTGTTTTGAAATAGAATCGCTATTTCTCCTTTTCCAAAATATGTTAGCCCGTTATTAGCAACATTATTACTGTGCGTTTATTTTATTTATAATGCAAAAACTAATTTTGTACTATGCATATTCAACTGAGCAGAATTTTTATTTTACTGTGCAAAAAAATCTTTTTTGCTGAGCAAATACCCATTTGCTACTACGCTTTCAATAAATTTTACTTAGCATTTAATTTTTTTTAACCTAGAATTTGGTTTTTTTTACTACCTTGTTAAATCTTAGGCATTTTTATATATGAGTTGTGGCACGCGGTAATTCCAAAAAAAAATTCAAAATCCTGCTTTACACCTATAATTGCTTATCCCACCGGCATGCGAATCTTAACATACAAGTAAACGGTGGAGTTCTATCTCTTTCTCTCTTTTATAGAAATCTTGTTGCAAACTTGTTCTAATAACCTAAAATCAATCAATAAATATATGTTGAGTAGCTACACTAAGAGAAATGATATGTTTATCCAATGGTTACGAGAAATATATTATGGTTACTTTAAACTTATTATGTTAGATATAGTTGAAACAAACATTTGATATGTTAATGAGGAATATAACCAGGGTTGATAGAAACATATTATATTTGTGTTAAAACTATTATAGTTAATCAAAATATATACCTACGTTGTAATAAATTATGGTTGCTACAACTATATTTAAAAAAATGTAAGTCAACTATAAATTATATTGCTTACAAAAATATTATGGTTGTGGATATCATAATATGGTTAAGAAGCTCATAATCCAGTAGTTGTAACAAACATATTTTAATAATGATTAAAGAAATAATATTATAGTTGTACGATTTGTAGTAATACTAATCATATTATGATCGAAGCAATCATGTTATAGTTGCCTTATGATTGAAGTAATCATCTCATATGTTTGAAATAATCATATTATGGTTGAAGTAATCATATTATGATTAAAGTAACTATAATATTATGGTTGAAGTAATCATATTATAGTTGGAGTTAAAATAAAATGCTTCAAAAATAAAAAAATACTTGAATATTCAGTCTTCTGTTGTTGTTTGCCAAGTTAAAACGTATTTTAAAATATAAGCGTACCTAATGTAAAAACTCTTAGCTGATTGATATAAATTGGTAAATGTTTGCATACATTTCATCACAACATTTTTCATCTAGATGTGAACTAATTTTTTATCTAGATGTTGATAGACAATAAAGTGTACTTTATGAAAAACTGGATAAAATGTTGTGAGAGGAAATATTTCAATATAAGTTGAAATAGTTAGTTATTAAAATAATAACAAAACAGACTATTGCAAAACTAATAAAAGGAAACTACACAGGTTAGTTAAATTATAATTATTTAATAATCTGTTCAATCAAACAATTTCTTATTTTTATGGCAATATATTACGAAAGTTGAGGCTTTCTTTAGAATCTCTTGTCAGATGCTATAATATAAGTACTTTTTAATTTGCAGGTAATATTAACTATTACAATATACTTATGTTTTTATTTTTTATTTTTTACAGTCATCAGCAGCTGAAGATGATAAATTTAAAAGTTATGTAGCTGATGTAGACAGCACCAATTTAACAAAATTTGATATTTATTGGACATTTATTTATTATAATTGACAGAAAAATATAATCCTCTCGAAATTAACTATACTGTGCTTTTATTTCAAATATAATATATTCACTTCAATCATATTTATTTTTGTTTCAATTAAAATTAATGCTGCTGCAACAATAACGTAAGTTTGTGAGAATAATATTATTATTGAACCTACTATAAATTATGCTTGGTGTAAACATAAATATTTTTCATTCAACCATATTATATTTATTTTAAACATAATATATTAGTGAATCATATTTAAAACAACAAAATTATAGTTGAGAACAAAATATCGTCTTGTAGAAAGTAACTATAATATGTTTACTCCAAACATAATTATTTTTATTTCAATTATAAATAATATTGCTGCAAACATAACTATGTTTGTGAAGATAATAATATTATTGTGTGAACTATGAACTATTTTTGTTGCAACCATATTATATTTCATTTAACCATATAAAAAACTTTTTAGCTTTATATAAAACCCATAGTTGCATGAAGTAATATGGTTAATGTAACTATATATTTTCCAACCATATTATTGTTCTTTAATTTTATAGTTGAGCCAAACATATTTTTTTGCTCACTGTATTTATCTATCAATTTTTGTAAATGTCAACTAAAAAGGTATAATTGTGAACAACTATTACTCTTGTCCAGAAACTATATAGATCTAATTAAATAGTGTAGTTCCATTTTGTTTAAACATTCAATCCAAATTGTATTAAACAATAAATTTTATGAAATATTTCCATTGGGATCCGAATCTGGGACTTTCTGGTTGGTGTTTAAATTCGTGGTATGGTATAAGATAGGTAGTCCGGCAAATTTGAAAACCTTAATTTTAAATTATATTTTTGGGATTATTATTTATCAATTTTCTGATGATGGTGTAATAACCGAAATCGATTAAGATATTTAATAAAATTAGTGAAACATATACCTAAAGTTTTAATCTATATTTAATTTTATTATTCCTGTTTATTAAATTTATTTTAATGGCACAGCGTACTGGGAAAGGCTTAAAAGAGCCCGTAAAGTGTTGTACTTGCAGGATTCATATCTGGAATATTTCGATTGAGTGTTCTTATAATAACACCATCCAGTATGTTGCAAAAGAAAAATTGTAAGGTGAATTTACAATAAATATTTAAAACAGAATTGCTTAACCTAAAAATTATCAATTGGCAGACAGATATGAAGACTAAAATTAATAGCGGTGGATATAATATGCTGAAAAGGCAATGATGATAATTCCGTTTTGCCATTTAAATAAATAACTATTAGAGAAAAAATTAAAATCTCTGTTGCTTGTAATAAATATAAAAAATATTTCAAATATTTCAAACTCATATAAATAAGCCGATAGCCGGAGTTGGAGCTTAATAAATTGTAATAAATGTTAATATAAATAAAAAATTGCATTTGAAAACATTTTAAAATAAATTTTCCTTTTCCAGAACGACAACAGTGATTAACAGTGATATCTTAAATGACAATTTTCAATATGCAATCTATATATAGTAGTATCTACAAGTATGTATAACATAAAAATTTTAAATTTTTAAATTTTCATCAAAAACATTTTTATTGTAATGTAAAAAATTTTTGTTTGAAAATTACCATTATAATTATTACACTTTGTAATATTTCATTTTATTATAATTTTTGTTTTTATCTTTTTTATTTTAAATTTTTTTTTTTTTTTTTTTCTTTTTGAGTCAATTAAGAAAACCAATAAAATAAAAACCAAAAATAAAAGAAATTAAATATATTTTTACATTTTTGCTTTCAATTTGAATTTTTAATTGAATTTTTATCTTCAGTATAATTATAAAATCTTTAAAAATTTCAAGAATTGCAATCTATTAAAATACTTAAGTAAGTATACTGCAAGCACCAGACAACAGAGAACACTTCATATAAAAAAAAAAAAAAAAAAATAAAATGAAAAAAAGGATAACATCTTTTTTAATGTAAGTAATAGAATAATTCGGTTTTCATTTTATAGTTCAGATATACATATATATCTATGTACGTACATATACATGAACTATATAGTTAAACTGACTTACATAGAAAATAAAAAATTATATTTAAAAACAATATTTTCTTGTTTGAATTTCTGCTCTTTAATATTAAAGAATTTTTGTTATTTTATTTTATTTTTTTATTTTTTTTAATTTATACTTTAAATTTTGTATTTTTTTTGTTTTTTTTTTAATAATTTTTAATCACTTACAATTTTTCAAAAATATTTTATTTCTTTTTTTTTAAATTTTATTATTAACAATTATTTAAAATAATTTTTTTTTTTTTTCAAAATTCATAGTTTCACTTTTAAATTTAATTTAAATTTACTTCCACACGTACATATTACCTATATATTTTTTTTTTATGTTAAAGACACGTTATAATTTTAACTGACATTCCACCAAAATTCTATTTAATAATAATTTAATATATAATATGTATATATATACATACTTGTATAATAAAAAAAAAAAAAAAAAAAAACACAAAAAATTACAAAATAAATTTTCTCTTCGTATATATATTTCTTTAAAACAAAACACCCTCCTCTAAAAATAAATATCTATAAGATTTTTACTATAAATTTATTCACTAAAAAAAAAATCAACAAAATAAAAATATTTATTTATTTTTATCCGCTTATTTTAACCAGCACGCACGAATACTTAATGTTGACTGTTTGTTCATCTATTTTTCAATTGGATACAGTACGGATACAAAACAAATGATCTATACTAAATTCTATATAGGTATCACAGCACACCAGTACCAGTCGTTGTTGCCGTATATTTTGTTGTAATCGTATATACCGGTTGGTTGGTCTGTCAGTCTACTCAATAACAGACAGAGTAATTTTTGTACAAAGAGAAGAATCATAAATGAGGTAGAAAAAAAAAAAATAAAATATAAAAAAAAACATATATTATAATTAACCAAATGTAGTAAGTATCTATAGATATAAAAAGATCAGCCGCCGTTTATAATTTGGCAAATCGAATAAAATTGCAGTCACATAAGTTTAATATTTTTTGTTATTTTTTTTGTTTTGTTTTATTCGAAAGCACTTGTAAACATCACAAACACTATTAAACTAACATTATTTTCACTGAGAATATTATAATATGCTGTGTGTGAAAATACATAATAAATAAAAACAAAAAACAAATATGTATATAAATATTAAATAACCATGTGTTTCGTTAAGTTTAACGGTCAGACAGCTGAGAAAATGTTGACAATACAGTTAAAGGATAAATAAGAAAATTCAAAAATCATTTTGTATAGAAGCTTTTTTGTTTTTGTGTTTTTTTCTATATAAACAACAGTATTTTATTGATAAGAATTTGTTTATGAAAAAATGTTGCTAGCATAAAAAATTATGTTGCTAGCAATATTGTTTTATAGAAATTTAAAATTTTGAAGATGTTTTGTTTGAAAATTCAATTTTTAATTTTTTTTTGCTTTTCAAGAGTTATTAATATGGGTTTTGTTTTGTCAGACATAAAAGCTTGATCATTCTATCTCTAAATCTAGTTATATAGATCAAAGAGACCCAAAATAATATGGTTAAAAAATTTTTTTGCAAGAAGCATTAAAAATGTTTGGAAAATCCATATATTTTGTATGGGGTTGCATGCTTTTATTTTTTTTCAATGTTACTATAAACCAGTGTACGAAATATTGGTGGTGTAGAACAGGGTGTCGGGTATATCAAATGTTACATTCCGTTTATGAAATAATACCTTCAATTAATTTAAAATAATATATTGGTTTAGTTCTTGAAGATTTATTTCGCAATCTATAATAGTGAATATTTTATCTTTGTTTTGTCCAGATAGAAAAAAATCATCAAAAAAGTCTTCGGTTGCCGTTCCAATTTTCAAGGAGGAACTGAGTTAAACCTTAACGCACTAAAACTTAATTCTATTGATTGCAAAATAATTATAAAATTTCTATATTGACATTATAGATGACTTTTGTGGTGTACAGCTATTTTTTTTTGTCGTCTTTCATATTTCTCCAATGCAAATAAACCAAGAAAATATTTTGCAATACTTTGTTTTGGAACATCAATATGAAATTGTTTAGTATACAAATCCATATTTGAATACAGTTTGCAAAAACTGGATTCAATAATTGATTATTGCTAAAAATTTTGTTATAAAATGATGGCATAGATGTCTGCTGGTATTAATCACTACATTTAATTGTATTTTAGTTCTGATTCGAGTTTGTTTTTCTCTCTTTAGTGTGTTTATTCCAACTGGGTATTGCATCAATCGTCATACCAACATATTTTGCAGAATTTTCATATGGTATGATGACAATACGACATTGTCTATTTTGGTTATACTGATAAGACTTAGTTATTTTGTTTCGTTAGTATGACATATACAGTATACTGCTGCATCTGCAGATTTTGTTGTAATTTATTTGTAGGTTTAATTTCATTTTTACCAACCGGTTCTGCAGCTGTATAATGTGTATAATCTGTAAAAGTATCTCTGTAATATCACTATATTTGGTATAAAATAAATATGGTGTGATGACCAAAATATAGCCTTGAGAATGAATATAAATATAAAACTATTAGTTATACAAGATTCCAAAAGATAGCTTAAAACAAATTGAAAAATTCTCATTTCTGCAATTAAAAAATAAAATCATAAATGAATTGAAAAACAATTATTTATTTTGCAGAACTCAACCTCAACTTTTTATTAAAATATTAAAATCCGAATTTATTTTTTTCTCTCATATCTAAATTCAATTATTAAATTTTAATAATATTATTTTTCAAATTATATTTAATTAAAAAATAATTAAAAATATTAAAAGCTATACCTAAATTAAATTCAATTAAAATAGATATAATTTAAAAATACTTTATTTTGGTTAGGCAATATTTAAAATGGAATTTTTTAAATTTTTAAGTGAGTTTCAATTAAAAACAACATCAAAGAACATGTACCATATATATGTATAATTCAGATATTTGCCTACCTTTAAAGTCTAAAATATGAAAAATCAAAATTAATCTTCACAAATTCATTTCAATTCAATTACAATGCTCATAAATTATTCAAGTAATTTGAATGGACTAAAAAAAAAAAAAAAAAAAAAAAAAAACAAAAAGAAAAATTAAATTTATTGAAATAGGAAAAATAAAAGCAGAAACAACTGCAAAGACACCTATACAATATAAATTATACAAAAAAAAAAAACAAAAAAAACAGTTGACAACATCAACAGCCCCGTCCTATTAAATTTTTATTAGATTGTTTATCAACTCTATATACATATATATATATTACTTCTAGGTATTTTTTTGGTGTGGTGTTTTAATTCAGCATATAAAAATGAGCTAGGCTATACCATAAGCACGTCAATTTATTTCATGAATTATCTTATAGATGTCACATTAAAAAAAAAAAAAATAACAAAACCAAAAACAAAAATGTTGCAACACTACTTCTGCTATTTACTGCAACCACTTTTTTTTTTTTTTGTTTTTTCAATACAATAATTATCAAAATTATTTGATGCATTTTTGTTGCAAATTTTTTTTGAGAAATTTTTATTTTTGTTTGTTAGTTTTTTGTTTTAATGTTTTCGGTATGTGGTCGTTTGATATTCAACAATTTGTTATTAAGTAAAAAAAATTGATTTGTATTGAACAGTTTTTGTTTAATTAATCCCTACGGTGGATTAATAGGTTTTAAAATTTATTTTATTGTGTTTTAAAAAATATTTCAATTTGTGAAATATTAATTTGATATTTTTCGGTGATTTCAGCAACAAAATAATTTTTAATGAATGTACTTTACAATCTGCAAGTAATTTACTGTTATATAAAATTAATTATAAAATCATCAGTGTAATTTTATTTTTGCAAATAATGTTGCCAGAACCAGGATCCGATAGGAATAACTGTTTTTATAGCAAATTTGATCAATATCATGTTAGTAGGCATGTCATCAAGCAGAAAAGGTCATCGGTTCGAGTTCCGATGAGGTTATTGATGTTGTTAACAATTTGTTTCAATTATTATCTATCATTATATATTATTGTCGTCTTCTATGATCTTTACATTTCTAAATGAATATCACTATATTGGAAGCAAGCCAAGCTAATATTTTTGAAAATATTTTTCGTTTTAAAATGCGTTAAAGGGCAAAGGAATATGAATTGATCGAAGTTATAGTAGTTACTAGCGGGTGTAGCTGTTTTGCAATTATTAACAAAAAATTGAAAATTTGTATATAAAGAAAGTCATTACATTCATATAATAGACATAATCACTTATAAAAAAAAATTATACAATATATCTGACAACTACATCAACTTTTTAAGAATGAATGAAAATTCATTTACCGACATCTAAAAAGTAGTAACCACCTTTAATAATTTTATTAGTAATTTTTCATATGCATAATATTTGATATGCTTTTAGAATTTTATTTAAATAACTCGTTAGCTTATTTAAATTAAATTGAATTATATACAAAAAACAATACGATCAGACAGCTTAAACCTAAGCTATGATCAATAAAACTAAATTTAATTATCTATTACGTATTTGATATACATGAATTATAAAACAAAATGTATTATTGAAAACAAAATAAAGAAAAAAAAAAAAAAAAACTGGACTTTTTATTTTCAACAATGACGAATTTACTACATATATATCTATTAATTCTTTAGTGAACTCCAGACTACATTGTATTGCATATATCATATCCAATTGTAATATTTTTTAAAATAAACATGACAGTAAGTTTGTGACAACATAAACATACATAACCTTCAACATTGTACTGACAAGTAAAATGAGAAAATAACCTTTTTTTTTTGTTTTGTTACTAATTTTTTCATTGATATGAAAATTTATAAAAACACCAACGTTTTACGTGAACGATGAATCATTTAGGTGACATTGTCAAGTAAAAAAGATTGGGGACTCTTATATTTTTTGTTATATATAATATTTTTTTATTTAATAGTTCACATCCAGAAAACGTAAAAGACCTGAAATTTGCCTAAGTATTGTATACATAGGTCCACTGTAAAATTAATTAATAAATAAAAGAACGGTTAAATACGATGAGTCATTCAGATTTCATTATGTAAAAAAGATTTGGGTGCAGGTCCCTCATATTGTTACTTGCAATCGTTTAAAACTATTTTTATTTGACATACAATTTTTTATTTAATATGATTATCTAAGTTTACATTACAGAAAAGGTAAAAGCCTTAAATTGATCAATGTATTATATACATAGGTCCAGCGTAAAATAAATAAATAAAAAAAAATATAAAAAATTGTAACATTTTAAAATTTTCACAAAATAAATTTTTCTATATCAGCTTACCTCAAACTAAAACAATCGATTCAATTTATATGTTTTAAATAAAATTGACAAAATTTAAATTTTCAAAGTTAAAAAACTGTCACGATAATAACATTTTTGGGAAATAAAAATATTTCACTTTTTATTTAATTTTTTTTCTTTTTTTTCTTCTTTTTTTTCAATTAGGTGTTGAATGAAAATTTATAGTTAACAGTTACTATTTAATTATTTATCACAAATTTACTAGATATTTATATTGAAACAAAATTGCAAATACACGATATTTTATTTAAAAAAAAAAAAAAATATTATTCAAAAATATAAATAAATTAAAATTTTGGGTAGCCTATCTCTCGTATAACTCAATTTAATAAAAAAAAAAAAAAAAATTATATAATAATTGTAATAATATTAAAAATAATTTATTAAATTAATATTTCACAATTTTATCATACAATCCATTAAATATATCATTAGAAATTTAATTGACTGGACATACTGCTGATTATTTATAATGGTGGTGGGTAAGCAAAAAAAATATAATTTTTTAAATTAAAATATTGTCATAATATTGTAAAATTTATTTCTAAAATAAATTTTATTTTTAAAAATATTTTAGAAAGGATAGGTTAAAAGGGGACGATTATAGCAGTATAAATAAGTAGGAGAAAAATAAAGTTAATGGTAATTGGTAGTGTATCAGTATAGGAAAAACATCAAAGTATAAAAATAAAATTAGTTAGAATTAGAGTTTTAGTTTGTAATTTTGCATAATTAATTAATCTACTTATAACAAAAATTATGTAGTGTACATTATAAAGTATGTATAATTAATTTATTAATTAAGTTAAAATTAAAATAATGTAATTGGAGCAAAAAATTTAGTATTGTAACATTGTTACTATTTTACCAAATTGTATACAATAGGTATTTAAAATTAATTAATATAGATTGTCAGTTAATATTTCATCATTATTTATACTAGCTTGTATAATAACTTTAAAGTTATTCAAGTATGTAATTAGTTTGTATATAATTAGATTTAGATTAGTTTTAGATTAGATTTAGATTGAAATCGTTTATATCTAATTTCATTAGTATTATAAATAAGTAGATATAAGATTTGTAATTGAGAGATGGCTCACATTCTACCCGTAAAAGGGTTCTAAGCTTTGTTTGTACATTTATGTGTAGTTGAAATAATAAAATAAAATTATTTTTTGTGTTTGGTAATATCAAGCTTAAAACACTCACTAGTCAACTTATTTTATGTATTTGATTTATTTATTTTGTTATTTTGTTAATTTATTTACCAACTTTAGGTTTTTCTGTTATTATTATTTATTTATTTTATACGAAATATTTCAAATAATTAAACCTTTAGGAAAATAAATTAAAAAATTTATAAAAATTAATAATAGAAACAAATTTATACCATCACATCAAAGTTAGTATGGGATTGTTTAAAAATACTTAAAGGCATGGCAAAAAAAAAAACAAATAAGGAAAGGAAAAGAAGTTGTAGATTATCTAGCTAGAAAAGCATCTGATATGCCCTTCATATGGCCAAGGGCGTTCTGTGGGATTCCCCTGAGCACATCTAAAATGCAATTAAATTCTTTATATGAAATTTTTATGTTTGGGCAAATTTTTATAATTACTCGAAAGCGGTAGGTTTTCCAATAAATACCGTTAGGTGATACACAAATTCTTTGATTTTATTTTGTTTCTTTAACTACTCCAGAACAATTCTAGAATACCTTTTCTTCCACATAACTGCAAGAATTTACTCTTTAAAGGTTTTTCAAATCAAATTGGACGACGATGTAGAGCTCTTAGAACGATTAGCTTTTCGAAGAAAATGTAAGAAAAAAAAAGTCCAGTCATGGGATTGGCGGTAGTAAGTGAAACAACATTTAAATGCAGATGATTGAGATTGAGATTGAGGCCTGAGCGTCGATTAAATTTGACAATTTTCATTATATTCTAAAAAAGATACAATAGGCTTATGGTAACTGAAGTAGAAAACAAAAATTTTTGATTGGAATTTATGTAAATATCGTGTCAAAACCGCATCGATCATTGTTTTATAAACAATATAGAAAATAATTAAATATAATATATAATATGCATGTTATATAACAAATGCAATATAAAAATTTAAAATAAGTAATTTTTAATTCAATTTTTTAATAAAAGCGTTAATTATTAACTAAGAAGAAAATTAAAAGTATTTTAATAAATAAAATTTTAATAATCAATCACTTTTTTATTTCTAAAAATTATAACTTTTGCTAAATAGGTATGCATATATTTTATTACCAATAATTTTTTTTTTCTATATATTATGGAGACTTAGATAGGTACCAATATTTTTTTTTTATATAACTAAAATTAAAACAATAAATTTTTAAATGACTTCTCAATAACCAAAACAAGCAAAATATCATTAGTTAAAAGAGGGTAAAATTTACATTTACTTATCGTATACCAAATTTATTATGAGAGAGAAAAGCTACAAAACAGATGTTTGCATTTTGCTTTATACTGTGAAAAAATTTTGCGTTCCTATTATTCTTCTTTGGAATTGTTTCCGTTCTCATTTGTGCCTATTACAGGTGTCACACCACTTTTCCAGTCATTTTTCCCAGTCACCCGAATGAAATTTACTTTCGTATTACAAGTCTCATCCGACAGCAACAAATTTTTGAACGTATTTTTTATGTACTTTGTACAGGAAAACTCATTTGACGTTTGAATTTAAAAAAAAATATTTTTATAAGAATACAAAGTTGGTTGATGTGTTTTTTATGTTTTTTTTGAAATTGTGTTTTTGTTGTTTTTTTTAAACTAAAATAAACAAAAATGTTTATTATCCAATTTTTGAATTAATATATTCAAATATATATTATATAATATAAATTCAAATTCAAATATATATTATATATATATAAATTATTTCAATAAATTTGTAAATTTTACAGAATCCATTTCTTTTCAGAATCCATTATTTAAATTTATATAGACACAAAAAATTACAAAATTACAGGCAAACTGAATCCTGTCACCAGAAATTACTCGGATCCGACAAAAAAAGTGATACCTGTATTTATTTATATGAGGCAAGGTGGTAAAAATTGTTAGTTCTCTTAAAAGTTTGTTCCCTTATATGATGATTAATTCTGATATTTTATTATTTCAATACTTACGTTTTAAACATTATTATTTTCTTATATACCTATTAAAAATATTAAATTATAATTACATTACAATAATATAAAATATTATTAATATTTTTGTCAGTAATAATTTGGAGTTACAAACATTATTATTTTTTATTAATTATATTAAATTATAGTAAACCTAAATATTTATTATATTGGTATACGATTATAAAATAATACTGAGGACAACATCTATTTACAAATCACAGAATTTAAAGAATATGATAACGCTGTTTTAGCTAGGTCTCCTAAAAATCTTATGCATAGTTGATATAATTTAGAAAATAATATTGTTAAATATTTCAACGAAATTTTTGTCGAAAATTTTTTTTCCAAATCAAAATAATTATTAATCAACAATTTTTTTTAAAAATTATAAACTTTTTTTTTATTTAACTTCAGCCAACTTTTTTTGTTACTCTGTTTTGTTTACTATATTTCTTCTTTTTCTTGCACGTTAAATTCTTATTATCGTCTATTTCTTACAATTTTTAGCAAATTTGCATGTGTTTTTTTGCAAACAAATGAATACATACATGAGTGCATAGGCATACTGCATATTCTAATTGTGATAGATATTCTTTGATGAGAACTATGAGAAGAGAACAACTTCAAATATTGTTTTTTGTTTTGTTGTTTGTATTTGAGAAAAAAAAAATTGTTTTTTGTTTTACATATTTTATTCTGATTATTTTTTTAAAATTATTATTCTTATTATTCTCTACTACGTGTATTGTCTGTATGTTACATGTAGGTATCTAAAAAACAAAAGAAAAACAGCAATGTTGTTTTTGTACCTATATTTAGAATGTATATGAATGTATATATTAATAACATTAGTGACTCACAATTTAGCGTGACGCGAGTTTATAACATTTTTCTCTACCAAATCGATAAACGTCTTATAAGTAAGTTTCACTTACAAAAATTCTAACGATGACATCTTGAAAAACGATGGTACACAAAAAAAAATTACATATTACATTTTTAATATAAATAAGGACTTTTCTTCTGATTTTATTCAATTTTTATATATACAATCATAACCGGAACTGAAATTTCTCAAATATGGAATTTTGCAAGGACACAATTTATTCTTATTACAAATTTTTAAAACCAAAAACTATCTTTTGATTTGATTAACCAAACAAAATCTATAAAGTATATAAATATTTTCTACAATACTCAATCTCCAGTTAATTTATTAAGTTTATTTCACTTGAAGAAAAACAATCTTGTTTACTACTATACACAATTTATACTAATATCCTCTTGTTAACATTTCTATATAATTACATGAATAGTATAAAATATTTCCATTTTCTATTTTAGTTTTATAAAAATAATTGATGTCCAATGCGATTATAATCACTTTTGATTAATTGACTTTTAAAAACTAAATGAAAGCAGAGAGTAAGTAAAATGTACATAAACCACTTGATAAAAAGGATATGAATTCAAGACAGAGAGTATACACATAAATTGAAACACAAAAAAAAAAAACAAAATATACATTTTAAAGACAATACATACCATCTAAAGTTCATGGAAGTCCAAGTATATTATTTCTTTGGAATATTAACTAAGTAAAACAAAAATATAAATTATATTATAGAGAATCTAAGATGAATTAAGAGAATCTAGAGCAAACTGTCGAAATTTAAGTAAAAAAAAAAAAAAAATACATAAATTTTATTAGAACTACTATATATATAGAAAGGGAAGTCATTCCCAGTAAATATAAAGAGAATAAACCATTAAAAAATAACTTTATAAGTTTAATTGGAGTATCTATACACTTTAACCAAAGATTTATTAATCTAAGACCACATTTTAATTTGTAATAAATTATTTTTATTTGCAAAAATATTTTCAATAAATATCTTCGTATTATTATAATTATATTTTTGAGTCATTTAACTTTGAATCAACAAAAATAATAACAAAAATGTTTACTTAGTAAAATTTTAATCAACAGATTTTCACAAGTGTTTATTTTATTATCCTATTAATTTGCCATTCCAAATACCATCATCATAAAATTTCAATTTTAAATTCAATTTTTTATAAAAGACAAAGCATAAAAATTAATCTTTCAGATCTGCATATATATGCATGCAAAAATGCTCTCGGATATTTAAAGCAAAAATATTCTGGAATGATATATTTCAAGTCAAAAACATAAAACAAAGAATAAGGCTATTGCCTTTAACTTTATATTTATACCATATATCATCATTATAACAAGTTCATATGATTCTATATATTTAATAACAAAACAATTCATCAATATCATTTTTAATATTCATTGTGTGTACAAGCAAAATATGTCCATTAAATGTAAACTGATCCTTTTTCAAAGAAACTATATATATAAAACAAAAAATGAGTGAAATGAAAAACAAATAAAGGATCATAAAATTTTTAAATTGATTTTCTGGTAAACAAATTGTCATCCTTTTTCACCGATTAGCGCATATTATTGCAGTTGAAGAGCAGTAAAAATAAAAAATCTGTTGCATTTCCTTAACAAAATTCATTATTCATTCATTCAATAATGAATTAAAGTGGTTAGAAAATTGTCGAGAGATGGATGGACCATAATCTAAAAATAAGTTGTGGAAGTTATGTTTTTTTGTTTTTATTTCCATCAAGGATATATTTTTCTTTTTGAGAATATCCTTTATTTCAACACAGGATTTTAATAAAATGATGTTTTGAAATTAATATGAAATTTTTTTTGAATAAATTCTAAAGGATTAAAATAGTGATGTGTAACCTTTTTTTTTTCATTTTCTTTTATAAATTTTTTTTTCAACTTTTTTGACAATATTGACAAAATTACAAAACCCATTTCATCGCCTTGTGAAACATTACATAAACATATGAAATCTTTAAAGTATTCTAATTTATTGTAATAAAATAAAGAGAAGGAATTTAAAATGTACAGACTTTTCGTTGTTGACTCGTTTAGAGCTTCGGCATGTGATAGAAGAAAATGTGGCGAACAAAAATGTTGGTGCGGAGGGGGTCTATGTTCAAGTAGTACCGAGATTATATTTTATGTTTGAGATTATATTTTTGTACTTATAGGCATTTAGAGATCATGTTTTGTTCCACAAAGTGTCCCCTATCATATGACAAAGTTCTACTTATCAAAAACAGAACCTATATAATTTAGGAATTTGAATATAAAAGATAAATAAAAGAAAAAAAGTTCGAAAACAAAAATCTTCTATACCTATACATAACAATACACATATATATATATGTATAAATAGAAGAAATCTTGAAATAAGGCAATATACCGAAACAGGTTAGGATCATGAAATTAAATTTTATTTAATAATGAGATTCAAGTAATCAGCCGACATTAAATACGTTTTCACTTTGCTTTTAATGGCATTAACCAAACATTAATTATACTGTACTCGGATAAGTAAAGCCTCAAACCCAAAATAGTTTTTGTTATTAGATAATTTATGACAGAACAACCAGCTTTAATTCCAATATCATTTCTGTATCTTGTATTAAAAATTTGAACGGTCAATCTAGAATCGATTTTAAAAAATTTGTCAAAAACAATTTTGATATCGCGGAAGTCTATTTAAACTAATAGACTTGTCAAAAGGGCTGCTACACAGTATAGTTCAAAATATTTACTGTCAAGAATATGAATTTTTTAAATTGAAATATTTTGGCAATACTATAACTACAACTTGCTTTCGCCCATTTATCATAAATTTAATGATGGCTTGGAGGACCTATGATGGACACTATCGAATGATTTTTACTATCGATATAATTATTAATGGATTGATTTTTACTAGAAAATTAATTTACTAATTTGTGTTTAGATTTGATATAATACACTGAATAGTTACTAGTTTAGCTAGTTATTGATTCTGATGTTCGATAGTTTTTAGTTGTGTGTTATGATGACAAAAAAAAAATTGTTTGCACACACCTTTTCCGATTTTTATATTTTTTTTTTTTTTGCTCAAACTGACAATGTTCTTCAATTACATTCCAATTACTAAAACTCTTTTTAAAAAAAAACAACTAAATTTTATAAAATATTTAAAATAAAAATAAATTAAAAATTCCTACCAAAGTCAAGAAAATGTCGCCGACTTTAAAAGTGTATCAACAGAAAACTTTACGCAATAGATTTCAGGTTAATCTCAATTGTAGAAAAAAATCTATCGCAACAAACTTCCAATTATAGTGTCTACATCACTATAATCACTATAATACATATAATCACTATAAACATTCTAACATCACTTTAATAGTCTTTCAATTATAGTGATGTTAGAATATATGTATGTTCTATGTTATATGCGAACTGATATATATATATATATATATATATACTTTATTGGTAAAATATCATTTTCCCCATACATATTTCTATAATGTTTAATTTAATAATTTTTCTTACTATTTTGTTTTCAATTTATAACTAAATTAAGATTTCTTCTATCTAATATTTTCACTGACACAACAGTGTTATTACACTGATATATTGCTTAAATGTTTTTCTTTTCCATAGAATTTAAATTATTGGTTGAATAATAGGTATTCGTATGTTTTTGTTTTAAAAAAATTAGATTTATTGGTTATCAAGAATGTCACTATATATATATAAGAGAGTAGTTTTAAAAACAAAAATAATTCAACATGATTGAAGTTTTGTTTAAGGAATCAGTTAGTGTTAAAGTTAGCATATCTTCATCATAATGAATCTCTTTTCAAAATATTTGATTTGAAAAATTGGATATTTTTGAACTTTAATCTTGTTTTAAAATAAATTATTTTCTTACAAGACTTGTTGTATTCTGTATACTTTGTAATTGTGATTTTGATGGATTCTAGAAATGATGATCATAATAAAAATAGTTTAAACTTATTTTTAATTTTTACTTTATTTACTAACAATGATTAATTATTAATTGATAATTAAAAGCCAATAGTCCTGGCAGTTAGTGCTTGTGAAAAACCAGGGTATAATTCAAATGTAATTCATTAAAAAAATAATAATGATAATAATAATAATAATAATAATAATAATAATAATAATAATAATAATAATAATAATGATGATAATAATAATAATAATAATAATAATATAATAATAATAATAATAAATAATAATAATAATAATAATAATCTATATATAATACAAATTGATAGTTTGAGATTGTGTCGTTGGTGAAACAAAATCAGAGCAATTTTATTCTGTATGCATATATATATATATATATATATATGCACAAATAACATTTAGGTGGTACAGTATACAATATAGGTCAATATAAGTACTGTACGCATTGTGTATATATTAACAACAAATGCGAATAGATTATTGTGTCGTTGTACCAATGTATTTCTTAAATCAATGAAATGAAATTTTATACTATTATTTTTTATTTCTTTTTAAATTTATAATGCAATAACAAAATTCCTAAATTAATTGCTTTTTTCACAAAATTAAAGAAAATTTAATTTTCTTCAAAAAAAAATCTTCGAAAGGCTATACAGTGATCAGTACTTCAGAAGTTATGACCTATTTTGTCCCAACACTTCCTGTTTTTTTTGCAGTCAATTTTTTTATTTTCATTTATTTTTAATACTCGAATTTTTATTTCTATTTTATTCATTAAAAAAAAATTTAATTTAAGTAGTAGCAGTAGGTAGGCAATCAATTTGCGTGCATTCTTTAAGGTGAAAATTCAATGTACGCGTTTAGTACTTTGAAGCTTTTACACTTTTGATGATTTTTCAGTGTTTACAGGCTTTTAACGCGTTGAAAATTCAATGTACGCGTTTTACACTTTGTTAAAAATATTTCTTGTTAAAAAAATAACAATATTTAAAATTTTTTACTTTAGAAAACAAATTTTTATAAAAACTATTTAAAATTGATATATTCAATTTTCAGAATATTTTTTTATAATTTCTTTTATTACATTTTAAATAGTTTTAATATTTGAAATATACCTCCGAAATTTTAAATAATGAGTTTTAAATTTTAAATAGCTACCTTCATAAAAACTGCCAATGCATTTTTTGTTTTGAAAAATTACCAATTCAAGCAAAAACCTGTCAAAAGCATATAAAGCATGAAAAAAGTTGAAATTGACCGACTTTGTGCTTGGAGCGCATAACGGAGCGTTTTGTCATTGAGTTTACTTTAATTTAAACAAATATATTCAACTGGAAATGTCAAAAGCGTAAACCGTTGTCAAAGCTTTAAAAGCGCAAAACGCGTACATTGAATTTTCAGCTTTAGACTATGTTCGACAGAACAATATAGGACCTTTTTAATGTCATTCTTGAATCTATTAGTAAATAATAAATTAAGGATGAGTACGAAAATAAACTTGTACATAACTACTGCATTCGCTAAACGATTTCTTATTTAAAAATTTGGTAAAAAGTAGGAAATATTTAATACAGAATATTATTTGATAGTGATATTGACTCATTAACTAGTTTCGTGTAATATTTTTTACCTTTATTTTGTTTTGTTCTTTATTTTGTTCTTCATAACTTTATGTTAGCTTTCATAGCTTACTATTCGTGTAATCGATGGACAGATGTACTATTTTATATTATAACTTGTAAGATATACATTTTTGTCCGTTTAGATTCTTATATTTTAATAATTATTTTTCCTTAGACTACACTTCCTTAAATTACTTTCCATATGTCTACTACAAGCAATATATTATAATTCTACTAACAATTCTACCAATAATTCAACAAATTCAAAAAATATTTAATACCATTTTCTTTCAGTAGCAATCAGCAGCAAGTCATAATATTGTTCAATCAATTAAATAAGTCACGATTTTTATTTTATTTCAATTCTATCATCAGTTCAACTCTACTTGTATGAAAAAAAATTTCTTAAACAATCGAAACGCCCACTATTTTTTTTTTTTTAATTAAAAGCGAAGAAGCAAAACAAACAAACATTTTTAAAAACAATATTAACACCATATTTTCTTCTTAAAGCAATCCCACCTGTATTAAGGTGTAAAAAGTATCTATGATAAAATTTCAAAGGTGTATCCCACAATTCAGAATTAATTTTAATGTAATTTCGAAAAAGAAAAGAAAATATAAAAATCAATTAAATATAAAAAATATTTGAGTTTAAGTTTTAATGTAGTTTTTGAGTCTGATATTAATGAATTCATTAAAATATAATAAATTAATATAATTCATTTTCTATATATGTATCTGTCGAACCCTTGATCTTAACAAGTTTTATATAACAAATTTTTTATAATTTAAATAATTTAATGTTAGATAAATGAGATCAAATTCGAAATGACATCAGAATTAAAATCAAATTCAATCTCATATAACCTAATCTGACCTAACTTAACTTAACCTAACCTTTAAATTTGATGTAAATACTGTCAATTGCAATTCACTTCTAATTGAAATAAAATATAAATTTTATAAATACTTTTAACTAAATATTAAAATAAAAATATCCTTTTAGATAAATTAATATTACAAGAATCTTATGGTTATTACATTACTGTTATTACACAATGTATATTAAATTCGAATTTAGTAATATTTTATTATACTATATTGATTTACATTTTCATCCTCTTACATACAGAAAATTTAATTTTATTAAAATGAAAAATAATTTTCATAATAGGCATAAATAGTCCTTAAGGATATTTGATAACATTATTTGAAATCAGGTGCAGTTTATTTCAATTGAAAAATTTATTTAATAGAATTAAATAAAATTTTGTTTTAAGAAAATAAGAAATAAATTTTTGTTCAGAATATTTTCAAACTGATAACAAAATACGATTAAAAAAATTGAGATCCGATACGAAAGATGATTTTAAGAAATTAAAAACCTGAAAAAATGAACATAAAATTTTTATTGAAAAAACAAATCAAAATTTAAGTCCACAAAAGAAGTGGATTTAGGTTGTTGTAGTTTTATTTATCAAAATTTAAATCCGGTTTGGACGTGTGAAAAGAATAAAAACTATCAACTTTAAACACTTAGCACATATACTAGTAGGCTTTTTTGTAATGTACATTCATTTTTAAATTGTTATTAACGCAACATTTATGGGTAAAAAATTACAGATCTTCTCTTAACATTTAGATGTTGTCAGGAATGTGGGATACACACATAAAAAATCAAATGAAAATTTAAAATTCGCTAATTTTTTTTTTTGTTTATGCATAGCCAAAACATTAGGTGGGGGGGACCTTTCATACCGATTTGCATACGTTTGGCTAGGGTGGGAAAGGAAAATTTGGAAAGGAGGATGGTAAAAGGGAAGAAGGACAATTACGAACGAAGGTGTTAATGTTCGTCTTGAATTTGTTTAGGTCATAAATATAAAATTTGTCATGTTTTGGGAACACATAAGATGGAATTTGGTTTCACATTCGGGATGTTGAAGTTATAAACGAATTTCCATAATTTGTCTTTTGCCATCTAGGGATTTCAATGGTGTAGGGATGAGCACATGTTGCTCTTCGTGTTTCGCGGGGGAAACGCTTAAGTGAAGGTAATATAGATTTAATTTCCACTGAGCATGTGTCGAGTGATCTATAAAAAAGTGCTCCGACTATACGACGATGTCCAAGAAAACCAAGATGAGCTGTCACATTTGGGCCATTGATTAGACGAATAGCCCATTTTTGAACTTTATCCAAATGTTTTAACGCAATACTAGAGGCGCCAGCCCATATGTGAAAATTGTACTCCATTTTGGGTCATATGAAAGCTTTATAGATTTTCAAGAGGTCACAGGGGGAGATGTAATCCTTACAGCGGCTAAGAAAACCTAAACATTTGGCTGCGTTTTTTGCAACATCAAATATATGATCATTCCAGATCATTTTACGATTTAAAAGCATACCTAAATACTTAAGCTTTCAAACGGCTGAAGTTTATCTTCCTGAAACAAAAGAGTAGGATCAATAAAGAAAATTTTTCGGGAGATTGTACTGCTCTGAGTTTTAGAAGTGTTAAACTCGACTCTGTTTTTTAAGCCACAATTAGCTATTGCGACCAAATCATGGCTGAGGGAACTGGCCATGATGTCCCTTTTGGTTGACACAGCGGTGGATGTCGCTACTAGGATGCTGTCGTCTGCAAAGCTGTGGATTGGATTGAAAGTGGTTTGGAGCAAATCATTTATAAATATAAGGAATAGGGTAGGTGAGAGAACTGATCTTTGGGGAATACCAGCGTTTATTTGGAATTGATCGGACTTAAATCCGTTAACTAAGACTTGAATCGTACGATTCGAAAGGAAACTTTCAATCAGTGAAAGTTTTGTTATCATCATCACCATTGTTCTGTAACCCCATCCATGGGGCATAGAGCGAAAAAAAATTATTTCCATCGTCTCCAATCTGCGGCAAAACCTCTTCAATTGTTTACACATTTTCTGCTGTGTACTTGCTTCGATTCAGACTGTTATTCTCTATGATGGAATTTAATTCGAAACATTTTTTCGTGATGTTGTTGTCAGGGTATGGTCCGCATCCAATGCCATTTCCACGTCTATTTGTTTTTTGATCGTTGCGTGTTGTTGAAAATGGTTGATGGCAAACGAATGTTTAGAATGCACCGGAGGTATCTATTGATGTACGCTTAGAGTTTTCTGGTGTTGCTTACTTTCCATGTTTCGCAAGTACAAATTTTACACTTTTTTTACTATTCCTAAATATACTCCCAGTTTATTCTATCAAAGAGTTATTGTTGAGATTTATTGATTTACTATTTTACTATTTTAGTAATATTTATTATTTTTCTATATGTATTTTACAATAATAATCTATGACACTAATTCGATGGGGCTTACCCTCTTCAGCCGTTGTGTCAAATTTGTGATCTCTTTGATATGTAACGCATCGGTGTTGACATGTTGGAGCAATCTTGCTTCATGTGTGAAGGCAATTTTTTTAATTATTGCAGACATCTAGTCGATGTGTAGATCTCGGTGTATGTTGTTATTTTGGCTATATCTGGGAGAATTGACCATATTTTTTAGTACCTTGATTTGGAACCTTTGAATGGATTTAATATGGGTTTTAGCAATATATCCAAACCGATTATAGTACTTTTAAATCAATTAATATTATAAATCAATATTTTATTTTGTATTACAAGCGTGAATTTCATCCAATAACCCAGTACAATTTTTGATATTTCATAGTGATTTTAAGCAAAATAAATTTAAAAATGTTCCCATATTTTGTCTTAAAAATCTTTCTCACAGTTGATTTTTACCATGACCTTTGCTAATAATTTTTAATAACCATTATTGAATATTTTAACAGTTAAAATAGCACATAAACAATTCAAACAACTTAAATAATTGTATTAACAACACTCTGTCTATTAATATTTCCATTCAATAACTAAAATTATTATATTAAATTGCATTTACAAGTGGTTAGTCATGTTAAAGCAAATTTTCAAGTAGCCTCTTACTAATTGCATTTATAGAAATAACAACTTTAAATACAAATTTTAAATATCTATCTAGCATTCATTTAAGCTCACCACTTAAAAACAGAAAAACATCAACAAAACTAAAAATAAACAAACTTTTTGTAATTTGAAGAGTTAACTCAATATGAAATCCTTTGAAAGTATCTATATAAACCAATTCAATATAAAAACAATAAAAACAAAAAAATAAATAAAACTTTTCAATTTACGATTTCAACAATTTATTATTCTTGATAAATAATCAAAACAAAAACAAAATAAAAAATAAATTATTTTCAATTTTCCTCTCATAGTAAATTTTTTCATTCATAGATGGTGCATCATTTATTTCTTCATCTCCATCATTATTGTACACCATTACCAATATACAACACAACACACTAATTTTCAAATCGGAAATGTCCATATATTGCAAATTTTTTTTGCATCTACAAGGACTTTAGAGTATGACCCAAGAGTTAAGTTTAAATTAATATGAAGGAGGAAAACATAATATGTATAGAAAAGATTGTTAAAAAGGATTTAAAAAGAAAAAAAAATATAAGATTCAAAACTAAAAACAATATAAAAAAATTGTAATAAAATAGTTGTAAAAAACTTATTATTTAGAAAGTTGAATATGTGATTTATGTTGAAATGAATGCATGCCATTGCCACCTAGATTTGAATGCAACTTTGTTTTTATTTAGTTTGATTTATTATTTTGGATAATAGATTAGCTTTTTGTGATGTTGGAGGGGGGGGGAGGAAGAAGTGTTATTATACAATTTTCCAGAGTTGATTATAAAAACAATAAAAATATTTTTGGCGCCATTTTCTTCTAGTTGTAGAACACAAAATAAAAAAAAACAACACCAAAGTACTAATGGTGGACAATCTTCTAAAACGAATTAAAAACAAAGAAAAATGGTTTTAATTTTAAAACTTTGTTGTATTCAAAAAGAAAATTTATTGAGTTGATTTCATCAACAAAAAAAAAAAATAAATCATTTTAATTTCAATTTAAATAAATTTGAAAAATATAATATTAAGAAATGATTTATTGGTTACAAGGACATAATGTGACATGTAAATTTTGATTGAATCAAAAAAAAAACTGTTAAAGAACTTTTTGGTAGAAAAAAAAATATAGAGAAGATCAAATGATGACTAACTATACTATCCTCTAATCGATTTTCTACACCCTAGCCAAGCTTTGGAGGCTTAGATAAAAACGGCAACACCGGAAAAATATGATTTGCAAAACTCTTTAGATCACATTATTATGTTTAAAAATCTTAGCAAACCAAAATGTTCATGAATAAAAATTGGAATCTAGAATTGCATTCGAACACCTTATTGCAAACTTCTCATCATTATATTTAATAAGTAAATTGAAAAAAGTATGGTACAAATAATTAAAACATTTCACAATCAATTTTCCATTATTATCATAATCATATTTAAATGCAAATAAATAGTTTGAGATTGTGTTCATGAAACAAAACTTAACAAGAGAAGTAGCGGAAAACAAGCAAAAAATTATTTTATACTACTATTTTTCTAGAAAGTCCTAAAATAACATTTTTTTTTCACATAATTAAAGAAAATTTTATTTCCTTCAAAAAAATATCATCGAAAGGCTATACAGCGATCAGTGCTTCGCAAGTTATGAACTGTTTTGTAAAAACACATTCTTTACTAATTTTTTTTTATTTTAATTTATTTTTAATACACGAATTTTTATTTTGTTCATAAAAACAAAAAAAAATTTCATTTAGTAGGTAAGGTATACGCATCATGTGTATGGTTTTTGTTTTATAATTTACTTTACTTTTGTGCTTGTTGATTTGTTTGTTTGTAAAAAAATATCTTCGAAAGGCTATACAGCGATCAGTGCTTCGCAAGTTATGAACTGTTTTGTAAAAACACATCCTTTACTCATTTTTTTTTATTTTAATTTATTTTTATTGCACGAATATTTAATTTTATTCATAAATAATAAAAAACAATTTCATTTAGTAGGTAGGTATACACATCATATTATGTGTATTGTTTTTTTTATAATTTACTTTACTTTTGTACTTGTTAATTTGTTTTTTTTTTCTAATGAACATGCAAAATCGAAACTGAATTTTTTTCTGTATTAGAATTTTTTTCAATTACTTATTTCAAATTGATCATAATCGTCCGCATCCGTATTTCGCTCTGCCTATTAATTTTAAATATGCAGTTATGAATATAAATAATTTTTTTTGTTACACTTCAAAATAAATTTTTTAAATTGTCAAAATAGAAAATATTTTTTTAATTGATTTTTTTTTAGTTTATTCTATTGTTTTTGTATTTTTTTTACATATGTTTATTTTGTTTTTAACGTTCTAAGCGCACAGAGTTCAAACCGATGTTGAATCGAAGCAAAAACTCGAGTGATAATATTTACGCACATATACGAAGATGAAGCTGCAATTGATTAGATAAGATAAACGGTGAAAGCTGGCTTTTACAACAGATTTTGCTAGCTGCAATTGAAATTTCATGTGAACACATCCATAATTAACGCGCAATGTTTTATTTTTATGATAATTCTATTATCTAACCTATAAAGAGAGTTGGTTTATATAAGTTAAAATATAATTTTGTAATAAAATTTGATTAAATGATTAAACTGTGCGTGAGCATGAGACGTTCGACTAGTTTTTTTAAATGATAGATATTTAAAAAGAGACGTAGCGATATTAAATATTTTTTCAAAAAATTTCAATCACAAATTTCAATTTAAAATTTCAACCCACATATATGTATACATTTATTTTTTTTTTAAATACAAAAATTTAATTTATTGTTCTTCATAATTAAAATTAAATTTAATTTTTTTTAAATAAATTATTACGTATGCGGTGGTTGCCTAAGACAAATCAATAAAAAAAATTATAATATATTGCCGCCAAGAATAAATTGAAATGACGTAAAACAATATTCATAATGAAATTGAGTACCTAAACAGGGCTATAGTTATCATAGAAGCACATAAAGCCTATAAAACTATAATCGCCAAACTGGAACTGAAAACTGTTTCAATTTAACGAAAACATTAAATTATAATAAATATGAAAGCAAGTAAGTTTTGAGCACTGCATATTTAATCAATATATTTTCAAAATGTATAAAATTTTATATATGTATATTGTATATGTATTTAATAAATATTGAAAATATTATAAGTTAAAATATAATTTAGTGATAAAATTTATTTAAATGATTAGACCTGAAATGATTGAAAAGAGATGTAGCGAAATTAAATATTTTTTCAAAAATTTCACCCCACGTATGTATACATATATATTTTATTTTACAAAAATTTATTTTATTACACTTTAAATTAAAATTAAATGTAAAATTTTTTTAAATAAATTATTACGTATGCGGTAGTTGTCTAAGATAAATCAATAAAAAAAATTATAATATAGTGCCAAGAATAAATTGAAATGATGTAAAACAATATTCATAATGAAATTGAGTACCTAAACAGGGCTATAGTTATCATAGAAGCACATAAAGCCTACAAAATTATAATCGCCAAACTGGAACTGAAAACTATTTCAATTTAACGAAAACATTAAATTATAATAAATATGAAAGTAAGTACGTTTTGAGTTCTGCATATCGTCGACTGCATTCCTATGTATCCAACAGACCATTTTTTCCGAAATTAACTTTTCAATGTACTATACCATTTCCGACTATGATCTATTTGAATTTGCAATCAAAATAAACGGATTTCTTATAGTTTTCGAAATATTTTTTTCTGATTTATCCAAACAACCTATATTTTGCTGCTTTTTAGGCCTTCAAGTTGTGCCTATTTATCCAAACTACAGTTTAGGTACTGAGAAGCCATACAAATTTGTATTCCTAAGTATCTAACAGACCATTTTTATTCCCACATGCCCAAACACACATGAAGCTTTACACTATACATACTAAAAGTTTTTTAAGTATATTATTTCGATATTTCAAAATATCAAAATTATAAAACTACGTTATTGAAATTGCTCAAATTTTTATAAAATTCAAATTTTGTATGATTTTTTTTAAAATTTTTACAGTCAAAATTTCCGTAAAACTTAAAAAACCAATTTTTTCAACATTTTGCTTTTGGCAGATTAGATTATATAGGAATGGAGCCGACGATATTTAATCAATAATTTTTCAAAATTATATAATTTTATATATTATGTATATAATAAATATTGAAAATGTATATACTTGTTTATTTAAAAAAAAAAAGAAAAAATGGGAGTAGATATATCAATTTTCCTATTAACAGAAATTTCTTAAATTGCTTAGCTCTATTGAGCCAAATGATTCGTATTCGTAATACCTGTTTTGATAAAACAAACAACTTTTTCCCATTCTTACTAAACTTAAATCAACATCACAGGTATTTTTTTATAAAAAAAATTCTATTTTTAGTTATCCCAACATCCTCAAGAAAATATTCTCAGAAAATTATTTAACCTATATTTATTATTAATAACAATATTAATAATCATTACTATCCTTGAAAAACTTTATTTTTATCTCAATCTATTATTAAGTCCTTGCACATTGACTTGTTTCTATGACAAAAACTAATTATCAAAAAATTATTACGTCTAGGCATTGACTTTTACTCTACCCATCTTATCCACCCACCCATTTATCATTTTCAATAAATTTTCCAATTCTATTTGGTATTCCAATCAAATTTAGGTTATAGATATTTTTAGAATATAATAAAAAAAAATAAATAAAATATTCAAATTATTTTAATTTGAATTTTAAATCCCTAAAGTTCACTTACCTGAAGATTAGATAAAATTTTTACAGATTTTTTTCTTATATAAAAAATATTGAAGGTAATCAAAAGAGAAAAAATGTTTTAATTTTTTTTTTTTTTTTGTTTTGTCAACATATTTACGAGAAGTATCCTCAGAGAGATTATATAGGAACAGTTTACTTTAATAAAATAATATTTAAATTGGATGGAAACGTCTTTAAGGGATTAAAGGATTACAAAATTTTACGTAATAGATATAAAAAAATTTCCACTGATGAAATAAGTTTACATTTTAATTGATTGATAATAAATAGAAATTTTATGAATCAAATTAACAAAATTATGTTAGCAAAGAAAATAATTTGGATTAGTTGCAGTTTTCAAACGATTTTCAATTAAAAAATTTATTTCAAATTAAAGAAATTTTCTTTCAAAAAGTAGAATGAGTGCAGAAAAAATCTCCGGAATAGTTTATGAAGTGAAAGAAGTGATTATCGACTACCAGAATACTCAACGAAATGATAAGCCACAAAATTCTTAAATAAATGAACAATTCAAAATGTTGGTGCACTTCTGATAAGGCGTATATGCAAAATTTAATAAAATAGAAAATCATAAAATTTTGCAGATTTAATTCTTTCCGGATCAACCTTTATAAGAAAGATAAAATATATTAGAGAAGTTTCTGTTAATCTAGGAATGATGAAATACATTAAGTCTAACTTAAGTAAAGGATGTTTTAAGGATAAAATAGAATATCAGAAATTGACTCATTGTATATATCTACCTACCATTTTCATGGCTGATTCAGGTGATTCAAATGGAGAAAAAAACTTTATGAATGGATTGTAGAAAATGCATTGATATTTTGAAACAGTGAAAATTTATCTGAATATGTTGGTTTTGAACCATCAAAGAAAACTGATTTGAATAGCTATATTTTGATCATCTGATTTCTCTGTATCCATTCATCGGTAGCTATCCGTAATTCTGCATATGAAATTTATGAATTTTGTTCCACATTGTTCCACATCCACGTTCAGCATTGTACATTAAATAAATTCATTACTTTTTTTTATATTATTTATGTTTCTAAAATAGATTCAAATTGTATTCTGTTATACAGATTATAATATAGCCAAATGTTCTAAACAGCATATTGTTATTCTGTCATAGGTCTGTTTGGATCACTTTTACAACAAAAAATTTATTCTTATTTTCGATTTCTTATGTGTCTCAGTCATGAGAATTATGTTTTTATTCTTTCAATCTTCCTCTGTGACATCAATTTCAGTAATTCATAACATATAATATTGGTTCGATGATGTGATGTTTTAGGTTTAGTTGTATTCCTCGGTGGATTCACATGTTGAATACCTCTATTTAATTTATATGTCTCGAAATGAACGACTATTATACAAAAATATAGACCAAACATAGAACTTAATATTAAGAATTTTGTCGTGCTTAATGAATGCCTCTTTAACCATTTTTACATGGTATTTATATGGTATTTATCTATAATCCAATTTTTACTAGCCGTAGATATTAAATAAAAATAGATTATATATTACCGTTTTGTTCCCGTTCGTTACAATTATGTCTGTATAGCTTTTTTGAAGTTCATGCAAACTTAATGTATAAATATACCGACCGATGCATTATTAACAAAATTTGGTGAATCTAAAAATTTTTAGACACTGTCTTTTTTGTATTTGCAATTTACTTCTTGACCCATAATATCCATAATTAAATAAGTGTAAGAGTATATTATTTAATTATTACTTATTTAGCCTTATAAAGCTATATAAGCTTTTTTATTTTTTTTTTTCGTTTTTACTAAGATGACCCTAATGTGTCAGGACCGGCCGGTATGTTTTTAACTCTTTATTCCCTCCTCCACCGTTAAACTTAGTCTACCCTTTTGATAAAATCCAATAGGTTTGAGGGTTTTATCCTGCAGAAGTTTTCTAAAGTTATGTAGTGTGTTCCTAACAACTGGAATCGCAGTCTTGAAAGAGCTAGGAACTCTCCTACAATATGTGTGAAGGTTCCTTTACCTTCCAGACAGTGTCTACAAGTTGGACCACCACGTAGTGCTAGCTTACACTGTGCTTATTCATTTGGCTATGACCAGTAAGTATGCCCACTATCTTCCTGATGCCCACAGTCTGCAGAGTTAGCAGTCTATTGAGAGTTAACAAGAAATTGAGTATTTATTTTGTTGGTGTCTATTCTTGGTGCATGTATTTTGCAGTACTTCAATACGCTCCCCATAAATGTTTTTTTTCTACTTCAGAGTAACTTTTTATCGATAGTAACCAATAGATATACCAACTACCGGGTGCGGTCCATAAATGTTGCCCGTCAATGATAGCTGACTAGTTTGTCATCCTTCTTATTTCTAGTTAAGCCACTATAAGCCCGTACCTAGATCAATTGTATTTTATTTCGGAGCCCTATAAGGTTTACGTCTTCTGAACATTTTCCCACCAAATCAAATTTGATTAGGTTACCTTCAAGAGCTTTTAAGGCAGCCTGGCTGTCACTAAAGATTCTAATGGCTATGTTAGACCAACTTTGCTCTTTTATTATATTCACGGTTGCGTTTATAGCAAAGACTTCAACCTTGAAAACTGTGCATGGTTTGTCAAGAGGACACTGGAGAACAAGTTGTTCATTTTTACATATAAGAACTATTCAAATACAAATTTATAGGTCTGTAGCTGTTTTAATTTTTGATTAATCCTTGATTAGTACTTGATAAATGCTAGGAGTTGTATGGCAACTACCCAAAAAAATGCGAATTTTGAAAAACGCTGATAGAGGTGTCTCATTATTTTCAGAGAACTATTCAAATACAAATTTATAGGTCTGTAGCTGTTTTAGTTTTCGATTAATCCTTGATTAGTACTTGATAAGTGCTAGGAGTTGTATGGCAACTACCCAAAAAAATGCGAATTTTGAAAAGCGCTGATAGAGGTGTCTCATTATTTTCATGGAACTATTCAAATACAAATTTATAGGTCTGTAGCTGTTTTAGTTTTTGATTAATCCTTGATTAGTACTTGATGAGTGCTAGGAGTTATATGGCAGCTACCCAAAAAAATGCGAATTGTGAAAAACGCTGATAGAGGTGTCTCATTGTTTTCAGAGAACTATTCAAATACAAATTTATAGGTCTGTAGCTGTTTTAGTTTTTGATTAATCCTTGATTAGTACTTGATAAGTGCTAGGAGTTGTATGGCAGCTACCAAAAAAAATGCGAATTTTGAAAAACGCTGATAGAGGTGTCTCATTGTTTTCAGAGAGCTATTCAAATAAAAATTTATAGGTCTGTAGCTGTTTTAGTTTTTGATTAATCCTTGATTAGTACTTGATAAGTGCTAGGAGTTGTATGGCAGCTACCAAAAAAAATGCGAATTTTGAAAAACGCTGATAGAGGTGTCTCATTGTTTTCAGAGAGCTATTCAAATACAAATTTATAGGTCTGTAGCTGTTTTAATTTTTGATTAATCCTTGATTAGTACTTGATAAGTGCTTGAGTTGTATGGCAGCTACCAAAAAAAATGCGAATTTTGAAAAACGCTGATAGAGGTGTCTCATTGTTTTCAGAGAACTATTCAAATACAAATTTATAGGTCTGTAGCTGTTTTAGTTTTTGATTAATCCTTGATTAGTACTTGATAAGTGCTAGGAGTTGTATGGCAGCTACCAAAAAAAATGCGAATTTTGAAAAACGCTGATAGAGGTGTCTCATTGTTTTCAGAGAGCTATTCAAATACAAATTTATAGGTCTGTAGCTGTTTTAATTTTTGATTAATCCTTGATTAGTACTTGATAAGTGCTTGAGTTGTATGGCAGCTACCAAAAAAAATGCGAATTTTGAAAAACGCTGATAGAGGTGTCTCATTGTTTTCAGAGAGCTATTCAAATACAAATTTATAGGTCTGTAGCTGTTTTAATTTTTGATTAATCCTTGATTAGTACTTGATAAGTGCTTGAGTTGTATGGCAGCTACCCAAAAAAATGCGAATTTTGAAAAACGCTGATAGAAGTGTCTCATTATTTTCAGGGACCTATTCAAATGCAAATTTATAGGTCTGTAGCTGTTTTAGTTTTCGATTAATCCTTGATTAGTACTTGATAAGTGCTAGGAGTTGTATGGCAACTACCCAAAAAAATGCGAATTGTGAAAAACGCTGATAGAGGTGTCTCATTGTTTTCAGAGAACTATTCAAATACAAATTTATAGGTCTGTAGCTGTTTTAGTTTTTGATTAATCCTTGATTAGTACTTGATAAGTGCTAGGAGTTGTATGGCAGCTACCAAAAAAAATGCGAATTTTGAAAAACGCTGATAGAGGTGTCTCATTGTTTTCAGAGAGCTATTCAAATACAAATTTATAGGTCTGTAGCTGTTTTAGTTTTTGATTAATCCTTGATTAGTACTTGATAAGTGCTAGGAGTTGTATGGCAGCTACCAAAAAAAATGCGAATTTTGAAAAACGCTGATAGAGGTGTCTCATTGTTTTCAGAGAGCTATTCAAATACAAATTTATAGGTCTGTAGCTGTTTTAATTTTTGATTAATCCTTGATTAGTACTTGATAAGTGCTTGAGTTGTATGGCAGCTACCAAAAAAAATGCGAATTTTGAAAAACGCTGATAGAGGTGTCTCATTGTTTTCAGAGAACTATTCAAATACAAATTTATAGGTCTGTAGCTGTTTTAGTTTTTGATTAATCCTTGATTAGTACTTGATAAGTGCTAGGAGTTGTATGGCAGCTACCAAAAAAAATGCGAATTTTGAAAAACGCTGATAGAGGTGTCTCATTGTTTTCAGAGAGCTATTCAAATACAAATTTATAGGTCTGTAGCTGTTTTAGTTTTTGATTAATCCTTGATTAGTACTTGATAAGTGCTAGGAGTTGTATGGCAGCTACCAAAAAAAATGCGAATTTTGAAAAACGCTGATAGAGGTGTCTCATTGTTTTCAGAGAGCTATTCAAATACAAATTTATAGGTCTGTAGCTGTTTTAGTTTTTGATTAATCCTTGATTAGTACTTGATAAGTGCTAGGAGTTGTATGGCAGCTACCAAAAAAAATGCGAATTTTGAAAAACGCTGATAGAGGTGTCTCATTGTTTTCAGAGAGCTATTCAAATACAAATTTATAGGTCTGTAGCTGTTTTAATTTTTGATTAATCCTTGATTAGTACTTGATAAGTTCTAGGAGTTGTATGGCAACTACCCAAAAAAATGCGAATTTTGAAAAACGCTGATAGAGGTGTCTCATTGTTTTCAGAGAGCTATTCAAATACAAATTTATAGGTCTGTAGCTGTTTTAATTTTTGATTAATCCTTGATTAGTACTTGATAAGTTCTAGGAGTTGTATGGCAACTACCCAAAAAAATGCGAATTTTGAAAAACGCTGATAGAGGTGTCTCATTGTTTTCAGAGAGCTATTCAAATACAAATTTATAGGTCTGTAGCTGTTTTAATTTTTGATTAATCCTTGATTAGTACTTGATAAATGCTAGGAGTTGTATGGCAACTACCCAAAAAAATGCGAATTTTGAAAAACGCTGATAGAGGTGTCTCATTGTTTTCAGAGAGCTATTCAAATACAAATTTATAGGTCTGTAGCTGTTTTAATTTTTGATTAATCCTTGATTAGTACTTGATAAATGCTAGGAGTTGTATGGCAACTACCCAAAAAAATGCGAATTTTGAAAAACGCTGATAGAGGTGTCTCATTGTTTTCAGAGAACTATTCAAATACAAATTTATAGGCTTGTAGTTGTTTTAGTTTTTGATTAATCCTTGATTAGTACTTGATAAGTGCTTGAGTTGTATGGCAGCTACCAAAGAAAAGGCGAATTTTGAAAAACGCTGATAGAGGTGTCTCATTGTTTTCAGAGAGCAATTCAAACACAAATTTATAGGTCTGTAGCTGTTTTAGTTTTCGATTAATCCTTGATTAGTACTTGATAAGTGCTAGGAGTTGTAAGGCAGCTACCAAAAAAAATGTGAATTTTGAAAAACGCTGATAGAGGTGTCTCATTGTTTTCAGAGAGCTATTCAAATACAAATTTATAGGTCTGTAGCTGTTTTAATTTTTGATTAATCCTTGATTAGTACTTGATAAGTGCTAGGAGTTGTATGGCAACTACCCAAAAAAATGCGAATTTTGAAAAACGCTGATAGAGGTGTCTCATTGTTTTCAGAGAGCTATTCAAACACAAATTTATAGGTCTGTAGCTGTTTTAGTTTTCGATTAATCCTTGATTAATACTTGATAAATGCTAGGAGTTGTATGGCAACTACCCAAAAAAATGCGAATTTTGAAAAACGCTGATAGAGGTGTCTCATTGTTTTCAGAGAACTATTCAAATACAAATTTATAGGTTTGCAGTTGTTTTAGTTTTTGATTAATCCTTGATTAGTACTTGATGAGTGCTAGGAGTTATATGGCAGCTACCCAAAAAAATGCGAATTGTGAAAAACGCTGATAGAGGTGTCTCATTGTTTTCAGAGAGCTATTCAAATACAAATTTATAGGTCTGTAGCTGTTTTAATTTTTGATTAATCCTTGATTAGTACTTGATAAGTGCTTGAGTTGTATGGCAGCTACCAAAAAAAATGCGAATTTTGAAAAACGCTGATAGAGGTGTCTCATTGTTTTCAGAGAGCTATTCAAATACAAATTTATAGGTCTGTAGCTGTTTTAATTTTTGATTAATCCTTGATTAGTACTTGATAAGTGCTTGAGTTGTATGGCAGCTACCCAAAAAAATGCGAATTTTGAAAAACGCTGATAGAAGTGTCTCATTATTTTCAGGGACCTATTCAAATGCAAATTTATAGGTCTGTAGCTGTTTTAGTTTTCGATTAATCCTTGATTAGTACTTGATAAGTGCTAGGAGTTGTATGGCAACTACCCAAAAAAATGCGAATTTTGAAAAGCGCTGATAGAGGTGTCTCATTATTTTCATGGAACTATTCAAATACAAATTTATAGGTCTGTAGCTGTTTTAGTTTTTGATTAATCCTTGATTAGTACTTGATGAGTGCTAGGAGTTATATGGCAGCTACCCAAAAAAATGCGAATTGTGAAAAACGCTGATAGAGGTGTCTCATTGTTTTCAGAGAACTATTCAAATACAAATTTATAGGTCTGTAGCTGTTTTAGTTTTTGATTAATCCTTGATTAGTACTTGATAAGTGCTTGAGTTGTATGGCAGCTACCAAAAAAAATGCGAATTTTGAAAAACGCTGATAGAGGTGTCTCATTGTTTTCAGAGAGCTATTCAAATACAAATTTATAGGTCTGTAGCTGTTTTAATTTTTGATTAATCCTTGATTAGTACTTGATAAGTGCTTGAGTTGTATGGCAGCTACCAAAAAAAATGCGAATTTTGAAAAACGCTGATAGAGGTGTCTCATTGTTTTCAGAGAACTATTCAAATACAAATTTATAGGTCTGTAGCTGTTTTAGTTTTTGATTAATCCTTGATTAGTACTTGATAAGTGCTAGGAGTTGTATGGCAGCTACCAAAAAAAATGCGAATTTTGAAAAACGCTGATAGAGGTGTCTCATTGTTTTCAGAGAGCTATTCAAATACAAATTTATAGGTCTGTAGCTGTTTTAGTTTTTGATTAATCCTTGATTAGTACTTGATAAGTGCTAGGAGTTGTATGGCAGCTACCAAAAAAAATGCGAATTTTGAAAAACGCTGATAGAGGTGTCTCATTGTTTTCAGAGAGCTATTCAAATACAAATTTATAGGTCTGTAGCTGTTTTAGTTTTTGATTAATCCTTGATTAGTACTTGATAAGTGCTAGGAGTTGTATGGCAGCTACCAAAAAAAATGCGAATTTTGAAAAACGCTGATAGAGGTGTCTCATTGTTTTCAGAGAGCTATTCAAATACAAATTTATAGGTCTGTAGCTGTTTTAATTTTTGATTAATCCTTGATTAGTACTTGATAAGTTCTAGGAGTTGTATGGCAACTACCCAAAAAAATGCGAATTTTGAAAAACGCTGATAGAGGTGTCTCATTGTTTTCAGAGAGCTATTCAAATACAAATTTATAGGTCTGTAGCTGTTTTAATTTTTGATTAATCCTTGATTAGTACTTGATAAGTTCTAGGAGTTGTATGGCAACTACCCAAAAAAATGCGAATTTTGAAAAACGCTGATAGAGGTGTCTCATTGTTTTCAGAGAGCTATTCAAATACAAATTTATAGGTCTGTAGCTGTTTTAATTTTTGATTAATCCTTGATTAGTACTTGATAAATGCTAGGAGTTGTATGGCAACTACCCAAAAAAATGCGAATTTTGAAAAACGCTGATAGAGGTGTCTCATTGTTTTCAGAGAGCTATTCAAATACAAATTTATAGGTCTGTAGCTGTTTTAATTTTTGATTAATCCTTGATTAGTACTTGATAAATGCTAGGAGTTGTATGGCAACTACCCAAAAAAATGCGAATTTTGAAAAACGCTGATAGAGGTGTCTCATTGTTTTCAGAGAACTATTCAAATACAAATTTATAGGCTTGTAGTTGTTTTAGTTTTTGATTAATCCTTGATTAGTACTTGATAAGTGCTTGAGTTGTATGGCAGCTACCAAAGAAAAGGCGAATTTTGAAAAACGCTGATAGAGGTGTCTCATTGTTTTCAGAGAGCAATTCAAACACAAATTTATAGGTCTGTAGCTGTTTTAGTTTTCGATTAATCCTTGATTAGTACTTGATAAGTGCTAGGAGTTGTAAGGCAGCTACCAAAAAAAATGTGAATTTTGAAAAACGCTGATAGAGGTGTCTCATTGTTTTCAGAGAGCTATTCAAATACAAATTTATAGGTCTGTAGCTGTTTTAATTTTTGATTAATCCTTGATTAGTACTTGATAAGTGCTAGGAGTTGTATGGCAACTACCCAAAAAAATGCGAATTTTGAAAAACGCTGATAGAGGTGTCTCATTGTTTTCAGAGAGCTATTCAAACACAAATTTATAGGTCTGTAGCTGTTTTAGTTTTCGATTAATCCTTGATTAATACTTGATAAATGCTAGGAGTTGTATGGCAACTACCCAAAAAAATGCGAATTTTGAAAAACGCTGATAGAGGTGTCTCATTGTTTTCAGAGAACTATTCAAATACAAATTTATAGGTCTGTAGCTGTTTTAGTTTTTGATTAATCCTTGATTAGTACTTGATAAGTGCTAGGAGTTGTATGGCAACTACCCAAAAAAATGCGAATTTTGAAAAACGCTGATAGAGGTGTCTCATTGTTTTCAGAGAGCTATTCAAATACAAATTTATAGGTCTGTAGCTGTTTTAATTTTTGATTAATCCTTGATTAGTACTTGATAAGTGCTTGAGTTGTATGGCAGCTACCCAAAAAAATGCGAATTTTGAAAAACGCTGATAGAAGTGTCTCATTATTTTCAGGGACCTATTCAAATGCAAATTTATAGGTCTGTAGCTGTTTTAGTTTTCGATTAATCCTTGATTAGTACTTGATAAGTGCTAGGAGTTGTATGGCAACTACCCAAAAAAATGCGAATTTTGAAAAGCGCTGATAGAGGTGTCTCATTATTTTCATGGAACTATTCAAATACAAATTTATAGGTCTGTAGCTGTTTTAGTTTTTGATTAATCCTTGATTAGTACTTGATGAGTGCTAGGAGTTATATGGCAGCTACCCAAAAAAATGCGAATTGTGAAAAACGCTGATAGAGGTGTCTCATTGTTTTCAGAGAACTATTCAAATACAAATTTATAGGTCTGTAGCTGTTTTAGTTTTTGATTAATCCTTGATTAGTACTTGATAAGTGCTAGGAGTTGTATGGCAGCTACCAAAAAAAATGCGAATTTTGAAAAACGCTGATAGAGGTGTCTCATTGTTTTCAGAGAGCTATTCAAATACAAATTTATAGGTCTGTAGCTGTTTTAATTTTTGATTAATCCTTGATTAGTACTTGATAAGTGCTTGAGTTGTATGGCAGCTACCAAAAAAAATGCGAATTTTGAAAAACGCTGATAGAGGTGTCTCATTGTTTTCAGAGAGCTATTCAAATACAAATTTATAGGTCTGTAGCTGTTTTAATTTTTTATTAATCCTTGATTAGTACTTGATAAGTGCTTGAGTTGTATGGCAGCTACCCAAAAAAATGCGAATTTTGAAAAACGCTGATAGAAGTGTCTCATTATTTTCAGGGACCTATTCAAATGCAAATTTATAGGTCTGTAGCTGTTTTAGTTTTCGATTAATCCTTGATTAGTACTTGATAAGTGCTAGGAGTTGTATGGCAACTACCCAAAAAAATGCGAATTTTGAAAAGCGCTGATAGAGGTGTCTCATTATTTTCAGGGAACTATTCAAATACAAATTTATAGGTCTGTAGCTGTTTTAGTTTTTGATTAATCCTTGATTAGTACTTGATGAGTGCTAGGAGTTATATGGCAGCTACCCAAAAAAATGCGAATTGTGAAAAACGCTGATAGAGGTGTCTCATTGTTTTCAGAGACCAATTCAAACACAAATTTATAGGTCTGTAGCTGTTTTAATTTTTGATTAATCCTTAATTAGTACTTGATAAATGCTAGGAGTTGTATGGCAACTACCCAAAAAAATGCGAATTTTGAAAAACGCTGATAGAGGTGTCTCATTGTTTTCAGAGAGCTATTCAAACACAAATTTATAGGTCTGTAGCTGTTTTAGTTTTCGATTAATCCTTGATTAGTACTTGATAAGTGCTAGGAGTTGTATGGCAACTACCCAAAAAAATGCGAATTTTGAAAAGCGCTGATAGAGGTGTCTCATTATTTTCAGGGAACTATTCAAATACAAATTTATAGGTCTGTAGCTGTTTTAGTTTTTGATTAATCCTTGATTAGTACTTGATAAGTGCTTGAGTTGTATGGCAGCTACCAAAAAAAAGGCGAATTTTGAAAAACGCTGATAGAGGTGTCTCATTGTTTTCAGAGACCAATTCAAACACAAATTTATAGGTCTGTAGCTGTTTTAATTTTTGATTAATCCTTAATTAGTACTTGATAAATGCTAGGAGTTGTATGGCAACTACCCAAAAAAATGCGAATTTTGAAAAACGCTGATAGAGGTGTCTCATTGTTTTCAGAGAGCTATTCAAACACAAATTTATAGGTCTGTAGCTGTTTTAGTTTTCGATTAATCCTTGATTAGTACTTGATAAGTGCTAGGAGTTGTATGGCAACTACCCAAAAAAATGCGAATTTTGAAAAACGCTGATAGAGGTGTCTCATTGTTTTCAGAGAGCTATTCAAATACAAATTTATAGGTCTGTAGCTGTTTTAATTTTTGATTAATCCTTGATTAGTACTTGATAAATGCTAGGAGTTGTATGGCAACTACCCAAAAAAATGCGAATTTTGAAAAACGCTGATAGAGGTGTCTCATTGTTTTCAGAGAACTATTCAAATACAAATTTATAGGCTTGTAGTTGTTTTAGTTTTTGATTAATCCTTGATTAGTACTTGATAAGTGCTTGAGTTGTATGGCAGCTACCAAAAAAAAGGCGAATTTTGAAAAACGCTGATAGAGGTGTCTCATTGTTTTCAGAGAGCAATTCAAACACAAATTTATAGGTCTGTAGCTGTTTTAGTTTTCGATTAATCCTTGATTAGTACTTGATAAGTGCTTGAGTTGTATGGCAGCTACCAAAAAAAATGCGAATTTTGAAAAACGCTGATAGAGGTGTCTCATTGTTTTCAGAGAGCTATTCAAATACAAATTTATAGGTCTGTAGCTGTTTTAATTTTTGATTAATCCTTGATTAGTACTTGATAAGTGCTTGAGTTGTATGGCAGCTACCAAAAAAAATGCGAATTTTGAAAAACGCTGATAGAGGTGTCTCATTGTTTTCAGAGAGCTATTCAAATACAAATTTATAGGTCTGTAGCTGTTTTAATTTTTGATTAATCCTTGATTAGTACTTGATAAGTTCTAGGAGTTGTATGGCAACTACCCAAAAAAATGCGAATTTTGAAAAACGCTGATAGAGGTGTCTCATTGTTTTCAGAGAGCTATTCAAATACAAATTTATAGGTCTGTAGCTGTTTTAATTTTTGATTAATCCTTGATTAGTACTTGATAAATGCTAGGAGTTGTATGGCAACTACCCAAAAAAATGCGAATTTTGAAAAACGCTGATAGAGGTGTCTCATTGTTTTCAGAGAGCTATTCAAACACAAATTTATAGGTCTGTAGCTGTTTTAGTTTTCGATTAATCCTTGATTAGTACTTGATAAGTGCTAGGAGTTGTATGGCAACTACCCAAAAAAATGCGAATTTTGAAAAAAGCTGATAGAGGTGTCTCATTGTTTTCAGAGAGCTATTCAAATACAAATTTATAGGTCTGTAGCTGTTTTAATTTTTGATTAATCCTTGATTAGTACTTGATAAATGCTAGGAGTTGTATGGCAACTACCCAAAAAAATGCGAATTTTGAAAAACGCTGATAGAGGTGTCTCATTGTTTTCAGAGAACTATTCAAATACAAATTTATAGGCTTGTAGTTGTTTTAGTTTTTGATTAATCCTTGATTAGTACTTGATAAGTGCTTGAGTTGTATGGCAGCTACCAAAAAAAAGGCGAATTTTGAAAAACGCTGATAGAGGTGTCTCATTGTTTTCAGAGAGCAATTCAAACACAAATTTATAGGTCTGTAGCTGTTTTAGTTTTCGATTAATCCTTGATTAGTACTTGATAAGTGCTAGGAGTTGTAAGGCAGCTACCAAAAAAAATGTGAATTTTGAAAAACGCTGATAGAGGTGTCTCATTGTTTTCAGAGAGCTATTCAAATACAAATTTATAGGTCTGTAGCTGTTTTAATTTTTGATTAATCCTTGATTAGTACTTGATAAGTGCTAGGAGTTGTATGGCAACTACCCAAAAAAATGCGAATTTTGAAAAACGCTGATAGAGGTGTCTCATTGTTTTCAGAGAGCTATTCAAACACAAATTTATAGGTCTGTAGCTGTTTTAGTTTTCGATTAATCCTTGATTAATACTTGATAAATGCTAGGAGTTGTATGGCAACTACCCAAAAAAATGCGAATTTTGAAAAACGCTGATAGAGGTGTCTCATTGTTTTCAGAGAGCAATTCAAACACAAATTTATAGGTCTGTAGCTGTTTTAGTTTTCGATTAATCCTTGATTAGTACTTGATAAGTGCTAGGAGTTGTAAGGCAGCTACCAAAAAAAATGTGAATTTTGAAAAACGCTGATAGAGGTGTCTCATTGTTTTCAGAGAGCTATTCAAATACAAATTTATATGTCTGTAGCTGTTTTAATTTTTGATTAATCCTTGATTAGTACTTGATAAGTGCTAGGAGTTGTATGGTAACTACCCAAAAAAATGCGAATTTTGAAAAACGCTGATAGAGGTGTCTCATTGTTTTCAGAGAGCTATTCAAATACAAATTTATAGGTCTGTAGCTGTTTTAATTTTTGATTAATCCTTGATTAGTACTTGATAAATGCTAGGAGTTGTATGGCAACTACCCAAAAAAATGCGAATTTTGAAAAACGCTGATAGAGGTGTCTCATTATTTTCAGGGAACTATTCAAATACAAATTTATAGGTCTGTAGCTGTTTTAATTTTTGATTAACCCTTGATTAGTACTTGATAAGTGCTAGGAGTTGTATGGCAACTACCCAAAAAAATGCGAATTTTGAAAAACGCTGATAGAGGTGTCTCATTATTTTCAGGGAACTATTCAAATACAAATTTATAGGTTTGTAGTTGTTTTAGTTTTTGATTAATCCTTGATTAGTACTTGATAAGTGCTTGAGTTGTATGGCAGCTACCAAAAAAAGGCGAATTTTGAAAAACGCTGATAGAGGTGTCTCATTGTTTTCAGAGAGCTATTCAAACACAAATTTATAGGTCTGTAGCTGTTTTAGTTTTCGATTAATCCTTGATTAGTACTTGATAAGTGCTAGGAGTTGTATGGCAACTACCCAAAAAAATGCGAATTTTGAAAAACGCTGATAGAGGTGTCTTCATTATTTTCAGGGAACTATTCAAATACAAATTTATAGGTCTGTAGCTGTTTTAATTTTTGATTAACCCTTGATTAGTACTTGATAAGTGCTTGAGTTGTATGGCAGCTACCAAAAAAAAGGCGAATTTTGAAAAACGCTGATAGAGGTGTCTCATTATTTTCAGGGAACTATTCAAATACAAATTTATAGGTCTGCAGCTGTTTTAATTTTTGATTAACCCTTGATTAGTACTTGATAAGTGCTTGAGTTGTATGGCAGCTACCAAAAAAAATGCGAATTTTGAAAAACGCTGATAGAGGTGTCTCATTATTTTCAGGGAACTATTCAAATACAAATTTATAGGTCTGTAGCTGTTTTAATTTTTGATTAACCCTTGATTAGTACTTGATAAGTGCTTGAGTTGTATGGCAACTACCCAAAAAAATGCGAATTTTGAAAAACGCTGATAGAGGTGTCTCATTATTTTCAGGGAACTATTCAAATACAAATTTATAGGTCTGTAGCTGTTTTAATTTTTGATTAACCCTTGATTAGTACTTGATAAGTGCTTGAGTTGTATGGCAGCTACCAAAAAAAATGCGAATTTTGAAAAACGCTGATAGAGGTGTCTCATTATTTTCAGGGGACTATTTAAATACAAATTTATAGGTCTGTAGCTGTTTTAATTTTTGATTAACCCTTGATTAGTACTTGATAAGTGCTTGAGTTGTATGGCAACTACCCAAAAAAATGCGAATTTTGAAAAACGCTGATAGAGGTGTCTCATTATTTTCAGGGAACTATTCAAATACAAATTTATAGGTCTGTAGCTGTTTTAATTTTTGATTAATCCTTGATTAGTACTTGATAAGTTCTAGGAGTTGTATGGCAACTACCCAAAAAAATGCGAATTTTGAAAAACGCTGATAGAGGTGTCTCATTGTTTTCAGAGAGCTATTCAAATACAAATTTATAGGTCTGTAGCTGTTTTAATTTTTGATTAATCCTTGATTAGTACTTGATAAGTGCTAGGAGTTGTATGGCAACTACCCAAAAAAATGCGAATTTTGAAAAACGCTGATAGAGGTGTCTCATTGTTTTCAGAGAGCTATTCAAATACAAATTTATAGGTCTGTAGCTGTTTTAATTTTTGATTAACCCTTGATTAGTACTTGATAAGTGCTTGAGTTGTATGGCAGCTACCAAAAAAAAGGCGAATTTTGAAAAACGCTGACAGAGGTGTCTCATTGTTTTCAGAGAGCTATTCAAACACAAATTTATAGGTCTGTAGCTGTTTTAGTTTTCGATTAATCCTTGATTAGTACTTGATAAGTGCTAGGAGTTGTATGGCAACTACCCAAAAAAATGCGAATTTTGAAAAACGCTGATAGAGGTGTCTCATTATTTTCAGGGAACTATTCAAATACAAATTTATAGGTCTGTAGCTGTTTTAATTTTTGATTAACCCTTGATTAGTACTTGATAAGTGCTAGGAGTTGTATGGTAACTACCCAAAAAAATGCGAATTTTGAAAAACTCTGATAGAGGTGTCTCATTATTTTCAGGGAACTATTCAAATACAAATTTATAGGTCTGTAGCTGTTTTAATTTTTGATTAACCCTTGATTAGTACTTGATAAGTGCTTGAGTTGTATGGCAGCTACCAAAAAAAATGCGAATTTTGAAAAACGCTGATAGAGGTGTCTCATTATTTTCAGGGGACTATTCAAATACAAATTTATAGGTCTGTAGCTGTTTTAATTTTTGATTAACCCTTGATTAGTACTTGATAAGTGCTTGAGTTGTATGGCAGCTACCAAAAAAAATGCGAATTTTGAAAAACGCTGATAGAGGTGTCTCATTATTTTCAGGGGACTATTCAAATACAAATTTATAGGTCTGTAGCTGTTTTAATTTTTGATTAACCCTTGATTAGTACTTGATAAGTGCTTGAGTTGTATGGCAACTACCCAAAAAAATGCGAATTTTGAAAAACGCTGATAGAGGTGTCTCATTATTTTCAGGGAACTATTCAAATACAAATTTATAGGTCTGTAGCTGTTTTAATTTTTGATTAATCCTTGATTAGTACTTGATAAGTTCTAGGAGTTGTATGGCAACTACCCAAAAAAATGCGAATTTTGAAAAACGCTGATAGAGGTGTCTCATTGTTTTCAGAGAGCTATTCAAATACAAATTTATAGGTCTGTAGCTGTTTTAATTTTTGATTAATCCTTGATTAGTACTTGATAAGTGCTAGGAGTTGTATGGCAACTACCCAAAAAAATGCGAATTTTGAAAAACGCTGATAGAGGTGTCTCATTGTTTTCAGAGAGCTATTCAAATACAAATTTATAGGTCTGTAGCTGTTTTAATTTTTGATTAACCCTTGATTAGTACTTGATAAGTGCTTGAGTTGTATGGCAGCTACCAAAAAAAAGGCGAATTTTGAAAAACGCTGACAGAGGTGTCTCATTGTTTTCAGAGAGCTATTCAAACACAAATTTATAGGTCTGTAGCTGTTTTAGTTTTCGATTAATCCTTGATTAGTACTTGATAAGTGCTAGGAGTTGTATGGCAACTACCCAAAAAAATGCGAATTTTGAAAAACGCTGATAGAGGTGTCTCATTATTTTCAGGGAACTATTCAAATACAAATTTATAGGTCTGTAGCTGTTTTAATTTTTGATTAACCCTTGATTAGTACTTGATAAGTGCTAGGAGTTGTATGGTAACTACCCAAAAAAATGCGAATTTTGAAAAACTCTGATAGAGGTGTCTCATTATTTTCAGGGAACTATTCAAATACAAATTTATAGGTTTGTAGCTGTTTTAGTTTTCGATTAATCCTTGATTAGTACTTGATAAGTGCTTGAGTTGTATGGCAGCTACCAAAAAAAAGGCGAATTTTGAAAAACGCTGATAGAGGTGTCTCATTATTTTCAGGGAACTATTCAAATACAAATTTATAGGTTTGTAGCTGTTTTAGTTTTTGATTAATCCTTGATTAGTACTTGATAAGTGCTTGAGTTGTATGGCAGCTACCAAAAAAAAGGCGAATTTTGAAAAACGCTGATAGAGGTGTCTCATTATTTTCAGGGAACTATTCAAATACAAATTTATAGGTCTGTAGCTGTTTTAATTTTTGATTAATCCTTGATTAGTACTTGATAAGTGCTTGAGTTGTATGGCAGCTACCCAAAAAAATGCGAATTTTGAAAAACGCTGATAGAGGTGTCTCATTATTTTCAGGGGACTATTCAAATACAAATTTATAGGTCTGTAGCTGTTTTAATTTTTGATTAATCCTTGATTAGTACTTGATAAGTTCTAGGAGTTGTATGGCAACTACCCAAAAAAATGCGAATTTTGAAAAACGCTGATAGAGGTGTCTCATTATTTTCAGGGAACTATTCAAATACAAATTTATAGGTCTGTAGCTGTTTTAATTTTTGATTGACCCTTGATTAGTACTTGATAAGTGCTAGGAGTTGTATGGTAACTACCCAAAAAAATGCGAATTTTGAAAAACGGTGATAGAGGTGTCTCATTATTTTCAGGGAACTATTCAAATACAAATTTATAGGTTTGTAGCTGTTTTAGTTTTTGATTAATCCTTGATTAGTACTTGATAAGTGCTTGAGTTGTATGGTAACTACCCAAAAAAATGCGAATTTTGAAAAACGCTGATAGAGGTGTCTCATTATCTTCAGAGAACTATTCAAATACAAATTTATAGGTCTGTATCTCTTTTCGTTTTTTATTAATCCTTGATTAGTACTTGATGAGTGCTAGGAGTTGTATGGCAGCTACCCAAAAAAATGCGAATTTTGAAAATCGCTAACAGAGGTGTCGCATTATTTTCAGAGAACTATTCAAATACAAATTTATAGGTCTGTATCTCTTTTCGTTTTTTATTAATCCTTGATTAGTACTTGATGAGTGCTAGGAATTGTATGGCCGCTAAAAAAATGTTTTGAATATTTCTATACTTTTTTAATTATTTGAAACATGAAATTGAGATTAATTTAACTAATCGATGACTAACGCACTACTTAATGTATTTTTTGTGTATTTTATTAAATATTTTATAAAACGACGAATTCAAACACGTTCAGAATTGTTTATTTTATAAAAATGTCAAAACGGGATTTTTTTAATATTTAATGGTGTCTTGCTATATTTACGTTTAAAGTGCAACATGGCAGTAAACGATTCCTTAACCTTAGGTTTTTTTCTATCCAATTTTCCTCTTTTAATCTTGAATATTTTTTATAATTATTTGTAAAAAAATTTGTGCAAAATCTATCTTTCGCGGTAAAATTTTACATCGATAAATTTTATCGATTTCGTCAATAATTTCTGAACTATATCGAAATACATTTTTGCATTTTTATATTGCGTTCGATCAAATCGTAATCGTTATCTACATAATAAGCAACATAATTAACTACTATAATTTAATAAAAGCCCACATTTCGAAATGGAAAAGGACCTATAAGTTAACGTGCAGATTTATCTGTAGGACCCACTATTAAAAGATATAAATAAATTTTTGATGAATTTAAATTGGTTAATTTTTAATTATTTGGAAAAAAAAATTTGTAATTCAAATTAAAAATAAAAATAGATCAAAATTTAAAATTCAATCAAAAAAAATTTAAATTTGATTCACTAATCAAATATCAATTTTGACAATCATTATTGTGAAAATTTTCATTGGATATTGAATTATTTATTGAAGATAAAATAAATAAATATAAAATAAATATAAATAATTGAAAAATAATCATAAATATTAAATAAAACATTAAAAAAATATTAAATAAATATAAATAATTAATAAATAATCATAAATATTAATTAAAATATTGAATAAATATAAAAATTTAAAAAATTATCATAAAAAAAGTATTGAATAAACATAAAAATTTAAAAAATAATCATAAACATTAAAAAAATATTAAATAAATATAAATAATTAAAAAATAATAATAACAACTAAAAAAAAAGATGATTAATTTAATTGGAGGAGCATCTAAGAAAGGAGTAAGTATAAAATCCTTAACTGAATTCAAATATTTATTTATTTCTAATAAAATAATTAAAAATAAAAATAATAATTTAATTTCAGCAGGACGGTACAGAAATGATGACAGAAATTTGCAGTAGATTATCATCATATCACAACTATAAAATTGATTGTGTCAATTGGTTTAATGAAGCATTCAATCATTGTTCAGAATTACTTCTTGAACCATCAAAATCAAAATCAAAATCAAAATCAGTTTTTCCGATTAAATTGGATAAAAAAGATTGTTTACATTTGTATTTTGATGTAGCCGAAGACTATCAGCAATTAGTGAAAAAAAAATGGTACTGTGATCGTGAAAGTTTCTCTTTCTTAAATTCTATAAATTTTATTTTGATATTTTCTCTATTATTTCTATTAGTTGTGATTCTTTTTCGAAAATATATTACAATTCCATTTACATTTAAAAAGGATGAATTAAAGAAGAAGAATGGAAAATCTGCACTAAATATAGAGAATCAAAACAATGAAAAAGTAGATTTGCGTAAAGCATTTTACATCAAAAATCCAATCATAAAACATCGACGTTCAAAAACTCTTCACTTAACTAAGGTCTACCAAAAATTATACGATCCTGAACGAAAATAAAATTTTAAATTTTATTTAAATTTTTCCACCTATTTAAATTTTATTTAAATTTACATTTTATTTCAATTTTACAATCTTAATTTCGTTACTATTATCACTTACCTTATACAAATCGATTCTAAATAAGTAGTTAAAAAAAAGAAAAACAAATTCCAGTAATCACAATTATTTAAAATTAATTGATATCAGTAAAATATGCAAACTGGGGTAGGCAGATAGTAACAGACAGGTACAAAATTCAAATTACATTTTTTTCTTCTAAACTTCTTTCATTTTGGCATACCATAATGCAGAAAAATATCAAATGTTGTACCTGGTCTTACTTCTATTTATTTTATTATTAGTTTACTGATATTATTATGAAAAAAAATATGAAGCTTTTTATTAATCATTTCTCCCATAAAATGCAACAAATAAAAAAAAAATTTAAACCATTTCGCAATATACATACATGCAACATAATATAAAAATGTATGTTTGAATGGATGTTGCTTATGTTGCCATTATTAGTTTTTTCAAAGTTATTATCTTTCAAATCGGAATGGCCCCATTCATTACTTTTTTCCAAAAAATATGTATTTCACAAACATCTTTCAAAGCGAAGTGTGTCATTATGCAATAGGAGCGGTTACAAATTGACTGTATATTCAAAGGAGACAGTTGCGAAATATTAACTTTGTCAAAAAAAAAAAAAAAAACAGACTAAAAAGTGTTTTGCAATTTTGGATTCGGCTAACAGTATTATATTTCTTTCAAATTTATGTATAGTTAGATTTATTTATATCAAAATTGGATTTAACAATTTGAATTGTCTAAAAATTATTTTGTATAATACCTGGAGTGGAATTTTATATGGTGATAATTGATAGTGACTGTGACGAAACGTAAAAGCGATCAGAAATGTTGCTAAACATTTTTGCTATATTGTTAGGTGATCTGTTTTTAAACCATCAACATTATGTAACAACTTAAAATGTATATATTAAAATCCAAACAAAACAAATAATAATTATCCTAACACAAAAACAATAAATAATTTTATGACAAATATAAAAAGTTGATATGCATGTTCTAGCTAGAACACCCGGTACATTTGTTATAAAATTATTTGTGTTTATGTTTTGCTTGGTTTTTAATATACATTTTAAGTAGTCACATAATGATGCTGGTTTTAAAAAAGATCACCTAACAAAATAACCAAAATGTTCAGTAACATTTCTGATCGCTTTTACTTTTTGTCACAGTGACAATCAATTATCACCTTACAAAATACCACTACTGTATTTTCAAATAGTAAAAAAAAACCCAATAAATGTAGGGAATCTCACAAAAGACATTAAATAGAAATACGTTACAATTTACCGTATTGGATGTGATCAAACTGAACTAACACATTCATATATAAGTATATATCAATTAATGGGGTTTTTCCTTTTTCGTTCATTAATTCAGGGAAAACTTATTATGAAATAGATTCCGGTGCACAGTTTCAAATCATTCATTCATAATTTTTGGTTTTGTTTTCTGCCAACTAAATGTTGCGTTATCAATGGCAAGGACATACCCAAAAGTGTTAGTATAGTATATATAACCTATATAGTATTTCTAACCTCTACTATGATGTTTGGATACATATTATTTAACAATTTGGGTTACTAGATATTACTTGTAAATTATTAGATATTATTTGAAGTAGGACTAGATATTACTTGTAAGTAGTTCCATATGTAGCACGGATCGTTAACGAATCCCCGTAATGTATAATATTTGGTAAAATTTATGCAAATTGAATATTATATATATATTTATATAATAGCTTCAATACCAGATTACAAAGCAAAAACTTCGTTTTATTTACATTGACAAATTTGCGCAACACACTGCCAATCTGATGTCAAAAAAGTCTTCTATATTGTGATATTCTTCGTAAAATTTATAAAAAATAATGACTCGTAAATCAAAATTAATTAATAAATATTAAATTAGAATTAAAATATAAAATTGTGTTATTAATTAAATATTTCAGTTTTGCATAGATATATAATTATTGTATAACTAACGTAAGTATGGAACTGCGAATTTGATCTCCCTGGAAAAGTTCATATTATTTAACTGGGTAGTTGTGCTCAGTCAAATAAATATAATATTACTATATTTTTAGACTTCTACGGCTGTACGAATTATAATTTTACTGAATATAATCAAAATTCGCTTAACAAATTAAATAATTGTTAAGTTTCGTCAATTTGTGGGTAAGTATACATGTAACCAAGAAATTGATGTGAAAATTCAATTAACTGTTAAATAATATTTTTAAACCATTCAGAAGTTTATAGAACTAAAAATTGAAAAATTGCTATTTTAATTAAAACAATAAAAATTTCATTATTTTAGCCTCGATTTCAAATGTACAGTCATTGATAATGAATTATCGATTAGAATTCATAATCATGAATACTCATTTCAGCTTCAACAAAACAATGGCCAATCAATCTATGTACATTTTTCATTCCCATCAGTGTCATTAACAAAATATACACAATGAATATAAAATTTTTTAAATTATATGCAATTCAATCTGTATATAAGTTTAATTATTTTTAAATCACATATTATGTATCATAATAATTTTGACATCTTACTTAAAATATAATTATAGAAAAAAAATTTAATAAAAAATTTTAAAAAACTTGAAATTTTTCATTTTTTACTCATCCTTTTATTCATCCATAACACAAGGTATTTCAGTACAAAAAAAAAAAGAAAAAAAAAAAAAAGCTAAGAAACCTTATAAAACCTTAAAAAAATTCATTTCATTCTTTTATATTCAAAATGAATTCATATTTGAATTCGGATTTAAGTTCATAGTAACAGTAGTAAATAAAATGCTATTACAAAAGAAGATAAAAATAAAAAAACTTAACTCTTTTTTTTGTTGTTGGTTTTTGTAATCATAATTTTTTTTTTAACTAACTACTTATTTTATTATTTTATTAACAATAACTAACAATCAGTATTCCCTTTGCTTGCATCGAGAAAACTTCTAAAGTTATTAAAAGAAATTATTTTGTTCATACAACATATTATAGAAAAATAATTGTAGTTTACAACATTAAAATTAATTATTTGAATTCCAAATCTCAAAATTATTCGAAAAAGGAAAAGAATTTCAAATGAAATTAATGTGGCTTTTTTGCAAAAAGACACAAACATGGCGAAAAGTTTTAAAATAAATAATAACAGTGATTTTGACAATTCACAAAAAAAAAAGAAAACTTCTGAGAGTAATTACTATTTACCTCTACAAACTATTGATGATGACAATGAAAGCACGTGTATGGAGGACGCATGCGAAAATAATGTTGAAAACACTGATTCTAAGAAAAATGGTCCACCACCAATAACTATAATAAAACAAAAAATTTCAACAATTCACGAATTTATGAAAAAAATTGGTGTAAATGATTATTATGTCAGATCCATTTCAATTGGTATAAAACTGTATTGTAACACAAATGAATCTTACACAAAAGCACTTGACGAACTAAAAATAAACAATCTAGAGTTTTTTACATATGAATCGAAAAGCACTAAGCCACTAAAATTTGTATTATCTGGATTGGACAACTACAATTGCACTGATTTGAAGAATAACTTATTGGAAAAAGGTTTAAAATGTTTGGATATCAAATCAATAAATAAAAACACTAATTTATATAATGATTTACAACTATATATTGTATATTTAGAAAAAAATTCAATTAAGTTAAACGAATTACGTAATAAGTTTACTTATATATTCAACACTAAAGTTAGATGGGAACGTAAAACCACCAATAAAAAAATCACACAATGTTACAATTGCCAGATGTTTGGCCACGGATCACGTAACTGCAGCGTAAATACAAAATGTGCTTTCTGCGCCGGCAGTCATTCAACTACTGACTGTACAAACAAAGAAATTAAAAAATGTGCTAAATTGTCACGGTGAACATCATTCCACTGATAGTATTTGTGATAATAAGAAAACATATATCTCTCTTTTGGGTCGCAACAATAAAGTAAGACAAAATACCTCAGTGTCAAACAACAACAACAATGCAACTATGAGTAAAAGTAATTACAATGTACTTTTTCCAAACACTCTTTACTACAAGACAAACAGCAATAGTAACAGCAATAGTAACAACAACAACAACAACAATAATAGAAGCACATATTCATTACCTTACAATGTTGTATGTAACTCTATTTGGGAGAACAACAATAGTAACACTGCCGCAAGTATAAGCTGTCATAACAATAAAATTCCAGCAGGTAGTATTAGTAGTAATAGTAATAATAATTTCAATAGTAATAGTAGTAATAATATAAGAAATAATTCAGATCTTTTTTCTGTTGATGAAATATTAAATTTAACTAATGAATTATTAAATAAATTAAGTAATTGCAAAAATAAGGCTGAACAATTTTCGGTTATAACTGAACTTTCGGTTAAATACTTATATTCAAAATGAATGTTAGTAATAAACTAAATATTTTAACATGGAATGCTAGATCTATTCAGAACAAAAACCATGAATTGTTCAATTTTATGTTACAAAATGGTATTCATGTTGGCTTGATATGTGAAACATGGCTTAACAATAATATTATCCTAAAAAATTCGAACTTTAATATATATAGGAAAGATCGTCTTACAACAAGTGGTGGGGGTGTAGCAATAATTATTAGAAAAGATATTAAGCATAAACTAATTGAACCTTTTAAGTTGGATTTAATAGAAAATATTGGTATAGAGGTAACATTAAATGATAACAAGAAAATTAAACTTTTTTCTGTCTATTTTTCCGGCACTAAAAATTACATAAGTAGCCTGAACGTAAGAAATCTAAATAAAAATGACTTCAAAAAAGATCTACTAAAAATATCAAGAACTACAGGTGACTTCATTATAGGAGGCGATATAAATTGCAGGCACATAATGTGGAGATGTGCCCGGGCTAATAGTTGGGGAAATATTTTATATCAGTTATTACTAAGTGATAGGTTCACATTATTATATCCTTTTGACCATACCTATATTCCTTATAATAGTAATTCACTACCTTCTACACTAGATATATTTTTAACTAATATACCAGAATATTGTTCCCAACCTATTACAATTAATGATCTGTCATCTGACCACTTGCCGGTTACTTTAAACGTTAGCAAACAAACTATATCACATGATCGTACTTATTTGGATTTTAACAATGCAAATTGGTATCTGTATCAGAAGTTTCTGAAAAGGGAATTAAATACCAATAATAATGATTCTGTTGACTATTGTTACCAAATAGACAATATGATATCTAATTTAAACAACAAAATTAAAAGAGCAACTGAATTGGCTGTACCCATGAAAATAGTCAAGCAATACACCGAAAAATTACCTGACTATATAATAAATATAATCAGGCATAGAAACACTGTTAGGAGAAAGTGGATGCGTAGTCGTAATGTAATTTTTTATGCTCAATTACAACACTTCAACAATTTTTTAAAACATAAAATAAGTGAGTTTCGAAATATGAAATGGTCTCTAATACTCTTAAGCACTTGAAAAAATCGTCAAAACCTTTTTGGAAAATTTCAAAAGTTTTAAAAAATAAAAATAAATTTATAGGTACTCTAAAGGATGACAGTAACACATTTTACACGAATATTGATAAAGCAAATGCATTAGCTAAAAATTTAACCGTTAACAACAACACACGCGACCATGATACAAATCTTATGGTGGAGGAATCTGTAAGCAAAATTGATCAAGCTGAAATAGAATCCTTTGAACAAATTGAACTGAAATCTGTCAATGAAATATTTGCCCAATTAAAGACTAAAAAATCTGCAGGTTCAGATCACATATCTAATCTGTGTATCAAAAAATTACCATTAAACGCAAAAAGATATCTAATTTTGATTTACAATTCTTGTTTAAAACTAGGTTATTTCCCGAATATATGGAAAGAAGCTCATATTATTCCGATTCTTAAGCCTGGAAAACCGATGGAGGAATTAAGTAGTTTTCGGCCTATCAGCTTACTATGCAGTTTCTCAAAAATATTTGAAAAACTCATAAAAATTAGACTGGAAAAGTTTATTTCAGCTAAAAAAATTCTTCCAAACGAACAGTTTGGATTTAGGATAAAGCATAGTACCATTCACCCTCTTCTACGTGTCAAAAATTACATTAAATCCAAGTTAGAAGAACGCAAATCTATTGGCCTAGTAGCGCTTGACATAAATTCCGCCTTTGACACTGTGTGGCACTCTGGCTTGCTTCATAAATTAGAAGTGTATAAATTTTCCATATATTTAATTAAAATCATACAAAACTTTCTTCATCAAAGAGTATTTCGTGTGATATTGAATAATACATGCTCCAATTTGTATGAAATTAAAGCAAGAGTTCCACAAGGCTCGGTACTTGGCCCAATTTTGTACAACACTTACACTGCAGATATCCCTAGGCTAGAGTTTACAAAAATATCAGTATTTGCTGATGACACTGCAATTTACTCTGCTGGCACTAATCCCAATGACATATTAACAAACCTACAAAATTCACTCAATAAGCTCTCTAGTTATTATGCAAAATGAAGAGTAAAAATTAATGCTTCCAAAACAGTATCAATTTATTTTACGAAAAAAAGGAAAGCCTCTCTTTTACCTTCTATAACATTAAAACTGCAAAATGACGAAATTAACTGGGCCGATACTATTAAATACCTAGGCATTACCTTAGATAAAAGGCTAACCTTTCAAAAGCAAACTTCTATTACTATTGATAAAATTAACAAATGTACTCGCATGTTGTATCCCCTTATTAACAGAAAATCAATCTTATCCACAGAAAACAAATTGATACTTATTATAAGGTATAATTTTTCAACCAATAATGTTATATGCGGCACCAGTCTGGGGAGATTGTGCAGCTAGTCATACCAAAAAATTGCAAATTGCACAAAATAAACTTTTGAAACTTGTATTCAATCTTCCCAAATGGTATTCAACCAAAAAGCTGCATGATAAAGCCAGCATGAATACAATTTTAGAAAAAATAAGTTATTTAACTGTAAAGTTCCACTCGGAACTGTTCATGTCAGAAAATCCTCTGATCAGAAATTTAAATTAAGTTAAAAAAAAATTAGGCTAGTTTAGTTCGTACGTATATATTTTACTATAGATAGGTTTTACTGTTTAAGTTAGCGTTAAGTTTTACAAAACAAAAATTCAAAAAGGTTTTTCATTTCCAATTTTCCTTTAAATTTATAGTATTAAACTCGAAAACTTCTAAATAAAAATAAAAAAATACAAATCAACTGTAGTAAAGATCTGTATCTAAGTAAATAATTTTAAATGAATTAATTGTACAATATATGGAGCATTATAAATAAATAAATAAAAATAACGCAGAATTTCGGAATATAAAAATATCTATTATTATTATACTTATTTCCATTCTACACTTCTCCACTCATTCAAATATCAGCTCTGATCTATTTTATATCTTACTTTTCCACAGAAAAAAACTATACTTTCAACTGTTATTCAATCCTCCCGTTTGACCTTTAATATTTTTCATACATTTTTTTCTTTAGTTTTTTTCTGCCTGTAACTAAAAAGTTCATGACTCTCCCAGATTATGGCATTATTATCCTTATTAGTAAAATCTAAAACAGAAATATTTTGTTAATTTATTACATTATTTGTAAATGTCATAAACAATATTCATAATCTTAGAGCATTTGTAGGAGCTGGAAAATTCCAAGAAATATATTTTTACAAATAATTTGAATACGAAGGAATATTGATAAGTTTACAAAATATTTTAACATATAGCATTTAATTTTAATTTTAATTTTTTTGGGCAAAATAAAAACAAAAAATAAAAGAAAAACAAAAAATTTTTATTAATATAACTACCAATCATAGTCAACATTTCAAACAGACAAAACAACAAAGTGTTGATTTGTTGGAAAATTCGTATTGAATTTCAATTCTATTTTCAATTTCCTTTGCTTTATCTAATTTTTCTGTTGTTATTATCTTTAACAATATTTTTCTCGTCTCGTACCAAAAATACTTAAATATGAGTGTTGTATTTAAATTTGAAATAGACAGCAGTCATTAATCATTTTTTTATTGTTAGTTATTTTTCTTGATTTTTATTTTTACACTTTTCCACTTTATGTCTTTTTTTATTTTTTTTTATTTTGTTATTTGCCTTTTGTTACAGTAATAACAAAAAAACTTGAATAAGATTTCTAACAAATTTACTTTATATTTTTGTATAATAATAATTCTCTAACGAATATTTTCATTAATTTTACTTCTTCTATGTAATTGTATATAATTTACATTACATGAAGGAAGAGAAGAATGTCTTTGAATAGAGCAATATAGGAAGTTGATGAGATATTGCATAACATTCATTTAAGCGGTGATTAACCTATAATATTTCTTCAAATTAACGGTATCTTAATTTTTAAGATTAAATGGGGTGGGAGGAAGATATGTCAGTAAGTGTTAGTTTCGTAATAATGAAATAAAATGTATTTGTAAAAATCTGGAAAAGGACATTTATCAAGGAGAGGGAAGAAGGGGGATGGATATGTCAGTGTAGGTGTTCTCAGTCTTATAATAAAGAAATGAAATATTTTTGCAAAAATCTGGAAAAGGGCATTTATCAACCAAAGTATTCTTGTTTATAATTGAAAAATGTGACACCAAATTTTTGTAAAGAATTATGCCCCACCATTTTCCTATATTTTATATAAGAAATTTGTTATAGCTATTTTAGTAGTGGTATTACAAGTGGTCAGTTTGATAACAAAAAAGACGAATAAGAAAATAAGAAGAGATAAAATAAGCTTAATAGGCGTATAAAAATAAAATACCACTTGTATTAAGAACTTAAAATATTTTGAAAACTAATTTCTATATCTTTATGTACGTACAAAATATTGTTTTCTTTGAACCACTTGAATTGTAAGGATATACAATATGAATGCCCTTTTAAGGATTTAGTAAAACAAAATTTATTTGTAGGGCTTCTTTTTATTTCAATAAAAACAAAATAAATAACAAAAAAAGAAAAAATTTTATAAGTACATAATATTTATTAGAAATTGCCTATCAGGATAATATTTAACAAATACAGGGTGATTTTACACTAGCGCAGTACTAATATGCCAACATTGTTTAGTTAGATTTTTATTAGTAGGTTAAATCTACGGATAAAAGTTCAGCTCTAGGTGAAATGATAGATATGAAAACTTAGATAGAGATGGGAATTAGAATGCACATATATATATATACCAGAGGTGATGACAGATATGTAGGCTCAAATAAAATTTTAAGTTAATTAAGTTTTTTTTATAATTTGGTTCATAGATCGGTTAAGCTTAGATCTAAAAAATTGTACTTTAATAAAACTGAAACGTATTTTAAAGAAGCAGAATAATATATTTGGAATAAGAACTGAAGCAAGCCTATAGCGTTTTAAACTTTTCAGTTAAAGGGGTTTAAACTAAATATCTTTCAACTTTTCACTCAATAACGGTAATTTTGATAATGATCTAACTATGATTTCAACTTTTAAATATTTAAGTTCAACATTAATGGTTCAATCAATGGCTCATTGGTTCAATATTAATGATCCAATCAATTGGTTATTGGTTCTGTATTATGGATTCAATCAATGGTTTAATGGTTCAACATTAATGGTTTAACCAATGGCTCATTGCTTCAATATTAATGATCCAATCAATGGCTCAACAGCCCAACATTAATGCTTCCATCAATGGCTCAATTTTTCAAAATTAATATTTCAATCAATGGTTCATTGGTTCATTATTAATGATTCAATCAATTGTTCATTGGTTCAATATTAATGATCCAATCAATTGGTCATTGGTTCTATATTAATGCTCCAATCAATGGTTCCAAAGTTCAACATTAATGGTTCAATCAATGGTTCAATGGTTCAATATTAATGATCCAATCAATGGCTCAACAGCCCAACATTATGCTTCCATCAATGGCTCAATTGTTCAAAATTAATATTTCAATCAATGGTTTAACATTAATGGTTTAACCAATGGCTCATTGCTTCAATATTAATGATCCAGTCAATGGCTCAACAGCCCAACATTATGCTTCCATCAATGGCTCAATTGTTCAAAATTAATATTTCAATCAATGGTTCGGTTTAACCAATGTCTCATTGCTTCAATATTAATTATTCAATCAATGGCTCAATAATTCAACATTAATGGTTCAATCAATGGTTCAATATTAATTATTCAATCAATGGCTCAATAGTTCTTCATTAATGTTTCAATTAATGGCTCATTGGTTCAATCAACGAAATACAGCATTGTAAACATATGTTAATCACCCTGTATATGTGATCCGAGATAGGACCCAAATTCCATCTGCGAACCTACTAATAACAGCTTAAGACATATAATACTACACTTATGTCTTAATCACCCTGTATATATACAATTTTTATTTTTTTACAACATTTTATAATATTATATATTAAAGAAAATTGTAAGCAAGGACATTCTTTTAACAACAAAAAAAAAAAACTCATTTCAAAATATGTCCAATAACTGTTCAAAATATTATTTTTTTTCTATTCGTTAAGAATAATATTTGATACATTGTTTAGGTCAGTTTTTCATCAATTATTTCAACAAAATTATCAATTCAAGAGTAAGGGTAATTTTCTTAAAGCTAATTTGATAATAAAAAAAAAAAAACAAAAAATTAAATAGGATTTAATTAAAACAAAATTGAAGGACATTCAAGGTTATATTAAATATAAAATAAATTCAGATGTTTTATGTTATCAGAATGTTAATTGAAAAAATGATGATGGTCTGAATGAAATTAGTTTTTAGCTGTAATTAAGTGATTTTAAGGATACAATCGAATATAATTATTCTGTTATATACTACACATATAGAGTACAGTTATTACTAAAATGTACTAATAAGTATAGTTGTTTTTTCACATTTGTAGTATTTTAAGTTATAATGAATTTTTGTATTAGTTTTAATAGACTATAGATTGAAGTAGAGGAAGCGGTTAAATATATCAAAGTCGTAATACAAATGTATGGCTTATCATGATAATAAAAAATTAAACAGCTAAAAACAAATTAATCGAATTTTACGTCCTTATCTTAAAATTGGTCTGCATAATTTGAGTTCGACTATTATATCTTGACTGATTTGCGCTACTGAAACATTATCAGAAGATATTTGATTTAAAGAAAAATATTAAATTTGTTTAACAATAATTTCAGTTCTAATATCTTTTATTTATTATAGGAATTTTTTTTACATAGAACCCACATAAAAATAAAAAAAATACACTAGATAGGTTATTTACCTTCTAGTAAAAATTTTTTAAAATATGTAATCGTAGCATAGGAGTAATAACGGTAAATTTAATCAAAATATTATCCTAAATGATAACATTTTGTTTCTCTGTTAATATTGAAATGTTACCCAATAAAATTGATAAATTTTGAATGCTGTCAGAAACAAAGTCAATAAATAAATTTTGTATCCTTGCTTGTAGTACAAAAATTTTCTCTAATTATATAAGAAAATTGTATATATATGTTGTCTACAATGGATGTTCGAGAGTTAACAACGACCTGTTTTGTGAACAATTTATTACATTTTCAGTATTTACGCAAAAAAAAATCTTCTGTTTTGTTTGTTGTTTTTGTTTTTTTTTTTTTTTGTTACATTTTTGGTATTATTATATCCTTATTGATTTATGATTCCATGTTTTAATTTTTTTGTTTTGGCTTCTTTTTGTTTTGATTTTTCATTTTGTGTTGAATCTGTCAATAACAAACAAAAGAGTCATCCCCAAAACCGACAGAGAATATCAAAAAATATGAAAAATTCTTTTGAAAATATTTAAAGATAGTTTGAGTTTCAGTATATATACCGTGTGATTAGACTTGATCTGATTTTATACCATGATTTTTTATTTTATTTTTTTTTTTTTTTGAAAAATATAAAAAAGAAGATATACAGTTTTTTATTTATCAAAATTGACACGTGCTGTCAACTGAAGCAATTATCTAATCTTATTTAAAAGGTAATAACAGAAAGTATATATATACTGGTTTATATATATATGTGTAAATACGTGTAGATTTTAATCGTGTAGATTTTTTTAAATTTTTTAAATAACTGGATGTGAACAAACTTCATTGTTTATATTTTTTGTTAGGCTTTAATCTAAAATTGAAACGTTCTGGGTACTATACACTTTACGACCATTAAAAAATTATTACTGAAGTGGGGATAAAATATATATATATATATATTTTTTTAAATTTAGTAATGGTTAGGATTGTTTTTTGATTGCTCCATTAAATATATAGAATTAAAATGGTATAGAATATAATCCAACATGAATTCAATGCGTAATGTAAAATATCTCAATTCATTTTATATTTATATTCTATCCTTGAATGTCCTTTTATTTTATTTCTGCTTTTTTAGTTATGTATAGTTAAAAAAAATTTTAAGAAATATTTAATTGAGTTATCAAGTTTAATTCAGTATTGTTCTGGTTTTTATATCGCGTTATAAATTATCGAATGTATCTGTGTTAACACTTTAAAATGGCTTATTCTTGTCTATGTTGATATTATAATATTAATACTAGTAAGTAATAGCAATATAAAATTCGTTTAAATGAGTGGTTCAACTTTATTTTTACCAAAAACTAACATAAATACTATGATGTTTGAAGTTATCAATTAAAAGCAGGGTAGAATCACCATCGATTTCGTATTACTGGCGGGTAATGTGGAAATTCTAAAATGATACTCAAACTGTTAAACACGTCTACCCTACCCTATTATTTAGTCTATTCCATCCTATCTAACCACCCTATCCCATCTATTCTTTCCTATCCTATATAGTATGATAGGAGGTAGGAGCATAGGGTAGGAGTATATATTTAACCCTTCTGTCTATAACCAAAAAATATACGTTCCGTCAATAACCAGCATACCCGGGTATGCAATACATTTTGTATGAAAAATGAATATAATATTTTGTTGCCAAATGTTTAGCAACATTTTTTAAAAGTAATGCTGCCGTTTTGATTAAAATATTATTTCGGAAAGTTCCCTTCTTCAGTTTTTATCTATTTTGAAATTTTTAACGTATAATTAAGCTTAGTTTTACCGAACATCTTGTCATAAAATGTTTTTGTCTTGAAATATTTAATTGATATATTGTGTGTGTAGTGTTTTCTGTTTTCATATCATGGATGAGATATCTGATGATGATGATTTTTATGGGTAGGTATAGAATTATAATTGGATCTAATTTTAACAGTTTAATTACATTGAAGTATATTACATTTACACGCATATCTTATTCATTCATTTGTTAGATTGTCTCCACAAGAACAACAAGCTTTTTTACGTAATACTTTTGTAAGAGAAGATAATAAATTTTCTGATGTAGAGTTAGATGATGAAAATATCGTGTTTCCGAGGCAAAGTGCTCTTAATGACACTCAAATTGAGGAGGTCTTGCAAATCGAAGACTCAGACATTGAAGATGTGTGTGATAATGAAAGTGTGGAAATTGATTATAATACCAGTAGTGATGAAGATATTTTTACAACATCTGATAGTAATATTCAATCAACATCTAGAGGGTGGTGACATTGCAAAGATGGTACTCAGTGGCAAAGTGATCCTCCTGTGTCATCTAGAGTAAATCGTCATTTGATCATGCGCGAACAAAATGGCCCAGTACAGCGAACTAAAATGATGAGCATTCGCGAAATATTTAAAAACTTATTGGATGATAATATGTGTAATATAATAACCAATCGCGAAACCAATAGGAAAGCCATATCAATTTATTAAGAATACAATCGTTTATATCCTGAAATAAAGCCAAAAGAATGGAAATTACTAACTTTGGAAGAATTTGAAGCCTATTTAGGTATATTAATTACTGCAGGTGTTAAACGTTCAAATTTTGAACATACCAAAGATTTGTGGCAGATAGATTCTTATCCATTATATAGGGCTAGTATGGGTATATTAATAGGTATTTATTTTTTTATAGTATATTTAAATTTTTTTTATAATTTTACAAAATTAGGTTTTGGGATATCAGCAGATTTATTCGTTTCGATAATCCGTACAATCGAAATGAACGTCTAAAAATTGATAAAGCTGCTCCTATAAATGGTATCTGGGAGATGATGAATAATAATTTAAAATCCCTTTATAAACCATCAGAATGTATAACAGTTGGCGAACAACTTTTTCCTTTTAGAGGTAGAACAAAGTTTACGATTTCTATGACACAAAAACCGGCAAAATAAGGCATAAAAATTTGGTGGGCACGCTCATTTATCCTCTAAAAGGACAAATATATACCGGTAAAAAGGGACGTAATCCGGAAAAAAATCAAGGCGAATGTGTGGTAAAAGATATGGTTGCGAACTATAAAGGTATAGGACGTACAATAGTTTACCGATAATTTTTTTATTTCTTTGAAACTAGTTGTACTGTTGATGTCATGGGATCTTACTTTAGTTGGTATTCTCAGAAAAAATAAGCCATATATCCCAGAAAACTTTCTAAGTTCTAAGTAATACCCGGTTATGTGGTTATAGACATAAGGGTTAAGAAAAATTTGATTGCTTAAAAATTTCGTTATCTCTGTTTAATATTCTTTAAATTTTTCATTAGCTTTGAACTACACCTAAACATTTCGTTTTTTCTTTCTTCACAATCTAATCGAATCGATTCATTCTATTGAAATGATTTATTTATTCTGTTTAAACTACCAAGATAATCTGCATTTATAAAATTTTTGGTGATTAAAATCTGAAATAGATTTATAAAGATTGTCCACTTTTCCAAATTCAAAGATCAAATATATTTTAGGCTTATATAGACCAAATTAAGTATAGGTGAAAGTGTGATAGTATTTCAGTTGCTGCTGGAAAATCTATAACTTTGATGTAACAATTAAGTACTATTTAAGTCATTAATTAAGTATTCGAGTGACCTAGGTATATTATTGTTGGTTGTTTTGACGGATTGCATGTACATGGAATCGGAATGTTATATCAGACTATAATCCTATGCAATAAAGAAAGTGAATTAGATTACAGGTTATATAAATAAATGTAAAATAAAGTAAAAAATAGGAAATTTTAGAACTAAAAATTTTTGTTGTAAATCTAATTAATGTAGAGAGATGGGTATTTAATAAATTCTGGATTTAAGGATTACAAAAGTTAAGAAGTTATTCAACGGAAAAATTACTGGTATAAAAAACATGCCCAAAATCGGGAGTCAAAATATATCAAAGACAAGTATAAATTCTGATTAAACAAGGCAACAAATCTCAAAAGAAGAAAAAGAGAAGAGTTTGATGATAATCAATTTCGAATGGCAGGTAATGATGCCAAGAAAAATTGGCGCTGTATTAAAAATATAATAAGCAAAAATGAAAGAAAAGTAAACGAATTTTGCGCCGATAGTAAAATGAGTGTAACACATAAACTCGAAAAACTTGAAAAATTTAATAAGTTTTATGCTACAATCGGTGAGAGTTTGGCAAAAAACTTTAGAAGTATATATTTACCAAAACTAAAAACAGATAAGGAATTTAAATTTGAAAAGTTAAAGACTTTTGAATGTAAAAAACTGATAAATGAATTATCTAATACTAATGCTTCAGGGGTAGACTACAATGTCTACAAATACAATATTGAAAATGGTAAAAGATGATATGGCTGTTAACATAATGAAATTATTAAATAAGTCACTTGTATAATGCCAATATGTCTAAAAAAATAATAAAGTTATACCAATATATAAGAATGTAGGTAATCTGAATGATATCGATAACTTCAGACCTATTTCGATTTCTTCAGTATTTAGTAAACTGATTGAGACTGCAGTCAGTAACAAGTTTACTGATTATCTCCATAAGAACAAATTAATGTGTAATCAACAATATGGATTCAAGAAGAAATGTAGTACCCAAGCAGCATTATTTGATGTATTGGATAAAAATAAGAAAGTGGTAGCTGTGCTTTTTGACGTTAGGAAGTAGATAGAAATACACTTCTAAGAATATTATATGAGCTCAGAGTAAAAGGGATGGAATACAACTGGTTCAAAAGTTACTTATCGGAAAGAATGCAGTACACAGAATGTGATGGGTTGAAAAGTGAAGCTGTAAAAGTTGAATATGTTGTAATATAGGGAAGTGCACTTGGACCTACGCTATTTTCTTGTTACATAAATGGATTATTATGCACAAAACTAAATTATAAGCCATTTATGTTCGCTGATGACCTGGCCATAATCTATGAAGAAAAAACAAACAAAGAATTGGAAAAATTAATCAACATGGACATGAGTGAAGTTCACCAATGGATGGAGCGACATAAGGTGACAATAAATACAGCTAAAAAAAAAATATATGTTATTTAAAAGAAAGACAGGTGTGATGCTTTAAATATTTACTATAACAAATGTAAGTTGGATCCCATGAACAGTTACAAATATTTGGGAATATTATTAGATGAGAACTTAATGTGGGTACAGCATATAAAAGAACTAATAAAAAAAAGGAAGAAAAATTGCAGGACTATTCAAACTAATAAATTAAAGAGTACCACTAAAAAATAAGAGATCAATTTATTACAGTTTATTTCATAGAGCAATTATGTACGGAATTCAAATATGGGGAAATACTGTGAATAAAAATTTAAACACAATTACAGAAACTGCAGAATAAAGCGATAAAGAACTTGTTTGGATATAAAAGGCAAACTTCAACACAGGAAATTCATAGAAAGCACAAAATATTACATTTGAATCATGTTATAAAATGCAAACAGGCCGCCACACAAATACATCTCATACTTACTAAGAATATTAATACAAATATTAAGCCGACGATAAATAATGAAGTTCATACATACTCAACTAGAAATGCAGCTCAAATGAGGGTCTGCACATCTTCAACAAAAAGATTTAACAAACATTACACAATATACAATAACAGCATACAAAACGTATAACGAATTACCAGTTTAGATCAAAGAAACTGCTCAAATATCTAAATTTAAAAGTAAAATTAGTGATTATTTTCATCAATTAAATAATAGTAATAATACTTAATATTATATAAAAAAAAATCATATTTAAATATCTTTTATAAAAAACAAAAAAATTCCTTATTTTAAAATTAAAATTGCACTGAATTAAAACTTAATTAGTTATAATTATAAGTAAAATTGTAAAAAACTAAAAACACTCTGTACGAGCAATCCAGCTCATTTGAGTAAATAAATGAATAAAAAAAAAAAATAAAATATAAAAATAATTCTCATAATTTTAATATCCTGAGAAAATCATAATAAATTTTTATAAGACTAATAATTTTATAACCTGAAATTAATTATGCGAAATCTGAATTTAAAACAAATTCAAAATTTGGTAATAAATACAGAGCTTTAAGACAATGCCAAGTTTTATAGTCTAGCTGGGTTAACAAACACTCATCAAAATTAAAAATTTAAAATTAGTAATTATTTTCTTTAATAAATCAAAACTGGTGTGATTAATTTACAAAAAAAAAAAAAAAAAACATTGGAAATAATGAAATTTAATTCCTACTATGTAGGTATGTTTGAAAATAGAACAAATGCCACTTTCATCTCAAAAACGATTATGGCAAATGGTATCATCTTCAAAATAAACAAAAACAAAGTGATGAAATGTCAAAACATTTCAATTAAAAAAGTCCTTGTTGTTTTTTTTTAATTGAATTTAATTTATTTTTTTTTTAAATATGAAAATTAAAGAAACAAAATATTCTTTAAGATGTATAAATGTAAATATTTGTTTATCTCCAAAAAACACAAACACTAAAAAAATATCAAAGCGGGTGCGCCAGCCACTTCTTTTAATTAATTCATTAAAATTGAAAATAATATAAAAATTTTATTATTTTAAGAAAATTCTATATAAGCAATAATCAATCAAATCAGAAAAAAAATTCCAGCCCAAATAATTTTTAATATAAATTTATTTTTAATACCTAAAGCTGTCGCAAATATTACATACAGCTGCCAATATGTCAACAAAAAACAACACTTTAATTTTTAATTTTTATTTCGTTTTTTTATATAAACTGAATAGTGAATTTTTTTGTTTTGTTTACATTTCATGTTTTTGAAATTAAAAAAAAAAATTTTATTTTATTTTTAACAAGCGAGTGTGTAAAAACATCAATTCGAATTCGGTGTGATATGCAACCAGGAGGAGCAATTGAATAGATGATTTTTAAAAAATTATAGTGCATAACAGTTTTCGAAATATTTTATTTTGTTTTAGTCTATTCGATGTTTTGGATATTAGCACAGTTATTACAGTTGCATTGTAGCTATTCAATATTTTATATTTTTTTATTTTATATTGCGTAAAATTTACAATTCTAACCGTTTTGTTTTATTCATTGTGAATTGATTCTGATCAGGAAATTTTCTCTACCACAACTAAAACAAAAACAAAATTTATTTTCTTGTTGATTCACAGTCCTAAACGAGTTCATAATAACTTTGTATTCAATTTTAAATACATTGTATTTAATCACTTAAATAAAATTTCGAACCAAACAATTGAGCAAAATTTTCCAACTAAAATATCTTTTTTTTTCAACCAAGCGGAATCTGTCAGTATCTCTTTCGATTGTAATATTTATTAATCCATAATTCTAAAATCTATACAACCGAAATTATTTAGTTTTTTAGTTTCTAGATTATTGTTAATGCTTAATGACAATATCCATAATAATTCTATTTAATTTACCAATGTTAAACTATGATTATTGACTGGTAATTATATTTTTATTTACTTGATTTATCCAGAATATTTTATATATTAATTATTCTTTATTATTTTATATAATACTATGCAACATATTATCTCGGTTAATTTTCGAATGCTGGTGTTAAACTATGATAACTACATTATTTAAAATGTTTCAATTAAATTGAAATATAATAATTCAATTGGCTTTTAAATGTTAGCTAGTGTGTTTAATCAATTGTCATTAGAGTTATTTAACTTTTCCCAATTTTGTTTTATACATTCACCTTTTTACAATGCTTTGTACAATTCTTATATGATGTATTTGATTAAATTTTTAATAGTAATTCAATGTACGACACAATATTTATCATAATTAAATACTGACCGTGTACAAAAATTAATTGAATATGATCAGAGATTTTTTATTTGTTTTTCTTTTCTTTTTTTTTTTTGTATATTAATTTAAGGATAACAGAATGAAGCCGGTAATTTTGAACAAATTCAATTAATTTGAAAATTGTTAAACCGGCAATGTGTACAAAACAGTCTGTGACTTGGCTAAATCAAAAAAAAAGAAACATATAATTTTGATTTGAATGACCAAGAGCAAAATTTAAAGAAAAAAAGGAAATAGTTCCGAAAAGCTCGCATTGTTTTGCAATTTCGCTATAAAACAATTTTTAAGAACTAATGAACACATGAAGTTGTGATACTAGTATTTCGAACGATAAGGTTAAAATGATTTACTTTAACTACAGATTTTGACTATCCTAGGCTTTGCGCAATATAGTACTCCACTGACTGTGGTTATGAGCAGTAGATTCTCTGTAGTTGGAAATATGAAATTAAAATTAGTTTTAAAATTGGTTTTCATAAAATAATCTGGATCGCTAAATATACTGTTATAATGTACATTTTAAATAAATTATTAAAACAACAATAATGCATACTGTAGTAATACAATATTATTATTTTTTTTTTTTTTTTACAAATAAGTTTATTATAAACTTTAATGTAATAAACAATAAAATAAATTAACATAAATTCAAATGTATACCAAAAATGGCATACAAAATTTAATTTTTTATGATCTTGAATACGATGTTCAACATCTATTCAATCCGATACTACTTTTATTAACTTAATAACACTTGACATTTAATTGCAGATGTCTATAATATTTTTAAAGGGAAATATTTTAATTTTTTAATGCCAAATTTACATATAGCAGTTGGACACGATAAATTTTCGGAACTAGTTCCAAAAAGAAAATAAATAATAAAATAAATTTAAAAGATACAGCAATGGATGGTTACTAATGATTAATTGAGCATATTCTAATATACCGATTTCAGCCGGAAAATATGTATATATATATATATATATATATATATATATATATATTTTACATGAATTTATCACAATAAATAATTCATCGCAATCAATTCATTTTGAATTGAATATTTTTGAAAGAGAGTTAAAATTAAGTTGATTATTCGGTAACGATAAGCTGGTGTCTTGAAAAAAATTTTATATCACGTAGAAATCCGACAGAGAAATGGTCATACAAACATGACAACAATATCGTGAAGCAATGTTTCGAATGGAATTTTTATGAATTCCCACCGCGTAGGAACGTTGAGAAAAATATGGAGAACAACAGTTTTAGCCGAAGTAAGTACGCGACAATGAACGTGCCACAGTTGAATTTTATATTGCAGATAGAACAAGATGGAAGGATTTTATTTCCGCCCTATGCCCAACGGATTGGGTACAGAAGATTGATGAGGTTATTTACATTCATATCATCAATGTTTTGTACCTCATTCGGTGGGGCCTAGGACGGATATAAACTCCTTCTATCATCTCCTATCTGCAATATAAAATTGTCAATGCTCTGTATCTCATTTGTGTTGCCTAGGACGGAAATAAAATCCTTCCATTATTAATTTTATAACTTAGTCTCTCATATATACAAATATCACTTTAAACATTTATATACAGCTTAACTACGTTCCACATTCTTATCAAATTTAAATAAAATTGTCCACTGTATGAACCTAGGCTCCATGAATTGGATACATAACATTGATGATATGAATGTAAATAACCTCATCAATGCTCTGTACCTCATTTGTGTTGCCTAGGGCGGAAATAAAATCCTTCCACCATTAATTTTATAACTTACCCTTTCATATATACAAATATCACTTTAAACCTTTATATATAACTAAACTGGGTTCCACATTCTTATTAAATTTAAATAAAATTGTCCACTGTATATGAAGTTAATTTTGCAGATATCAGATTTTGTCCAGCAATATGTGGTTAAGTATTCATTTATTTACAATTCACTAAACGTGTTTGAATCATTAAAAATATCTCAATCTTTTAGTGTAATTTGTACTTTCCCTATTGTACACACGTTACATAAATTACATCTTAAGCTCCATTCAAAATTGTTGCAACACAATAATAATGAATAGTAAAATGTGACATTCAGTTTATCGTTTACGATTAGTTGAACGTGTTTGAGTCATTAAAAATATTTCAATCTTATGGTTTTATCTGTGTTTTCACTATTTATAGATACATGTTACATCAGTTACATATCACGTGATTAAAAAACAATCATAATGATAACAGGTTATATAACTGTTCTATTTTATTTTTATAGTATGGCTTTTTGGTAATTTCCGTTTTTTTTTTCGAAATCAATATTACTGAACCTCGAACGCACTATCAAAATAAAATTATATTACTTGAAAGGAAAAAATAATTTATTATTCCCATAAATTGTTTATTACAAATCTACCCAAAATCAAAAAGAAAACAAAAAATTCAAAATTTCCATCTCTAAAAAGTCATTTAAAAAATTGTTTGTTAAAAAACAAAAATCTAAATAAATTCGCCTGCCAAAATCACCATCAATTTTTTTTGTTTTTCTTTTAATGAAAAAAATAAACAAAATATTTTTCGATTCGGTCTAATAAAATTTTGATATAAAATTTAATTTTTTAACAGAATTTAAGAGTGAAGAGAAAGAAGTAGGTATTAAATTTTTTGGCATATTGAAATTCATTTTCAAATTTATATATTTGAGTTCAATTAACTTTGTTTATAGCTTATATTCAGTTGCGTTGATGTTAAATATTTTTGTTTTTCTTATGTTTGTTTTGCTTGTTTTTTTTATATTTGAGTTGATTTGCCTAATACACTATTCGGGCAATTACAAATTAGTTTTTAGTGATGTGACGTTAAAAGTGCGAAAATTCATTCATCAATGAAATACATTATTATTATATATATTTAATTTACAAAGTGATAATTTAAATTTAAATTCAAATTTTTTTTTAATTAGCACTGACATCTTAATATGTCTATATATTTGTTTTATAGTATGTAGAAAATTTTAACTGATGCAAATTTTATTTTCTATGCCATATAAATATTATGAGTATTATTTTCGATAATGATTTGTACAAATATATTTAATTTTTTGTATTATTTAAAACTAATTGGATAATTTAAATAATATTATAGTTGAGTTATTTTAATGATAATATGTATATAGGTACTACTATTTTTTTGTATATACAATATCGAATATGTAAATTTTAAATTAAATTTGAGTATGTTTTTGGTAATTATTATCATTTTTCTATTCTAGTTCTCCTTGGATGGTCAGCAAATTATTTTATAGATATGGTATAAGAATTCATATATATATACTATAAAGAACTAGAAATAGTTATACTCTTATTATTTTCTAACTATAATATTTCATATATTTTATTTTTTAATAGCTTTCATTAGTTTCATTTGCTATAGATTGAAAATAATCTTTAACAAAAAATTGACTTATAGGGTCCTAATTATCAAAATTCTTATTTTATCTAAATGATTGATTGTGTTTAAAAAAAAGCCATTTGTTCAAGCTGTTTTCAATGCAATATTTTTTTTCATTGGGAAGTCACAATTATGGAATTAGTGTATAAAATGAACTTCCCAACAAATAATTTTCAATTTGTGCCCGTAAATGCGACCGCTAGCGTTCGCTCAGTGGCCACACAAAAGTCCAACATGTGTCGTCGCATTTCCGTATTAAATTGTGGTTAATACGAGTCTATAAAATAGCATAGCATGCGTCGGTTTGAGTCAATCACAACTAATGCTCTTGTGATCGAGATTGGCAATATTTTGAGAGATTGTATGGGCTCATGAGTTAGCAATGCGATGTACTCATGCGATGGAGAAGAGCCCAGCAAATAGCGTTTTATGCCTTTGGATTGGCGCTCTATAGCTTCTAGGGGTTAATTAAAGTAATAATAAGTATTTGTTAATTCTTTACATATGTTTTTTTTTTTTTATTTCAAAGTATAGTTTAACAAAAAATATTGAATTAAATTAATTTTCGCTTGTTAATCTGTTTTATTTTATTTAAAGTTAATATAAATTAAAATAAAAAATAGTTATATCTGAAATAATCATTGCAATCAAATACAAATAAAATATTATATACTGAAAAGAAAGAACATTAATTAAAATATAATTAAAATACCACTAACAACAAAATCCGATAAATAATCAAAAGCACAAATATTTATTGCACATAAACACAAATAACTAAATGATGAATCGTTTTCATCAGTAGAACCTTCTGCTGCCTGCAATGTTGTCGATGACGGTGCTTCGGGTCGTTCTTTGGCTTCCATTAGCACTTCTACCAGCACTTCTATGGGCAAATGGGTCCATGGTCTATGTCTCATGAGTAGATACAATAAGATTTATAAACTAAAATTATTACCATTTTAAATTATAAACTAATTGTACTCATGGGACATGCGCGTGGACACATTTACTCCTGGATTTCCATATCTACATTAAAATATTTTAGAAAACACCCATTAAAACTTATATCAATGTATTAAACTCTTCTTTCTAAATAATTTTGAATAAAGTGATCTCTAGCGGGTAAATGGGTCCAGGGTCTATGTCTTATGATCAGGTACAATAAAGTTTATGAACTAAGGTTACTATCATTTTAGATTTATTTACCCGTAGGTACATATAATATTTTTTTTTGTTGGATTTTAATTGAAAAACACTTTTATTACAATTTATATTACATTTACATACCTGTATTCAAATATTTTTCTCTCTTCTCTTCTCTAAATCACTCTTTAAATTACGTTAACTGAATTCACTGACCGAATAATTGTGCCGGGCATATTATGACTAAATAAATAACTTAAACTCATATTAGTTATCCATGCGCTGGTACTTTTCAATTCAATTCATATTTATTTGTATTCATATATATTCTCGCTCGCGCTTGTATGTTTAATATTGTATCTCAGTTAGTAAAGTTTGTTTATTCATCTCACTCGCCCTTGTATGTTTAATATCTATTACATTAATAGTAAAATGTCATATGCGGGAACAAAATTATAAAAAAAAAAACAAAAAAAATTGAAAATGATGAAAAGAGTTTAAGTAATTTATTGTTAGAAGTTTTAAAAGTCAATTTGAAACATTACGCATGTGGACGCATGAGACTAAAAAAAACTTGTGCGATTTTAAAGAAAATGTTTATTCTTAAATTTCGGTCGCATGCGGTCTCATGTGTCCCATCGGTCGCAAATTATTTGTTAGGCTTAATAATTTACATATCAAATGCTTGTACACATTTTATAACAAAATACGAAAGCAAGAAGGATGTTAGAGATGCATATACATATCAAAGATAGTACTAAACTTAATTTTGCAAACAAATTTTAAATTTCGATATATTTGTTTTATAAAAAGAATTATGCTAAGCTCGATGCTATACTATATAATAATATATAACAAATGATAATCTCTAGGACTTGGTGGATCACTTTGCAATATAAATTTTGTCATTTTACGCCACAGTTAGATCGCAATAGATTTTTTTTATGTTTGAATAGCTTTTTTAGTACATATTTCTATCAGTTCGATCCCGAATTATATTCGCTATGAACATCGATATTAAATTTTTGTTATGTTTAAATTTCAAAAACCAAATATTTCAAAAAGTCATGTAACTGATTTTTAAAATCAATTTTGTTATTTTATGTAAGTCATGTCATGTAAGTCAATTATGTTGTGAGAGGTAATATTGATGCAATATTTCTTCTAACTTTCCAAATTTATTTTATTTATTGTTTATTTTTGACTTTTTTAAATTTTAACGGCCCCACAAAATTTTTTTTCGTATATACCGGGTGTACCAGAGCATGCATATTAGCTTTTTAAGAGGGGAAGGAGCCGTTGTTTTAAAATCAAATAAACATTTGATTAACCAAATCGAGATTGCTCTATCGATTGGTGATATTTTCAACTTCCGGAAAGACCAGAAAATGGTTTTTTAAGATCAAAAATCGCCGAAATTGGCCGAAATCGAAGTTTTCAAATGGGAAGGTGTACTTTTTTAGTTTGGTTCGGATCCTATGTCAAAAAATAAGTAACTTTTGTATAAGAATTTTTTTTTTTAATTTTAAAAAACTGATATGCATGCTCTGGAACACCCACAATAAATAGAAAGGAACAGGTGCATTTCCTAATTAAGAAAAATTTTTATTGTTTAAAATTAGTCCAATAAATCAAATTTTTTTACGTTCAAGATTCTGGAAATTATTACTATAACCATTATTCTCAGAACTGACTTTAAGACTATTGAAATATTCAATGCTTAGTCCAAAACAGCTGCAATTGTACATTTTTTTACATTCACCATCCATGAATTATTTTGTGTTTTTTTCAATTAATATTTACCCATTTTGACATTTTACTAAATATGCTGATCATACATACATTATGTGCGTATATACTAAAACTAGATCTCATCAGAAACAATAAGACACGTGCCAACCCTTGGATTCGTCCTTGGCTGTTTTGGAAGCTCATTGTAGCTTCAATTTAAATTTTTACTTAGTTTGTTGTGCTTTCCAGAATTATTTTGACTAGCTTGATTAACTTTTCTGGTATTACAAAAACTAGCATGATTTCAATAACCAGTTTGCTCTCGCAGATACTGTTATAATCCGGTTTGATGTCAAACTTGTATAATTGTCTGGCTACAAAATAATAACTGATCAAAAACCATGGTTTGTATTACGCTATAATATTTTGAGTATATACTTGTGTAATTAATTTTAAACAACGTAGTAAAATATTTTCAATTTCCAACTACTTAAAAATAAATTTTAAATAATCTCTTGAATATGGAAAAATTTACTAATATTCATTAATTTTTAAATGCATTTCTTAAAATATTCAATTCACATTTATTTTTCTTTCATAACACTGTAACTTTTACGCAACAATTTTCTCTTAGTTTTTTTCCCCTTTAATATTACTCTGTTGTACACCTTCTATTAACTATTAACATAAATCCTTGTCAAGTTATTCACAATCTCTTCCTTTATACTATAACTACAATCTGTATATACGTTTCAATTAACCTCAAAATATTTTCCTTCTTTCTTTAGCTCTGTTTTAATTTATCTCTTTCTCTCTCTCTCTCTCTCTTTCATTCTCTTCTTTCAATGTAATATAATATAACAATATTTTTGTTTTACCTTCAATTGGTTCCGGATGCAATAAATTTAATTTGGAGTGGGAATTGCATAACAGCAGGAAATCAACAATATTGGGGCCACGCTTACGACATTCAATAGAATATACGTCATTTATAATGTGTAAGTAAAGTTTTACATTTTGATTGGTTTGTTTGATTTTTTATTGTGTCATGGAAAACCAACTGTATTATATTTTAAAGTACAAAAGTTAAATGATCATAAAAGGATAAAAAAAAAAAAAAAAAAAAATTTGCGTGACAAAAATTCGTTATCCATTTTATGATATTCATGTGCTTTGTTGTTTTTTTTCAGTGAATATAATTTTAAATAAATTGCTTTAAGGTGTTCTAAAAACAAAAGAAGAGGAAATTTTTAAATCTTTAAGAAAATCTTTTTTCTTATTATTGTTATTTTTTTAAATATTAATCATTCTGAAGAGCTTTTTAGAGTACTCATGTCCTTAAAACAACTTCTATCAATTATTCTGTTCTATTTAGTTGACTGTCGATTTAATTTAGTTGAATTATACTATAGGGAAATTTATTTCATGTAGAATGTATAAAATAGAAATACAAAAATAACTGAAAAAATATTTTTGATTGTAGTTACATATCCTATAGTTATGTAGTTACATTGTTGAAAGAAAATGCTAAGTTAAGCTATAACCGACCCAAAGTGAGTTTTGGTGGTGGGACAACCTATCAAACCCTCTGATATTTAATTTTTAAATGAATAATTGCCCTATGGTCCTATAGTTAAGTCTATTTATTTGCTTTACTACATAACCACAATTAATGGTTCACTTAAAGTACAGTTCAATAGAGCCAAAATGAATTAATACTTACTATATAAAATCGAATATAAAATTTAAAACTATATCTACATTTGTTTTCAACTATCATGAACATTCTACACTTTCTCAGTATTACTGAATTATTTTTTCTATAAAAAAAAGTGTAAAATAACAGACCCTTGATTTAAATTTATACCTTTTTAATTTATTTTTGTGTTTCCTTTTATGTGTATTGAATAAAAATGTTCATGATTTTCAATTTTTTCTCATATCTCTTTCTTTATTATTCCTTTCATATCCTTATCACTTTTCTCTCCATAAAAATTAATTTTAAAAATATTGGATAAAAAATTTCAATTGAATTAAAAAAATCTAAATTGTAATTTCCTTGAAATACAACTTTTATTTAAAATATAATAATATTATGATAATCATTTAATATTGGACGTGACCTTGAACTCTTCCATCGAATAGGAAAAAAAGTATTTTGTAATTCTGTTGATTTTAATACAATTTCATATAAATTTCCTAATCCTAGTAAAATGACTTGTTATTTTTTTTCCTATTTTTTTTAATTTGAAATTGTCCTTATAAGTGTCCTAAAAAATACACTGAAAATTGGAATTTTGATTAAAAAGGACTCAAAAACAAAATTCTATGAATTCTTGACACATTCTTTGAGTTAATCTTAAAATTAAAATAATTTTATTATCCTTTAAAAAAAAAAGGACATAAAGTAAAAACAGACATTTTCAATAAACTGGGAAAATTCATTAAAAATTTTTTTTTTGTTGTTTTTGATCTTGAACAAAACAATAACAATGATAGCAATATTATCTTTTGGTATAGGTACATACAAAAGTATTATATGTAGAAGTACATCAAATTAGGGTGTCCTGTATTTTTAAAAATTGTTTTTTTGTTTCATCTAAATTTTATATTTTGCTTGGGAAGTTTATTTGAAACTGGGTTCGTTAGATTTTCCAAAACAAATTGGTTCGAATTAATTAATCTCATAATAATTTAATTTAATTCAATCTAATTATTAAAAGTAGACATTGAGAGCTTGTTAATGTTCCTTGGTCGATTACAAGTATAATTATTGTATGCTATTTAAATTATTAGACGTATAGTACCGTACAATATTAAAATGATCGGATGAAATCGAGGACAACTGTCAGAAGATTTTAGTGAACGGTTGGACAAGATAGATCAGAATCAAGGAAAATTGTAAACGAGGTTAAGGATCTCCCTGAGCTGTAGAACCAATAGGTGATGATGATAATTTAGATAATCTTTTTAATTTATCCCCATTTAAATACTTAAATTTTACAAGCTTCATAATTTCATCTAAACAACTTAAGCTTTGGTGTAATATAATTTAGAGGTCGGAAAATAAGATTAAAACGAAAAATGTTATGTGATTTGAAAGTCAATTGGTATATCAATATCTTATTTTTGGAAATCCTGTAACGTGATATACTCAATAGCAAATCCTGTTACAAGCTACAAAAATTATAATAATTTGATTAATGTTGCGTATGTCAAAAACATTTAAAGACATAAATATATGTATGTTATATACAGTAATACAAATTAATATAATATGTAATGTCATATAATGTATATTATAATATACAGTTATACAGATCAATATATTATATATGTTGCACACAGTTTTAAAGGTTAATATATGGAAATTATATAATGTATGTGATATACAGTTATACAAATTTATATGTGTGTTATATACAGGTATGCAAATTAATAAATGAATGTTATATACAGTTATACAAATTAATATATGCAATGTTATATAATGTATATTATATATAGTTATACAAATCAATATATTATGTATGCTACACACAGTTATAAAGATTAATATATGTAATTAATATATATAATGTATGTGATATAGGGTTATTCAAATTAATAAATGTATGTTATATACAGTTATACAAATTAATATATGCAATGTTATCTAATGTATATTGTATACAGTTATACAAATCAATATATTATGTATGTTATATAACGTATGTTAGATACAATTATACAGATCAATATATGTATGTAATGTAAAGTTCAAATAAATTGTAAGCAAATGCTATAAAAAAAAGTTGAAAACATAAACGAAATTAACCCAGACCTAATTACGTTTACGTCTCATCCTTGAGACATTATTGGTGCATAGCGCAGAGTTAGAAAACACTAACTCGGTAAATTCAATTTGATAAAATAAAAAGAAATAGTTATTTTTATATTTAAAATTATGTTATCAAGTGTATGTGTTATCAATAATGTTCGAACAAATTTTTATTAGTTTTTTAAAATAATTTTGTCATTTTAATTCATCAAACCAACACCTGGGATCTGTAAGAACAGAAAGATAGAGTTATACTATCGTAGATAACTGATATTATAGCTCCCTGAAAAATATTATATTCTTGACCTGGACCAACTCTTTATATTCGGCAAAAAAATATATCAAAATAAATTTAAGTACAGATCACCTTCCCAGAGTTTTACAGTGCTTAACAAAGTAAAAAAAAAATTCATTCAAATATTTTAAAACTAAAAAAAAAAAATACGGTACACCCTAAAATAATGAAAATATTTAGAATTATTATCTTTAATAAAATAATTGCTGAAAGTGAAAGAACAACATTTTTTTTTAAATTATACACCATTCAAAGGACAATACTGTGGTTGTATTAAGTGTAATCATAAAATAAATTATTTTGTGGATTTTTTTTCTTTTTCTGTTTTTTTTTAATTGTTTTTGTTTTACTTTTTCACATTTTTCTTTTTAACTTGATTTGAGATGAATGAATTCCTGGAAAGGTAAAGTTTTGTTAAAAATTAAAGACAAAAAGTTAACGCAGCATATTAAAAATAAAATAAAACAAAAACTAATAATCTGTAAAGAGAAAAGATAATGACCGTAGAATAACATGAGCTCTCAACAAGTGATTATAGAATTCTAAAGGGGTATATTTTCAAATTTTAAAGGAAAAATTATTTTAATTAAATTTATTATCTACAAAAATGACTATCTGTCAAGTTTTTATGAAAGACGGATAATGTGAGAAGTTCTATGTTAAATATTTTAAAGTAAATAATCAAGACCAATGCAATGTTAACCTTTAAAAAATAGTTAATCAAAATTAAAAAAATAATACTTAACAAGAGTAACATTATGTACCGATATAGTGAGATATGGGACCTCTTCAAAACAAAAATAAAAATAATATTTAACAAAAATAATACTACCGCTTGATATGGCACAGTAGTTCCCGATATATCATGTGACCACTAATCAAACCATCTAAATTCTTTTGCTAAATAAAAAAATAAAAAAAAATATACCGGACCGGGTTTGAATGCTACTCAGAGTTATCGCTTTTAAAATATTTCACCAAAATAATTTGAATTTGGTACAAGAGGAACTACGTTATTATGAAAGTGATGCCATAAAAAAACATATTGTATGTGATTGTTGATATGGCTTTGACTCTGCAATAAAACACTACCCAAGATACCCAAAACAATGCGTATAAAAAGTAATTTGGATAAAAAAATTTATTGTCAGTAAATTCAAATACAAACTATGAACTCTATACACTCTGGAAGAATTATTAAATAATAATATTTAAAAATGTAAAATCGAAAAGTTTGACAATCACTGTTATATTTGGTATAACAAAAATTATTACAGAAAAACTTTTTTTTTGTAAAATTGAAAGCTGTCATTCTTATCTTTCTTAATAGAATGACTAAAGATATGATGATGATGATGATGATTCTGATGAAATCAAAAGTAAATAGTTCCTATCAAAATAATTAAATAGACTAGAACGTGATTAAATACCAAATATCATTTTACGAACTAAGACTCATTAATTTTGTTACCTGAATTCAATTCAGATTTTTTTTTTTGTTTATATTTTATTTTTTTTTTTTTTTTTTATTTCTCTTTTGTTAATCATTTATCAAAAACTATCGAAACATTGATTTTTTCACTTTAACTAACGAAAACTATTTATAAATAGTAAAAATTAATAATATTTTTTTGTATTTTACTTGATGGTAGTAATCTCCAATAGTAGTTATTTGAATTTATTTAAAAAAATTTTTATTGAATAGTTCAGTTTGATTTAGTTTGAAAGCAGGGGGAGGTCTACATGTGGACTTATAGCCATTTCCATTATCACATTATACTACGTCACTACTACGCCACAGTACAGTGTAGTTCGTATTGTGATGTGAACAGGTTCTAGGAGCAGATCCGTAGGTGTATAATGGATCTGAAAATATTCTGAAAAAAGAAATATTTGATATCTCTGTCAGGTTGTCAAACATATATGTCCCTCCCAATCAACAAAATCTTGTTTTCGCTATATCTGGACAATCGCAGAGGATATGCTTGATGTGATCTTGAATGTCAATATCATCGCAGATTATTATAATCACACTACAGTTATTATTATTGACAATTAAGTCCCAGTGTTTTTATTATACTTACTGTATAGTTCTTATCATATTTGCATAATATCAAGTATATGATTATCTTGACAGAATTACTGAAATTAAATTAAATTATAGTACAGGTATTCTAAAGCTATAGGCTAACTCAACATTCATAAACTATAAAACATTTCAAGCATTAATAAAATTAATTCAAACGCCTACATATCGCCAGGATATACATAATACACATAATATATATTAAAACTTTGTTAATGATTGTTATACGTAAATTTGTAATACATTTCAGATTCGATAACCGACGTCATATTTAGTATTCTAGAATTACAAACGTCTCATTTTCAAATTTTATATTTCGATTTTTGGAGTTGTCGCAATCAATTAATTATAAAATTACTAAATTTATAGATTATTGTCCCATTCAATCAATCAATTTCAAAATTAATTAATTCAATAAATTTCTACCGTCCCATAATCGTATAATAGATCTCAATGACAATTTCTGAATATAAAATACTCTAACCACAAAAATAAAAAATGAAATTTTTATTCGACAATAATTGTAGGGAATAAAAACTTGAATTGTACATTTTATTCAACAGGGATTGTGACATAAATCGATACTAAAAATTTCTAAATAGGTCTATGCTTAAGGCGCAACAATTTTGTATTGTTGTAGAAACATTAAATATTACCACAATAATAATTTTTCATTTTAAAGAAATTCATGACGCCTAGTTTTTAACATTGTTAAATTTTTTTTTTTTTATTTATTAATAAAAATCAAGTTCAAGGATAAAAACAAGGATATTTGTTCACAAAAATTTTTTTTATTACATTTTCTATATTGCTTGGCCATCTACAACTATACCAAGACGATAATTTAGAACTAAAGAAACAAAACATTGCCTCTATTCCAAAGAAATTTATGATTTTGAGACAACTTTTATTGGTCAATTTATAGTAACGAAAGTTGAAAGAAGAGAGGAGACTTAAATTTTAGTTTTTATTTTATTTTTTTTTTTGTTTTCTATGAGTGATAAAAATTTTATTAAAAAAAAAAATATGTATTTAGCAAGGACGAAGACCTTATCTTTTTATTTTTTTTTTTATTTTTTTATTTTTATTCTTAAAAGTAATAAAGTAAAAATTGCTTTATATTGAAGAAAATGGTTGTAACAATTGAAGTTTAAGGATAATAAAGAAATGATTGATGAATTATTAAAGGGTAATAAGGTCCTTTTCTGCAATTCTTATATTTGACAAAAACTGTATTTTTTAAAAGTAAAATTATAATAAGAGAGAGAAGAAAATTTTTGTTACTTAAATTTAATACTTAGAATAGTAATTTATTTTGTTTGTGTTGAGAGTTGACTTGAAAATTTAATGATTGGTCGATATTTTGTTTTTTTTGTTTTTTTTTTGATAAATTTTTATGACCTCAAAAAATTTATTACTAAAAAAAAAAAAAAGACCACAAAAATAAAACAAAATAAAGTTTAAATTGCATTAAAATTATGGTAATTTTCATTTTGTAGTATTATTTAATAAAAATGTCAATATTTCAGTTAATATAGTTGTATGGAGAAAATATTTAAATATATTTATATCTATATTAAAAAGTCCAACTTTTAAGAGATAATAAAAATATCCAGGGGACTGCAATTTATATAGATTCTGTCAATGAACTTTTAATCTTAAAAACCACTCAAAATATAAAAATATAATTTTTATTGCATTTTAAAATATATCTAATTTCAAAATATTCAACTTCAATTTAATGTGAAAATTTTATTTTTAAACATTAATTTTTTTTTTATTTTAAATTTTGCTGTCCTGCAATACAACTTAAAAAAAACTTAACTTAACAATTTATAAAAAGTTGTGAAGTTTTTGTATTACAAATATGTAAAATTAAAAATAGAAAAAAAATAATTAAATTATTTGACATATTAAAGCTCATGTTGAACAGGTTGAGATTGTATCACATGGGCAATAGAATGCAATCACAGCCAATGTAGTAGAACTTACACTATTTCAGTGGTTATACGACTAAAGATTAGAAAATCAGTCTTGGCTGATCCGACCATGATTTTTAAATCTTCTCTATTTTTTGATAATCATTCACAGTTGTTTACACACAGTTTTACACGCATAAATTTATAGGCCAACTTCATAGGTCCTTTTCCCTTTCGGAATGTGGGCCTTTTTTATCAAATTATATTAATTATTTGGTATATATTTCTGTGTATTATATAGTTATATTATCTTTATTAATTATTAAATTATATTTGAACCGATGTGGTTGTATTGAAAATGAATTTTGGTTTTTGTCTTTTACTTGATTTTTCATGGTAAATATTGGAAATCTTTCCGAACCTTTACTAATTGAATAGTTTGTTTTACTACAACGACAGTCTTGTGGGCCACTTGTGGGACCATAGCGATCTGGATATTTACCTAATCATACGAACTGGATCTGTATACCCCTTCTTCAAGCATACCCGTAGCTATGACGAATATATGATTATTCTGCAAAGTGATCTGTCATGTCTATCAGGTTGTCAAACATGTAAAAGAATCTGTTGTATCTAAGCGTGTTTTTCAAATTATTGCCAATGAACAAAAACTTCGATTTCTTCAGTGTACCTTCAACTGTCAGCGTTGGACTTTCTGACAATGATTTTTTAATCTTCTATGTTTTCTACAAGTTTTTCCAGTTGTTTACACGTTACTACGTTTTTAAACGAAACTGGAAATGAAATTAAAGAATAAACAAACTTAGATTATTTTTATTAAATTTGAATAAATTTAATCTGCACTTTATTAATTCAAATCATGAGCAATCGTAATGAGCAAAACATAGTGTTTTGGCTTTAGAGAAAAATAATTGCAGAAATTAGTTTTAAAAATTTTATAGAACTATAGCATCATAAAATAAGACTAATTGTACTACTTAATTTTTATTGAATAGACATTAACGGTCCAATCTGCATTATAACTTCAAGAAAAAAATACGAAAAATAACAAAAAAATAACAGAATTAGTCTTAGATGCAACGAAGAAAATAAGACATATAAACTTTTTAAGACATATAAAATATTTCTTTGGCAGATGCCAAGCGTTAGCTAGAGCCAGATCTACCAATTTATCTATTTAGATAATTTTAACAATTATTTAAAATAATATATGTGTCAGTGACGGGGCGTAGAATTTTCAACTGGGGAAGCACTATAAAAGAAAGCATCAGTTTGCTTTGGCTTTTCTATTTCTATTGAAATTTTTGGTAATTTCGATAGTCAAAATTGTTCACATCTACTTCTCAAAGTAGTTTTAATTCTGTTTAGGCAGAAAAGCGATCGCTCAACTGAAGTAGTTTTTATGAAGTGTTATTATAAATTTACAAAGTTAGGAATATTTATTAAAAGAATTTTTTAATCTAGTTTCAATTTAAAAATGTTAATATTTCGCAAATACTGTTTTTGCTATTAAAATTTTCATCTGAAAATATATAACTTTAATTTAAGCTCTGACTTTAAGAAAACAATGTAAAAAAAAGTGTGAATATGAATTTTCTATATTAATGGAAAATACCTCGCAAACAAACATAAGATTTTATTGAAAAATGCTGATTACCCCGTTTTATTGTTGTTGTTATTAGTAAAGCAAGCATTGGTTTACCATCCTTAACAATTGATAATTTTTCCTCAAAACTTCTAACCGAAAATGATTTTTTCTTAAGCTTTCAATAACACAATCACAATTATCTATTTTAATTATTTATAAATAATAAAAACAAAAATGTTTTAAATTTTTACATTTGTTAATAAATTGTTTCAAAACTGTATAAAACAAAATTATGGCTGAAAATAAACAATGTAGCATTCAATAACAAAAAACTACAGAATTACTTAACACAAATCAATACCACTCTCTAACAAAAACCCAAAACTACATACATTATTTATATAAATATTAATTCTCATTTAAGTCAACAACCACAATAATGCACAAAATTAATTCATTCCTTGTTACTTTTTTTGTTTGTAATTTCATTTTGTGTCATGCGATATCTTGTTGTTGTTTCCCTTGATAATCTATTTTCTATCAGATATATTCTAATTATATCAAGTAGATTTGGAATGAATATCAGCGACTCAATAAATAACTTAAATTTTTTTTCCTTCTAAGATTTTATTTTATTGTCGCTTCATTTATTATTTTGTTGTTCTTGCTAGGCAATAATGTTTGAGTGTATGCATATTGTAAATGAGAAAAGAGCTGAGGAGAATGAATGATATTTAATTTGTCATTATATTTTTATGCAAGGTTATAATATAATTATTATAGCTAAATTGGTAAGGGAATAATGATTTTTAATAGGCATTATTTTCAAATATTTTAAATTTGTGGTTGTTGAATATCTCTCGTTGGCTTGTATGATTGAAAGAATAATAGAAAATAATGATTATTTATATATATTTATGTAGGTATTATTTTCAAAACATACATAATGTACCTAGTTAATATCTATGCATATCATTTTTGTTTGAAATTTTTTTTTCATTCAATTTGAATTTTTGTAGTTAAGTAATTTTTATATTAAATTAAATATAAATTTTATATTAAGCTGTAAAAAATAATAAATAATATTTCTATTGGGAAGCACTCATTCACTCATTCACATCATGGACGCTTCGTTTCGTGCTTGATGTGTATGAATATTTCATTTCACAAACCACAAAATCGATTCGAACTGTAATTAAAAATAATTGTATTACAATATAGATTTATAAATTATAAATTTTGTACTACTACGCTTTCAATATTACTCTGATCTACGTATTTTAATAAATTAATTTTAGTTTTTCCATTGTATTCTCTACAACTATTTATTTAAGAATTTCGGCTCAATACTATGAGTATTCATTATTCATATTATTTTATCAACATCATCATTATCATCGTCATCATCATAGACCTTACAAATTTTTAATTTAAATTTGAATAGAACTTTTTCTAAAACTATTCGAATTGAGCTAATTTTGTAGAAATACAGAGCAGAGCGTATAATATCAAAATATTCATTTGAATTACTTTTACACTACATACCTGTTCGAATATATTATAGCATTTTCCTTGACAAATTGTCTTTGAATGTTGATACAATAATACGAGTATAATATGTGTATATTAGCAAATAATTTATGTGTCATTTGAACATCAAAGTAAAATTTTCGTATTTAAGCAATTTTGTTTATGGAAAAATTTTTAATAATAAAATTTTTATTAAAGTGAAAATTGTCAACTTAAATGTACATTAAAAATATAACAAAAATATTCAAGGAATTGAATATTTTATATTACACTCTGCTGCAATCCATAATTATTATTAAAACAAAAAAATAATAATAATTTTTAATTCAAAAGAAGGAAATTACTTTGAAGTGGGACTATAATTCAGATAGAGGTGATAATTAAATTAAAATTTATTAATTAATTAAAATTATACAAGGTTTCCTTTTAGATTACTTTGTAAATAGGAAAAACGAAAAAATAAAACAATTAATTTTACAATAATTATCTTAGAATTGAATTTTATTTAATTACAATTAAATTATTATTTGAAAATTTTAAAATGAGCTATTAAATTTTTTTTTTTTTTTTGTAAATATTTAAATAATTTAAAATTCAAGGTTTTGTAAAAAATTCAAAAAAAATTGATTTAAATTAGAATATAAAATTAAACCTTAAAATAAATTCAGTTCAGTACAAATTCATAATAAAAATATAATTTATAAATTCACATATTTTGTATATATATGTTGAAACTTTGAAAACATTTATGAAATTATTAAGCCAGTCTTAGGGTTATCTAGATTAATACAAACATTTTTATTATGGAATCTATGTGAGTTTATTAAGCTATCAGTCTTAGGGTTATTCTCGAACTTAACACTATAAATTTTTATTAATATATTTACATTATTCTAGATTTTCGGAATTATTTGACAGCCTTTTAGGCTTCGTTTATGTTTTGCAACTGTACAAGCTTTTCTGTACTTATATATAATGAAGCTTTTTATGTATTTGTAATCAAAGCTATTTCTCCGGTTACTATCACATGCCTGTATTTTCATTTTTCCGTCATATCATTTGCCTGTATTCTAGTTTGCCTGTATTAATAGGTACAATTTATGTGTGCAATCACGAAATTCCAAATACAAAACCTCAAAATATCAAAATTGAAAATCCCAAAATACCAAAATTACAAAATTTGAAAACCCAACTTTAATTTATTTAGTGTTTTCAAAATCAATTATTTTGTTTATCTCCAACAGCAAGTACTCATAAAAATAATTTAAGTAAATATTGTAGAAAAATAAGTTAATCTCTGTTTTGTATCCAACAGCGACTGCGCATAAAAATAATTTATACAAAGATTCTGTAAAAGGCGTAGATTTTTGATTTTGAATCCAACTCTAAAATCCCGCATATATTTATTCCATATTTATCATATTCAGTGTCTAGCATATCCATGTAAATAAAATATAGGCAAATGAAATATTATAGACATATGACATTAAGGCAAATAATGCACGCAAATTTCAAGAAATAAAGGTAATAATACTACACAGGCAAATGAAATAAATAAATAAATGAAATACAGGCATATGATATGCTCCCCTATTAATTTTCGATTATATTTTTGCCTAGTATAGACAATTTTTGTCTGCTTGTCATTAGCATTTTATATTATGTTACCATGCCTCTGTCTCCGTAAATCCCATGTTTTTTTCCTTTTGAGTTAATTGAAATATAAAAATATTTAATTTAAAATCTAAAAAATAGAGGTAAAAAATGTTTTTAAATCCACATCACAAAGATGGAATATTCCAAATATTATACCATCAAGATTTCATTATATTTGCTAGGTAGTAGAATGCACCAAATTTTAAAAATTGAGCTGGTATGGCATTGGCAGTTGCTATTACCAGAAAAATTGAGACACGCATAACAATGTGTAAGATTAATTTTTTATTTTGTATACCGGCAAAACAGAAGGTCAAGTTACTTGTACAATAGATTCTACTGTTGCACATAGTACAAAGAATAGTAACTCATGAATCAACATTGAAGCCCTTTAACTTTGTTTTTTATTTTTTTTTTATTTGTCGTCAATACAATAACAATTAAACGAAATGAAAAAAAATTAGTTCGGAATCGATGAATGCGGAGAAAAAACTTTTTATTATTTAAATAAAAAAAAAAAAAAAAAAAACAAAATAAAAAATATTATTTGTTCAAAAATGACATATTTTGAAATCAGTAACTATTACAGTAAATAATTTTTGATTATATTTGATAATTGTTAGAATTGCAGTCACAAGCATCTGATGAAGGAAGTAAAATGCTTCCGAAATATCGATATTTGCACTATAAAAATAAAAATGATTAGTGAAAAGAAATTTGACTTTTAATTCATATACAATAAATTTTTAAAAAATTATTAGATAGGTCTAAGGTTCCCAGAGTCACGTTTCACCCTTAAACTTCATTTTCGCAGTCCTAGGATAAAAATAACTATTTTATCATAACGATCAGTGATTATAATTGATAAATATTGTGTAATGATGACATTAACATAATATATTTTAATCAGCTCAACCATTTGACCGATAATGAAACGGGAAATGTTTCAACTGAATAGCACCTTTAACTTTAATATTATTTTTCGAATTTACATTATATTAAAATAGCTTTTAAAATGTAATTTTGACTTAATTATTTCGAATTTTTAAATTAATTTAATTTATTTCTATTTCTTATTACTACTCGTAATATGATTTTAAGATTATATCTATAAGATATTTAAGAGTTATTGCACTTCAATTAAAATATTACAAATTTATAATAATTGTTTTATACATACATTAGTACAAGCTTATAAGCTCTTTTTCAGAAATTGAATATAAAAATAAACATTTGGAATAGCATGTTGTTTAATACCATACTGAGATTCATAACGAGCGATAACACAATAATTTTGCTAAGTATTTAACATTCTGTAATTAATTTCTTTGTAAATGTCCATTCCAAAATTCATCAATTGGATTTTTATTAATTTTTTTTATTTTTAATATATGAAAAAACAAAACAGAACCAAAACAAAAAAAAAGGATTTAAAAATAAAATTGAAATTTAATCTGTTTTTTTTTTTTTCATTCATTTTACGCTTAATTTCTACTGTAATTACATATTTTAAAAAGTCTTAAAATTAATTTTATTTCTTTTTGTATCAATTTTTATTTTTCAAAAAATATAATAACAACTCATCCTACACACCATACTCAAATTAATTGTAATCCAATGTGAAATAATGCACCAAATTAAAGAAACATTTTCAAATCTTTTTTAAATGATAGTCACAAATCCTTTAATTATATATATAATATATTAGAATATAGTTAAAATATAGTTAAAATTCCAAAAAATCATATTATGTATCTTATAGATTGTTTTTGTTCATTTTTTTTTATTTTTAATTTTAATTCAATTCATAAACTTTCAAATAAAACACATCATTTAATTTTACTTTTTCTTTTTTTTTTTTATTAAAATTTATTCTAAAAAAAAACCATTTTAAATCTTTTAAAACAAATGCCATCCTTAAAATGCCATTATGAACCAACCATAAAAGGTTAGGTTAATGACTTTAAATTGATATGGGAAAATTTGTTATTTTTTTTTTTTTCAAAATAATGTTTGGTATCACAAGTAGGAGTACAGTTCAGAGTACATATAGAATCTGAATAGAAAAACGAAATAATTTCCATTTGAATAGATGAAGATTTTTAAAGCCTCTTCCAATACAATTTTCGTTTATTTTGTATAACAGAAAAGTATGAGAAAATTTTTAAACTATAATAATTCGTGTTAAAGGATTTTCTATTAAATTCACATATTCATATGTATAATATATATATATATATATATATATATATATATATATAGCATTCGTATATATAATATATTTAATGTATATATATCGTATAATTTCAATATATATATATATATCTATATATTGTAATAATATATATATATATACAATCTTATAATTTTAAATTATTATTACCATATAATAAATAGAAAAACAGTTGTTAAATACATTATACAGGATTAGCATACTCTCAATTTCATATTCATTTGTATTTCAATATAAGAATATATAAAAAAAGTGGTATATAAAGTGTTTTTTTTTTTTTTTTTTTTTTTTACAATTGAGGCGAGTATACGAAATGGCGTATATACTCATACGCCTGGCAAAAAAAAAAAAAAAAAAATTGAAAGTTTTAAATTTCACTGATGGTCGGTTTTTATAATCTTATAAAAATAAAATTTCATTTTCTTTTATTACTTTCACTCTCACATTTTCACAAGAGTTATTATACATAGAAGTTAATCTAGTGAAAGTGATTTTAAAAACTTATTTCATACCACCACTACCATTATCACCATTACCATCAACAGCATCATCATATTATTATGATTTCAAAGTTGGGTTGGCTTAGGTTGCCGTCTGAAATTCGAATGTCTAATAATAATATGTAATGGATTTTCACGATTATTATTGTTAAAAAAAAAAAAAAAAGTAATAATAATAAAAAATAGAAATAAAATTTATATGAATATATGAAGGAGTCAAATGTGAAAGAAAATCCTTTATAAGTGCGCTATGCAATTATCATAAATTTTTGTTATTTTTTTTTTTATGAGGATTATTTTTAAAATGACATTTTGTTGTAGGAGAAAAAAAAAATGTATTGTAATCTTTAGTGCAATTTTTTTTTTTTTTTTGTAAATCAATCATCTTAGTCTAGAATAAGGATCTGAAATATTAAGGATTAAAAAGAAAAAATGTTTAAATTAATTTTAGAGTAATTTTTGAAAATGTTAAATTTGGAATTGAAATTGGATTTGATTTATTTTTTTTCTGTGGATAAAGACTTTTGTTAAGTCATTAATTTGAGTCTATATAACTGGGCTAGTGCATATTGAATATTTTTTTTAATAGATTTGTTTATTTTTTCTATTTTATAAGTTCATCATCAATGTCCTGTAACCCCTTCCGTGGGGCATAGGGCGGAATAAATAATAAATTCAATTGCGATTCAAAATTACAATTCAAAAACAAAACTAACCAAATTATCTCTTATATCCGCCTCTCCTTGCATTTTATTTAATCTGTCTCTTAAAATTGGACTATTACCTAAAATTTGAAAAACTACTTCATATTAAACCGATTCATAGAAAATGGGTCAAAAAATGATATCGCGAACTATCCATACCAATTGCAAAGTTATCCAGCATTCCAAAACTATTTGAACTTATGGTGTACGATGCGATATACTATGCTTTATATGCTTCAAATCAACATAGTTTTATGAAAAATAGATCAACGTTCACAAAATTGGTCGAATCCTATACTCTACATTTCTAAGCTCAATGGAGGCAGGTCTTCAAACTAACGTTATTTATACGGACTGAAGCAAGGCATTTGATCTACACCACCACATAGTGTAATTTTGCTTAAACTGCGCAAAATAGCTTTCCCCAACTTCTTGTTAAATTGGATAAATTCTTACCTTTCAAATAAATCCTATAATATACTCTTTAAATCAACCCTTTAATCTTTATCATTTTTTAATCCCTCTAATCTTTATCATTTTCATAAACGATAGGATTACGGTCATCCACAGTAGTAAGGTGATCATTTATGCAGACGATATGAAAATTTTTAACGAAATTGCAACAATTAATGACTGAGCCCTACTTCAAGAAGACCTAAATACCTTCATGAACTGGTGTATAGTTAACAACTTTTCACTGAATATAGACAAATACAAGGTTATTTCATTCATTCGCCGCCGCACCTCATTTATTGCTTATTACATTTTTGATAACAGAGTTGTACTTTCATCAGGCAACATGGGATTAAAATTAAAATCTTTGCATCTGTCAGCATTTAGGTACCTGTTGACGATAAAAAAAGTGTATATATATTATTTTTCTAAAGAAAATGTGTGTTGGACGAATACTATGTCAACGGGGCTTTCTGTTTAGTTTAGATTTTGACATTTGAGGATTTATTTATTTGGAGATTTTATTTTTGGGGATTTCGATCTCTGACATTTTCGGCAAATGACAAACTAAATAAAAAGTATTAATTTGAATACTTTCTTCAGAGACAAATTTTCAAAATAACCTATTTCGTATTAAACTGCATTAAACTGCTTACAAACTAGCTTCTTTTAATCTTTTTTTATATTTTGTAAATCAGTTATAAACAAATCAGAAAATATCCAAAATATGAGTAAAAACCGTTATTTAAAACAAAAAAATAAGATTTGATGAAAACAATAGGTCCGACATAGTAGAATTAGGAATCGAAGTTCTTTATATTGAATTCTGAGATAACATAAAACCGTTATTTATAGGATTTTAGTACAGCTTTTGAAATTGAACGAAAATTGGGTGTTGCAATAACCCATCAATAACTAAAAGCGTTCAATGAGTTTAATATTAATGTCTCTTTCACCATCTATCTTTTAAACAATTGAGTTGAAATTCTAAGCTATCTCAATTATACATAATATTATTAGATATACAATTCCATTTAATTGTAGTTCTTAAAAACATTTCAAAATTTTCAAATCAAATAAATTTATTTTCTCTTATCTTTTACTATACTTCATTTCATTCATAACTCAATTATTTACAATAAATTATAAACAAAGTGTCAATTTGCATAATCAAAAGTTCGTGATTTATTAACCAACCAAATTATATTCGTATTACAACTTTCGAATAATTTATACACAACCTAAAACAGACCATCATAAACTGATGATTATTTAATATAATAACCATGTACACAAACCATAATCATATATAAATAACAAAAATATGACAATGTCCTTTACATGCTAATTTTTGATTGCATAATTTAAAAAAGGATTAAATACAAAAACAAAAAAAAAACAAAAATATAATTATTGACAAGAACGAATTAGACTCAATTAAATTCTAATTTAAAATCAAATATCAAAATAATTGTTGATATTTTATATGTACTAGTACATAGTATATTTTTGAATATATTTATTTTATACTTTTTTTGTTTTAAGGATATTATATTATTCAAGGATATATTGTTGAATGTTTATATGTAAATTTTTATTATGAAAATAATGTTGTTATTATATGATGAAATGTTTTGAACATGAAAATAAACAATAATATTTAAATACAATTATTATTATGAGTAAATAAAATTGTTATCCAAGACACGCACCTTGTTTATAATTCTAAAATTTTAAATTTAATTTAATTGCTACATATTATATTGTCAATAATATTTTGATTATACAATATAATAATTATGATACATAATTGTGAAATAATATTTAAAATTTTATATTTTATTTTTGTAAATTAATTTCAAGAACTTTTATGAATCACTAAAAACAGATCAAGTACAAAGTATTTAATTTTAAAATAATAATTTTGTATTGAGATTGTACACATATAATAAAGATTCTGTACAAGTAGAATGTCAAATAGAAAGATTAATCAATATTTCGGACTATATTGTTTTACTATCATATTCGCTGGGTGGTACAATAGATAATAAGGTGGTGAAATATAGGTTTTTCGACCTGTTTCAGTACCGCGTGTCATTAAGACAAAACAAATGACAATAAAAACCAATAGGTCCACATCCCGAAAGCAAAAAATGTCTGAAAGTTTATTTGCATATCAATATGCAATAAATATATCAATTTTGTATATTACTAATGTATATCAATAATGTATATACTAATTTTGATTTTGTCTGAAGCCTTTTATAACAACAAAAATAATAATAAAAGAACAGTTCATTATATGAATGAAAGAATTAGATTTGAAAGAATAAATAATTGTTTTTAATGTATTATGGAAGTAGGTGTATATACATATTTACTTTACATTGTTGTTTAGTGTTTTCAGTTGTAATGTTCATACTTTTTTAACAGCACCAAAACTTTATTAGATTAGCAATGGCATTATATTAGTAAATATATATACAAATAAATAAAAATAAAAATCCTGGCTATAAGCTGCTGGTTTTTACGATTTGAATAATCTGATATTTTAATTCAAAATAGAAAAAATATGTTATATGAACCTTTGTTTATAACTCTTCCGATTACATAAATCTAATTTTTTAACTGAATTAAAATTACAAAATTTTTAGTATGCAAATATAAACTATTAGACGCCCACTATATAAAAAATTATCATCAAAAGTAAATCAAATTGCATTAGTCTTAAAAACTCAATGCAATCAATTATTTTCTCCTTTAACTTCCCTCAATCCTCTACACAACATTTTCCCACTTTAGCATTTATCAAAACAAAAAACTAAAACTATACTAACTTAATTAAATACAGTTAATTAAATAAATTCAAATACAGTTAATTTAATAAATTAAATGATTAAAAATTGTGATAATAACAAAAAAAAAAAAAAAAATATTTATTTATTTTTTATTTCACATAATTGTCACCGTCACTTTTGATTCCATCTTCAATCACGATTAATTATTTTTAACTTCACTGTCAAAATATTTACACACAAACAAACTGTTTAAGAAAAACTATTTGTATTTTTAATCGAAAATTTGCATATTCGAACAATAAATTCGAAAATCAATTTAAATACATATGACTGAGTAAATGCATAAATGTGGCAGTGTTCAGTGACCCGAATTTATCGACCATGTCTTTTTTAACAAGGAAAAACAAAAAAACAAATATCACATTTTTTTTGTTAAAGAAATGTCATTATTTTTATTTAGTTTTTTTGTTTTTATCTAATATTTTCAATTGAGCTCCTTCTCTATCACATTTTTACTACCATACTAGTAAAAAAAAATAAAAACACAAAATTGTTATTCTCAAATTACAAAAATAGAAAATTGAATGAGATATATATATTATACATCATATATATACATATAATATACATATAAATAGATAATGTGTAAAATCGCGAAAAACATTATGCTAAACATGCATGTCAGTGTTGACATTTTTTTTTATGATTTCATTCTTTTTTTTGTAATTTTAATTTACGAGTAACGAAACAAAAAAAAAGAAAAAAAAACAATAAGAAAAATTTATCAGAAAATACAAACATTGTTTTAACAGTTAATAAACTTTCAATAGTTTTAAATTTTGTTCACTTGAATCGCCTGAAGAGCAGACTTCATCATTGTCATAACGTTAAAATGTCGTTTCAAGAAATTTTCGATCATTTACTGTTATTATGTAATATATTTTTTGTACAATATACCTTTAATAACCGTTAACTGATTTCTTTCACTCTTATTTATTTTTTTTTTTTTTTGTTTGTTTTCGAAAATGTCGTTTAATTAAAATTCATTATTGTTAGACTTGAACTCCAGGCCCAATAATGTTTTAAACTGTTTTAATTGAATGTTTTATTTTAAAATGGTGTACTTAGTATGCAAAAAGGAAAAAAAAAACTGTATTAAATGGATGAAGAAGTGGTGGAGAGGTAATGAAAATAAATAAAAAAATGAAATTTTGATCGATTGAACAAATCACGAAAATTAATGTTGTAATTTTTTTTTTTTATTTTGTTAAAGAGTTGCATATTAAAAAAACATTTTAAATTTTTTAATTGAATTTTACAGTCAGAGTATATAAATAGGTACTATAGTTATGATGGTGATTTAGTTAATGTATCTTTATAATTCATAAAACGTATTACCAACACAAACAGAAATAGTGTAGGTGGAAGTGTGGTTAAGAATTTAAAAAAAAGGCAAAGTTAATTGAAAATATGCACTTAAAGCTTTTACGTTGAAAGCATTTAAATGTTGGAGAAATTCCAAATTGCCTAAATCCAGGTCAGATAAAATTTAAATTTTTTTTTCCGATCCATAAGTAAGTACTAATTAGGCGGAGACTGAGAAAATCCAAATGCGACAAAAATTAAAAACAGAATCCAGATACGATAAACTCCAGACAAAAAATGTATTGATCCATTTTTTTGTTGTTAATAGTCTTTACATCTATAGCTAACAATATTGACGGCACAAAACTGTACACGACACAGTTTCGTGTCGTTAACTGCCATTGCAAGGCTCAAATAAATGGAAAGAGGATTTGTAAAGCAGCAGCTCCTGACAAAAAACAGACAATTTAATATTATTTTTTTTTAAATATCTTACTGTCTAGTTGCCGTTAACCAAATTGCGATTTCAACATATAACAGTGATGGAGGCTTAAAGGTAGTTCTAATCGACAAATAAAAATTAGAGTTTATTTATTTTTTTTTAATAAAAACAATTTATTAAATTGGACACGAGCAATTTTAGTTGTCCGAATTATTCCGTTTATGAATTTGGCCTCTTCCTGTATTTTGTTGTTGTGGATTTTGTCTGACTGCCTTTTGTATCACTAACCCATTGTATAATAAAATAAAAATCAATAAATTAAAGAAAAATCGAAGTTGATATTTTTTTTTGAAAATAACTGTAGTTTAAAGATTGATTAATTGTCCAGTTGTACAGTTTTTCATATCTTCATATTAATAATTTCGGTATTGAGTTTTTGGGCTTTGAATTTTATATCGCAATTTTTAAATTTGTGTGCTAGTACCACATTTTGTAGTTATACAAAATTTTCATTTTCGAATATATGTTCGGTTTGGTTGAATTAATGTTGCATCACTTGAAATCAAATTTTTTATGTTCGATGAAAATTTTTTTTTACATGAAACAAATCCGATAGATAGAACTCATATTTTAGCTATGAGGTTAATAAAAGTGCTCAAAACAATATTTTCATATGAAACAATACAATCTGTCACTAAAGGGAACATTCAGTAGTTAGTATTCACACTTTTTTTTATATATATGCAACATATAATTGCTAGCGGATGATGGTTAAACATCCATAATGTTCACATTATAGTACATTGTATTGCTGGACCGTTACACCGTCACTCCTACTGCCTATTGGGTAGCTGCAGAATATACTGTGGGGCTTAAAACGGCTTACATCACTTGCTTGTTAACCGCAACTGTTTGTTAGCGTGTTTGGACGTGTAGGATGTGTGGATGTCACAATATAGAATATCAGTAATGTGCGCCAGTTATTAATTATAGTATTTAGGAATCGCTGTAACATTTCAATATTTAAACTACCGCCTACACCATATCAAAATTTCGCCGCTGTTTCATTTGCATTTACAAATATTTACTTACATACTATTATTAAATATATTTATTTCTTTGTTATATTATTCGATTAAAATTATATAATATATTATAAATTGAATATAATTAAATTTATTATTATACCAACCCATTACAGCATTACTTATACTATAAAGTTAAATGTTAATTCAAATTTTTAATAAACATTTTTTTTTTTTATTATTAAATTTTTTGTGGTAAATTAAAAATAAATTTAATAAAAAAAAAAAAGATGGATATCTTCTGTTGTTAAATATAGTAATAATAATAATTAATTAAATTATTATTAAATAAATAACAGAATATTAACAAATAAATTATTTATAAATAATTATTAACGTATTTTTAATTAAATTTTGTGTATTGACTGCAAATAATATTTTATTAAAAAAGGATAATAAATTTTTGTACCAATAAATTAATTTTCTGAAATTAAAAATGGTAACACCAAAAGATGTGAGAAACAACAAAAAAAAGTGATTATGGTTAGAAAATAATTACAAAAGTAAAAAAAATAATCCCTATACTAAATTTAATTACTCTGTTTAGATTACTTTGGGTAGTAATTTGCAGATTATACTTCTGGGACCATTACAGATACTTAAAATTAAATGTTAGCTGTGTTTTTTTGCTGTGGTTTAGCATTTAGGTTTCAATAATTGCATATAAATGCAACAACAAATGTAATCCACTTAATTATTTGGTTCAAGGGATGTATGTGTGTAATTTTTTAGTACTAATTTATAGTACCAAAACTGTTCAATTTTATTCGATTTTGTAAATTAAAAAATTCTATTTTTTTTTTTCAACTGTTTATCAAAATTAAATTTAAAAACTGATATAAGCAAATTTTTTTTTATTTCAATCGCTTATAATTATTACCCAAAATTAATTATTATGATATCATAAAGCTTGCTATGTAACTTCCAGCGTACTTAAAGGGCAATTCGATCACATTATATAACTGCTGCTTGGATAAGCAAAGCAAAGAAATAAAATTTAATTAAATATGACACTAACGATATTTACATTCGTCAACATTGAAACAATGTTTGACATGAAAACATATAATTAATATTAGATATACAAAAAATGTTCGTTAGACCGCCGAACTATTTTCAAGGACATCAATGAAGCAATGAAGGTCATTAACCTATTAAAATACATACCAGATTTTACTGTTTTTATTTGAAAGTATACAAATTAGTCAACAACAATAATTGTTCTCAATTAAAATTTTCTCAACACTAATCATAATGATGGTGTCCTGTAACACGATCATTGCGACATGTGGCGAAAAAACAACTATAAACAACAATCTTTACTGATTTTTTTTAGTTTTCAACTTAACTTAATGAACTTAAGTAATCAACACATACTGAATCCCGCTGAGTCTCAAGCTATTGTTATTTATTCTAAAGATTTAACCTATGATTTTCTCATCTCTAATACTGAAAAATAATAATCATGCCAAAAATTTGGGTGTTGTATTTAATAAAACATTTGATTGGTCCAATCATATTACTCGAATAGCAAATCTAGTGTATATTATTATTACGTAAACTTTGGAAGCTTTCTATACTCTTATTCCATTAATAATTAAGTTCAAATTTGTTAAGTCTCTCATCTTGCTGCACTTTTTGTATTGTAATGTAGTTTACTCTTCGTTGAGTGCTAACTATGCTTATAAAATTAATATTATTATTTTTAATGTATGAATACCAGGTATGTCACAAATGGTCACAGATAGGATACGATCTCTAATTATGTATCTAAGTGTATTCTAAACTGTGCATTTAATAATACAATTTTATTTTTGATATAATTATTGTGATACATAGTAGTACTAGGGAAATAAACTAAGAATTTTAAAAACAATTTGTATCCTGTAGACTCTTGGGCTAATAATCCTATTATTAAAAATTAGTTCCAACTCAGGTTATAATGATTGATTACTCAATGTTGAAAATAATATCCTATACTGTAAACACTTTGTATTTGATTTGGTGCTCTTGAAAGCTTGAAAACATTAGAGAAAAACGTTTTTTATTTTGTTAAATTTTTTGTTTGTCATATTGGTCCATATCCACACTGAAATGGTACTATCCACACTACAATTCACGATTTACATTTCTCGAATACACTTCCATCCACCTTGGATTCTTGAAGCTGTTGTTTTGTTTGTGTATTATATGTGTTAATATTTTCATTCGATTTCAATTCGATTCAAGAGATACAGCATAGGTGATTCTACCTAAGTTATTGAAAAATAGGGAAAAATATAGTTAGTCCATTTATAAGCGATGTTTAGTTTGCTCTTAAATATTTGGAAGTGTATAGGTGTGACATTAAAAAATATCAATTTTATTATTAGAATTTAGATTACAAATATATCACTTTATACTGTAAGATTAATGCTTAGAGCAAGCACATCAGACGTCTATTACTAGACAAAAGCTTGCTTCATTTGATTGCGCAATTTACCATCATCCAGTAAGGTTAGTAAAACACCGCCATCTTTGATTAGAAAAATTTAAAAATTAACTAAACCGGATACATGCTGTTAGTAGAAAAGTAAAAGTTATAAATTAATACCTATGTCAATAACTGTGAAAATGCTTCCAAAAATTAGAGGCCGAACTAGTAAGTATCAAAGCTAAAAAGAATAACAGTTGTTAGATAGTCTAAGTTGTACGTACATTAAAAAATAATCCTTGTTTTACATTTAAATCACTTAGTTGTCTTATCAAAATAACTACAATTAGAATTTACTTCACAGAGCATTTTAGTGATTGGTTCACATCTTCCATATTCAGTACAGGGTTGAATGGAATTTTGGAACAACTCAACGATTCTGAGATTATTCCGATTGGTTCTTTCAACCAAATAATTTGAAATTTCAGGGACTAACTACATCTTATACGAAAGGATCTGGTAAATAAAAGAGATCTCTGTAATTACGCGACGATCAGACAACGACTGTAAGTCAATGAGTTTAAGACAATGGGAATAAGTAGGAGGTAGCAATGGATTTAAACAAAAAGTTAATCATAGCGTAATGTAAAAACTTTTGCTAAACCGATTCAATTCGATTGATGTCAGTCAAGTAATATGAAGACAACAGTTGACTGGCATATTCAAGGGTAGGTCTTACATATGTAACATAAAGATGTTTCGTAAGGTAGGGATCAGAAAATGAAACTTAAAGAAAAATAGGCTTTGTTCACTTTTGTTTATCATAATGCGTAGCTTAAAGCTCAGTTTAGGACCAAGCATAAAATTGTGCTTTCTAAACTGTTCAATCATAAATTTGAGCATAAAATAAATAAAAAATATGCCCACACAAAATTGAACGAATATGATACAAAAACATACTATATGACAGATTATCCAACTCTAGTGTGGATGGGCACATTAAATGCATCAAAAGACAAAAAGATTCATCTTCTATATTCCTTATATAGTCTTCTGTGGATTCCAGTATAAAACTGTTTTAACATGTATTATCCTTTTATAGTCTTAAGGTGGCCTAAATCTGATAAAAAATTCTGTATATTAATTTGAAACTTAAGATAAAAATATTCGAAATTTATTACAAAATCATAAATCATTAATAAAGAAAAGATACACGGGAAGAGTGGAATAAAAATGTATAGAAAAATATAAAAAAAGTTGAATTGATTGATTTTCTGTTCTCTGATGAAGATATTCTCTGAATATCAAAGTAGTTTCAGATTTTTATTCATTTTACAATAAATGTGTAGAATTTTGTATTAATATTATTTTTAAATTATATTAACTAGAATAATATTTAAATCTAACATTTTTTAATCTACATATGAAGGATAATAATAACAATAATAAAAAAAAATAAAATTATATTCACTTTATCAATTCAAAATATTCGAATTCCAATTCTGTATGAATAAAATGTCATAAAAATATGTTTATTTTCACGTATCCAATTTCAATATTAAAATTGCTGCTACATAATAATATTTACAATCAAGTTATACATACATATGTCTAGGTGAAATGTAAGTCTAAAATCATCAATTCATAAAGTATACATGATAAGATAACGGTAAATTTATTTTCTAAATATAGGTAAAAACAAAATTTTTGAAATATTTTACGGAAATTATTTATATCAAAACATAACAAATTGAAGAATTTGTATAGATATACAGTACATATATGTATGTATGTTATATGGTGTTTTTGAAGTTATAAAGTATTTAAGGATTTTCCACAATAAAACTGTAATCGTGATAAATGAAATACTTCAACTTCAAATACTAAAAAGATCAAAAATATTTACACAATCATTGTTTGTCAATCAATTTTGATTTTTAGGATTTGTGAAATTTTCCATTCAAGCAAATTTCATAATATTAATTTTGGTATAAATCAGCTTAGTTCAATATTGTTGTATATACCATTTTTTATGTTTTTAGTTGTTGTTGTTATTTGTATTAGAGTTTTATTTTCAAAATGAAAATAATTGGAATACAACAGAAATTAAACATTATAGATAATTATCTGGGCAGAAGGTATGAGTGGAGGAGTGAATGTCCTCTTTGAGGGTCCTATCAAGATTGGAACTGTGTCTGACAAGCTCATCGGCTCTCTCATTCCGATCTATGTTACTGTGACTACGAACCCAGAGTAGAAAGATCGAAAAAAGGCTATCTATTAACAGCCTGGTGTTATGCAGTATATCGGTTGTGACCACATTCCGCAATTGTGGATCAAAATAAATAAAAATAATTGAATGATTACAGCTAGTTAAAATTGAAAAATACGACATTTGTTGTAATCACATAACATTTTTTTATTAACTCTTCTGCTTAGAATTAGGTTTGTAACTGATACAGAGATTACTTTTAAAATTTAATATCTCTATAGAACAACCTATTTTCAGTTTCTTGCTCGACACATATTTAAGTACAATTTAATTAAATTTTAATTGTAGAATTAACAGCATTTAATTCTACAATTAAGTAAATGGTATATGAAACAATACTGATTTACAAAAATTCAAATTTTTAAATTCAATACATTTTACATTTTGTACACAGATTTGGAAGGTGGGAACAAAATGGATCAAGGATTTAAAAAGGATATTTTTAACATTTTTTATTTCCGGGGCGTTAAACTGTTTAACTGTTTTCATATTAAAATGTTCAAAAAATAAATTACAAAATTTTAAAAAAAATATTTCTAGTCATAGAATGAAAAACCGGAAACATTGAAATGACATTTGCATTTTCCTCTACATGTATATATATTTTCTTTTATCGTTAATAATAACAACATTTTTTTTTTTTATGAATTTTTTTAAATATTTAATTTTTATTTTTATAACTAACTTTAAATTTTTATTATTATTGTTAGAGCATCATCCTATGTACCATCTCAGGTCGGGGTTAAATTAAAAAAACAAAAACGAACAAAACAATTAAATGTAAAAATTATAATAAAAAAAAAAAATTAAAATAAAAAATAAGAAAAACAAAAATAAATAAACGATATTGTTCTAGTTTTCTATTTGCCATTCCTCTATCCATCTCCCTCTCCATCACAATCAACAACATTATTTAAAATTTAATATTTTTCATATTCCAATTTTTGACACATTAACAGTGTCATCTATATGCAAACATAATCTTTAGTAGAGATGACATTGGAAAATAATATATTTTTGTATATCTCTCTAACCATTCAAAATAGGAATTTGTATATATGTATATATGTATAGTGTTGTTGTATTTCTTTATTTGATTTCAGCAGTCATAAAAATATTTCCGTTTCCTTTTTCTCATTCATAGATTTCTTATACAATTTATAAAAATAACATTTCAATGGGTAATCACAGTGGAATTGAACAACAACAGCATTAACCCAAATATATGTGATTCCATATTTGGTTAACCAAAAAAGCAAGTGATTTCACTTGGATTTTCATTAAAAGTCACCAGTTTTCTTTCCTGGTTTTTTTATTTTTACAAATTGTTTGTTTAAAGATATATATATATATGTATATATATATATGTATAATATATATAGATACATATGTATAATATATATATATATATAGGTGTGTGTATAATATATATATATACATATATATAGGTGTGTGTATAATATATATATATATATATAGGTATGTGTAGAATGTATGTAACGAATGAAGCAACAGAGAGTTTTAGAATTAAAGTGACAATTATTGATACCACTCTAGAACATAAAATTCACTTAAATGCAGTACAACGTATATATTCAAAAGAGAGGATGACAAAATGTCCTCTTGCGTTATAACTATTTAGTTAATAACTGTAATAATTCCGGAAAATTTGTATTATGGTTGCAAATGTAGTATCATCATAAAAATGTTTGATATCAAATATTTTTATTTACAATTGTTTTCTTCACATCTCATAAACACATCATATTCATTTTTTATTGTTGTTGTTGTTGGTATTGTCATCGTCTTTAGTTATTTTCACTAAAAAATTTGTAAAAAAAAAATTTTATTTTCTTATTTTTAACATGGCAAATACAAAATTAAGTTTTTTTTTTTTGTTTTTCAAATTTAGTTTGTTTGCAATTGGAAATAGAAATTTTTGGAACCATATAGTCCGGACCTGATGACTCCAACCATTATACTACATTGTTATTTTGTGTTTGTTTTTCTTTTAAGTTTTTTTTAAATATTTTAAAATTTCTTTTCTATCTACTTCTCGCGTTATTCTTCACCAAAGTGTACTGTGTTAATGCTCTGTGCACTGATAATTTTTTTTCTATTTGTCTATTTTCATTATTTTCATTCACTGGTAATTTGAGCAGGATGGCAAACAAAATATGCTGTGAAGCTATACTGTTGTTTTACCAGAACAAAAAATATATATATATAAAAAATTTATATTACTGCAATTGTTTTGAATTGTTTAATGACCTTCTGAAATTGTTTTCTGATTTTTGTTTTTGTGGAAAAAAAAACAATATAATGGGTTCTGCTACTGTATATAGGTATATTCTCTGTTGCGCGTTTTAAATAAAAACAAAATAAATACGTTTTGTAAATAACTGTCGACCTGAAAAATAAGGATGTGTTTAACATTATGTTTTATTTTTCTATTTCTATTTTCGCTTTTTTTTTTTTTGTTTCGTGAATGAACTGTGAATAGGACTGTGAAATATTTATTAAGGAAGTTTTTATTTAGTTGTAGAAAAAAATGAGAAAAACAGGGGAGAAAATAAATAGATAAAAAAAAATGTAAATGAATAAAGAAAGTCAAAGTGGGAATTCTTATGCGGTGTAAATTCGAAAGAAAATATTGTCGGTGATTTTCCCAGAAAACAATAGTGAAATTAAATTAAAACAGATAGGGTATATGTATTTAACTAATTAACATCACAATCGAATAAAATTTGAAATAAAAATTGAAATAGTGTATATAATTATAATGAAATTTGGACTTGTCATACATATATGTCAAATGTATGTCATTGTACTTTTTGTTTTCTCAATTTACAAAGTTGAGGACTTTGGCGGTTTGTTACATGCACTACCTTAGTATTTATTACCTTAAAACTACATGGTTCAGAAATGTTGAACTTTTTTATTTATTTATTTATTTATTTCAATCTACTAGGTAGTCCCTTACAGATTTTGCTTATAAAATATTAAAAACTAAAATAAAATAAAACTAGAAATAGAAAACAAAAATTGTAAATATAAAAATAATTTCAAATATAAAATAACATTAATAATAAGATGCATTAACAATTTCAAGTTAAAAATAACATTAATTCAAGAAAAGAAGTGAAAGAAAAAGAAAAATTCAGACTTAAGTAGTATAAATAAATATTAATAGTTATAGCAATAGTAATTATAAAGGTAGGCAGTATATTCAAATGATAATAGCGAATAATTTTAATAAATTTGTAGAATAAAATTATAATTAATTAAAATTAGAAGAATTATTGTAATGTTTCAAAAAATGTGATAATTTTTCTCCTAAAAACGAATCTACTGTAGTTGAAATCAATTACTGAAAAACTGTTATTAAATAAGCGCTGAGAGTTTGCTATATGTTCGGAAAAACCATAGTTCGTTCTATCACTTTGAAGATATAAAAATCTTTGGCTTCTGAAATCGCGCACTGTTGCATAGATATTATAAAGGCGAAGAATATGATGGACATTTTATTCTGCCAGATAAGATATCATAGGAAAACATAACGGATGCAGCATTTCGCCTCAAGAGTAGAAAACTTAATAAGTTGACATTTAGTTAAATATCAAGTAATATAAGGTTGCCAGTTGAATTTACGTAGGCAAAACCTAATCATATTCTTTTGAACAGACTCTATTCTCTAAATATGTTTATCATAATAAGACATCCAGATCGGACAAGCATATTCGAGGTGAGGACGAACAAGTGCAGTATATAAATTTTTGAATGTATAAGGATCAGAAAATTGCTGTGAGTTTCGCTTAATGAAACATAATATGGAAAAAGCTTTAGAAATAATGCGATCTATGTGAGCATTAAAAGTTAATTTATTATCAAGAATGATACCCAGATCTTTTGTTTCACGGACATGTTCCATATAATAGAACCGTTGATATTATAATAAAATTTAATTAGAGTTTGCTTCCTAGAAAATGATATGTAACTGCACTTATTAATATTAATGGTAAGGCCATTAACGTTACACCAAGAGTAGAATTTGTCGAGATCCTGCTGCAGGAGATGGCAATCTTCGTCCGACTTAATAACCGCAAAGTATCGTCAGCAAATGATAAGATCAAAGACTTAATATCGTAGTCGATATCGTTCATAAACAATAAAAATAATAGTGGCCCCATATGAGTTCCTTGTGGAAAACCAGACGTAGCCTCGAAGTTATATGACCTGCAATTTTGTATTTTAACGCAGATTTTACGACCAATCAAATAAGATTGAACCCATAGAAGAAAGGTACCATGAATACCAAGAGCCTGAAGTTTAGAGAGTAGTAAAGAATGGTCTACTTTGTCAAAAGCTTTAGAAATATCCGTGAATATCGTATCTACTTGATAGCCTTTTTCAATTGCATTGAAAACTGTGTGAAGAAAAACTGCTGAATTAGTGGATGTAGATCTTCCATCCATAAAGCTATATGCTGATTTGGAGATATGTCTCATCTAATAGAACTAATTATTTACAAAAAGTTCGTGAAAATCATGACAAGTTTTTTCGTCCCTTACCCAGTACCACAAAGAAATAATTTAATCACAATTAATACGTCAAAACAGTCCTTTAATTCTCTTAATTTAATTAATATCTCGATTTACTATCAAAATGTTCGTGGTCTTCGTACTAAAACTAAAAAAGTATTTAACAATTCAACTATCTTAGATTTCGATATATACGTTCTAACTGAAACGTGGCTTGCTCCATCTATAAATAACCTTGAATTGTTTAATTCTAGTTATACTGTCTTTAGGAAAGATCGGTATCAACTTAATGAGCATGAAATTTGCCCTACTACTCCAAAAGGAGGTGGTGTGTTAATTGCTGTTAAAAGCTCATTTAATTCTAGTTTAATCATTTTTCCTAACTCTAATTCCCTTGAAATTGTTGGTATTAAAATTCAACTTAATAATAAAAATATCAATATCATTAACTGCTACATTCCTCCTAGTTCTGATATAGATGTTTATAATAGCTACATTAAAGCAATTGATTTCGTTTCCTCCAATCTTAATCCCTCAGATGAATTAATTGTTTGTGGTGATTTTAATCTCCCTCATATTAGTTGGTTAATTCATGAAGATGAACCTTTCTTGATCCCAAATAACCTTACTAATGAATTTGAGTATACCTTCATAGACGCTCTTAATGTAAATTACCTCCAACAAATCTCCTCAATACGTAATTTCCAAGCTCGACAACTTGACCTTATTTTTACTTCTGACTGGATCAACTTAATTAATATTGATTGTATAGAGCCCCTCATTAATGTTGATCATTATCATCCCCCTATATGTCTTACATATTGCACCAATGCTCCTAAAATCTTGGAAAATGCTGATTTTCATCGTTATAATTTTAACCAAACAAATATAGATGGGTTAAATGACTACTTTAATTCATATGATTATCCGCTTATTTTTGCAGATAAGGGTTTGGAAGAAATTATCGATAAATTCTATGAAATCATTGATCAAGGGTTTAGACAATATGTCCCCTTAACAAAAATAAAAGAAACTAGTTTTAGTCCGCCATGGTTTAATGGTTATCTCAAAAGTCTCAGAAATAAAAAAAATAAAGCATGGCGTACATTTTTAAAGTTCAATAGTAATGAAAATTATTGTAACTTCAAATGTCTATATGATGAGTTTAAACTAACCTCTGAAGCTATGTACAATAATTACATTACGAATATATCGTCTGAAATTATTAGTAATCCTAAAGTTTTCTGGAATTATGTCAATTCAAAAAGGAAAAGTGATCAATTCCCGACATTTATGAAATTTAATAATCAAACTAGTAACGAGGCAAAGACTATATCGGAGTTTTTTTGTGATTTTTTTGCATCTTCCTACTCTCCCGCCGTTTTTATAGCTGACGAAAGCCATTTCAATTATTTGGATAGATACTCAAAAACTACCTTTGTTAACTTGACTATAAATGATAGTCTTGTACTGAAATACTTAAAAAATCTTAGTAACAACTCTTTCCCTGGTCCAGATGGTATTCCTGAATATATATTAAAAAATTGTTGTAATACACTTGCATCTCCGCTTTCTCTTCTGTTTAATCTTTCTTTACAATCAGGTACTTTCCCTTCCCTTTGGAAAAAGTCTTATATAAGACCTATCCATAAAAAAGATTCTAAAGATGATGTGGTTAATTATCGTCAAATTGCCAAATTGTCATCAATTCCTAAAGTTTTCGAATTAATTGTTTTTGATTCAGTTTATTATCACTGTACTCCTTTTTTAATCCATAACCAACATGGTTTTATAAAAAGTAAATCCGTAGTAACAAACCTTGTTGAGTCAACCTCAATTTTTATAAACAATATGGAGGAAGGTCTTCAAACAGATGTGATTTACACTGATTTAAGCAAAGCTTTTGATATTTTGCCTCACAGCATTATATTGCTTAAATTAAAAAAATTAGGTTTTCCTTTACTTTTTATAAAATGGATTAGTTCTTATTTAGCTGATAGATCATATAATGTTTTATTTAGGTCATCTCGATCGACTTCTTTTGTAGCAAACTCTGGTGTACCCCAAGGTAGTCACTTGGGACCTCTTCTATTTATTATTTCGGTAAATGATGTAGCCTCTATGATTAAGAACAGTGAATTACAAATATACGCAGACGATATGAAAATTTTTAAAAAAATAAAGTCTGTTGGGGACTCTGCCTTACTTCAAAAAGACCTAGACAATTTCTTCCATTGGACCATTAACAACAATTTATTGTTAAATATTAAGAAATGCGCTTTAATGTGCTTTACACGTCGCTCTCAACCAATTTCTTATAGTTATTCTTTTAATGAACAATTTCTATCAAAAGTTAACTTTTTTAAAGATCTCGGAGTGTATTTTGATGATAAGTTAACATTTAAATTACATTTCAACCATATAATAAATAAATCCAATTCCTTACTTGGCTTTGTTAAACGTTGGTCTAAAGAATTTCGCGATCCGTACATTATTAAAGCCCTTTATATTACATTGCTTCGGCCTAACTTGGAATATGCTAGCCAGGTATGGTCCCCATACTATGATGTTCATATTCAGAGAATCGAAGCAATTCAAAGAAGATTCTTGAGGTTTGCCTTGCGTAATCTTCCTTGGGAAGACCCAATTCGTCTACCACCTTATGAACATCGACTCAATTTAATTCATCTTGATACCTTGCAAAAAAGGAGAGACATTGCTGATATAATCTTCATTGTTCAAACTGTCAAAGGTAATATATTATCTCCTTATATTTCTAATAAAATCAATATTAACACAAGTTCTCGACTTCGATCCGTAAATCTTTTCACTGTGTTTCATCATAGGACAAACTATGGAAGATATGAACCTATTAATAGAATGTTAATATTGGGAAATAAATATATGACATTAATTGATCTCTCTCTTTCAAAGACCGATTTAAAAAAGCAACTCGATCAACGATTGAAATAACTTACATTCCCTCTCACACCATCTGAACACCTATACACATCTTTTAGTTCTTAAGATTTTATGTTAATGAATTTAATGTATTTATTTTTAAATTTTTAAATGATTTATAATATTTTGTTTAACTTTATATTTAAGTAAATATTTTTGTAACTGCTTGATTTAAGCTTGAAATAAATAAAATATGTGTTATTTAACCAAGAAATACAATTTATCTGTGACAAGAGCTTCGAAAAGTTTAAGAATAGAAGATAATTTAGCGATAGGTCTATAATTTTCAACGACAATTTTAGACCCTGATTTGAAAATAGGAATAACGTAATATACTAAAGTATGTTACGTTATGCCTTACAGTTTGATATAAAGATCCCAGAATGGGCGATAATAAAGCTGAAGTTGGATGTAAGCTCAAGAGAAGATCATGGGTGAACATGGAATAAGTCTAAGAAATGGAGATGGACAATGATGATTAGAAGACAAACTTCTGATGATGGTGTAATAGCCGAAAACGTTCAAGATATTAATTAAACTTACCTGGTTTCTAATTATGAATTTTTATTATTTAAAAATATTTTACCTATAGCCTATAGAATATTCGGTTAATGTTATAGACTCTAGAGAATGCATTTATACTACCGTTATATATTAGAAATAGTATAGTTATATAATATTACTTGTACTATTGACCTATATACTACTCTTTACTTAATATATAACAAAAATCAGTTTTTACTCAACAATCAAAACCATAACGATAATGATATTTTGAGTTAAGATATTTCTCGAACCAATCTCATACATTTTATATTGTCTGTCTGTCATAAACAAGTAATATAATACTCTAGATAATGTACTAATTGGAAATTTAAAATTGTATTCGAAGATCCTGTTTAGTAGTTGAATGAAAAATTAATGAAGTAAACACAAAATATATGAAAGCGTTACATACTAACTTACTTACACATTGGGCTTGAAAGTCCTGAGCCTGACGCAAAATTGTTCTCTACAGACTTCGGTCACGAGCTGAAACTTTCCAGTTGATGATTTGAAATTTTTTCATAACTGCCAATAGTTCATCTCTTGATTTGAATTCGAAGAGTTTCCTAGCTGGAGCATTTTAATTCATACGGGCCTACCCAATGCAGATGTCTTATTCTGACATTTTTTGGCTAGGTCCATGTATAATTCGTCATTGTATCATCTTCTACAAACCCCTTCGTTAGACATAGAACTATAAATGAGACTAAGAATTATTCTCTCAAAGATACCAAGCGTATGCTCGCTTCCTTTTGGTAATGTCCACGATTCAGAACAATATAACAGCACCGGAAGGATGATCGTTTTGTATTATTTTGCCTTTTTATTTTAAGATAGGAGCCCAGTTTTAACCCAGTTGTTTGACCAATTCGAAGTAGCAACGGTTTGCAAGGATAATTTTTCACCATATTTCAACATCGATGTTATTGGTGAAGTTAATATTGTTTCACAGGTAGATAAATTTCTGAGCTACTTCAAAATTATATGAGCCGACAGTGATGTTTGTATCCAGTGATGTTTATATCCTATGTGATGATGTCATCTTGTGTCATATATGCTGTAGGACATTGTATTTGTCAACAGCAAAATGCTAAATAAATATGACGATCAAAATTCAAAAATAATTCACTAGATTTTTTTAATAAGTAAATATCTTTAACTAGACAAAAATACTGAGATTGACACAATTCACCTGGTGAGGATGATCAAAATATGTTAAAAAAAAGATTGAACGTATAGTGTCGTATAAGAGAAGCACGGGAACAATATGTCTAGGCGAAAAATTGCAATTAACGGATGAAAATAGAGTAAATGAAATTAAACTCACACCGAGCAGCCCCGAAACACCTCCGCACAAGGTATACCAAATGTGTTCTACTTCTTTGAAATCCTACATTGCCCTACTTTACAGTAAGATCAACAAATGATGACAATTAATGATATATATATTATTCTGCATTTATCTGGATGTTTGTAAGTTCGACGGAACGCTCCAACACATAAACAAATTGCACATGTATACAAATGCATATATATACAAATTGCTTTGGTGCTTTTTTTTAACCCCTGTCTACCATGCTGAACCTTTGCAGGAAAAATTGATTGCATGAACTATATTTTTTTAATTTAATGTTAGTCTTCTTCGCAAATAATAAGGAAAAATAAAAAATAATAATAATAATATAAATAAAACAAACAATTTTTTTGATTTATAATAATAACGACTAATAGAAATTTAATCAATAGTTTAATATGGTATAATAACCAAAAGGCAAAGAGCATTTAACACAAAAAAAAAATATAATTCACTCAAAGGTTATTCTTATTACTTAAAATTATACATAATAATACACATGTGTATCAGCATATTTGTATTGTATAATATTATACATTATACTACTTTATTGCTTCTACCTTTTATTTTTGTCATTATTGTGTGCGTAACTCACTTCACTCAAAAAAAATTATTTTTGTTTTTTTTTTTGTTTTTTTTTTATTATTTGCTGTATCTGTATTCTGTATGTTCTGTATGCTCCATTCCAAAAATATTATTTTATTTTCAGTGTTAAGTGTTCACTGTTCACTTCACTGTTCAGGTTCATTGTTCAATCAATAGAACTTGATAGAAGTAGAGTAAAATAATAAACTCTACTTCTACGTCGGATAATAAAACATTGTTTTTTTTTTAAATTGAAAATTATTGATGAAAATGCTTTTGTATTTTTTGTAAATTTTACAAATTTAGATAAAAAATTTTGAATATTTTTTTAAAAATAACACAATACCATAATAACAGTTTATTCATATAGTAAAATAAGATCCCTATACATTATACAAAAGACAAAATTTATATGAAAATAAGATCCCATTTTTAAATTTGCTCTCCCAGAGGCCACAATAACGCTAATACGGTATAATTTATACTAAATGGAACCCAACTAACGAATTATAACTAAATGGAAGTGAGTACGAGTATACCATACAAAAATACAAACATTTTATACAAATTCGTTGGTATGGTACTTCTTTTTCTGTTATATAAAAAAAAAAGATTAGTGTTAGGCCAATATAGTTTTTTTAAATAGAAAATTAGTAAAATCTTTGTGTATGAATAAAATAAAAGGAATCAAAATCAATCTTAATAAAAATAACAATGTTTTTTCAATTTAAACTTTCTTTTACTTTATTACCGTATTCTATTATTACACAGAAAAGTATTGTTGTTAAATTATTTGAAAAAAAAAACAATAATTATTCATGTTTTTGAAATATTGAAAATGTAGCAATAGTTTGTAATATATGAATATATGAAATTTTCAAAAAGTACTAACAATTAGCAATCAAAATAATTTCCATTAAAAAGAGAGAAAATATATTGAACGAATATATTCATCTATTAATAATATACATGTGTATCAGCATATTTGAATTGTATAATATTATACATTATACTACTTATACCTGCTTATACCTTTTATTTTTGTCATTATTGTGTGCGTAACTAACTTCACTCAAAATAAATTATTTTTTTAAGGAAGGGTGTGGTTTAGTAGGTAAGAATCCTACATACAGTGTCAAGCTACGGGGCTCATTGTATCTTTCTGAAGATCCCCACCAGCCTACGAAAAATACAAAAAAAAAAAAAAAATTGGCAAAGTTTTGACTACAAAAAAATATTTCTTTTATGTGTTTTAGAAAATTAAAAAGTGATATAAACATAAGTACTGTAATTTCGGAAGAAAGAATCTAATGAAAGAAAAAAAGAAACTAGGATTTATTTTGCTTCCGTCATTTATGACGGGTTACAAAACTAGTTATTAAATAATACCAATATTTTGCTCTGAAAACTGTACAACATCATGACGCGTAAGTCATAACTTAAAGTATACTTTTCTGACTGAAATATTATTACTCAAAACCACATTATTAAATAACTTTAATTTATTTTTAAAACTTATTAACCAAATATGACTCCAGCAATTAAAATAAATTTCATAAAACAAAATTTGATATCAAAAATATTCCTTTAAATTTCATATCATTTTATTCATATATACACACAAAAAACACATTTGAAAAATTTCTATTTAATAAACTATTTATTCACACAAATAGATTTTTTTTCTATCTATAAACAAACAAAAAACAAAAAATTTTTTGTTTTTACTATTATCAACATTTTATATTTCAAAGTCTTAAAGAAAATATCTTAAAGATAAATAATTTTCTTATATATTCGGCGAATAAATTTTCAGGATTATCTCTGGAAACGAATTACAATAAAGTAAAATGCATTCCATTCAATTCAATTCGAAGAGTAAAGAAGAATAAAAAAAATGGTGTCTTTTGTTTTCTTTTTTTTTTTTTTTTTGGAATGAATTATGTATGAGGATTATTTTGATACTAGATCCTTTTAAAAATAAATCCTTGCATTTTATGTATTGTAAACCGCATATTGGAATGATTATCCTGTATGAAAATTTAATAAAAAAAAAAAATCAAAAAGAGAAAAAACAAATTTTCCAATGAATATATATGTATAGTAGTTATACAACGATTATATTTTATGATATGGGATGATGGTTGATTTCATAGAAATTGAAATTATGACAAAATCATTGAATTCACTTTCGGGTAGAAAGAGTGTGGTAGGAGTAAGTAAATGGGTGTAAAGTGGGTGTAAATAAGTCAAATTTTAACACACAATTATTAGAATTTCTGACCAGAACATTATTTAGAATATTTTTCTTATATGTATGTATGTATATATATTCAACTATAGTAAATTTTACAAATTTTAATTATTGTAAGTGCACTTATAATTTAATTGAATTGTAATAATTAAATTTTCGTATTTTTTTTTACAACTGTAAACTAGGATAAATCCAAGAACATAATTTTCAATTAGAAAAAATTACTTTGATTTAAACAACCAAAAAAATAAATAAATATATGTGCCCACACATTCATACAAATACATCCACTCATGTATATAAATGTTTAACACTTTCAATCTTATATACCCAGTGTAACGGAGTAGGAATAGAGATGGAAGAAGAGTATAATTATGAGAATTTAATGAAAGTCAGCGCAAAGAGGCAATTATAATGTTCATCTTAAAATTCTGCTAGTTATAATTTTGAGGAAAATAACATTTAAATGTGAAACCAGATTCAGGGAAGAATGATAAGTGATTGTACATATTTATTTATATATTTATTTACTTATTTCAAATGCCAAAACAAAGTACATACATATCAAAAACAAAAAAATATATATTACTAGCTTTGTAACTCGCCATAAATGACCGAGTTCATTAGAGTTTTCATTTCAAGTTTAAGAAAAATACGTATTTGCTTACTAAATTATCATACCTTTATTTTTGCATTATAACGCTTTTAATTACCATATAAACAGAATATTTGTAGTAAGGTGCAAAATTTTCAATTCCCTAAGGATTATTTACTCGATCATTTTAACGACATCTTATTTGTCATCATTGAAAATTTATTGTAAAGTTCAGAGCCAAGTTAATCCTGTTAACATTCAGTAATATATAATAATAAAAATATATATATAATATTTTATAATGAGCCACAACCTTGAACGAAAACAATTTTAAAAACAAAAATAAATAAAATTGTAAATATAAAAAAACAATAATATTGTAGGTACACATAATATTTATTTTGATGAATAAAATAAAAACTCGTGTTGGAGAAAAAATTAAAATAAAAAAATGTACTGCAAATAAATAGGTATTTACAAAACTGTTCATAACTTGTGAACCATTGATCGGTTATTTAAAATTTCATTTCATTTCAAAAAATTCATTATCGAACGTTCAGGCTAAAATTCAAACATAATTATTATTTATAACATACATTGAAAAGAAGAACAACAATCAATATGGTTTAACCGATATACCTATATATACCTAACTACTATATTAAAAAAAATTCATCACTCTCTACAACATATATTTCTACACACTTGAAGAAAACAAATATACCTAAAAATTATAAATTGACAAAGTTAAGAAATAAAAAATAATAGTACAAAATTTCATTTAATTTCTTTAAAAATGTATAGTTTGTTATTGCTTTTATATGTAAATCAGCAGAACCAAAACCTAACCCCATAATACATACTAAATATTATATACGATCATAAAATTATCTATCATATATATATATATATATATATTAAAGAAAAACAATAAACAAAAAAAATAAATAACAATTTTAACTCATCATCGCATCACATTTCTGGCTAGAGTATATATATATACCTATAGTACTATAATACAGGTAATGCATGCGGTAGCAAAACTATGATGCTATGATCGTTATCATAACAACAAAAAAAAATAAAAAAAAAAATAAAATATGTAAATACATAGAAAATATGTAGACACATAAAAAAGAGTACCAAAACAATTTGTATATGTGTTGGAGTATTCCGTCGAACTTACAAACATCCAGATAAATGCAGAATAATATATATATAATTACATTGATTATGAAAATAAAAAACCTGTGATATGACTGCACGTATTTTAATTACTAATTAATATACAATATACATATCACAAGGTCAAAATATAAAAAAATGTATTACTACATAGAACATAAATAGAATTTTTATAAATCATATGATAATAATTAATTTAATTTAATTTTTGTTTATTCATTCCAAAATATACTTAACATATACTGACTTATATTAATTCAGAGCTTAGATTAAATCATCTTATCAACTACAATTTACATTTGTTTTTACATATTACTACATTGCCTGCATACAATATACATACATTACAAAATACTTTTACTTGGACATATGATAACATGATAAATATGGTAAACTAGATTGAATTGGATATCATCTTAAATAAGGGGTTAGTCGTTGCGACTACAGGGATGTCATTCAGCTGCTGAGCCTATTTTAAAATCCGTTACAACAGGTACATTACTTTATTTTATATGTTTTAGATTGATATTTCAATGAATCTGAAAACACTTATTGTTGAATTATGGGTTATTCCTTAACGAAAGGGTCGTCATCCAACTGCTGAGCCTATTTTTAGATCCGTTACAACAACTTATTACTTTAGTTCGTTATAAATTGATATTTAGATGAATCTGAAAATCTAAAATCTGTTTAATTGTATTTAATTTATTTGGTTGTGTAAAGCAGAAAAAAAAAACAAAATAATTTAATGAATACAGAAGCTTTATGTTTAAAAAACTATCTAAAAAAAAAAAAAATTCTGTAAAATTAAAATTTTAGAGAATAAATGAACATTACGTAAATTAATCGAATTAAATTAATCAATCGAATTCTATAAAATCTTGATCTATTCTGCGAAAAATATCAAATTTATTCAACGAATTTTTTTCAATGTAATTTTTATATTTTTAATACTAGACCTAATTTTTTAAATACAAAAAAAGATTGTATTTAATTTCATGAGTAATTTTAAAAATAAAAAAACAGCGAAGAATGACTAGCACATAAACTTTAAATTTGCATCATGGGAAAATCCTAATAAATTTAAAAAAAAATATATATATATATATATATATATTGTTTCATTTTATTTTATTTTATTTTTTTATAACACATTACTGACATGATGTGTGTCTAGACATCACTCTAGACATCAATGAAGTTTATAAAATGCCTGATTGTCTATAGATTTAATTTTATGTCATTTAAAAATTTCTTGCCAAATTTTCTAAAACAAAAAATTGTATACAAAACAATGTACATATTGTTTGTATGTAAAATTAAGGTGAAGAGGTACATACATATATGAAAATTGTATTAAAATTGTTTAGAAAATTGTCAACGTAAAAATTCGTTGATTTGAAATTTTTCAGATTATTGAAAATTGAATTAATTTGAAAATTTTTATATTTTTATTGTAAAATTTTTGTAAATCTAACTGTGAGCAGTACAAAATGTATTTTTTTTTTATCAAAATTTATTAAAATCCTTTGAAATTGTCTTGTATCTAAAATACTATGTAGAAAATCTGAAAACGATTTATAATAAAATCTTATTGGTATGAAATATAGTAAATTGGTTTTAAAAGTTAAATAAATGAACTCAAAAAATGTCCCATTGCTTGTAATGTTGCAATGAAAATAATTTTAAGTTTTCCAGACACAAATTATATTCCTGATCCGATTTACAAACATTATGGAAAAAATTAATTTGAAAAAAATTTGTTTAATATGACATTAAAATTCAACTGGAGTTTGACTTATTAAAGTTTACCGCAAGATAAAAACAAAAAAAAACGAATTTGTTATACTCTAGAACTCTTAAAGTGTTTAATACTTAAATGTATGTTCTAAGCAAGTACTAGCATGCAAATATAATTGAATTTTTTATTTCAATGAAATTCTGCAAAACTGAATTGAACTATCATCACCACAATATTATTATATACAACAACAATATGGTTGTTGCAATAATGCATTTTTATTTTGTTAAGCAAGACTACGGCAATTTAAAAATATAAAAAAAAATTTTTTTTGAAAAAAGATAAATTTATTTAAAGTACATATTTTTATTTTATATATGAATATCATGATTATAGTATATTAGGTACCAAAAGAATTTATTTAAAAGGTTAACCGTATACTATACTTCTTTTCAAGTAGCAAACGTGATTAGAATTTTTATATTATAACAATTCATATATGTATGGGTTGGTATATATAAATATCATACATTTTTTTGGTTGTTTAAATCAAAGTCCTTTTTTCTAAATGGAAATTTAAGTTTTTGTATGTGCATATGTATATAGTTAAGGATATTTTATCCTTATTTTGACATAAATCTTATTACAGTTTTTTCTTCTATCCTATTTTAACTGTTTTGCCCATTTTTTTGCATTTCTTTCCAATAAATACGATTAAGAATAAATATATTTTGGTTTTTTTTTTTGTTGTTTTTACAAATTTATTGATAAAAGGATGTACCGATATAGTATAGAAAAATATTGAATAAAGGTATTATGTAAGTTGAATTTAAAAAAAATTTAAATAGAATTTGTTTTGGGTTAAAGTGAAATAATTGAATTTAAGTCATTTGAAAGTATAGTCATATTGCAATTGTATATAATATTCACATGCTCCAAAATTTAATTTTCGGTTTAAAAATAATTGGTAAATAGTAAATACTGATATGTATTCTGTTATTTGAATAGCTACTAAAATTTGAAAATTCACTACATCAAAATTAATTGTAATTTTTAACATTTTAACTAGCAAATTATGATATACAATTAAGAAGGATGCTATTATTATTATTATTATTGTTGTTATTATTATTGTTATTATTATTATTATTATTATTATTGTTATTATTATTGTTATTATTATTATTATTATTATTATTATTATTATTATTATTATTTATTATTATTATTATTATTCTTAATATTTATATTATTATTATTATTATTATTGTTATTATTATTATTGTTATTATTATTATTATTATTATTATTATTATTATTATTATTATTATTCTTAATATTTATATTATTATTATTATTATTATTATTATTGTTATTATTATTATTGTTATTATTATTATTATTATTATTATTATTATTATTATTATTATTATTATTCTTAATATTTATATTATTATTATTATTATTATTATTGTTATTATTATTATTGTTATTATTATTATTGTTATTATTATTATTATTATTATTATTATAATTATAATTATAATTATAATTATAATTATAATTATAATTATAATTATTATTATTATTATTATTATTATTCTTAATATTTATATTATTATTATCATTATTATTATTATTATTATTATTATTATTATTATTATTATTATTATTATTATTATTATTATTATTATTATTATTATTATTATTATTGTTATTATTATTATTATTTTTATTATTATTATTATTATTATAATTATAATTATTATTATTATTATTATTATTATTATTATTATTATTATTATTATTCTTAATATTTATATTATTATTATTATTATTATAATTATTAATATTATTATTATTATTATTATTATTATTATTATTATTATTATTATTATTATTATAATTATAATTATTAGTATTATTATTATTTATTTATTACTCTTTAATTTCATTACGAAATTGTTCTTTACATGAAATGAAATTTAGACTATTAAAAAAAAATTATATTTTTAAGTTATGTTCTTACTATATGGAAGGAAGATAAAAAATCGCTTAAAATTTATTCACTTATAAGTGCAGTAGGTATAAGCATAGATTGAATAATAGTGTTATTTAATCTATGGTATAACTAGTAGGATTAAAGTTAAAATTTCAAAAAATATATAGTTATCACACTACAGTTTTTCAACAAACAAGCTTTACCAAATAGACATTTATGTTTTGTTTTTATAACTCACATATGAAATTATTTTAAATCTATATATATATATTTTTGTTTTTGTTTTTTTTTTTTTTTTATGAATGCAGAGTTCTATGTAAGCCCGACCTATCAAGTTGTACTTCCCCGTTTAATTATTTATAACACTAATTAGAATCAAACTGGTAGTTATCTAGATAGTCCAACTCGACAATATTTACTAATATGAGCAAATAGTGTTGGTTAAAGAAATACTTTGTTAATTAAAGTTAGTGTGTTTATTTAAGTCATATACAAAGGTTGTATATACAATATCGATATCGAGTACCACAAATAATTAAAAATGTATTTCATTTTTCAAATTTGTTTTGTTTTTTTGGAATTCAATTTGGTTTCAAGTTTCATGAAATTTCTTATGTTAATAAAAGACCTTATTTTTTGCTTGTGTTTAGTCTATGTTCAAAATTAATAATACAACAGAGCTGTAATATGCCAATTCGAATGAGTATTGTATATTTTTCTAAAATAATTTGATAAAGTTAGTTACAATAATTATGATATGACGGTTAAGTTGTTAATAAAGGTATTTTACCCAGGGAACACATTAGATAATAAACAGCATGTTAGTTGACTGGGGTTTCAATTTGTTAGGAAAAAAATAGTTCATATTTTAGTTGTCATTTACAAACGTCAAAATAAGCATGATGAAAAATTATATTAGTAACAAAGTAATTCAAATAGAACAAAATTAATACAATTATTAATATAGATTTGTTGTTATTTGGTTTTTGACAGTAGGCAAGGTAGTAAAAAATCAATCAGCTCAACACTATATTCTTATAAATACAAATAAATTATAAAAATATAATGTTAAACTAGCATGTTAACTATTATGTAAAGCAAGACTTGGGGTTAGCTCTGGACATTCATCTATTTTCTTATTTTAATTCCTATTTAAGATGAAATAATTCATTATGGTAGTTTTTACTTAATGAAAATGAAAATAGTCCACACAGACGAAAAAATATTTCCTAATTAAAATAAAAATATTTGTTAAATAATTCAATTTAAAAACTAAAAATGTTTATTCTTTAGCAGTTATTAAAATAATAATACTAGATTAGGTTAAATATTCGAGTTATAAAATATCGATATGGTCTTATCATTATTTCATTAAATCAACATTGTCAAAAATTGACAATTTAATCCGTTTAAAAATAAATGAATTTTTTTTCAATTTAAAAAGAATATCAATAATATATTAGTATATGTATATTTATCAGGATATACATATATTCCAAAATCAAAACCAAAATCCAATAACTGTCAATATCCTTTTAATAGTATTTATATACATATATATACTTTTTTACAATTTACTTCTTATCAATTGGACCCCCTTGTATAAAGGATTTAAGTTCTTGCACGAACACTCTTCAATGATGCAAATGACTTTTTGTTTGTTTGTTTTTGTTGTATTTGATGTTCATTCATGTTTAAGTTGCCTTTGCCTTTAATTTAATTTTTTTGAAATGAAAATTCACAAATTTTCTAACACATACTTAGAAACCACTTTAAATTGTTACCATGTATTCGTATGAAATATTCAACAAAAAAAATATTTCACATTTCGTTCACAAAGATAGCGATAAGTTCATTGCATATTAATTTTCTATTTTTGGAATTGAAAGGGTGTTAAACAGTTAAATAAAAATAAAAAAATAAGAACAACAAAAAAAAAAATCAAATCGTTTTTCAGTCAATTGTAATTTGAGATTCACTAGGGAAATTTTAAATTAAAGATATGAATTTAAGTATTTTTGGTTTTTGCTGTAATTTAAAAAAAAAAAAACAAAAACAAAATGTTTGTCAATATTTCAGTGAAAATTTACTAAAAATATGGAAAAAAAAAAATAATTCTGCGATGTAAATGAAAATGTATGAATGTGTATATTTGTATTTATGTAAATCTCTTAACTAAACAAAATTTATCAAAAATGTTCAAAATAAAGTCTCGTGATTTTAAATTTATTTAAATTTAAGGAAAAAATGTACTGTTTTTAGTCTGTGGCAATTTTTTAAGAATATTATCAATATTTAAATAGAATTTTAGCCATTTTGGAAATATGGTATACGAAATAGAAAGTAAATGTGTGGAGTAAATATAATATTTTTTTTTGTTTAACTTAATTTTGATTGCAAACTAAATAATCTGTTAATTAAGTAATAAATAAATATAATAAGATATTAAAGTGATATTCTGAAACAGATTTTATAATCTTAATAGTTGTACTGAATCAAACTCAAATAAATTTACATTTCAATTTCGAATTTAAATTTGACGCAAATGAGAACTTCAAAAAATTAACCAGAATGTATTAATAATTGTGTAGCTATAATTACGGCTTACTGGATAATTATAGGAAGCCACGAAGTTAGATTAAGTACATATTGTTTTCTATTGCAATGAAAAACCTTTGCAATCAGTGCAACAAATATTATAATTAGAAATTTTATATTAAATCTGATCAATCGGGCAGCTCTAAGATAGGGTTAATAAATGTCAATAATAAAAGTTAAAAACTCCAGGTATATTTCGGTGTATCAATTTCGGTTATTACACAATTATCAGGAGATTGTCATAAGTGAGATCTATTGCTTTAGGACTACATTATATATACCATCAAATCGACTGTTAATTTTATTGAATATTAGTCTGGATTGTGGTCAAATGTTGACTAGTTGGAATAGGTCTAGTCCTCCTTTTTAATATTTTGTTCTAGTTAATCTTCTTATGGCCTCTTATGAATTATATTTAATATTTGCTATCTCATATTTGCTGGTCTGGACATAACATGCATCATTATAGATATTTTCGGTATTCACATTTTATTGAAAGCAACTTATGTATATTATAATATATATATATGTGTTAGAAACGATAGTTTTCCATAATTTCATCCAAATTGATATACACATAGCAATAGCCGCATTTTTTTTCGTTGAATCCAGACAGAAAAAATGCAGACGTGAAAAAATCCAGACAACTTAATTTTATCATCAGAGTCGGTTTAGATTTATAAAAAAAACAATAGAGGTCTTATTGAGGCCTATCTATGATTATGATTTAATCTTCCACAAAATCAAGAAAAAAATAAAAAAACTTTCAATTGATTGAAATAAAAATACATAATCAAAATATACAAGTATAACGATGATTTTACTAAAAATTCGATTAACTTTTATTAAAATGACATTTAGATGAGTTGAATAACCCCATTCAAAATAAAGAAAAATAATTTTTTGATCCTTTTTTTCACATTTTTAAATTTTCATAATTATTATTGTATTTTTTTTTTTTAAAAACATAAGGTTCCTATCGCAATTAAAAAAGAATTTATTATTTTCTATTTGCTTTCAAAAACATCATCAGTTTCAAAAAAACAAAAACCACAATATTTTTTATTTGAATAAAAAATTATCATATCTAATGAAGACATATATTCTGACATTGATTGATTGTATAAACATGGTTTGGAACAACTTTGAACAAATTTTACATAATATACAATCACTCAAGATTACTCATCTTATAATGTTGTAAATGTTGTGTCAACAGATATTTTTTGTTAAAAAAAAATAAAAACAATTCTCTAGGCATTTCTGTTTTGTTCGTTTATTTTTTTTAGTTTTTTTTTAGGGTTAACAATCTGAAAATTTCTTTTTTTTTTGCAGAATCAATAAATTCCTTAAAGTCAATAATAATTTTTTTTTTTTCATAATTATTTGGAATAATTTTAGATCTTTATCCTTGCTTTTTAATATTGAAATTCGTATCATTACATTCCTTTGCACCAAATTTAAAGAGAGTTTAATATTTTTTTTAATTTTGCATTTTTTATTTCTCTTTATCACTTCCATAAATGTTAAGATCGCACCAATTTTTATTTTTAAAATTTAAAAATATCAAAAAAAAAAATATTTTGTATTAAAAAATTCTTTTAAATTTAACCGCGAATAGAATTTATGTTCAATTGAATGACCACATCAAAATATCAATCATTGAATATATATAATATAATCGATTTGTAATAAATATTTTATAATATACAGTACTGTACAAGAATATGTATCCAACTATAATTCAATTTATTCAAACGAATTCGTAATGAACTTGCTAAAAATTTACAGCTCAAAATCAAAAAGACATAAAACAATTAGTTAATAAAAAAATATTAAATAAATGGGAAAAAATATGGACAGAGACCCCAATAATAAACAAATTAAGAGCAATCAAAAGCAATACACAACATGGGTCAACTATACATTTCTTTAGTAGAAAGAAATCAATAGTGCTTACACGAATTAGAATAGGACACACTAGAATTACCAAAATGGTAAAATTAAATTTTTGTAAAATAATAACAATAAAAAAAAAAAATGTTAAGAATTCGTTATGGTAAAAAACATGCAGTAAATTAAACGATGCAAGAAACAAATTTGGAATAACACACTCAAACGTAATAGTCTCTGATAAAGTAAATGTTTTATAAAATGTTATAAATTTTTTAAGACATATTTTGGACTAAGTTAGCATAAACTTTATATAAAAAAAAAGTGTTAAAAATATCTAAAAATAAATATAAAATATAATTTAATGTAAATTCTTATTTGCATATATAAGTAAAACTAGAAAGAATAACTATTGTAAATTTGTTTTTTTTTCTCTTATTTTAAATTAACTAATGAACTCATTATTAAGAGCAAAACAAAACCAATACCTGCCTTGAAGCATCATGGTGAAATTTTTTTTACAAATCTCGAAAAAGCAAATGCTCTAGCTAAACATTTTGCGAATAAACATAGGACCACAGACAATCTGAGTGACACAGCTACTGAAGCCTGTGTTCTCCACTCAATTAGTTGTATCGACAACCTCGAAATTGAAAGCTATGAGAAAGTGAAACATAAAGAAATAATTGACATTATTTCATCTTTAAAAAACAAAAAATCACCAGGCATAGATAGCATCTCAAATATATGTATTAAGCACTGGCCCATAAATGTTATTAAATATTTTACAATAATACTGAGTGCATGTCTCAAACTAGGTTATTTTCCATCTTCTTGGAAAGAATCAAAGATAATTGCCATTCCTAAGCCAAATAAAAACCGGGACTGCTTAAATAGCTACAGACCTATTAGTCTACTAAGTAGCCTTTCAAAAATTTTCGAGAAAGTTATTAAAATTAAATTAGAAGAACATGTGTGTAATTTGAACTTAATACCAAATACACAATTCGGTTTCCGATCAAACCATAACACAGTGCATCCGTTACTGAGGATTAAAAAATTTATTAACAATAAATTGCAAAATAAAAATTCAATTGGTCTAATCACTTTAGATATAAATGCAGCTTTTGACACCGTCTGGCACAATGGTCTTCTACACAAAATGAAAATATCGAACTTTCCCTTATTTTTAATTAAACTAGTTCAAAATTTCCTGCAAAGAAGAACTTTTCATGTTAACATCGGAAATACTAACTCGATAATATTTCTCGTCTCAGCCGGGGTACCACAAGGTTCAGTTTTAGGACCAATACTGTATGATGATATTAAATCTCCCGTTTTATTACTCTACAGTAAAATTACATAAAAGAGCTAATATTGAAACATTTTTTAAGAAATCTAAAAGTATATATGACAAATTTTGTTACAAGAACATGCATTCCATTAACCCCCTTATAAGGGAACTTTAACAATAAGACACAATTAACCTACTTAAAATTCTCATTTGGTCTTTTAAATATAATAGCCAAACTTATAATAGGTTTTTATTTTTAGAAATAAGGTAGTCACTAAGAAATAGGTTAAAATAGATTTAGTTTTTTTAGTTAAATAACAAAAATTTTCAAATTAAGGTTTTTTTGGTAAAATTTTTCCTTAACCCATAATATATTAGTCATAGATTAAGTGTAATACTCAATAAAATAAAATTAAAATGTTCCTAGCTGCAAAGACCTAATTTAGTGTCTATATCTCTTAGTTTTTAAGTTAAACAGAAATGTAAAATTAAAATATTACAAATAAAGCACTACTACTACTACTACTACTAATGAACTCTCTTTTTAATTTGTTATTGGTCTCATGAATTAACTTTATGTAATAATTACTAAATTCATGTAAAAATTTATATATATTGTAAGTAATATAGTTATTAAGAAATATTATTTTGTAAAAAACTAGAATTAAAACATGGTCTGATAAAACCTAAAATGTGTTCGAATGCCTATACAAAAAATTATTAAAAAAAAAAAAAAAATTTACAACTCAAAATCAAAAATCAAACTTTCAATTAAAATCTAAATGCATCAAAAGTCTACATATTCTAAAAAAATGGGCAATCTTGATTTTGAATGCAATTCTAAATTCTTCAACTCTAGAAAATAGTCTGACTTCTGATGTATCTGTATTTGAAAAGATTGACTTTTGGTGTACTTGAATTTAAAAGTTTGTCTTTTCATACATTTAAATTTTCGTTTTTGAATTTTTATAAAAGCTTAAGTTTTGATAAATTTGAATTTTTGTTTTTTTTTTCGATTTCAAAAGTTAGCTAGTCAGAAATTTTATTTCGATAAAATTTAAGCCCGAGATAATAGCTAACTCTATAACATTATTGTTCAAATTTCGAAAAATAACAATTTTAAATTTGAAATTACTCTTGGTAATATATTTTTGTACAGTACTGTATATTTCTATACTAATGAATTTTTAGTAGGTTTTTGTTTGTTATTGTTACATGTTGAGGTAAAGACTATATGAGGTAAAGTTATTGAGGTAAAAACTAATTCTATAACATTATTGCTAAAATTCCAAAAAATAACTATTTTAAGCTCGAAACTATTCTTGGTAATATATTTTTGTACAGTACTGTATATTTCTATACTAATGAATTATTAGTAGGTTTTTGTTTGTTATTGTTACATGTTGAGGTAAAGACTATATGAGGTAAAGTTATTGAGGTAAAAACTAATTCTATAACATTATTGTTCAAATTGCGAAAAATAACAATTTCAAATTTAGAATTAGCCTTGATTACATATTTTTGTACAGTACTATATTTTTTTTTTTCTTATACTATTGAATTATTTAATTGCAATATATTAAATAATATCTTACATATTTTTGACATTTTCAATAAACAATATTTCTTTAGGGAATTTTTAAAAACACTTTTCTCTCTTTTTATGGGTCCGGTAACTAATAACAAAATAAAAATAACAAAATTTAATAATTTTTTTTTGTTTTTTTTTTTTAAATATTTTTAATAAATTTAATGAACTTTAACAAAAAGCATAACTAACTCTAACAGTTAAATTTGAAATTAAATAAAAAAAAAAAATATAAAAAAAACTGGTTTAAATTGAATTGACATTTGTTAAAACTTCAAATTATATGGCAATTGGGATTTGAAGTTAGGCTTATGATTGAAAATTTAAATTTAATATTTAAATATCTTGGTTTACACTTCAACAGTAATTTAAAATATGATTTTTTTTTTTAAACTTATAATTAAAAAAAAAAATTTGATTCCATACAAGGTTGGTTGTTGTCTCACTTTTGTGATAAGTACTAAAAATTTCAGATGTTATATTAAAAATCGGTATGTGATAATAAATTAGAGCTTGATTCCTTCTTTTAAAATTATTAAACACTTTTATTTCAGTTTCGATTTATTTAACTGATGTTTCTAAATAGGCATTCTTTTAATAGCCTAATCAATAGGATGTGGCCTAATCAATATAGGTTTAACTGGGTGTAACACGGACAATCTTCTGGGGAGATAAAACTCATTTCCCTTCTTCCCATTTGAAAATCTTGATTTCGGCCAATTTCGGCCAATTTTGAGCTTAAAAAATTTTCTGGTCCTTCCCGGAAGTTGAAAATAATGCCAATCGATAGATAGTTAATAATTTTGTTTTTAAATTTTAAAATAACGGTTCCTTTTTCTCTTAAAAAGCTGATACGCATGCTCTGAAACATCCGGTACAATATTATAGTGTATAATCATACGCTTTGACGTATGATTGCGATTGAATACACAAAAAACTTAGCCATGATCGTGTATCGGTATTGAACAATTCTGTAAGGCATCACAACTCCAAAAGAAGTAAATATAAGCCTTTATTCCATTTATACGAACAATTCTTAATATGTTTCGACTTCCCGAATCGCATTTAAATTAGTTAATATAAAAATTTCAAATGAAAACTTATTGTGTGTATGAAATAATTCAACAAAACCAGCTAGGGAGTAAAAACAGTTAATATAACATAACAATTAATATACACGTAGATTTCAGTGTGTAAAATTATTCATATAACTAAAAACAAACTCCCTTAACCACATTTATTTTTATTTTTTTTTTTTAATATACTGAAATGAAAAACAAACAGAAAAATATACCAACAAAAATAATATCTAGATAAAAATACAATCCTTACAATCTTATTTCAAAAGCATCCTTTTTAAATAAAACTTTAATTATACATCCTTTAACTTTAAATTGCATTAATCATAATTTTATTTTTTTTCTTTTTTGTTTTTAATGTTCTTGTCTCGTTTTTATAATTTTAATAATTTCACCAAAGTTTTGTTTATGCTCTTCAGACTTTTTTGAAATTAAATTGAAATAATAAAATAAAAACTTTAAGTTTTTAAAAAGTTTTTAACTTAATACTTTTTATTCATGCACACCACCACTCACTTACCTATAATAATTTAAACAATAATATAAAAATATAAAAAGAATAGTGTAAAAATAACAACATTTAAAAACAATAAAAAAAAATCTATTAAAAACAGAAACAAAAATATATCACCCCCTCAGGAACAGGAACACCTGTATGGAACATACTATTATGTATAGGTAAAAATTTATCACCCTGCTCAGCCACAATTATCTGAAAATATTTTATTAAGGCGTTTATTATATAAAAAATAGTTACAATATATATATATATATATATATATATATATATATATATATGTATATATATTTATACAAAATAGTAATAATAATAATATTAACTTTATATAAAAAAATAGTATAATATACATATACCTACAATAAACAACTGCTGTATTGACTCATTTATATTGATAAATATCGTTAGTACAAAATATTCCAAAAAGGATGATTTAATATTAATAAAATGATATAATTTATTTATTTTCACCTATTTCGAATAACTATAATAATAAATATTAAATATATTATTAAAGAGAATTGTAATTATTAAAAAATAAATTAATAAATAATATAAAAATTTATTTTTTTATTATTTGAAATTTTATTTATTCATATAAACAAAATTTAAAAAAAATATTTACATATTTATCGCAATTTACATTAAACAATATCCCAATTTCTTTAATTCTACTCCTATACCTTATTTTACCTTTCCAAACAGCTATATTCAAATTTAAAAGACGACTGAATCAATTTAATTTTGCTTAAAATTATATTTTTCATTATTACCGTAGATAAATTTTTAATCATTAAAATTAAAACAAGCCAACTTGAAATTCAAATAACCGGCTTTAAATAAATTTCAACTAATTTCAAAGAATGTATGTAGCTTAGCTACATAAATTAATAATTGCTTGCATTTAACTAAAATACATAATACTGCTTTAGTGTTAACTGTTAACTATACCGTTGATTAAAATATATAAATACATAATGTACATTAAATTTAATCAATGGTTTTACTGACATGACATTATCCTACTATTGAACAAATTCAAATAATTTTGACTGTTGATTAAAATACAAATAGATAACGTACATTAAATTTAATCAATGCTTTTACTTGCATGACACTGCTCTACTATTCAAACAAAAAACGAATTCAAATAATTTTGACTGCTGAAATTATTTTCGTAGACATTTAATAAATAAATAAATAAAATAAATAGACTAGATTGTATTACAAAAATAAATATTTTATGACTGAAAATGAATAATTTTATTTATTTAATAATTAACTAAAATATGCTTGCATTTAACTAAAATACATAATATTGCAGTGTTAACTGTTAACTATACCGTTGATTAAAATACAAATAGATAACGCAAAATAAATTCAATCAATGGTTTTACTGACATGACATTATCCTACTATTGAACGAATTCAAATAATTTTGACTGTTGAAATTATTTTCGTTGACGTTAAATAAATAAATAAATAAAATAAATACTAGATTGTGTTAATGTGTTTTACAAAAATAAACTTTTCATGACTGAAAATAAATAATTTTATTTATTTAATAATTATAATAGGGCAGTATAAACACCCACAGTATACAGACAGAAATTCAGAATACAACAGTTAACATTTTACAGGTAATATTTGTATATTATAAAAGCCAACAAAATTATAGGTCAGTAACTGAGTAAATAAAAATGTGTAGAAACATTGTTGACACACAAAACAAATAAATACGAAAACGTACCTATCTACGTAGAAGAATAGAGAAAATTTATTATAATAGGTACATAGGTATTATGTAAAGTTTCGTTAAGATACATTGTTGCTGCAGCATACTTAATAAACTATTTTGATTTACATTTGATTTTATACAAACAATATACATTCCATACATGCAAATTTAATGTTGCTAAAAGCTAAACCATATACCTACCACTTTAATTAAATATTTCTAAAAGTTTTGAATATTTACAAAAACTTTGAAATTCATTAAATATATGGTATAGTGTATAATATACAAAGGCCTATTTATTTTTGATTGTAATGTATACGTAAGCATTTAATGAATGAATTATGTTGGTCGAAAGGTAAATTCAACTAAGTAAATTTTTGATGATTTTCGGTGGAATAAAGAAAAAAATTAATTATTTATTTTAATTTAATGTCATTTATTGATTTAAAGAAGATAACCATAGGTTTACCGGTTTAAACTTTTTCCACATTTTCTTTTAGTTTTGGGCTATACTCCATGAAGAATGTTAACATCATGTTTAACATACTTTTTTATGCCCATTTGTGTACTAAAAATCCCCTCTACAAAATTAGTTTGTATTGGCAAAGGGGTATTAAACATATTTTAACCATGGCGTTGGCACTCTTGGCGGAGTATAGCACATTGTCTGTTTATTTCAATATACTTGTAAGTCCTTTTTACTTTTTAATACGTCAACTTAGTTTGCAAATCATTGCTGTTTTAACCAACTGACCTTAAATACATTCTGTGTACGTATATCCAATTGCTTCGTCTGTTTTTGGCCATGATTTTCAAATTAAAATCTATGTAAAAGAATTTGGAAGGAGTCAAATATCAATCAATTAGAACCAATCAATTGACAGTTTGTATTTTTCACACAAAATAAAATAGAATAGGATAATATTTTTTTTTTAAACTCGCAGAATTTTATCTTATTTATTTATTTTTTCTGCAAATATTAATGTGAAAACCTAGATTTATAGTAATTTTTGATCAGTACATATTTTGCATATATTAATAATTCGGAAGCAAAATACATCTTTCGTCATTGCTTGTGACTGATTTATATACTTTTATATTAACTTGCCAGTGTCTATATATGTATATATGTATATTTATGTATAGGTTAGACAAAATCCCTGATGAAAGAGTTATATTGCTTCCGAAATATTAATACATGAAAAGCATACAATAAAAATGTAGTAACCAAGACTGATATTAAATAACATATTAAATACATCACTAAAAATAAGATCCGAAAACAGACTTATAAGTGATTTTAACATTATTATGCCTCTAAACTATATTCATTAAATATATAAATATAACCTAATTTGAAACTGAGCCCTTGAATTGCTTTGTTGTTCCTAACTGTTCATTTAAATATAAAATAATTCAAAATATCCTTGTATATAATATATTTTTAACGTTTTATTCTATATATTGCACTATATACATAACTTACTACATACCTTAAAAAGCTTTACTGAAAAAATGAAAAAAAAAAAATGAATAATGCCTAGACAATTTTTATTTTTTACTGTTTTTTTTTTTATTAACAACTGACTTTGAACATAGAACTAAACCGGTTAAAAAATGATGCTGAATACCTGTTGAGCTTTTTCATTACTCTACTCCATATGGTAGCATATATACATTTATAATTAAAAATAGAAAATTTTGATTTAATAAAAAAAGGGAAAAGTAAACCGTAAACAAAAAGGATTTAAAAATACTCGTACATGATGAAAATGTAATTATTTAAAATACAAACGATATGGTAATGAATGGGGCTCAGTGCAGTGCCTCAAATCTATTAATAGAATTATTATGTAATACCCTGGAGATTTTAAATTGATAATGGTAAATTGTGTTAACAACAGTAGTAGGTAAGGTATATTATATTATGTAACTACATCAGTATAGTAAAATTCATGATGAAAAATCAAATGAAATAATTAAATATTTCACATATAATGAGTTTTGTAATCTAGTATTTTGTGATGTTTCACTGTTTGCTTTTGTTTTTGTACTATTGTTTTCTTTGTTGATTGATCTAATTGAGTTGAATATTTTTTTTTTTAAGTATTAATTTATTAATATAAATTAATTAATAAGTATTTATTTATAGTAAGTTTTGATTTTTTTATGAAAATTAATTAATAAAATTAAATTTTAAATAAATATTATTTCAATACATTTTAATAGCTGTTACCATTGTACAATTAATTGGAATATTTAATAGGATTTAATTACTATTATTTCATAAAGGTTTAATAATATGTAGTAATTGTTGAATATATATAGGTTAATGAGATATTATGCAAACAATATTTATTTCGTATTGATAGTGTTAAGTTACGGGATATTTAATAAAACGTTTTCATTATATAACATAATGAAAATTTATGAAACTATATGCAATATGCTGAACATTTGAAATATGTATGAAAATATGATTTGTATATCATTATATTTAATCTGTAAATCTAAAAAAGTATGGTGCAAATATCTGAACCATTTCACAACCCATTTTCGTTATTATTTTAATAAAAGATATTTAAAAGGAGACGTAGCGAAACTAAATATATTTTCAAAATAATTTTAATCAATAAGAAATTTCAATTTAAAATTTCACCCCTTGTCCAAGTATAGGTACACATACATTTTAATATAGAAAAATTTAAATTCAATAAATCGCCGCAACGCACCGAAACCAAAGTATAGAGCTTCTGTATTTCCTCGTCAGAATTAAAACTAAATTTAATTTTTTTTTTTAAATAAATTATTACGTATGAGGTTGTTGTCTAAGATAAATTAATAAAAAAAATATATTTATTGCAAAAAATGAAATGATGGAAAACAATTCATAATGAAATTGAGTACAAGTTTTGATCACACTTGCTCGAATTTTGAAGAGCGAGCGAATGCTATCTAATACTTCTGCAATTATAGCAAAAAAATTATCCTATATTTACAATGATGATGGAAAATTATAATTGGCGCTGTGTTGTATAGAACAATACAGCTATTCAGTTCTTATTCTAAGCGTAGGTAATAAAATTTAGACATTCGATCACCGCCCACATAACAATTTTATTGCTAAAAACGCTGGCGCACTCTTATAACACTATTATAAACACTCTTATAGCAGTATTAGTGTTAATTTGAGTGCTCCACAATTGTTGCGAAACGTTATAATTACGTTATAGCACTAAAATGGAGAATCCTATTAGGCACCGGAGCAATGTTTCACCTTTGAAATGTTAAATAATGTACGTTAATTAATGCATGACATCAAATTTGATATTTAAATAATTATTCTTTTAAGTAAAAAATTATACTTTTGCGAAAATAATGCAAAATAAAGATTTAAAGTTTAAAAAAAAAAAAAAAATTTTTTACCATATGTTTGTAGAAAATAATGGGCGTCGCAAAATATTTATTCTAAATATTTATTCAAAAGCTACAGTAATAACACTACTACTGCTATTCTAACAATTTTATTCTTATTACACTTTAACTTTCGTTTTAAGATTACGTACTTTTAGACTTACAACATTGCTGTAACACTTGCTGAAAATCCTATTATAACAACTCCTGCAATTGCTATAAAAACATTCTTATAGCAATATTAACATCACATTATTCCCATAAAAACATCATTATAACACCTTTAGTGCTTATCGGGAGTTATATAGCAGTATTATAGCACTAATTTTGTTTTTATAACAATAAAATGTTACGTGGGCGAAAATTTGTTTGAATTTCTACTGAGTTTTCATCGATATTACACATATGGAGTTTCAATATACAAGTGAATCTTACTGGCTTCAATCTTTCAAATTAACTTAACGTTTTCATTCTAAATGTACTACACGAAGTAAACATACAAATGTCATGCAATGTAGAAAAAATACAACCAAAAAATATAGCAATATAAAGCCATTACTTTGAAGCAATTGATTGTTTAACCTACTTTGGCGCAATGGTAAAAAAAATCATAATAGTATTTAGTTCTACATACAAAGAAGAGTTCAACCCGTCAATCTTTGCTTCTTCGGAAATAAAAATCTGATAAAAACGAAATTGATGTCCACACAAACAACACTTATAATATATTAAGCCATTATAGGTTCGGTAGTAACGTACAGATGCGAAGAATAGCTATATTGAAAACATTAAATTAGAATAAGTCGAGAGAAAAATATTACGAAAAATATTTGGTGTCAGAAGGCTAAAATATTATAGAATGGACAAAAACTAAGTTTAGTCAATATTTTGTCAATAGAGTTAGAAAATTTTAGTTAACAGAGTTAGAAAATATTTAATACGGTACCCTATCAAAATAGAGCAAGGGCCAAAGACCAAGGTTAAGATTGACTAATAACGTAAATCAAGATACCTTAGAAATACAAAAGTAGTAGATTCGTTAGGTAGATAGGTGGGTAGGTAGTAGCTGTTGCCGACAGTACGCATTGTGATACAACTGAAATTTCTATAAAAATATAAGAACTAAGCCCACATTGAGTAGTAGGGCTACGAAATGGTCATCATTATGATGAAATATACTACATTAAATGAAGTTATACATACATGTTATATGTAGAGCAAAAATTTAAAATGTAGAGGCCGTAGAGATCTAGGTATGGCAACGGACAACGTAGATATTAATATTTTCTTAAATATAGTTATATTTCAACTTTATTTAAGTTAATAGCAATTTAAACTCTCAACAAATTTGAATAATGAAACAAAAATCCAATTCATACCCTCAGTGGGATTGAAATTTTAGTAATCAGATTATGTGTGTAGTTATATAATTTTAATAATACGTGGGTAGTTAAAGCTGGTAGTAGTGATCGCGTGGCTCATGTGGTGCTACTTCATTGATTTACGTAGTAATACATCCGTTAACCACATCCAATGCATGTTCCAGCATTGATTAATAAACATTCATCCACTATATATACTTGATAAGCACTCATCTACTATATAAAGATCACCATTTTAAGCTCTGACCCTCTTCTTGACTAAAATCTGTTAAAAAATAACTAACAAAAGTTATAATAAATGTTTTATTAATGATATAATATGTAATTAGAAAATAAAAAAAAAATAATGTCAAGACCTGGCCTGAAAAAACCTATATTGTGTTCAAAGGCCACTTAAATAAAGTTAGTAAAAAAAAATTATTTTATTACTAACAAATTATAATAATATAGTTATATAGATAGACATAACCACTACTCCATCATGTGGATAGAGGGCTGAATAATATACGTAATTAACTTTTAAGTTATTCAGGCGTATTATCACAAAAATAAGACAAGAATCCATTTCTACTATGGTCACATGTCAAATAGCACAGTATCCTTTCCTATTAAATATTTTGCATTTATTTAATTATTTGATTACAAAACTTTAACATAACTTTACTATATTGAAGTATTTCAAATATATTTTGATTTTTATTTTTAACACATTAACTTTTCAAATGAAGTATGAAATTGTTTAATATCCTTTAATTATAATAATCAATTTGTGAATTCTATTTCGAAATAAATAAAATTAAATATATCCCTTTCAATAAGCTTACTGGCCTTAAATAATTTCCCTTCTTTGATAATAAATATCAGTTCTGAGAATATAGACAATATCTTGAATAACTCACATACTTGTATATGCAAAGCGATTTATATTATATAAGTGACCATACGTCCCGGATTATGCGGGACTTTCTCGGATTTAAATCGTATGTCCTGCATTGAAAATTATCCCGGAAAGTGTCCCGTATTGTACATCTGGTAACCTCCCAAATGTTTTCCCCGATTGAATATAAAGGATTCGAACCCATGACTATATGGACAAATAAAACTAAAATTTAAAAAAAATTAAATTAAAAAAAATATATAATATAATAAATATAATAATATAATAAAAAAATAAAATAATATTTATAATAATAAAATAATATTTAATCTATAGTGAAAAACAGTTGTAACATAAATTTTAAATTAGCATAAAAATTTCCACTGAGATAAATTCTCCTGAACATAAAAAATTTAAGATGACTATATCTATATTCTGCATTCCAACACCGCGTAATGATGATTTTAAAGACCTCCATGCCCGTTCTATATTAATAGTTTATATAGATCTGTTATCAGGATCCACAAAATAATGTTTGTGTATCAATGTTAACAGAATTTGTAAAATAACTTTTTCAATTAAATAACACCGCTTCGACTTTATATGTTTGTTTCAATTTGCTTCAATTCAACAAAATACCCATTTCAATAATCATTTAACCAAAGTATATCCATAAAAAGAGTAAGAACTCTGTATGTATTCATTTGTTTGCACACAAATTCATATGCAAATTTGATAAACATTGTCAGAAATAGACGATAATAAGAATTTTAGGTGTAGAAAAAGAAAAAATATAGTAAACAAAAGAGAGTAACAAAAAAAGTTGGCTGAAATTAAATAAAGTTTATAATTTTGAAAAATATTTTCGACAAAAATTTCGTTGAAATATTTAACAATATTATTTTCTAAATTGTATCAACTATGCATAAGATTTTTAGGAAACCTAACTAAAACAGCGTTATCATATTGTTTAAATTCTGTGATTTGTAAATAGATGTTGTCCTCAGTATTATTTTATAATCGTATACCAATATAATAAATATTTAGGTTTACTAATATAATTAATAAAAAATAATAATGTTTGTAACTGCAAATTATTACTGACAAAAATATTAATAATATTTTATATTATTGTAATGTAATTATAATTTAATATTTTTAATAGGTATATACGAAAATAATAATGTTTAAAACGAAAATATTAAAATAATAAAAGATCAGAATTAATCATCGTATAAGGGAACAAACTAAATTAGAACTAACATTTTTTGCCACCCTGCCTCATATAAATAATGGGAGGAAACGTAAACAAATCCAAAGGAGAATAATGAGAACGCAAAATTATTTTAGAGTATAAAGCAAACAGCAAACATCTATTTTGTACCTTTTCTCTCTCATAATAAATTTGGTATACGATAAGTAAATGTAAATTTTACCTCTTTTAACTAATGATATTTTGCTGGGTTTGATATTTCTTAAAAATTAGGTTGTCGTAAAATGGGAGTGTGTATTCTTGTTAATATAGATTATAGATAATCTTTGCATTCAACTAAGGTGAAATTTACATGTGTGTGTGTGTACTAATAATGGAATATGGATATTTGATAAAGTTAAAATTTGGTTTCTCTTTAAATTCACTATATTTATTGACATTTCTATGGTGTAAAGAAGCAAAAACAAAAAAAACAAAAAAGGAATACAAAATAAATGTGTGCAATACAAATCATTATCATTATATTTCAATCATTTTCTATTATTATTCAATTTCAATTATTTTCAATCATCATTTTAATTATATTTTTTTTGTGTTTATAATTTGGTTTCTTTTATTAATCTCTTTCTTTTATTATTTCACTTTCTCTGACTAAGTATATGTAAATGTACGTACATGTGTCATATAGGGCTTGCATTTGTTACATACATAATCATATGGCTTAGTTTAATTGAAAATAAAATGCAAACATTATTTATGGAAGAAAACAAAATTTGAACCTATCAGTTATTTAGCACTCAGTTAGAAATGACTCTTCTCGAATGTAAAAAAAGTTTAATTTCGATTTATGCATGTATATATTATACTTTTATATGCCAATTTATGCTTAGGCAGTGGAGTTCAACTTGAACCTTCAACCAGCCAGGTTGTATTTCTTTATTACGTTGAAAGTAAAAACAAAAAAAAAAAAAAAAAAAACAAATAAAATTAATCAAAGTTAATAGTTGATTACAAAAAAAAAAAAAAGGAAAAAATTAAAGAAAAACAAATTTTTTTTTTTTTTTTAATTAATGTTAAAACAAACAATTACGTAGTGATAGTGCATATAATTCAATAGATTGCCTTAATGCAATCAGTGCATAAAAGCAACAGTGAAAATGATTTAAGAACAAACATCAATTTTAAAATATGCGATTTTTTAAATAAAAATAAGAGCAAAATGGGTGCAAATCTAAAACATAAAAGTCTTGGCAAAGCAGCCAAGAAAAATGAAAAAGAATTGGAAAGCTTGAGGAATGAAAATGAAAAGCTGAAAGAAGAACTAATGAAAATAAAACAACTAGTTGGAAAGATTAACAGCAACATAATTAGCGAAACACGGTCCGATAATAACCAATTCGCACCATTAATGGATTTGGATAATCACGATGATTCCAATATAGAAGATGATCAGTGCAAAAACGAGGAAGATTATATAAATTAGATATAAATTCCCTAACCAACTTATTAATATAATTCACGATATGTTATCGGACAATAAATTCTACATTTCATCTAATAATACAAAAGCATGTGTTAAAATATACAACATCGAAAATGGTCTACAGCAAGGCACGGTTAATTCACCTATCTTATTTTCATTATATATTAATGAATTATTAGAACTTTTGAATGCATTCAAAGGCGAAAATTTCTCATTAGCCTTTGCTGATGATATAATAATGTACGCTAGTGATAGTAGAATAGAAAACATAAACATAACTGCTCAAAAAATGTTTAACGTTATAATTGATTATTGTAAAGTCTGGCTGCTAAAAATAAATTACAACAAATGTGAAACTATCCTCTTTCGAAATACCTACAAGAACCTTAATTATAATTTGAAAAAACATTGGAGGAAGTTTAACATTAAAAGTCCTACAAATGAGATTTTACCAAACAAAAAATCAGTTAAATACCTAGGAGTTCATCTAAATTATAACTTAAATTATTCCCAACAAATCAAGGAAACATTATCTAAAGACACTAAGGCCTTTATGGCTTGTAAAAAATTATTTTATAATAGAATACTAAACACCAGAGTGAAAACCATTAGCTACCAAGCTTTTATTAGACCCATACTCACTTATGCAGCACCTATTTGGTACAACATAAGTGCTAGCCTAATGGAAAAAAATTAGGAAATTTGAGAGAAAATGTATAAGAGTGTGTATTAATGAAAGTAGGAAACCGGAAACAAATTACGTACATTTTTACTCAAACAAATACATATACAAAAAATCAAAATTAAAAAGAATCGATAATTTTATAATTAAGTTGATTCGCAAACATTTTGATAGAGCAATTAAAACTCCTGAAAATGGTTTAATATCTCATATATTCTACCATAATGAGGAGTATATTAAAAGAACATTAAAATCAGGGTTTATAGCACCCGAACATTTTATATATCTAGATAAAGAAGGTTTCATCCAAAACCATAGCCATGTCCCAATACTATTTCACTATAGTAGACGGGCTACGTGCACTAAAATAGATTATGAACCAAGTGATATTGACATCGGTAGCTTAAAATTCGATACTCATATTCCTATTAAAGATATGTTTGATTACAGAGATTATTGGTGGTTAAAAAATTAAATGGAACCTAGTAACTTTTACACTTTAGGGTTATTGTAGGTTAAGTTAGTTGTTAAGGCTTAATTTAAGTTTTTATATCACAAACTAAAAGAAAATGTATTGTTTTTTTTATAAATTTTTTTTTTACAATAGTTGAAAATAGAAATTGAAACCTAAATGTTAAAATAATCAAGCATCATAAAACCAAAAATGATATCAAAATTAACAAAAAAAAAAACATTATATATTTTTTTATATGTTAATAAGTATTTGAATTTAATCTAGTTTTGTAAACTTTTTACTGGATACTGTAAATAGAAGTAATAATAATAAATAAAAGTTAAAAAAAAAAAAAAAAAAAAATATGCTTAGGCAGCGTTTACACGTCGGACAAAATCGAATTTTATCGTAGATAAAGTCGGATGAGTGTTTATATTTCAGACTTTTTCTCAGATTTAATCTACGATTTTACGTCAAATATTTTTTGTATTTAACAGGGTTTCTTTTTATAAAGCGCGTAATTTTTTATTGGTGAAAATTTTTTAATACGTAAATTAAAAAATTCAAAGGTATTAATCAAAAATCTCCAAAAAATTTTTTAAAATATACCTACCTACATATTTTTATAAACTTTGTTACAGTAATATAAAATATAATTACACATTTGAAGTATAAGCAATAATAACCAAATTGCGTTAGAGTGAATTTTAGTGCCATTTGATTATATGTGTTGTTCTTTGAAAATATATTATTTTTCATTAAAAAAATATTTTCACTAAAAAGTCGAAAATAAAATAAGGAAAAAAAATTTTTTTTTTAGAAATATTTCCCTTCAATTTAAGCGTACTAAAACTACAAAAATAAACTTTAGAATCGCAGCTTGATATAATGTTTTCATATCAAGTTATGATTGTAATTACGGAAAAAGCAAATTAGCCGAACTTTTTACCAAATTTCTTAATCTCATCTCAAGACTTCCTAGAATTTCGGCTAATTTGCTTTTTCTGTAATTACAATCATAACTTGCTATGAAAACATTATATCAAGCTGCGATTCTAACGTTAATTTTTGTAGTTTTAGTACGCTTAAATTAAAGGGAAATATTTCTAAAAAAAAATTTTTTTTTCCTTATTTTATATATATCTATAGTATGTATATTTTCGATGAATACCAAATAGGGGTTGTATGTATTTCGATCGATATTAAACATAATTACTATAATTTAATAAAAGCCCACATTTCGAAATGGAAAAGGACCTATAAGTTGGCGTGCAGATTTATCTGTAGGACCCACCATTAAAAGAAATAAATAAATTTTTGATGAATTTAAATTGGTTAATTTTTAATTATTTGGAAAAAAAAATTTGTAATTCAAATTAAAAATAAAAATAGATCAAAATTTAAAATTCAATCAAAAAAAAAATTTAAATTTGATTCACTAATCAAATATCAATTTTGACAATCATTATTGTGAAAATTTTCATTGGATATTGAATTATTTATTGAAGATAAAATAAATAAATATAAAATAAATATAAATAATTGAAAAATAATCATAAATATTAAATAAAACATTAAAAAAATATTAAATAAATATAAATAATTAATAAATAATCATAAATATTAATTAAAATATTGAATAAATATAAAAGTTTAAAAAATTATCCTAAAAAAAGTATTGAATAAATATAAAAATTTAAAAAATAATCATAAACATTAAAAAAATATTAAATAAATATAAATAATTAAAAAATAATAATAACAACTAAAAAAAAAGATGATTAATTTAATTGGAGGAGCATCTAAGAAAGGAGTAAGTATAAAATCCTTAACTGAATTCAAATATTTATTTATTTCTAATAAAATAATTAAAAATAAAAATAAATAAAAATAATAATTTTATTTCAGCAGGACGGTACAGAAATGATGACAGAAATTTGCAGTAGATTATCATCATATCACAACTATAAAATTGATTGTGTCAATTGGTTTAATGAAGCATTCAATCATTGTTCAGAATTACTTCTTGAACCATCAAAATCAAAATCAAAATCAGTTTTTCCGATTAAATTGGATAAAAAAGATTGTTTACATTTGTATTTTGATGTAGCCGAAGACTATCAGCAATTAGTGAAAAAAAATTGGTACTGTGATCGTGAAAGTTTCTCTTTCTTAAATTCTATAAATTTTATTTTGATATTTTCTCTATTATTTCTATTAGTTGTGATTCTTTTTCGAAAATATATTACAATTCCATTTACATTTAAAAAGGATGAATTAAAGAAGAAGAATGGAAAATCTGCACTAAATATAGAGAATGAAAACAATGAAAAAGTAGATTTGCGTAAAGCATTTTACATCAAAAATCCAATCATAAAACATCGACGTTCAAAAACTCTTCACTTAACTAAGGTCTACCAAAAATTATACGATCCTGAACGAAAATAAAATTTTAAATTTTATTTAAATTTTTCCACCTATTTAAATTTTATTTAAATTTACATTTTATTTCAATTTTACAATCTTAATTTCGTTACTATTATCACTTACCTTATACAAATCGATTCTAAATAAGTAGTTAAAAAAAAGAAAAACAAATTCCAGTAATCACAATTATTTAAAATTAATTGATATCAGTAAAATATGCAAACTGGGGCAGGCAGATAGTAACAGACAGGTACAAAATTCAAATTACATTTTTTTCTTCTAAACTTCTTTCATTTTGGCATACCATAATGCAAATGTTGTACCTGGTCTTACTTCTATTTATTTTATTATTAGTTTACTGATATTATTATGAAAAAAAATTATGAAGCTTTTTATTAATCATTTCTCCCATAAAATGCAACAAATAAAAAAAAAAATTTAAACCATTTCGCAATATACATACATGCAACATAAAATAAAAATTTATGTTTGACTGGATGTTGCTTATGTTGCCATTATTAGTTTTTTCAAAGTTATTATCTTTCAAATCGGAATGGCCCCATTCATTACTTTTTTCCAAAAAATATGTATTTCACAAACATCTTTCAAAGCGAAGTGTGTCATTATGCAATAGGAGCGGAACAAATTGACTGTATATTCAAAGGAGACAGTTGCGAAATATTAACTTTGTCAAAAAAAAAAAAAAAAACAGACTAAAAAGTGTTTTGCAATTTTAGATTCGGCTAACAGTATTATATTTCTTTCAAATTTATGTATAGTTAGATTTATTTATATCAAAATTGGATTTAACAATTTTAATTGTCTAAAAATTATTTTGTATAATACCTGGAGTGGAATTTTGTATGGTGATAATTGATAGTGACTGTGACGAAACGTAAAAGCGATCAGAAATGTTGCTAAACATTTTTGCTATATTGTTAGGTGATCTATTTTTAAACCATCAACATTATGTAACAACTTAAAATGTATATATTAAAATCCAAACAAAACAAATAATAATTATCCTAACACAAAAACAATAAATAATTTTATGACAAATATAAAAAGTTGATATGCATGTTCTAGCTAGAACACCCGGTACATTTGTTATAAAATTATTTGTGTTTATGTTTTGCTTGGTTTTTAATATACATTTTAAGTAGTTACATAATGATGCTGGTTTTAAAAAAGATCACCTAACAAAATAACCAAAATGTTCAGTAACATTTCTGATCGCTTTTACTTTTTGTCACAGTGACAATCAATTATCACCTTACAAAATACCACTACTGTATTTTCAAATAGTAAAAAAAAACCCAATAAATGTAGGGAATCTCACAAAAGACATTAAATAGAAATACGTTATAATTTACCGTATTGGATGTGATCAAACTGAACTAACACATTCATATATAAGTATATATCAATTAATGGGATTTTTCCTTTTTCGTTCATTAATTCAGGGAAAACTTATTATGAAATAGATTCCGGTGCACAGTTTCAAATCATTCATTCATAATTTTTGGTTTTGTTTTCTGCCAACTAAATGTTGCTTTATCAATGGCAAGGACATACCCAAAAGTGTTAGTATAGTATATATAACCTATATAGTATTTCTAACCTCTACTATGATGTTTGCATACATATTATTTAACAATTTGGGTTACTAGATATTACTTGTAAATTATTAGATATTATTTGAAGTAGGACTAGATATTACTTGTAAGTAGTTCCATATGTAGCACGGAGCGTTAACGAATCCCCGTAATGTATAATATTTGGTAAAATTTATGCAAATTGAATATTATATATATATTTATATAATAGCTTCAATACCGGATTACAAAGCAAAAACTTCGTTTTATTTACATTGACAAATTTGCGCAACACACTGCCAATCTGATGTCAAAAAAGTCTTCTATATTGTGATATTCTTCGTAAAATTTATAAAAAATAATGACTCGTAAATCAAAATTAATAAATAAATATTAAATTAGAATTAAAATATAAAATTGTGTTATTAATTAAATATTTCAGTTTTGCATAGATATACATTATATGTAATTATTGTATAACTAACGTAAGTATGGAACTGCGAATTTGATCTCCCTGGAAAAGTTCATATTATTTAACTGGGTAGTTGTGCTCAGTCAAATAAATATAATATTACTATATTTTTAGACTTCTACGGCTGTACGAATTATAATTCTACTGAATATAATCACAATTCGCTTAACAAATTAAATAATTGTTAAGTTTCGTCAATTTGTGGGTAAGTGTACATGTAACCAAGAAATTGATGTGAAAATTCAATTAACTGTTAAATAATATTTTTAAACCATTCAGAAGTTTATAGAACTAAAAATTGAAAAATTGCTATTTTAATTAAAACAATAAAAATTTCATTATTTTACAGTTCAAATGTACAGTCATTGATAATGAATTATCGATTAGAATTCATAATTATGAATACTCATTTCAGCTTCAACAAAACAATGGCCAATCAATCTACATTTTTCATTCCCATCAGTGGGAGTGGGAGTGGGAGCATCAACATCAAACCATTGTTAATTGGCAAAAAGTACAAGAAAGTTTTGAAGTTATTTCAAAATTTAATTATAAATTGGAAATGTTTGATGCTGATAAAGAAGAAAGAGAGATGAGATTACGTATGTAAAAAAATATGTTGATGTAGCAAAAGTAAATGCTTGGAATGATGAAAAAATTCCAACCGATGTAAGGTGGTTAGAAATATTTCATCATTTTCATACAAATAATATACTGTTCAAAAATATTAACAAAATAGTTGGTTTTGCATTATGCTACCACCGAACGAGTATTTTCAGTGGTCAATAAGTATTGGACCACTAAAGAAACGCAATTAAGCGTGGATACATTGAAAGCGATACTGCAAGTGAAATGTAATTTTTCCTATTCATGTGAAGAATTTTATAATTTTATTTCTAGTAATGAATATTTATTAAAAAAAATTCACTTGGCAGAAAAATACGCTTAATTAACGTGTACTTTAAATATTTACACTTATTTATGAAATATTATTAATAGTTTATTTTTATTAAGTTTATTTCTTGTAATAAAAATTAAAAGAATAATAATTTTATTTTATTGTTATTTTTTTTTTATTTTTATATTAATTAAATGAATAAAATGAAAAATCTATGATATTTGAATTCCGAACAATATTAAAAAAACTAAGAAAATTATGTCCTGAGGAATTTTTTATATTTATTTGAACTGGTCCCGGATTTCAGCATAAAATATATGGTCACTTTTAATTATATCTAAAAACTATATTCTAAAATGTTTCTTTACGCCATTTTTGTTATTATTCTTTTGTAAGATTTCCTATACAAAATAACTTTAAAAACAACAACAAAAAAAAAAACCACAAAATAAATCAGAAAAAAAAACTATTTGACAAAAAAAAAAATATTTAAAGAGAGTTTCTAACATACAAAAAAAAAGATATGTATACAAATAAAATTTCAAGGATTCTTCTAAAAGGATATGAAAAACTTTAATAAAATTTTTCAACTTTGTTTCTTTTATTGGTTTCAATTTTTTTTTTTTCGCTTTTCAAAATTAATGTCGAAATTGATAAATATCAGAATTGATTAATTGAATACAATTTTCATTAAAAACACCAACAACGATAGAAAAACAACATCAAAATTATAAATATCAAAAAGGATCTAATAATAATATTACATAAGAAAGTAGAAGTTAAATTTTAGTTCAAGGAAATTTAATTTCTCACTTCTTTTAGGGTCATCATTGGAAATGTATTGAAAGTAAAAATTAAAAAGTTTTTATTTTTTTTTTTTTGTATATAAAAAGTATATGAGGAAGATGAAAAAAAATTGTTCAAAAAAAAAAAATTAAAAAAGAAAATACAAAATGAATGGGAATGAGAAGGCAAAATTTACAAAAAACAATGAAAATTTTTTTTTAAAACTGCGTAGAAACAAAACAAGATTTTAAAAGATAAACAAATAAAGTGATTGTTCGTTGGCAATTTTTTTTTTGTTATAATTTGCAAATTTTTAAATTTTATATTCAATAAATTAGAATTCATTTTCAAGTGTAAAATTTAAATCAATACAAAAGCTGAACAATAGAATTAAAATAAATAATAAAATGGCGTCGAAAATTATATTTCATAATTTTTACGTATTAAATCAAAATTATACCTATTACACAATATCCATTCTACACCAATACAGAAGTTAGACAAGGATGTCCACTATCACCACTTCTCTTCAACACAATACTAGACGACATTCTAAGAAAAGTTTGCACTGGAATAAACGGAATAGAATGGAATCTCTTCGGCAACTTAGAAGACTTAGATTACGCAGATGATGTATGCCTCATATCAAGAAATCAAAGGGACCTACAGAACAAAGTCAACAGATTGCAGGAAGAAGTAAAGAAATCGGGACAGGAATTAAATATCGAGAAAACTAATGCAATGAGGACAAATAACAGTGATAGTGAGCAACAGATAGAATACATAGAACAATTCAACTACCTGGCGAGCATCATAACATCAAGAGGAGGTACAACAGAAGATGTCAACAGCCGTATAAATCAGGCAAAAAGAACATTTGGGAGCCTAATGAAGATATGGCGGAGCAACCAAATATCGAGAACAACGAAGCTAACAATATTCAGAGCATGTGTTAAGTCAACATTAATATATGGCAGCGAAACATGGCTCACTTCGGTCAGAATCAAACAGAAGCTACAAGTATTCATCAACAAGAGCTTGAGACTTATATGCAGAATATTCTGGCCGGCAAGAATTAGCAACGAGGATTTATGGATGATAACTGCAGAGGAACCGATCAACAGACAGATAAATAGAAAAAAATGGAAATGGATAGGTCATACACTAAAGAAATCAGAAAGTGATATAGCAAGAAGAGCTCTGGAGTGGAATTCACAAGGACAAAGAAGACCCGGCAGACCATACAACACATGGAGACGCACAATTGATCAAGAATTAACAATGAACAATTATACCTGGGACGATATTAAGGAAGCAGTACTAAACACAAAGGAATGAAGGTTCACTATCAAAGCCATATTCTCCTCCGCGAAGTAATAGGAGAAAGAAAAAAAAATATCAAAAATATTGTCTTGAACCAACTCATACCAAACATAAATAATCTATTTGTATAATTTTGTATAATTCGAGGTTAGATTAATTGGCCACTATTTAAATTTGAAATATGTCCAATCAATAATAACTTCTAGGGTTGGAGTAGGGCATGTTTTGAGTGCTCCAAAGCTCCAAGGCATACTATTCTTTGTATTTTAGTAAGCTTGGAACATGCTTTTTCATCTGTTTCTATTTTTGGCTGCCATATACAAATATTATAGGTCTTATTATAGACTTGTTGAGCCATACAGTCATCTGTGGAGATAGTCCCCATGTTTTTCCAAACATATAATTTGACATGCCCTGTTATCCAAAATGCCCAAAAATGCCCTGTTAGCTTTTTTTGTTTATGTATAGTTGCCCTAAAAATGCCCCTGTTAACCAAAATGCCCAAAATATCCTGTTAGCTTTTTTGTTTATGTATATAATCTATGTGAGGTGTCCATGACAGTTTACTGTGAAGTATTATTCCTAGGTGGTTTTTTTCCCTTACCATTTTGATAGTAACACCGTCCAATGAAGGTGGTTGGTAGTTTACTTTTAATCGATATATAAAAAGAATGTTGTTTATTTTGTGTGGATTAATACTCAGACCCACGGTTTTACATCATTTATGCACTATGCGTATAGCAAGTTGCATTAATAATAAAAATAATAATAATAATTTTTATTAATAATAATAAAAACAATAATAATTAAATTATTTTTACGAATTTTTTCGTTCATCATAACACTACTAGAACTCATCAGTAGGTATTTATGGTGTGATTTTTATTTTTACTGATTTAATAACTTATTATAAGATGTCATTAGTACATCGGTGAGTTATAAAAATCGACCAAAATTTCAGCGTAAAATGTATTATAACTATAAAATAAATTTGTTCTTTTTATATGGAAATTTTAATAATTTCTAATTAAATTTATAATTACATAAATTTATTTTATAGTAATAATAATTAATCTGTAGATGGCGTAAAAGATAAAAATTAGGATAAAATAAGCCTGAAAAAATATTAAAAATAATGAATACAAAACATATCAACACCAGTTTGAAAATATAACCAATTTCCATGGTGGTTAAATATGATATGAACTATTATAATATCATCTGTGATGTACATTTAAATTTGAAAAAATTGAACTGAAAAGACTGAAAATTGAATTCATTTAAGGAAAAAGTTAAATACTTTTGTTTTAATAATTTTCACTTCCAAAATTTCCCGGTGATTGCTGGAATTCAGTCAGTGTTTTTTTTAGATGATCAGAAATAATTCATTCAGAAACACAAGTACAATACATGCAATTAGAAGCGATATATACTTTACTACATATTCAGGATTATATCAGAAAAGGACAAAATGTTTTGTATTGTGTATATCTGAGCCTTCATACTTGTACATTAAATAATTAAATGATTTGAAAAGTATATTATACAATAACATAAATTTTCAAATCAAATCTAAGTACCAGAATATTTGTAACATATTAGTCGTTACTAGTTTTATTGTTCAATGTTTTAATAATTCTATTTCTAAAATTTCTAAAAGAAATTGATCTATTTGAACACATTCGCTTTATAGAACACTATCTTTAGTTACTTTAAGAACGTTGAAATGTACTGTTTTCGATAATGGTCTGCATTCATCCACAGTAACAATATCGCCGATTTCGACATCTCTAAAACATGGTGATAAATTTACGCTCATATTTCTGTGCCTTTTTTCGAATATACTGTATTTTTTCACATAGTGTACACTCTAAAAAATTTTGTTGAATTTTACTACAATTAATGTAGGCAACCTAACCACCTACATTAATTGTAGTGAAATTCAACAGACCATAATTTTGTTCACTTTCACACTAAAAATGTGTAAAAATTTTACTGTCTTAAACGTGTGAATTTCCCTACAAAAGAAGTGTGATTTACAATCACAATTTCAATTATTTCACCGATGCTGTATTTCCCTGCAAAAAAAGTGTAATTCGAAAGCAAATTAATTTTTTAATTATAATATATATTTTTCAGCTTAACAATAATAATTTACACAATTACTTAAAACTAATTCACAAATTATATATAATAATAAATTTTTTATAAATGAACACTAAATTATTGCATAATTCAATATAATTTCAAAAATGATTTCAATTACATATTTCTTAAACTTAGTATCTTATTTAATAATAATTATAATAATAATTACATACAACCTCAATTAAGCTTTTTATTATATTTAGATATTACTAATTTTATTAAATTCTATATTATAAAGAATGGTTTTAAATTTAATATTTTATAGAAAAATTATACTTTATTAAATATAATTATATTTTTTTGTATCACACAAGCAATTATATTACATATAATATAATTAACACCACGTTTGAAATTTGACTGACTTATGAAATATGAATGCTGACGGTTATTCAACGTAAAGTATCAAGTACGGTATAGTGGACAACTTTGCCATATTTTCAGATTTATTTGATTACCATATTTTTGGACAATAATCAAAGTTTTAGTTTTTTTCCCAAAAATGACACGTCCTTTAAGATTTTTGCAGATTTAACAAACTTTTCTGAATTTATTATAAAAATTATATTATAATATATTTGAATCATATCCCTTTATATATTTTTGATTTCGATGTTTCAAGTTTTTGTAAAAACGATATGATAATACTAATAAATTATAAACTATATTACTTTTGTGTATTTCCACGCATAATTTGAAGTAATTCCAGCAAACAAAACGAAACGTTTACATTTCCAATAGATAGCATGGAATACAACATTAAATGCGTAAATACCAACAGCAAAATGTGGTATATTTCAATCGTGCAAAGCTAATTCACACATAAAATGTGTGATCAAAAAAATAATGTGAAATTACACATTTTTGTAGTGAAATAACACCTCTTATGTTGAAAATTAAACATTAACGTCTAAATTAACTAGAGTAAACTGATTTCACGCGTTTTTTTGAGTTATTTTAAAAAATACACTTCGAAAGCGTGCTTTCACTCGCTTGATCGGAATTCTCTACAAAAAACGTTATAAAAAACTACATTGATTGTAGTTAAATCCACACCATTTTTTAGAGTGTAAATATTCACGGCGGATAACAATAGTTCTCTGCATATTCATTTTCACAACAGCACCAGTTAAAATACTACCTCGAACTCGAACATTCCCTGTAAAAGGACATTTTTTGTCAATATAATTTCGGTCAATGGCTTCACGAGGATATTTAAATCCCAATCCAACATCCCTATGATGACGAAAAACTTCTTCTTTTTCAGTAAAGGATTTACTTTCCGGTTCAAATTAATTCCAAATTGTTTTTGAAAAGCTTTCTCACTTTGTATATCAGCCATAGTTAAAACTTTTTTAAAATGAACCTTGTTTTCAACCACGTTATAGGCTCGAAATCTATCTCTACAGGTAATTTCAATACTCATTGTTATGCTCAATTCTATTTCTAAAACTTCTAAAAAATTTAACAATTTCAATACATTTTGGTTTATAACACAATAAAACTCAATTTCACATTGTCACGAGTTTTTAACTTTAATAAAGTGTGGTTGTCATAACAGTTCAATACATTTATAATATTCTAATGCCAAGATTTTAAAAATCAAAAACAGAATATTTTTGTCCTATTTACTCTCCTGAAAAATAACTGCAACATTGTGACCAATTTTTGTATTCATATATGAAATTCTATCTGTCACATGATTTTCATATTAAATTGTAACCACAAAAACAAACAAACTTCTACCACACTTTTCTTTTTTTTTTTACTTTTTTTTTACGAAGCATGTATTTTCAATTTATTAGATTATAATAACGAAAATAATTTATTGAGAAATTGAATTACCCAAAAACCAAAAAAAAAAAAAAAAAAATCAAATTTAACTTATTTGACATACAAGTAAAATAAAATGATATTGGCAACAAATGTTGCCAAATTTTTAAAACAAACTAAGAATAATAAAAAAAAATAAAATGTAAAAAAGCAATTTATTAAAAAATTATTTTGGGTTTAAAAAAAATAATAATAAAATAATATAAAAAACACACTTATAACTTTTTTGTTCAAATATTTTTTCAATTGGCATTTAAGTGTAAGTTTCAATGGTTTTAGGACAGAATTTGATTTTGATTTTTGTTTATTGTGTGTGTTTTGGACTTTCATATTTGATAATATCAAAATGTCGTCCTTAACACATATTTATTTAGGTGTTTAGTAAACTAGTAGAATTAAATTATGGCAATATAGTAGAGATTTACTGCAATTCAATTTACTGCTAAATTCAATTCAATTCACTTTACTGCTAAAATCATGTGTATACAATCAAATTGTTGTTTAGTATCTATAGTAACTAACAAATTCAAAATTTTATTTTTTTTGTATTATCTTTTTGTATAATTCTTTTGTATAATTCTTTTGTATTATCAAAATTATTTATATTTTGTTAATATATTAAAATGTTCACATGACACTTTAATAATTGGAATTTATTAAACTACTGTAAAATATTGGTGCACCAATGTAGCATACATAGCATTATTCTAAATTACTAAATAAAATTACCCGAATTCAATAGGAAATTTTAAAATTCTAAAATTAAATTATTAGGTTACATCGCTGCTGGGCAGAATAATAATATAAGATCAGTATACCGATTAAACATATATTTAGCTTAATAAATGCTATATTATAGTATACTTGTGGAATATAAATGTATTGTCATATTTATCCTATACTTTTACTTAGCTTATTTGAAATCTCTTATGCTATACTCTAGGATTCTATTAAACTATACTTCACTTTAGTAGACTCGAGACAGATTTTTAATATTATTTTTTAACTATATGTCAATAGTTTAATATATTTATTTATTTATTTCATCTACTGGGAAATTAACTCTTACAGATACTGCTTAAAACTAAACTTCATGAAATATATTATTATGTACATTTAAATATAAATATTTAGAAATAAGTAATATATTCAATCTATCTAAACTGAGACAATAACTAAAAGTACAAAATTCAATTAATTTATAACTTTTTTCTTGAAGATTTTCTACCATAATGAAAATCTAACACGGACGAACAAGTATTAAATAGATGTTGAACTGTAGGCTCAGAAAGGCTATAATTAGTTCTACGATCGTACAATTGCACATTGGAGCATTTTTGAGGTGCAACACACTTTAATAATATTCTGTCATATGCTGATTATTTGTCAATATTGCTAATTAAGCAATATTGACTAATAAACATATTTTATTGTAATTTAATTTTAAAAGTAATTGACCGATTTGCCAATATGCTCCAATTTATTTTGTTTGTTGCACCTCACACATTTAAATAATACAAATTTCAAATAAATTGGCAATTTATTCTAGCTGATAAAATGATCGTACAATTGCGCATTGGAGCATTTGTGTGGTGCAACGCGGTTTAATAATATTCTGTTATTTGCTAATTATTTGTCAATATTGCTAATTAAGCAATATTGACTAATAAACATATTTTTTTGTAATTTAATTTAAAAAAATAACTGATCGATTTGCCAATATGCTCCAATTTATTTTGCTTGTTGCACCTCACACATTTAAATAATACAAATTTCAAATAGATTGGCAATTTATTCTAACTGATAAAACATCATATGAAAATATTACTGAATATATTGGTACATTTACCCGATATTTACAGAAGACAGTTTTGACGCGATACAAAACTTGACATCATCAAACAAATATTAATTATTTATAACTCCATATTACCGTAATTTTATTTTGTACATACAACCTAAATCTAGCCTTTAAACATTGTTTTTAATATATTCGTTTTCTAAGCTTTCTATACTTCGGAAGTTATAGTAATTGTCTGATATACTGGATACTCTAATGCCATCATATAGATGCAATATTATGTATGCACAAAAAACACTTTTATTTACAATATTTTTACAATCATAATAATATTTTATTTTTTTAACTACATATAAATTTTGTTTTCTATTTTCATATCACTTCTAGTGTCCTTAAATTCAACAATAGATACCATAACAAAAAAAACCATATAAAATCAATTATAAACACATGAATACACCTGTCTCAATTTCGACAACACCTCATCATCACCTCAATAATAACACAATGTATATGGTTATGTATACTACTACAAACCCACATATTATAGTTTTGCAATTAACCTGATATTCATCTGGTACCTATATAAAACCAACAATAGATAAAAGTTTATAACATGATAATATCTGGTATTTTAAACTTAATATTACTTAAATATTTTATTCCAACAGAATACAAATACATACACACATACATATAAATAATTTTAGTTGTATACATTAAGTAAAAGGATTTAAAAATACTAAAACAAATTCTAACCGTAACAATAGTTCTGTGACAATAACTACTTCTCTGGATTAATTCAAAAATATTATATTTTAAGAGAGAGAGAGAGAGAAAAAAAAATAATTTTAACTTTTATTAAAACCACATAGTAAAAGTCAATGAAAAGAATAAAAACAAAAATAAAATAAAATAAAATAGAATTATTTATTTGTTTATTTACTAACAAGGATAATTACCATAACAACTTATGCTATTTTCTATTGCTATTATACTGTTATTGCAACTGGTATACACTATTTCTGATGTTACTCTACGATATGAAATTGAAACAACTGAAAATAAAATATTCTTTCAATTATTATTATATTGGCTTATAGAATTATCATTTTGTATAGCTGTTATTATTGTTCATCTTTTTTTCTTTACATTTCTTATCCCTATTTAATCCTGTTTGTATTATATTTAAAAAAAAAAAAGTGAAAAATGTTATGAAGAAAATTGAGTTTTTTTGTTCCTGAAAATTTAGTTCCGCTTGAGAGAAGATATTTTTTTGCGCACTGAAGCAATCTACAATACAATATTATGTCCTACTAACTAAAAAAATCTATACTTAAATTATTTCTTATTCCTAACTAGGACACAACATTTTAATTCATTTTTAAATTAAATTTATTCAACTTAGTTTGACATTTGTTGCAAGCTTTTCAAATTGTTATTGTAATATACGAAAAAAATTCAAAGAATTGGTGTAAAAATATTTGCATTTAAAATGGTTCAGTTATTATTTATTTAAGCGGTCACAATACACACAAATTTCTGTAACAAGAAGTAAAAAAGAAGATGTTATGTTTGGTGTATCACAAGGTAGCGTACTTGTACCTCTATTATTCTATATTTATATTGATAGTATACACAACATTGATTTTAAAGCCGAAATTTATTTATTTGCAGACGATATGTGGTTAATCATTGAATCTGACAACTTCATTGAACTACAAAATAGTATGAATAGACATATGAAAAGGGTCAACTAATTGTTATTAGCTCAAAAATTAACAATAAACACAAAAAACTTAATATTATGATAATTAATCGAATTGTATCATCGTTTAATATTAAAATATAGGTATTTAAACATATTTTTGTAAACAAAATTATGGGCCTCCATTAATCGGTAAAATGTTTAAAACAATTTAACATATTTTTGTCTATATAAACTTACTCATTCTTATGACTCAATATCGAGTTCATATAATAGTTCAGTAGGTTATAGTCATGCCGTAGACTAAAAATGATACAAGTATGCAGAAGAGATTTATTGTGGTGGAATTAAAAATATGTTAAATTGTTTCAAGCATTTTACAGAGTAAGGGAGGCCCATAATTTTGTAGTATATTATATTTTAAATAGTTTTGTAACCCGCCATAAATGACGGAAGCAAAATAAATTCTAGCACTTCTTCCGTCATTAGAGTTTTCATTTCAAGTTTAAGAAAAATATATATTTGCTTACTAATTTATGAATATCATACCTTATTAGAATTATTAGAATGGTTTTAATTACCATATAGACAAAATATTTGTATGAAGGTGCAAAATTTTCAATTGCCTAACGGTTATTTACTCAATCATTTTAACGACATCTTATTTGCCATCATTGGAAATTTAAACATATATTATTTGCAGACCTCAATAATTCTAAATAATCCATATTCTTAGACATTCTATTGTATTCAATTAATTATAATATAATTTAGTCAAAAAGATAATTTCAATTTACATTAATATAGAAATACTAAATTCAAATAATATTTTTAATGAAAACAAAATCTAAATATATTAATATAAACTTACAATAATTTTATATTTTTACAATCATAGGAGCGTTCTACTGTAAAATTCAAATTGTAAAATGAAATTAATTAAGACATAATAAAAGTAAGAAGTTCTGTGGCGCCATCTAAATTTAACACATGAATAACATGATAATCATTATGAAATGATGGGCAAATGACATATATAACAGATGACAAATGACAAATGACAAATGACAGATGACAGATAGCATATATAAGCAATAAAAAACAGATACTATGTTTATGACAATTACATGATGTTACAATTTGTATATATATTGCAATTTGTATATGTGTTGGAGTATTCCGTCGAACTTACAAACATCCAGATAAATGCAGAATATTATATGTATAAATTTTTGGGTTTATTTTGGATTTGTATATTTATTACAATTATTTTTTCTACATCTTCTGTTTGTTCTATTCATATACTGACGGCATTAAAACAACCTACTGTAGAATAAATCGTATATACTAACATTTCGAATTAATAAAAATAAATTATTTAATAATTATTATTTAAAAATAAATTAAAAATGCGAAATTGAATTGAATAGATTATTTATTTGACTATTATTATTTTTTTTTTTTTTTATATATATAGCACCTCTGCTTTCGTTTGTGTAATAAAAGATCAAATAAATATCAACGCAAAATTCAATTCTGATACACAAGCAAATAGAAGCAATGAAAAAATTACCCAAAAATGTCAAAATTAATTACTACGAGTACTACGTGAATACATCATGGCCTTTGATAGCCATAAAAACCTAAATTCGAAATCGAAATAAAAAAAAATTGCTATAAAACATAACCATGTAACCCAACATATTGAATTTGAGGCTTGGAAATGCTGGAAAATATTAATTTTGTATATAATCAATTTTGAGTTTGTTTGAGGACTAATAAAATGATACTTAAACAAAAAAAAAAACGTTCTTAGCTTAGAATATGATATACAAAAGCCATAATGATTGAATAAAATAATAAAAAATGGATATAAACAATTGAAGAAAAAAAATGGTTACACTAATTTAATATTTCTTGCAACTGTTCTAAAAATCTTAGCTACCAGAATAAGCAGTACTAGTAACAGTAGAGTTTGCAAAACAAAATAGTTTAGATTTTGTGGGTTCATCATTTTAACAATCTTATTCTAAATCTGTTAATCAATTACTTTTAATTAAATTTTCAGCATATTAATGTTTCTATATATCCGTTTCGAGTTCCAGATCCAAATAATATTGTGAACTGATTCCCTACAACAGCTTATACTTAACATTTAACTCTTCTAATATCGTAATACTAATATAATATTCAGTTTTATTATATTATCATCTTATCTTCCATACATCCCAACCCCTAATCATTCCACATTTATCTCTTTCCTATCTTTTTTACTTTTTTACGTTACACCTAAGAATTTAAATAAAATCGACAGCTCTTTACTATTTACTTGCAATTTAATTAAAACAAAAAAAAAAAAAAAACACATAATAAAAGTGCATTATTGAAGTAAAATCAGTAATAATGTATGAAATTTATTTAAAAATATTTAAAAACAAAAGTTCACATATTCATCTACGCAATTTATATTAAAAAATATTATATTAGATTATCATTGCATATCCTTGAAGTTGTTTACATTGCAAAAAAAAAAAAAGAGTTTAAAAAAAAAAAAAATAATAAAAAAAATTTAAAGGATAAAATTATGAAAATATTTTCTTTAATATAAAATTTAATATAAATGAAATTTTCTTTGTTATTTTCATTATTTTTTTTTTTTTTTTTTAGTTAAAGATATGCGGTTAAGGATATTATCAAATTGAAAAAATAAAATCAAAACAAAAATTGTTTTTTTTTTTTTTGTTTTTAAAATAGTTTCAAGGATTAACTTTAATATTAGGTCAATATATATATATATATATATATATATATATATATGTATATATATTGAAGTATTTTGTATTTTGATTTTTAACCAAAACTTAAACTATAAAATAATTTTATTATCCTGTTATAGTATATTTTGAAGTTTATTTTAAATTTTTACTATTTAAGATTAAAATATCTTAAAGGATGACTTCTTTAAAGAAAAACAAAAAAAAAATTATTTTTAAATGTTATACGGTATTTTAGTGAACCAAATATTTCATTTTCCAGAATAAAAAATATTTCAAATTTAAAGTTTATGTAATTTTTTTGCTCTTTCAATTGAATTTTCTATTCGAAATGATCACCTCTACAACTAGTTCAATGATTGTTAGTGTAAAAAAAAAATTCTATTTAATTCTATTCTTAACCTACATTCCATTATTTTTTTTATTTTAAATTTAATTGATTTTTGTATAGCCTTTTAAGATGTAAGTTAATTGTATATATATTTTGATTGATTGTTACTATTTTGTTTTTCGACTGTTTTATACATTTAATTTGTTATAAATATACACTCTGTACAATTCTGCTCGTACAATTCTGCTCTTTTGACATGATGATGAATTGAATAAATAAAAATTATAAGGGTACTCTATCTATATTATAATACACAAGAGCACGATTTTGAAGACACACTTTTCGTGGTTTTTCGTATGCTTTGTTTTTTTTTTCATTCAATCAACCAGTGATGATGCAGATCGTGGCGATCAAAATCAATTTTTATTTTATGTGTATATTTTGGATAAACAATTTTTATAAGATATTAGCTGAGTTGGTTAAAGCATCATTTAATATCAGAAATTTTTGTAGATTCTCTTTTGAGTCAAGTTCTTTTTATTTATTTTTTTATTTATCGCATTTCGTTTTTTGCACTTTTAGTAGGGAAAAAAATTAATTAATAGGATAATATTATTAATATAGGTTTTAATATCACAAATTTTAGTGAGTTCGATTCTCTATTAATTCAATTTTTTTTTTATATTAAAAAAATATTTTTTTTATCTTATATATATTACACAAGGAAGGCCATCTGGGGAATATCTTATATTATAATACACAAGATGAACGAAGTGACGTGATGATTAAAAAAGCAAGAATAATTGAAAAATAAATTATTTACACCACAAAAATATTAAAATTTTAGCAAGTTCTTGGTGCTGAATACTTAAAATGTTTCAAATATTTACACCAAATAGTGACTTTTAGTTCCAAGTTGAGCGCCATCTATACTCTAAAAGAAATTTCAATTACGGGATATTTTTAAAAATTTCAAAAAAATTCTGTCATTTAAAATAAACACACAAACTTATAAAAAAAGGTACAAAAACAAAAACACAAACGAAAATTGAAAACAAAACAGAAAAACAAAAATCAGATGAGGTCATACTCTTCAAAAATGATATAATAAAAGTTAGTTCATTTGCTTTTGCTATCATTAAAAAAAAAATATACAGTAAAACACGGTTATAGTCATTCAATAAATTTCAGTAATATTTCTGACTATAACCGTTTTGGGACTATGGGCGTAGTCAAAAAAAAAAATTGCATCTTTATAAACCAAATCAAATTCAATAAAATATCTTTCGTATAACAATTTTAAACTTTATTTTATTCATAAATAGCAATTCGGTTATGTAATCATAAAATATACATATTTGTAATAAAGAATAGAAAAAAACTAAATATAAATCAGTGTTTTAATAATTTAATTCATTGTTGACCTATTGCTATAACAGTATTGTGACTACAAACGGTTTTGACTATAAACGAATTAAAATATATCGATCTACTAATTTGAGAGTAATGATGACATTTTATTGTGTTAAGTTATATTGAAATTAGTGTTAATTTCGTTATATATATATATATATATATATATTCAATAATCAAGCGATTCAGAAAACAACTACAATTATACCAAAACAAGTATTTCTTTTTACATAAAATTGTGTTTGAAAGAACTACTTCTGTGCAATTGCACAGGGGATTCACTAGTATACATAAAATATTCAACCTGTATCCTATTATAATTATTTCAGCTTTAATTTTAAGATAGCCATAGAGTCATTATGATATTTCCATCCTAATTGGTCATTCCAAAAATCTTTTAATTCTGTCACGTTTCTTAAAAATATTTAAAAATGATTTTTTTTTTTTTTTTGAGAACTCAACAGTAGCACTCATTCAAAATTTTACATTTTATTACAATCAAAAGAAGATTAGGTCATCATTTTCATCATTATTAACGTACTTTAGAACATAGAAGAACTCAATTATTATTTCAAAAAAAAAAAAAAAAAACATAATTCTTTTAGACTTAACAGTATGGTCATTAAAAATATAATAATGAAATGATTTTAATATTATAAAAGTTATCCTTTTATTACTGTCTTTCTCTGTCTATGTATAAATTTTTGTATTAAAAAAAATTAAAATACAAAAAGTCTATAGAATACAAAAGATCAAATTCAAAGGACTCTCAAAAGACTATTCAATTTATGACAATTTTTATTACTATACTTTAAAGTTTGTTTTTTTTTTTTTCAAATTATACTATGATGTTTTTGAACTTTCTTTCATTAAAGCGATTTAAATACGGAATAGAATTTAAGAATTAGGAAAAATTTTAAATTATGATAACGGAATGGATTTAAGTATGTATATGTGTAATGTTTATGTTATATTTTATGTTTTTTTTTTTATTTTCATTGAATTAAGGCCCTGCTTCACTAGTGTTTTTGAATGTGATAATGACTTTTTTCCGATTAATAATGAAAATAGATAGATATGTAGAATACCAGATGAGTGACAACATTTGTTTTTTTTTTTTTTTTTTTTTTTTAATATAAGCTTTTAATATTTGCTTTTGAAATAAAACTATCTTAGTCTAGAAAAAGTTTAAGAAAAACGGCGTTACTATAACTAATTACTATTAACATATAAAGTTATTTTAAATTTTTATGTTAACTTTATGTTCCTACTATTTATTTTGGTTCGCTTGTAGTTATTACTGTGTGTTAACATGTTTATTCTTATATATATTGTAAAAGTAAGTCTTAAGAATCAATATTAAATCTTTTTTTTTGTGATAAAAAAATAAACACAAGTTTTTGTCATTGTGATAGTGACAATTTTTGTTAAATTGAGAGTGAAAACAAATTCGTTGTCACCGCCCCATACGAAATATTATTTTTTCTTACACAACTATATAATTTCATAGGTATAGACATAATATGTTTTGCTTGGATTTTAATATACATTTTTAGTTGTTGCTTAATGTTGCTAATTTTTAAAATTATCACCTTACAAAATGCCGAAAATTTAATTTAATTTTACCTTACAAATTTCCACTTCAGTATATAGAAAGAGACAAAATTTTTCATATTGTGTCAAATTTGTCTTTTTTGACATTTTTTTATTTGTTTAATATTTATTATACATGTTCATACAAAAATTTGTGGGCAAGGAGTGATGTCGGTAAGAGGTGATCAAATGATTTTTGTTTTTCTAGGAATATAATGCTATTGTCAAAATATTTTTATTTTTTTTTATACATAGTGTAAATTGTTTTTATTTATTTATGTTTAGCTCAAACACATTACAATAAGTTCTTATTCTAAGTTTAAATTTACATTTTGGTTTTAATAATTTTACAATTAAAATTACATAAAAAATATGATATTATAAAAGTAAAAAGAAAGAAAATAAGAATAACTAAAACTATACACTATAAACTACTAAGTGTTAATGACTAAGTGTCTTGACAATGACAACATACATTTTACAAATAATATTGTTTGATTGACATTTAGAATAATAATAAAAATATTTCAATAATCTGACGGCTAAAATGGCACAAATCTACTATAGTTATGTTTGCCTATGAACATTAAGGTTGATAGATTTCTGCTTCGTACAAACATGGATACTAAAAAGGTTTTTTTTGGAATATAGAAGCATAACATATTCGCTTAGGACCTGTCACGTCGATACAAAAGTTCATAGTATTTGCCTATTTTGACAGCAACTGAAATTTTTTTTTGACAGAAAATTATATTCGTTTTTCGTATGAATATTTTCTGGTACTTTAATTTTCAAAAAATTTTTGTAATTCAAACTTGGTTCAATCACGGTTCAAAAAAGTTAATTAATTTTCTTTTGTTTGTCATTAAAATAATATGTTTTCAAGCAATTAATAAACGTAAACTTTTGTTTGTGATGTAGATAATATGATCAATTTTAAACCCGGTCAATACCAAAATAGCACAATACGATGAAAACTATTCTCTGGAGCATGTTTTCAAATACAAACAAAAAATCAATTATGTTCTAGAAATCATGGGTATTCATATCGAAGTGACAGGCCCTACCAAAATTTTACAAAAAATATTTTATATTCTAAAAAGCCATTAAAACAATAATTTAAACAACCTAACAAAAAAAAAATGTCAACTTCAAATAAAAATAATTGTTCCACATTAGTTTTTTTTTTTTGATACAACCATTTTTATACGCATGCAATCACTTTTTTGACTTTGGTACTTTCATTATCAATTAAATTATTATTAAAAAAAACTTAACATTTTGTATTTCGTTTAAGAACACGTAAATACTTTTTAATTTTTTTCCAATATAACAAACATAAGGTTAATTCAATAACATGTGATTGCAATCAATCACAATCAAAAGCAATCGAAAATGTTCAAAATATCAGTAGCCAATCAAAATCCTGTTCAAAAAATATCATTTCCAATCACTTACAATCCATTTTTCTTATTGAACAAATTTTTGTGTTTTTGAAATTTCAAAATTTGTTTATAAAAAAAATGGATGAAAATTTTTAAAAAACTTAATTTAAAAAAAATTTTATGATTATTATTACTTAATAATTAATAAAGATATAATATAACTAATAAAAAAAATAATATAAATATATAATATACAAAATATATACCAAATAATTAATATAGTTTAATTAAAAAGGCCCACATTTCGAAAGGGAAAAGGACCTATAAAGTTGACCTACAGATTTATTTGTAGGATCAACTGTTAAAATAAATAAAATAAATAAAAATTTTATTTGAATTTAAATTTTAAAAATGTTTTATTAAAATATTTTTAATTTTTTTTCTCAAATGTTTTTTCAAAAAAATAAATATAATTAATTTTTACCGAATACTTTGCGTCAGAATAATTTTCAAAATTAAACTTTGACATTCAATTCCAATCAATGATTGTGATTTTGATTATGAGCGCAATTAGAAAATATCCGAAAATATCATTTTCAATCACGTCTATTGAACAAAAAATAAATCAGTTTCAATCACAAATTTCCCCTCCAAATTGTGATTGAAAGTGATTGAACAGTTATTGAACAAAAAAACATGATAGTAAGTGATTGCAATCAAAAACAATTTGCTATTGAATGACCTATATTTCTTACAATAATATAATAATAAATAAATAAATAAATTCTTTAAAGACAGCAATTATGACAAAATTTTGATAGTGAATTAGAGAGTAATTGATTTTGTTATTGTTATTATTATTTCTTTATTTATTATAATTTAAATTATAATAAAAGTAATCACTAGCTACCAGGGCCATCGGCTTATAATTGATTTTAATATTGCAATCTACTATCACATATTATATCCAATCAATTATTGCTATATTTTTATTTATAATAATAGATAAAAATACTCAATTTCATTTTTATTAAATTATTTTTCATATTTTCTATTTCTAATCAAATTCTTCTATTATTTTAAAATAATTATTTAATATAGACAATACTATTTAATAAACAAAAATATATTCAAATTTAATTTACATATTATTATATTAATAATTTAATACAAATAAATAAACTTAACCAATTATCCTTCATATACTCAAGGATAATCATTCATATAAGTAAATAAAATTTGCAAAAAAAAAGTATAAAAACGTTTAGAAAACTCATATTATGATAATATTAACTGAAACCACCCACATTTTTCTATTATATGTGATCAAAATCATTGCATATCCTTAAAGAAAACTTTAAAATTAAAAACATAAAATAAAATATAAAATAGCTAAACACAGAAAATATCAAAACACAATGAAATAATGCTGACAAGGATGTTATTTGTTATACACATTATATCAACATAATGTAGGTACAGTGAGTGATTGCAAATGATTTACAAACACAAACAGAAAAAAAAAAAAAAATCAAAATGTATTTTAAAACAAATTTATTATTTCAATATCCTTTCAATATCCTTTTATTTATATATATATAACATACGTATATTATATTATAGTATAACTGAAACTATGATAGCATATTTAACACTTTTACGATGCAATTTTCATTGTTTGTGTTTTTTTTTTTACTTTGTGATAAACAAATTGATTGTGATTATTTAGAATTATTTATGATGCATTATCGTTCGAGAATACTTGATGCTGCATGACACTATGTATTGTATTTTCAATAAATTACAATATGCTTACTTAATTTTTGTTTGGTTTTTAAATAAAGGATCATCAAAAATTAGATTAATTAGTTCACACAACACATTTCAGTTGTTTAGATGTAAATACATCTGAATTCTGTATAAAATGTAATAAAACTCAAATGCAAATGTAAATTTTTTTTTGAAATATAACTTATATTATGTAGTTTATATAACTTCAAAGATTTTAATGAGAGAAAAACGAATCCTGCTGCTTTTCCACTAGCGGAAAATTGTGGTCATATATTCAAAAAAAATTCTATATAATTAAAACAATTGAATAGTGTTAATTATATTATATTAGTGTATTATATAGTTGATTTATTGAAGCATATAGTTACATCCACACTACCTACTGCCGACAAAACCATCACTATTGTGGTACCTACCACGGTACAAAGGGATGGAATTTGTCAACAGGAAACTAAAATACCGTTTCTTTAAATTTTGTAATTATAAAATAAATCATTGTAATTTAATAACTTTATTTATTACCTTTTTAATTACTACTTTTGAACTCATTTGAACTTTATTTTTCTTTCTTTTGTTTTTTATGTGGCATATGCAAACATATTAGCCACTCATTAAAATCATGATCGACAAATGCTGATAATGCACAATCAGCAATTTGTTTATAAAATTTTAAAACAAAAATTAAGCATGTAAAATTATATTGAAAAATAAAGTCAGTCTTATTTCTGAACTAAATTAAAAAAGAACCGTTTTGCATTTTTATTTTTTAAAACTGAACAACATTATTATACTAATTCGGTAATATACCATCGGTATATTATATTCGGTAATTATACCAGTCCAATTTTTAATGTTACGCTTTCATTGTTTTCTGCCAATACCACATTCACCTACTATTTTACGATGAACAATTAATTCTATATAGTAAACTAACTCTTATTTTTGTCTTAATTTTCCATGACCAAAGTAAGATTAAAATATGGTTATACTTAATTTTTATATAGTTTTTAGAGAATCGTAATCATTAAAAATTAGATCGTTCAAATATAAGTTTAATAGTTAAAAGTTGTTGCCTTTCTATACTCATTATATTTTTATCATTCTGCTGAAAGACTCAAATTTGTCAATATATTCGAAATCAGACTGTAATTTATATTATACTAGAAGAAACCTCCGGGTAAATACCCGGCCGAGCAAAAGAAAACATTTTTTATGTGAAACGGCACAATAAAATGATTTTTAATACAATTATACATTTGACATGTTGAAAGTATCTCACAACAATATATAAAATAGTAATATTAATATAGTAAACCATAAAAAAATAAAAAATGTACAAACATTTAAGTTAATATTAATTAGAAAATAAAATAAAAAAAACATCAGATAGCATTAAACTTTTTTTGTAAGATTTAATTTGTTTTTATTAATTTTTTATTTTTCGAGGGTAGGTGAAAGCTTAGCGTTACTTAGCTATGTGTGATTCTAACCCACTAAAGCCACCGATACCCTTTACCATAACTGATATTATTGACCGATTAATTGATTTTTCGCGTTAATTGGAAAAGCGCATTGTGTTGGAATATTATTAAAAAATAGGTTCGGAAAATTTGATTAAACCATCAATCCTAACTATGGCTTAGTACCATTCATTACCGTTTCACAATTATTATGAGCGATCATTTATTCTATAGAAAAAAATGGATAAAATAGAATATTCTCTCCTCCTGGTATGCAACATTGTCAATTACACTGTTCCTATCAGTAGTTTTCCCCTGTCCTGGCCCTGCTAGAATTTTAATTTTTAGAGCAGTGGTTTTGTTGCTCTTGACATTGCTGTGTAGAACTGACCATGGATGAAGGTAGGTTCAGGGAGAAAAATTTCGACTCTATGAAATATTTGACCTTGTGATTTATTGATTGATATTGCATATGCAACACTTTACTGAAAATTGATGTCCAATAAATGTCCAATAAAGTCTTATAAAAATTTCATATATAATTTCATAATATGTCATTCTATCTGATATTGTTGTTTTATTTTCTAAATAAAAGAGTTAATTTTATAAAGATTAACTTAAAACTTTGAACAATTTTTATTTTTTTGTGGTTTGCTATTAATATTATTATTCTATACATTGTTTTTAAATAATTTAAACATATCAAATGTTCAAATTTATAAAAAATATTTTTATTGTGCCGCTTCACAGCAAAATTCCTTTTTTTGGCTGACCGGAGATTTACCAGGGGGTTTTCTAGTATGTATATACATATAATCATCAAATCAAATAAGCCCCAAATTTGTAAAATAAATTTGAACAATAGAATTTTAATATAGATTCGATAAACATAATAATATATCACATCATTTCAGTTATCTCTTTTTTGTATTAGTGAATATACGTTTCTGTAAAATGTGCTGATATGTAAAATTATATAAATTCCTATAAATTTTGTATATCCGAAAAGGACTTATATTTTATAAATTTTCCTTTAAAACCTATATTAATGTTTATCCTACTAATTAATTTTTTTTTCTACTAAAAGTGCAAAAAACCAAATGCAACAATCGAAAAACAATTAAAAAAAAAAAATAAATTGAACTCACTAAAATTTCTTATATTAACTTGACGCTTCAACCAACTGATAAAAATTCACAAATAATAATTTATTCAAAAATATTTATTTATACAAAATAAAATATTAAAATTACAGATCACACGGTCTACATCATTGATTGATTGAATAAAGAAAAATACGAAGACATACGAAAAACAAAGAAAAATGTGCCTTCACTAATCGTGTTCTTGTGTATTATAATATAGATGATTAGTTAGCTATATGTATGTATGTATTAGCTATTTATATTATATTTCTTCATACCCACACTTACACTACAGCTAGCTACTCTATACGAACAATTGAGCTAATTTGATAATTTTTAATAAATAAATAAAATAATTAAAAAATTAAAAATTGTTATAAGTTATTCAAATTATTGTTAATTTATTTGTATTAATTAAAATGTTAAAACTTATAAATTGAATGTTAACAGTAGCTGGCTACAACAACTAATCACTAAAATTTTGTTAATAAATTCAAATATAAAACAAAAAACTAATTTATTCATTAAATTTGGGCAACACCGCAGACATTCAAAGCCCCTGTGTGTGCCTTGCTTAGTATTGAATTTAATTTTCCAAGATGTATTTGGTTAAAGTGAACATACGTCCCGGATTATGCGGGACTTTCCGGATTTAAATCGTATGTCCCGCATTGAAAATTGTCCCGAAAAGTGTCCCGTATTGTACATCTGGTAACCCCCCCAAATGTTGGCCCCGATTGAATATAAAGGATTCGAACCCATGACTATGGACAAATCAAAATAAAATTTAAAAAAAATTTAAAAAAAAATTAAATTAAAAAAAAAAATTAAATTAAAAAAAAAAATTAAAAACAATATAATATAATAAATATATATAATATAATAAAAAAATAAAATAATATTTATAATAATAAAATAATATTCAATCTATAGTGAAAAACAGTTGTAACATAAATTTTAAATTAGCATAAAAATTTCCACTGAGATAAATTCTCCTGAACATAAACAATTTAAGATGACTATATCTATATTCTGCATTCCAACACCGCGTAATGATAATTTTAAAGACCTCCATGCCCGTTCTATATTATTAGTATATATAGATCTGTTATCAGGATCCACAAAATAATGTTTGTGTATCACTGTTAACAGATTATACTTCTGGGCTATTAGTGAGTATCCTCCCCATCCATCACCATAAACTATGGTTCATGGTAAAACATAACGTGCAAAGACATTATATAAAGTTCTAGCAACACGTTGTACTAATATCTTTTTTTGTACTTCGTTCTATTATTCCAAAAATCCATATTGATTCAAATGTTCTAATGTTCTTCTCCTGTGATATTTACTTTTAAATAGATGGCATTCATCTATCTCAACTTCTAATCCACCCAATTTTATATCTTCCTGTTCAAATATCTTAACACATAATTGTCGGAACATATCATAATATTTGTAAACTGTTTTAGCATTATGTTCGCCTTCTTTGATTAAATTAGAGATCTTTTTGTCAATACAAAATGCACCCAATATTGTAAGAAATGGTATAATGTTTGTAACCATGCATTTTTGTTCTTAGAAAAATAGAGTGAAAACTACGGCAAGAAGGTAGCATGCATTTATACTTGCAGCCTACGTCTGACTTATTACAATTAACTACTTTTAAAAACCCATAGTTACATTTTGGGCAGCGTAAATTCCATTAAAATTCCTGTACTTTTTAATAGTGACCGAAGAAATTCTTTAGTATAAATATTTCTTAAAAATTCATTGTATTTTATCTCCCTGTTGTCGTCCATTTAAGATGGGCATTGGTTCTATATGTATTTAAAAACACAGTTATTAATCAATTATTGATAATATTATTGGTTAAAGTTAAAGATTTAAGTGATTCAAATATTTTAATTGGTTATTAAATGTTCTACAGTAATTTATATAAATAAAAGATATGCATAGATGATTGTAATTATAATTTATAAAGAATATATTTTTAATGTATAATACCATAGAAAAAGTTGGTTAATTTAATTCAATTTAATTAAATATTAAAATTCTTCAAATATTTATACTAAAATAACTAAAATTGTCCATATTTCTTCGTAGAGGAAATGTTAGATTGTTTTATAAATTATAAGTTCTAAGAAATCCATCTGCACAACAAGTTGGAAATATTACGAGCATGAATTTTTTATACAACAACAATATATTTTCAAATCGTGTAGCAGATCATGACAAGCATTGGGACATTATTGTTAAATTCTCGTTATGAAAATAATAACAAACGTAGAAAATTCTAAATTTGGAAAAAACCACATTTTTAAGAATATTCCGTAATAAGCGTTACCGTAATTTACCGTTAAAATATTTTATTTATGAGTTTATCAAAATTAATAATTAGTTTTAAAAATATTTTTAAACTCTGTTATAAATTCAATATATATGTACATATGCATACATATAGAAAACATTGAATACTTTTCAAAAAAAAATTTTTAAAAAGAAAATGCGTGGTTTTATTTGTAATTTATACATACATCGCTATATGTAATATGTATGTACATATATTAGACATCATCACGTGAATGAATGTGCACTATTTTTTGAATATTTTTAAATTTTATATTTTTTAAAATTATTCAATCAAAAAAGAAAATAAGTAAAAAAAATATATTTTTGATTTTCAAACATTATAAAATTATATTATAATTATAAATATAGATACATACATGTACAATTCAACATTTATAAAATTATTTTATAACATTACATGGATTGAGAAAAATAAATATTATATTATAACCATATTTGAAATTTTGGTAGATATTAATTGAAAAAAATGTCAAATTACACAAACACAATAATAACAAAAAATGAAAAATTAAAAGGATATTCTCATTGTTATTTGATTTCTAATAAAAAATATTATTTTTTGTTTTTGCTTTTATAATAAAATAACAGTTTACAGTAAGAAATTTTGTTTAATAAATTATAATTACAGTATCGAGAGAGTAAATAAAAAGACAGAGAGTGGCTAGGCAGGCTATTGAAAAAAATTGGCAGAAAAATTTGTTCTACGCTGGACTTCTATTATACTACTTTTTCTATGATAATACTATACGCTATAAGTTTATTTTATTAGAAAAATAATGCCAATCTTGGTAAATGTTTTAAACGCCCACTCATTATTATACAGTTCAAATCCCAATGCGACCGGTTTTTTTATATTTATTTGAACTAGTCCCGGATTTCAGCATAAAATATATGGTCACTTTATAGTTGGTAATAGAATAAATTAAAATATTACAACCTGAATTATCCGCAATCATATAAATTACAATTCATCTTTATCTAATCGTTTTTTTTGTTAATATTCCAAATTTCAATTCTAATATTCTAATCTTTACTGTTAAATTATTTAAATTATTAAATCCAGTTAATTCAAAAATTAGAATACATGAATATCTTATAGAATTAATCAATAAAAATTTTTCTTACCTATATACAAAGTAAAATAATTTCACATTTTCGATAATATACCTAACAGTTTATTATATATAGTATATGTATAGCATACTATATTGTATATCTTATATAGTTTTTCGTCTTAATTTCATTAGAACACCTCCTTCAAAACAAAGTATATTATCTATCCTTCAAAAAAACATTTTCCTCCGTTCATATACCGTTATTATAATTCTAACCATGTTATCTTTAAGTTTTCCTTTTCACTTCTTTATATTTTTCATCTTATTTTTTTTTTTTTTTTTTGTGTTCTACTTCCAGCTACTTAAAATGACTAGGCATGATTTCTTTCGTCATATTAAATAAAAGAAAAATTTGTCTGGGAAATAAATATACCTACCTAATTTTATTTTTTCACCTGGCAGCAGTTACTTCAACAGCAGATTTTTATCTATATATGTCTTTTGTTTTTGTTGTTTTAAGTCTCAAATAAAATTAGGTCAAATCTATTTAAAAAAAGTAGAGTAGGAAAATAATATTTTCTATAGGGAAATAAAAAAAATTGCGAATATTTGTAAATTTTTAATAAAACTCATCCCAAAAAATGCGTATTCGTATTCATGGTAATGCTGATGTCTTGTCAAATTGTAATTGAAGAGTCCTGTAAGGAAATAATGTAAAAATTTTCTTTAAATATAAATTAATCAGATTTATACCTGTGTTATTAATGTTGATCTAATTTATGTATACATATAAATATAGCTTTAGTAATATTTAAATAAATAAATAAAATAATAGAATTATATTATTGTTGTGACATGGTTATTGAATATAGAAAATGAACCCAACATTCAATTTAAATGTATAGTAGAGATCATCGGTTCAAGGAAATTTTTCTATGGTAATAAATTAAAAAAAATTATTTAGAATTTTCCAAAGTACAAACACTTTATGTATGTATATTTTGGAAAATTCTAAATAAAAATGTTAAAGTCATTAACAAATTATTTAATCAAATTAAAAGTTTTTTGAAAATTTCTTAGAAAATTTGAATAAAATTAAATAGAAAAAATTATACATTTCTATTTGAAATTTTTAAGTGTCTTTTGATGTAAGTCTTTGAAATATGAAATTTTATATATACTTATTTGTTACCACCACTGATAGTTTTGAATATTTTAAATATTTTTTTTTAATTAATTCCAATGAATAATTTTTAAATTGTTGTTTAAGTTGCAAACACAATGAGACAGCACAGCAAATTATCGAAATTATGATAGGAACATAAATATTTTACAGCAGCTATACTGTAATTAAATGAAATCGCACACAATTAGAGGTGCAATTTTTTGACTGGTTTAAATCCTATCTCAACTTTAGAATGCAAAGGGTTAATATTGGTGATAAAAAAAACTAGGCCTCAGTTTATTAAACATGGTGTACCACAAGGGTCAGTTTTAGGACCTATTCTTTTTTTAATTTATATTAACTCTCTTTTCAATCAAAATTTTTTAAAGGTAAGCTAACTGCTTTCGCTGATGATATCGGCTGTTGTTATACCTCGCTAATTCCCCTTAATATGGTTGCAGAAATTAATCACGATCTAAGTGTGTTAAGAAGTTGGTTTTCACAACATAGGCTTGTTGTGAGTAATAAAACCAAATTGATGTTTTTTTTGTTTTACTCAACAAGATTATCCGGATTTAGATTTAATTTTCCATGCGTCTGAATGTAGTAAATTTAAATTAATTAATGAAAATTGTTCTTCCATTGCTATTCAGCGTTCCTTTTGTGATGATTCTTTTTGTAGTGTTAATTGTTTCAAAATTGAAGTAGTGAAAAGCTTTAAATACTTGGGTATATTACTTTTGACAATAATATGAGTTGGACTGAACATTCATTGTTTTTAAAAAAAAAGTATTTACGATCTACTTTACGTAGCTTTTATCGACTTAGACAACTATGTTTTTCTAACACTTTAAAAATGATTTATTATGGAATATTTCATTCTAAATTACAGTATGGTATTGCTTGCTGGGGAGGATCATACTATAATAAAATATTCCCTCTACTTATACTTCAGAAATGTATTATCAGAAATATTTGTAACAAGAATCGCTTCTATCCAACATTTCAATTATTTTCGAATCTTAAAATCTTACCTGTTAGACATTTGTATTATTTCAAAACTTTAAAAATAAAAACTTTTTTGTTCGGAGTGGATATTTAAACTCTAGAATCTCTAGTAATCACAATTTAAGAATCAATAATAACCTGTTAGTTATAACATTCCTAATTTCCGCACAACAAATTTCCGAAATTCATACTCCATAGTTTCAGGTAGATTATTTAACAAACTTCCAATCCGAATTTTACGTAATAGAAATGTTTTTTTAAACTTGACTAAATCTTGGCTTCTGGGTTTTAATCATGATGAAATCGAAATTATTCTAGAGTTTTTAGTATGAATTGGGAATTATAATTTGTTCTTGAATTTATTAACTTTTTCTTTTCCTTCTTTTGATTTGTAATTTAATTGTCTTTTATTAGCTTTTACTTCAAATATTTTATTACAGTCATTTCGTTTTAATACTTGTTTTTATTATTTAAATTTAATTTATGATTTATTTTTTAATATTTGAATATTTGAATTTTTAATTATTGAACTTATATTTTGTTTGTGAATAATTTGATTTTTGTTTACCAATGCTTATACACAAACTATTTTATCTTAGTTTACTTATTTTGTTTTTTTTATTCTTATTCTTTTTTGTTTTCTTTTATAACCTAATTATTGTTTTATTTTGAATTATTTTTATTTATTTGGGTATATGGAATTTTTAATACTTTATTGTTACCCCACAATAAAAATTTTTGTAAATTTCAAATTGTAAACTTTTATTGAAGTGGCGCTTAACATTATTTTCTTAATAAAAAGTGTCACTAACTATTCTCTTATTTGTAAAAAGTAAATTTATATAAAAATCGATCTTTATTTGTAAGCACTTTAATTGTAAATTTGAGAATAAAGAATTTTAAAACTAAAACTAAAAAACTAACAATAAGCTGGAAAATGGCAAAATTAATTTAATTTAATAATTTTTAGTTTTACTGTTTGAGTCTGTCTATATTTATTGATTTTAAAATTATGTTATTAATATTTATATTAGACATTTTGGGGTATGAACTTTTAAAACAAACAAAAAATGTGTTGTTGCTGTGAAAATGTCTTTTGAGGAAAAATTAATGAAAATAGTGAAAAAACATCAGTTTATATAACTGATTCAAACATCCTCCAATACAAAAATATCATAAAAAAGGACGATATTTTTAAAAAAAATTTCTGGTTTAAAAATAATTGAACAAACTTTGTTACTATGCTATGCAGTTTAGTTGTGATTAACTTTGCAGTAAAAATCTTATTTAAATCTTAGACAAATTTTACTGCTTTGATGTGCTTTTTTATTGTGTTTTGAACATAACAATTAACAACATAACATAACTTTATTCAAAATTAAAATTTAGTTCTTGAAAAAGAACAATAATTAAAATATTACAACAGCAATTATTAAGTCTTCTAGAGAAATTTAACTATAGTTATTTCTTTGAAAAATTGGAAGTACATTTTAATTAATTGTAATTTGTTTATAGAAATAATTAATATTGTATAATACTATTTTTCTGATAAAAAGCAAAAAATCCTAGAATTATTAAACAAACAATTAAAATACAGTTCAACTGTGTCAATTAATTATATTAGACTAAATTTATATTATATATATGAATGATTACACAATAAATATATTTTCGCAATATTATATCCACCGATGGAATTACAGAACAATGATAATAATGATTAGATTAATATTATATAGTATCAGATATAATATCTACAAAACTAAATGTAGAAAAATTGTATTCATATATGGCTAAATAAATAATGGAAATAAATAATGGAGTGTTTAATTCACCAATACTACACTCAAACTCATCAATGTGTATTGTAGTGTAGGAATAGTTTTATTTAAACAAAAATTGTAAGTAAATGGATAGAAACTGAATACCACTACTACACACTAGTAGGTTTATATATTTTTTAGTTAGTTTTTAAAATTCATTTATTTATTATACCATTTTACATATTAACATACCTTAGTACATTATCATAAATTAAATTAAAAAATTTCCAAAACAATAATGGTAAAATTAGATAAATGTAAGATCATTCTGATATTCCTGAGAATATGTGATGAATGAAATAACAAGAGTAGAAATAATTAAATTATATTATTAAACAATATTAGGTTGATAATTCAGAGCTAAAAGTAATACAGTTACAGGAATACAAAAATAAAAATAAAAAATTCAGTATTAAAGTAATAAAGTAAAGAAAAACATAACGCAAAAAATTTAAAAAAATTATAAAATAAAATACAAACTTATAGCTATTAAATATCCATATATACAATAGAAATAATTAAATTTAGTTAAACATAATTAAACATAATTGAACAAGAAAAGAAAATAAAACAGGAAAAAGAGAAAATATTAAAATTGGAGATAAACGATTACAACAAAATAATAGAAGCCTGAGAAACAAAACTTAAAAGATATAAAAGAATTTGGTTAAGTTAACAACAACTCAATTTGAGAGTGATCAAGATTCAATAAGTGAGATCTAAGATTTTTGATAAAAGTAATAGAAGTTCTATCCGATCTTAAAGAGAAAGGCAACGTATTGAAAATTTTGGGAGCTAAAAAGTCATAAAAGTGGCGAAAATGTGATGTATATGCTCTTTAGGAACATTTATTAAAAATAGGTTATTGACTCGCAGATTGTAGTGAGAGCTAAATCGATGGGCAAGATAACCTGATCTAATGAAATAAATTTTTAGTGTTTTGAATGCATATAGCTGTCTAATAGGTAGTATATCCAGCTTTCTAAATAGTGGAAAACTAGGTGTAAGTCTATTTTTCCTCATGATTAATCGAATACAATATTTTTGAGCAATGAGTAGGGGACGAATTTTGTTGAAGTAAGAGCCCCCCCCCAGCAGCTAATTCCATATTGTAATTTAGAGTTGAAAAGAGCAAAGTATATACCATTTTCATGACTCTCAGGGAACAATATTGGTTTAGATGGAAGACATATCTTATAACTTTTTTGAAATATTTATGTAAATGAAAAGTATGCTCTGCCCAGTTTAATTTATAATCAAGAACGAGGCCAAGATACCTGAAAGATACAACACTATCAATCATAAAACATGATTCACTACAAGAAGAACTTGAGTCAAAAGAGTTGCCATCTAGGGACGAAATCAATGGAAATTTTTTACAGACAGGAGAATGATAATTAACTGTTGAGTTTTCACTGGGATGATTATTTTTACCAAAGTGCATAATCTTTATTTTACTGCTAATAACTAAGCTATGTACATAAAACCATTTCCTTATGAGGCCCAGCTCATAATTTATATCACAAAAAAGATCCAAATTATTATTGTTACTGTACGTGAATGCAGTGTCGTCAGCAAAGGCTGTAGGTATACCTTTAAAAGATTGCTGAAATAAGGATAAATATAAATCCTCTAAATCCGGCATTGTATATTTTTTTCAGAAATAAGTCATATCGTATCAAACGCTTTAGTAATGTCTATAAATAAACTACTAGAAAGATTGGACTTATTTAAACCATTGTATATCTCACAACAGAATTTCAAAAGGGCGTCTTCAGTGGATCTTTTTTCCCTGAAGCCAAATTGGACATCACTGAAGAAACTTGTTTTATCAAGGAATTTCAGTATTCTATATTTCATAGCCTTTTCAAAAACTTTTGACAATAAAGATATATGTAGGTCTGTAGTTGTTCGGATCAGTTGAAATCCCCTTTTTGAAAATAGGAATAACTTCTGCCATTTTTAAATCATTTGGAAAAATCCTATTATAGACACTAGTATTAAAAATACAAACATTGTTAATTTAATTCCAGATTTACACAATTTTCTCATAAAACAAAAACGTTTATTGCTTAGGTATTAATAAAATTAGAAATAAATAGCTGTTTTTGTAAATTTTTGTAGGCTAGACTAGTGTAAGAATGTAAAAATAGTGGGAAAAAATAAAATTTATATTAAAAAAAAAAAAAAAACGCTTCATAATTTTAATTTTTAAAATCAAAAAAATTAATCGGATAAAACGGATGAAAACGATAATATTCTAATTAACTTGCACCTTTAAAATTATAATCTATTTTTTACTATTACTTCAAAACTAATGCAATTTAATTCATTATGGTTCAAGCATTATTGCATAGTTTGCTCTTATAATTACTTCATTATAACTCTATACTAAAAACTATATTTTATTTAACCTCTCTTAACCATTATAACAATTTTATTTAATCTCATTAAAGCTTATTAATTTCATTTTCATTATATAATATGAAGACAAGATTCTTAATTAATATGAAATGTTTATTTAAATATTGACTTATATATAGAATAATTTACCATGAATGATTCACCTGACACAGAAGAACTCTTTATATAATAATAACAATAATAATATTAGTCCTTTGAATTATGATATTATAATATTTGAGCATCCTTAGATTAATATATTAAATCGGAATGAATGAAAATGTATATAAGGATACGTGTATATATTTGTATAAAGATGAAAATATATATATATATATATCTATATAATAATAAATATATATATTACAATAATTATATATATATGTAACAATAAATATATATATGTATATAACATAAATTAGCAATAAATATATATTTAATATATGAAAATTCATTTAAGGATTTCAACAGGATATCATCAGTTTGTGAAAAGGTGAATAATATATAATAAATAAATAATAATAATAAAAATAGTCTTTATTTCAACAGAATTACAAAGCTAGTAACAAATTTTAAATACATACAAATTAAATTCATTTTTTGTACAATGTATCCTTAATCAAATTAATAATTAATTCAAATTAAAAATTAGTATTTAAAATAATTCAGATTACATTTTTAACTTATACTAAATAACATTTAATTTATATACTATTAAAAAAAAAATAAACATTTGAATTATGAATTAAGAATTAATAATTGTTCACAAATGTACAGTATATATGTATTATAGTAAAAGCTTAATACAATTATTATAAACTACAAATATATATACATATTAGAAAATATAAAAAAATCAAAAAAATTGTACATAATATAACCTTAATTAGTCAATTTTAAGCTTCGAGTTCTGAATGAAATAGTTAAAGACATTCTATTGCCATAGTGCAAGAGACGAATGTCTTACTTTATTAAAATAACAGGTGTAATAGTATTAATGGGGAAAAACAATATAAAATTAGTGTAGAATTATTTGATATAATGTTTTATTTAATTGTAGAAGAATGAATTTAATTTAATTGTAAAATATAAAAAGATTTGAAGTTTTTAATAAAAAATAAAATAAAATATAGGATAGTACAATGAATTACGATCTGAATAAAAGCCATTAGAAATAACAAAAAGAAAAAAAAATAAAATAAAAAAATAGGAAATAAGAAAACAGATAAAGAGTAAGTTTAAATTATAGGTATTAATATTGATTCAATTTGTGTGCATGAGAAAATGAAAAGAGCCAGGATTTTATTTGTTTTATAAATCTAATTTGTATTCTCTCGGTTCTAAAGGATTCAGGTAACTTATTAAACAGCTGAGGTGCAGTTACAGTAAAAAAGTGACGAAAATATTTCCAAAGAAATAAATATTACGAAAGAAAGGTCAAATGTTTCAATGAATTTTTTTTATAATATTATAGAATTCAAATTCAAATAAAATTTAATTAATTTATTGATATCGCTGTAATTTTTTGTACACAATTTATATAAAAAAAAAAAGAATATAGAATTCAAAATATGAAGACGAATATTAACAACATTGTTCGCTTTTTCGCATAAAACTTTTCTTCTTCCTTTTTCTATCATTTCCTTTTTGAAATAATCAACAAATACTCAAGGGTTAACAACATAAGTTTTGGCTAAAAAATGATTTTTTTTTTTGCAATTAAAACATTTTACTTAGGTATAGCATTATTTTTTAGAATATTTTACAAAATTTTACTCTTAAAAAGGACATTTTGAATTTAGTTTACAAAATTTTTTAATTGACTTACAATATTTTAGAATTGAATTCCAAAATTTTCTTCTTAAAAAGGACATTTTGAATTTAGTTTTCAATTTTCTAAATTGGCTTATACCATTTTAGAATTGATTAACAGAATTTTCCTCTTAAAAAGGACATTTTGAATTTAGTTTACAAAATTTCTTAACATTTTGAATTTCAAGAATTTAATTTAGTGAATTTTTTTTTTTTTTCATTAAAAATCGGTACAAAAAATAATTTCTGTTATTTTTGTTGTTAAAAGACAGACCTCTTGAAAATGATTGCATCCAAATCACAGTCTTTATATAACACTATATTTTATTTATTGGTCCATAAATATAAATTGACTAAAAATAAAATCAAAAATTAAAACTTTAACTTAACAAATTCACAATATTTATACTTCAATAATTGAATGTCCTTTCCAAGGACTATTTATTATTAAATTTCACATTTACACTGCTCCTTTTTATATTGTAAAAATTTAGTAAATGAAAAAATATATTTATTAGTATTAAACGAATTAAATGTTGAGGTATAACATTTAAATTGATTTTTTGTCCTTTCAGATCTATACATAGAAAAAAAATTATGTCCTTTTAAATCTAATGGAAAAAAAAAATATGGTTTGTGTTAATACAAAAAGATATTTAATAGAGACACTTAAAAAAAAAAATTGATAATATTATGTAATGAAACAAATAAATATAAATGTAAAATTTTAATTAAAAAGGATATACTGAAGATAATAATTACTATCTTCTTTTTTGTTCATGTTTATAAATTTAAAAATATTTATGAATGTATATAGTTAATTAATTTGTAGAGGATACTTAATTAGGAATAAAACAAAAAAATAATTAGTCAAAAACGATTAAAAAAAGGGACGAAAATTAATTCATTTTAGGTTAATTTAATTTTAAAGGACATTTTAAAAATTCAAGACTTTAAAAAACTGATAAAAATAATAGTATCTAGAAATTGTGGAACAAGAACTAATTAAATATTATATAAAAAAAAAAATAATTTAATATCCTTTTATCAAATTAAAGAAGTTTCTCTCTCTTGTGATACGAGTAGTATATATGTTTTTCTCTTTGATCTGATTATTAAATTGAATGGAATAATATATATGAAGAACTGCTTTATATGTATCCAATTTTTCACATTAAATTTTAGAAAATGAATAGGTGTAAGTATTAAAAGATATATTTTCTTGGAAATACATACATATTTTAAAAATATAATTTTGGAGTAAGCTTAATTATTATTATTTTTTTTTTTTTTTTTTATGATCTTGTCAGTAACTTGTCAGTACGGTACTGCAATTTTACACTACAATGTCTACAATAATTGTAGTATTTATTTTAACAAATTACTGGCTTATCTACTCATTAAATGACAAGATCATAAAACATAAAACATAAAACATACTTAAATGACTGTAAAAATAAAAAGGACTTAATAAGTTGATAATTTTAGTCAAAAATTATTCGAGAATAGTTGGACTACGGTTATTGCATCTGAGTACTAATCAGAAAATAATGGTTCGAATCCCACTCTAATCCTGTTCTGAGACACAATGTTTAACCTATTGGTATTTTATTATTATTATTATTTTATTTATTGCCTTATAATTAAATTAGTACAATATGTTATTTTTATATTACTAGAATATTTACACCTTTAATTTGTAATTATTTAGACTAACCTGACTTAAATATCTAGAATAAATTTAATTTGCAAAAGGACAAAATAGCAAGTAAAAAACTTTAATTAATTATTTTATGATAATATAAAACCTAATGTAAACCTAACCTAAATCTTAAAACTAACGTCTATTAATTATGGAGCTTATTATTTTTCCAAATATTTTCCGTTTAAATGCTTCCAGTTTAATTTTATCAGATTTTTTCCAAATGTATTTTTCACAACCGTCACTGAAAAAATTTTTCTTAGTAAGATTGTCAAAATAATTTTGTAAAATGTTGACAAACATTTTTTATTCATACAACAATTTTTTTTCTATTTTATCAAAAATGTTTGTTTGCTAAACAATTTTTTGTTAGTTTGTGAATACTTTTTTATAATTTTTCCAAAAATTATAATTTGTAAAATAGAAAATTAAGTTCGTAAAATTGGCAAAAAAAAATAATAATTTTTATTCAAGTGACTAAAATTTTGTTATCCTGACACAAAACCGTTTTAAATCAATCTATAATTATAATTGACAAGTATTTATGGTCCTGCGCAGTAGACACCTTTTTATTTTATTTCGATTCTCCTACTCCTTAATGAACTTCTAATATATATAATATATAAGATTATATATAAAACAAAAATGCGCACACAGTTGAACATTTTGTATACATCCGATTTTATTATTCAGCAAATACATTATGCATAAGTGAGATCTTATGAAAATAATAAACAAAAGTAAACAAATCAGTTATTATATTTTATATTATGTACTTGCGAATGAATCTATGTACATATGCCAAAAAAAAACAAAGAAACAAATTCATCTCAAATAAAAAATATAAAAAAGCAAAAACAAAAAAAATCAGTTGAATTGTTCATATGACTAGCAAATTTATTTTGATATAGTAGGTCACTTGAATTCTTCATTTTTATCTTTTTAAGTAACTGTTTCTAAATTTTTGTTATTTGTAGTAATAATATAGTTTTTATTAAAATTATGTATTATGTAGGTGTATATATACGTACCTCTTTAATAACAAAACTTTTTATTTTTAGTAATTTTATCACTAAATGCTTCTTACTAAAGGGAATATATCGGAAACGAAGCAATATATGAGGGACGTGTATTTATGTGTCCTAAAGAAAACTTACTAACCACAAAACTTTTTATTAAACACGAGTGGTTTCTGCTATATCGTGCGAAGTCTATGTCAGTACTTAAATTACTGTTTTTTTAAAAACTTTAAATTTGACTTCAACTTGTAATATAATTACTCAACAGGGGCCCCTAGTATTTGTATATTTGACAAAATTTACCTTAATTTGATCAAAATTTTTACTATGTTCAGTTCATTGCAATTAATAAATTTTTGTGAATTCTACTAAATCTATTTTGTTAATAAGAAAATTATTATTATAATTTTTGATGCTGTCATAGTCAGATTAACAAAAGAATTTTATTGTTGGCAAACAATTTTTATTCAAACAACAATTTGTTTTTCTATTTTAGTTGAAAATATAAAAGTAAAGGTGTGATTTTCTGTGAAATTGCGTTTTTGAATTTGCTTATTAAAGAGTTCAATTAAAAAAAGTGATGAGTTAAATAAGAAAAGACAGTTGAAAAATTAAATTAAAAAAAGATATTTATCAATTTAAAAACAAAAAAAATTAAATAAAAAAAGTTATTTTGAAGAATTAAATTAAAAAAAAGATATTAAAATTAAGTTAAGTAACAATATGAAATATTTAAAGCTGAAATTTATTTACTTAGGTATTTTAATAGAACTAGTAAATTATTTAATTTGCATTATTAATGAATTTGGTTAGTATTATTTAATTTTGCAAATAAAACATTTATTAAAAATAGTAAATAATTTGAAGAAGCAAGAAAATAAATTTTACTATTTTATTAAATAAATAATTTGAAAAAGCAGTATGAAGCAAAGAGCTGGAACAATCAGAAGCTGAAGTCTGAACATTTTTTAAATATTTTGAACTTTATTTGTATAATTTTGAATAAAACTTTATTTTTTTTAACTTTATTTTAAATTTTTGATTGTAATAATGAATTTAATTTTTTTTTATTTTCAAATAATATAAATGCTATAAAATAAATTAATTGTTAATTAACAAGACTATTATTGTTTTATTTCTAATTGTAATAATATCATGCATTTATTTTTCAGACGCACATATACAAAGGGCTGCCTTGTTTTTTTAATATAAGATATGATTCCACATTTAACTTGTAGGGTACTTGTATGCATACAAATAAATAACTTACAGATTCGTTTATCATCAAAATAAAGCAGTAACAAATATTATAATAAAATATCAAATAAGTTATATTTAAGTTAGATATGATCTATGGAGTAGCTCCTATTTTAGTTTTAACATTTTTTGATGATAAATTTGTATATGCATACAATAACTAAATAAACGTTATTTTGACAAAATATATTGTTGATCTAGTACTAGCCATATTATATCCTATTGACAAAATGATTCTGTTAATTCGACAACTGAATAGAGGTTATTTTGACAAAACAAAATTGTTGATTTAATAAAAACTTTATTTAAATTTATTTTCTCCAATCAACAAAATATTATTTTCATTTCAACATATTATTTTTATTACATTGACAAAATATTTTAGCATATTGAAAATTCATTTCGTCACATTAAGAAATTTCGTTTTGTCATTTCTACAGATTTAAATTGTTATAAAGACAACACTGTTTGTCATATTTACAGAATGAAAAAAAATTTGTATTTTTTTGTCATATTAATTCATCATTTTTGTTGACGCTATATTTACCAAGTTTTTGTCATTTTAACGCAAAATTTTGTCAATACTACCTAGTGTTTTTTTCAGTATAGTTTATGTCTATTGGCTTAAATGTCATTTTATATAATATTACGATGTTCACTTTACATGTTTTTAAATTGGATGACAGAATTTTAAATCAAACAATAATCTATTTATTCCACATAAGTACACTTAATGGGTTAAATTGAATAATAAAAAATTATAGTTAATAATTATACACATAGAATATTGTTAGTAATGTACATACATACTCACTTTGACCAAAAAAATTAAAAAATATACATATATACATTTTCTAAAACATAATAAACGAAATGAATTATTGCACCTGTTTTTATTTTATATTTATTGCACCATTATTTCAGCACTACTAGCGTCACAATATTCTACAACAAAAAAGAGTATAATATTAATAAATTTATTCAAAATATCCCTACTGGTCAAAGGGATATTTTTCTTTCTATAAACCTCAATTAGTCCAAGCTATACATTCGTGTATAAAGGTATCGTTTAAAACCTAGTGTTTGGCTTTACTTAGAAAAAAAAGCTACCTAACCGATACTAGATTGATTAATATAACTAGATTGTCATTTATAACTTAACATTGGGGTTTTTCATTCGCAAGTCATTATATGTTGCTTACATATACAAATATCATAAAAACTACTGAATATCTCCATTAGAGACAGATTCTACAGATTCTACAGTTTACAAGGGGAAAAAAATGTCAGCATTACAATCATCACTATACAATTATCGGTAATAGTTGAATAGTTGAAACCAAATACATACTTGAAATTGAACAAGGACTAAAAATAATTGATTTCGAAGGTGTTATATTTTGTGGTATAAAAAAATGTTTTACTGCTCATTTATAGAGAAACCACTTCTCTTTGCAATTAAATTATTAAATATATAAATTAATAAATTGGAAAACAATTATATTTGAAAATAAATAGAAAATGAATAATAACAAAAAGTCAATAACAATTAGGAAAATATTTTTATTTACAGACAACTACCATTTTAAACACGATTAAATTTTGGTAATAAATCTAGAACAATAATTTTATATAAAACTAAAAAAAAAATTCAATTTAAACTTTAGTGTTGCCATTAAAATAAATAAACAAGGAAATAAATAAAATATGACATATATATGAATATTTTATCCCAAATAACTGAACTATAAAATTTAATTTCAGTTCTAAATACTGAACATTAAAACGATGTCATATTAAAGAACAACAAAAAAAATATATAGCTATTTTCATAATTTTTCATTTAATTAAAAATATTTTACTTTTATGTTCTACAATTTTTTTTTTTTTAAATTACTAAAAAAAAATGTCATATAATTTCAGAGACATATTACTTCAGTGACATTAAATGAAATAAAAAAATATTTGCGATATACATAAATAAAATGCGTATATCCAACAATTTTTCGGTTTTAAAAGTGACAGTTTTGAGGTACTTTTATCCACCACATAATTTCAAGTATAGATAATGTGAAACAAAATAATTTTTTTCAATTATTTTTAATTTAAAAATAGATGTTTTTTTTTTTTTTTTTTAAATAAGAATTATATAAAGTGAAAAAATGTATTCTAATTCATTTCGTTTATTATGTTTTAGAAAATGTATATATGTATATTTTTTAATTTTTTTGGTCAAAGTGAGTATGTATGTACATTACTAACAACATTCTATGTTTATTATTATTAACTATAATTTTTTGTTATTAAATTCAACCCATTAAGTGTACTTATTTTATTATTATGCGAATGAAAGGAAGACATGAAATTTTTAATTTATTTTTCAAAAGAGACATTTTCTATTAAAAAATTTTATGAAATTAATTTTAAAAGTTTAATAAATTGTTTAATGCATAATTTTTATAAAATGAAATTTTTTTAAAATCTCAAATTTAATTTTTTTTTTTAATGAATTCAAATAATAATTAATTACTGTATATCACAGTGTTGGTCAACATTTTTTTAGAAATATTGTTTTTTTTTTACACTGTTGAGCGTGTAGTTATTATTTGACTTTTAGGATGCATATAGTATTAATCTATAATATTACAGACTAGTTAGGTGAACGATTTATACAAAATTATACCAATGCAATGCTCAAAATTGGAAACTGTTACAAACGCTGGTCTAAAGAAACATTCTGCAAAAGCCCAAAACTTACCCCTAAGTTCTAGTTGCATCATGATAATGTTACAGAGTTTTGTGAAAAATCTAATTTGTTATAAAGGTTATTTGTTTTTTGTTTTTTTTTTTGTTTTTTTGTTTTTTTGTTTTTATTTATTTATTTATGCTTAGTACAAACATATTACAATATACATAAGTGTACAAAATTAAACAAACAAAATATAATTTTAAGCTTAATATTATTCTAGATCTTAATATTAAAATATTGACAACTATACAATTTTGTAATTTATTACCAAAGAATGTTAGAAAATTATAAATTTATACTAACTCTAAGATATATGTTAGTGCAGTTTTTTTTTTAGTTGGGCTACGTTTAATGTAAAATCGATGTGGTGTTTTTGTTTATTTATTAACATAAACATTCTATTAATAGGCTCATATTTACCATAATTGGTAAGATGAAATATTGGACGAAAAATATTTTCCGATCTAAAGCGGTTTCTGTTGTTAATATGTAAGTGGATCATATCCCTAACATAAGGAGAATCAATTTCATTATTTAAAACTTTAATAATGAATATGATATCAGCAACCTCCCTTCTGGATTCTAATGATTTAAGATCCAATAACTTTAACCGGTTCCTATAAGGTGGCAGAATAACTGGATTTGACCAGTGTAAATTACGCAGTGCGAATCTCAAAAAAATTTTTTGTGTAGCTTCAATTCTTTGGATATGATTAAGGTAATGAGGCGACCACACTTGACTGGCATATTCAAGATTTGGTCGAACAAGAGACGTAAAAAGTGATTTAAGGACGTATGGTTCGTTGAATTCTTTAGAAAATCTTTTGACGAAGCCTAGCATGGAGTTAGATTTATTTATTATGACGTTTAAATGTTGTTTGAAACATAATTTATTGTCAAAGAGTACACCAAGGTCTTTAAAGTGTGAGACTCGTTCAATAGATTTATATTCAAAAGTATAATAAACCATTAATGATTCGGAAGAGCGAGAAAAAGTCATTAAAGCACATTTATTAATATTTAAGGTCAGATTGTTAATTTTACAGCAGTTTAAAAAAGAGTTTAAGTCTTGTTGAAGAAGGGATGTGTCCCTTGCTGATGTAATTTTTTTGTAAATTTTCATTTCATCTGCATAAATAGTAATTTTACTATGCTTAATGACGGAAGTTACATCATTAATGGAAATAATAAAGAGAAGCGGACCTAAATGGCTGCCTTGTGCAACGCCAGAGTTTGCTTCAAAAGGTTCAGAAGTAGCGGATCTAAATAATACGTTGTAACTCCTATTAATTAAGTAGGAATTAATCCAATTGGTAAAAGAAGGAGGGAATCCCATTTTTTTTTAATTTTAGTATAATAATGGAATGAGGAAGAAGATCAAAGGCCTTACTTAAATCGGTGTATATGACATCTGTCTGAAACCCAGTTTTAATATAGTTTTTGAATTTAGAACAACATTCTATTAAATTGGTTACTGTGGATCTTTTTTTCATAAAACCATGCTGGTTAGGGGACAGTAAGTTTGAACAATGATCATAAATAGAGTCAAATACTATTAATTCAAATAGTTTCGGAATACTTGAAAGTTTTGCAATTGGGCGATAGTTTTTTATATCATTCTTAGAATATTTTTTATGAACTGGTCTAATAAACGATTTCTTCCAAAAATCAGGAAAGATTTCTTGAGAATGTGAGAGTTTAAATAAAATTGATAAAGGAGTGCAGAGAGATTCAGAACACTTTTTTAAAATAATTTCTGGTACATTATCTGGTCCAGGAAATGAATCATCGTTAAGTTTTTCCAAATATTTTTTCAGTTTACTCGGTTCAAAGTCTATCGTCGTGAGCGGGATTCTAGGAAAATTTTCTAAATCATGAAAATTGTTCATATTTAATACATAAGAAGTATTTGTGTAGGAGCTTGAAAAAAAATCTTTAAAAAGGTTCGCGATTACTTCTGAATTATTAGAAGTTATATTTTCGTGAGCCATAATATTTGGAAATTGATCTGACTCACGTTTTGAATTGACAAACTTCCAGAATAACTTAGGATTCTTTTTAAATTCAAATGCCATGTCGTTAAGGTAATTTGTATAATTAGTGGTTAAAAGGGATTTATAAGAATTAAAGAGAATTACGAATTGATGATATGTATTTTTACCTTCATAATATGTATAGAATATTCCTATTTGAAGGTTATATAAAACATTTTTGATCATAAAAAATATTTAAACCACTTTCTTCTACAAATTATATCTTGTTAAAGAAAACAACAATAACAATTACAAAGTTTAAACTCTTTTTTTATTTCATTATCATTTATTCTTTCCACTTCCCATTAGAAATACCAGGCATTGACATAGTTTAGATCTATTTCATCCGAATCTGTTTAGTTTTTTATTCATTATTAATTCATTATAATGCTAGTACTGAAACGGATTTAAAATACAAACAAAGGCCAACTTTTTTGCAATAGAGTAGTATTATAAATGCTGTAACATACACCTTACAAATTAGATGTAACCTGGGTCTGGCAATGAAGAAAAAAATATTATTTAAAAATATTAAAGTTACGATTTCACTCTTTTAAATTTTTTTTTGTGGTCAAAACTAACGTCACTTTCAATTCTTAAACAATTTTTTTGTTATACGATTACGCAATCCCAACCAAATCAATTCAAACATCAAATTTTTTGTAAATTGTTTTATATTTTTCATCAATTTGACAACAGATTTCAATTTCATTTTGAATTAATTGAATTTTATAAATTTTTTGCACCACATAAACTAAACTGACGATACACACATCAAATTTCAATAATTGAATTATTTCATATACACATATGTATTGATTGAGGCACCCTGATCTATCACATTTATTTAATTATTTCACACCCACTAAAAATACTTTAATTTTCCAAATGAATTCAAAACAAAATGAACAAACATTAAAAAATAAATATTTTATTTTATTAGTTGTGTGTGTATGTGTATATGTTTTTTGTTTTGTAAAATTCAATATTGACAATTAATAGTTTCCTATCAATATTTAAATTCGCGTTCAACTAACGAATTGTCGAATGATGTGCGAAAATATTTTTGTTTTTTTTACGATTTTTTTTTAAGTTCTTGTAATAAAATTTAAATTAGAATTTGATATGAAAATTAATTTGTTTTTTTTTTTTTTGTTTTTAAAAATTGAAAATAATTTGAAATAAAATTCATATTGACATATTGACATTCATAAGAATATTTGACGCCACAATCATATGTGGCTTATAAAAAATTTTTTTTTTTATTTTGTTATTTTCTTTTCACTACTTTTTATGAGGAAAAGTTTATTGACTTTTTTTAGATTTACTATATTTGATATTGGTTTAATATTTCTGCATAAATTGAAATTTATTGAGAAATTTGCATTAAATTCGAGTTAAAGTTAAGTTAAAAATTATAAATTGCTTTTATTAACAATAAAATTATTTAAAAATACATGTTTTTTTTAATTTTTCGAAAACTTAAACCGAAATATTTAATAAAGTCAGCATTAAAAACTGTTTTAATATAAATTTTAGAATATTTTCAATTAAATTTGCTTTTTTTAATAGAATTTTAAACCAAAGAATATCTTACTTAAGTGTGTATTATCTAACGAATACATAAAACCTCTACAAGTACAATTTTGATTAAATCAAAAATAATAGAAACAAAAAATCATTACAAATGCATTTAGAAAAAATCTCATTAAAATCTTATTAAATATTTAGAATTTGAATCGATCTAGAATTTTTTGAATATAAATGAAAAATTTAAAAAAACAAGTAGGTACTTTAATATTATATCCTGAATGATTTTTAACTATATTAAATCAAATATTTATAGAAACAAAGCTACCAAAGATTTTTATTAATAAAGATTGTCAGTTTTGACATTTAATCGTTAATTTTTTTTTATTTTTTCCTATATTTCATTTATTTTTATTTTAAATGTCCAAAAACTTTTACAAAACATTTTTATTTTTCTTATCAATTTTTGACATTACATTGTATACATACATACATACAATATACATATTTATAGAATCTCATCCGTAAGTAGTAAATCTTCTGTAATGACACATGATTTATGATTTTGTCTTTATATTGTATGACTGTCATTTTAATAACAGTAGAAGAGAAATATCATTGGAAAAAATAGAGTAAAACATATCAAAATAACGGTATTTGTTGGTTTTTTTATATTTGTTTTTGTGCTTTACTACCTTTTCAAATATATGTATGTATTATAAAGAAGTGAATGAAAAGAAAAATTAAAGAAGAGAAAATATGACGTCAATATAATATCCACAAAATTGATATATTAAAATAGAAAAAGTTTCTTGACTTTTAATCATTTAAGATAGTAGCAGTCAACTTTAGTAGTTTAAGTAGTTTTATTTTTTTTTTTTTTTGTACACACATTGAACAATTTTATTTTACAAATTATATATTTATATATATATATATATATATCAGTGACGGGGCGTTGAATTTTCAACTGGGGAAGCCACTGTAAAAGGAAGCATCATTTTGCTTCGGCTTTTCTTTTTCTATTGAAAATTTTTGCTAATTTCGACAGTCAAAATTGTTCACATCTACTTCTCAAAGTAGTTTTAATTCTGTTTAGGCAGAAAAACGATCGCTCAACTGAATTAGTTATTATGAAGTGTTATTATAAATTTACAAAGTTAGGAATATTTATTAAAAGAATTTTTTAATCCAGTTTCAATTTAAAAATGTTAATATTTCGCAAATACTGTTTTTGCTATTAAAATTTTCATCTGAAAATATATAACTTTAATTTAAGCTCTGACTTTAAGAAAGCAATGTAAAAAAAGTGTGAATATGAATTTTCTATATTTATGTTGGAAAATACCATGTATACGAATTAAAAGATTTTACTGAAAAATGCTGATTACATCGTTTTATTGTTGTTGTTGTTATTAGTAGAGCAAGCAATGGTTTACCATCTTTAACAATTGATAATTTTTCCTCACAACTTCTAACCGAAAATGATTTTTACTTAAGCTTTCAATAACACAATCACAATTATCTATTTTAATTATTTATAAATAATAAAAACAAAAATGTTTTAAATTTTTACATTTGTTAACAAATTGTTTCAAAGCTGCATAAAACAAAATTATGGCTGAAAATAAACAATGTAGCATTCAATAACAAAAAACTACAGAAATATTTCACGCATATCAATACCACTCTCTAAAAAAAAACCCCAAAACTACATACATTATTTATATAAATATTAATTCTCATTTAAGTCAACAACCACAATAATGCACAAAATTAATTCATTCCTTGCTACTTTTTTTTATTTGTAAATTCATTTTGTGACTATATGAAGGGTATAGGAATGACCTAAATAAAATTTCAAACATTGACAGTTATTTGAATAACGGTAATATTATTATATTTTTTTTGTGAATGCGATATTTTGTTGTTGTTTCCCTAGATAATCTATTTTCTATCAGATATTTTCTAATTATATCAGGTAGATTTGGAATGAATATCCTTCTTAGATTTTATTTTATTGTCGCTTCATTTATTATTTTGTTGTTGTTGCTAGGAAAGTAAATAGAGACATAAGTGTGTTTGAGTGTATGCATATTGTAAATGAGAAGAGAACTGATATTTAATTTGTCGTTATATTTTTATGCAAGGTTATAATATAATTATTATAGCTATTCTGGTAAGAGAATAATGATTCTTAATAGGCATTATTTTCAAATATTTTAAATTTGGGATTGAAATAGAAAATAATGATGTTTATATAGGCATTATTTTCTAAACATACATAATGTAGTTAATATCTATGCATATAATTTTTGCTTGAAATTTTTTTTTTCATTCAATTTGAATTTTTATATTAAATTAAATATAAATTTTATATTAAGCTGTAAAATGTAATATATAATATTTAATTTGGGGAAGCTCTCATTCAACTCAATATATGGATGCTTCGTGCCTGATATATATCCCAGTATTCTATTCTGCTGGATAAATATTGTTTGTGGAAAATCTAAAACCAGTATGTGCAGCACATTTCGTGGGAATTGGTTAATTATATATCTATTACCCAACGCTATACCAATTGGTAGACCGAGATTTGATAAAGGATTATTTCTAAAAGTATTTTATGAAAGTAATGGGTTTAGAGACCTTGATGGTTCTATTTTCAAATTTGGTTTGAACTACAGAAAAATCGGATTAGAAAAATAATGTCTAACAAATACCTATTACTACTCTGAAAATATATTTAGCTAGATAATTTTGTTTTTAATTGTATCGTACTAATTATTGGGCAGGTAAAAAAACTGAATTTATTGTTAAAACCATTTTTTATTTCGACAAATGTCGCTTACAAACAATTTTATTAATTGTTTTGATATAAGTGAATTTTCACAACTAGATTTTCGCTTTTATTTAATCGACTTGTGAAAATGTTCACAATACACAATTTTTATGTCACATGAACCGTTTCTCAGATAGTTTCCTCCGTATACAAAATATATATATTTGTTTATACATAGCCGAAACATTAGCTGAGAGACCTTTTATGCCAATTTGTACGTTTGATTAGGATAGAAATGGAAAATTAGAAAAGGTGGAAAATAGAAGGGAAGGAGGTAAATTTATGTAAGTCATCATAATAGAATTTGTTAGGATGCTAGAATGTTTTAGGATCACATAAGATGGAATTTGGTCCTACATTCGGGATGCTGAGGTTATAAATGAGTAATAAACAAATTTCCATAACTTGTCTTCTGCCATCTAGGGAATTCTACAGCGTAGGAATGGCCAAATGCTGTCTCTCGTGTTTCGCGGTAGAAGCGCTTTAATGGAGGTCCAACAGGACCAAAATAAGCATTGACATTTGGGTCATTGATAAGACAAATAGCCCATTTTTGGACTTTATCCAAATGTTTTAACTCATTACTAGAAGCACCAGCCCATATGTGAGCATTTTACTCCATTTTCAGTCATATGAAAGCCTTATAGATTTTCAAGAGGTCACACTAGGAGAAGTAAACCTTACAGCAACTAGGAAAACCTAAACATTCAGCTACCCTTTTTGCAACATCAAATATATGATCATTCCAGATCATTTTTCGATTTAAAGGCATACCTAAATACTAAAGCATTCAAACCGCTGAATTTTATCTTCCTGAAACAATCTTTTTTCAATTGTATTTACATGAAAATTTAAATCTATTGAAATTGAATTACAAAATTCATACATATATATATATATTATTATCCTTGAAAGAATTCAAATGTAATTATTAAAAATTGCAAAAACATCAAAATTCTAAACACTTCTAGAAAATTAAAATCAGTAAACAAAAAAAAAAAAAAAATAATCAAAAATAATGCAACTTATCATTTCAATCCAATTTCATCATCCATCTTACTAATGAATCTATTGGATCTACTCAATATTATTTTACACCCTAGCATTTTACACATTCTATCTAATATTATTATATGCAATAAATTGTCAATATTCTAAATTGATAGCAATAATAAATTTGTCAAATATTTTCTTTTCATTTAGTCTTAGTTATATTATGTATATTGTATAGATGGATGGATCAATGGATTGAGGGAATCATTATTTAGATGGGTGATGTAATTTGATATGTTTTTTGTTTTCCTTTTATAATAATATCAATCTGAAGATGGTTTACATTTTAAGTGTTACTATTTCAATCATATTTTCTTAAAAATCATTTAAAAAAATTCTTAAATCTGATAAAATTGATTGTGTATGTGTGTGTGTGTGTATAACAATTGTGACAGTTGGATTTTCTAATTGAAGAAAATTAAAAAAAAAATATGTATATATATTTTTTTATTTTGCTGATTTTGTTATAAGTAATTTATGATAATATTTTGAATATTTGAAAAATTTTAATCAAAATTAATAATTTTGATATGAAGGGTATAGGAATGACCTAAATAAAATTTCAAACATTGACAGTTATTTGAATATAAGAGTAACGGTTATATTATTATATTTCTCTAGCTTTTTTTTGGTTGTTTTTTTGCTTTTTTTTTTAGTCATCATATTCTTCTCTACTTATAAGAAATTATTACTTCTTTTATGGAAGAATCGCTACATTTTCTGTAGTGTTATAATGCTGACTTCAGAATACAAAATAAGTATGAAAATCGATATAGGAATTTATAGAAGAGTTTAATTATTAGTGATTGAAAATGTGGAGAAATGAAACAGTAAATATTAATTTATTAGCTTATTTTTTTTTTCACTCTCTTAGAATTAATATATATATATAATTTACAAGTATAATAAATACTTGAATAGATTTCAACTTGAATTACTAACAATAGAACTAAATCATTGCATATTAATGAAATTAAAGTGGACATTATGTAAATGAAGAAAATTTAAAAAGGATGATTATATATACACTATAAATTGATTTGCGTGACTCTGAAAATTAATTTGGGTACTTTGAGTTATTGAAATATACTTAATTGCTTAAATGACCAACAAAAAATGTAGATCATGTAACTTGACTCATCACTGTCCTTTATTTCTGCAGATCACGAAATGCTTCTCTTTTCATATCCAGTTGAAGATTATCAGATATTTTAGCTCGCCAACCAAATTTTTGTCTGCCCAAAGGTTTTGAATCTTTGGGTCTAGAGACGAAGCTTCTCTTGACTGAAACATTTTCACCCATCCGTTCTAGGTTTATGATCCCCTGTAATTTGTTGACAATATTTTCCTGACTACTTCCAACTCATTATACAAGTTAAAGAAATTGGCATTATGTCTTCTACAACGATGCGGCCCCATTGTCATTTTCAGGATTATATATATTTTTTTAGATATAATCATTGAGAGGGGATTTGAATAGGGGCTGCGCTTGAACGAAGTTGGCAAACTCTAGAATACTGTGAGACTCTAACCGACTAACGACTCCATATTTTATTACATACTTTACAATGAAAGCTAACCAAATATGACTATACAATAATTATTCTGTAACCCTTATTTTTATTAGATAATTTTTAAAGCAACGCACTATAAGAGGTTTTTTGAAAGATTAAGAACTTTAGCCTAACACATCAGTTCAAATGACTTAGCCTATGTTTGCGGCGTCTAACAAAGTTTTGAATGTCAACTAAATATAAATCTTCAATATTTAAATGTTGCGAGTTTAGACGAATTTTAAGCCGGGCAGCGCATTTTTTGTTTTCATCTGTATTGTAAGGGATCTTACGATCTCTATGAATCTTGGTATTGCGAACATATACCAAGGGGTAATATAAACAACAAAGAATAGGATTTTCTTCTTGAAGACACCAAACGTATGTTCAATTGCATTGAGTGCAATTGAGCATGATACTGATCTGTAGAAAAGAGTACTTATAACCGTTTTGTAAATTTAATTTTGGTTTTGCGGGATAGATGATTAACCCGAAATGTTTTGACAAATCAAAGTAGTAACAGTTTGAGCAAACATTTATGTCGTTTGTGGATCGTTTGTGGGTTTGTGTAGAAAAGAGTATAACCGTTTTGTAAATTTAATTTTGGTTTTGGGGGATAGATGGTTAACCCGAAATGTTTTGACAAATCGAATCAGTAACAGTTTGAGCAAATATTTATGTCGTTTGTGTGTCGCTTGTGGTACATTTATTGTCGTTAACCTGGCTCCAATGTAGGTAAAGCTGTGAACTTTCTTCAAATTATATATGCCAACAGTAATGTTTCCACCAAAATATGATGTTGATAAACCAATTTGTTTATCAAGAACATATATTTTGTCTTTTTCGTCATCCACAATTTATTGTAATATAATTTAAATAAATTTTTAATGCATTAGCGAATTTCAATGGTTAACTATTCTTTAAACAAGATTTATTCAATGGCATTTACCTTCCATTTTTTTTTTTTTTCGTAATTATTCAATTTCAGTCTTACGAATAATAATGAAAAATTAACAAAACGATTTCAATACAACATCCATGTTCAGAACGAACCCACGAATTGTGATTAGTAATCATCAAATGTCATAATTGCTATACCATAACGTTCACAACCATTTTTAAATTATATTTTCTTTAAATTTGCTCAGAATTTTTTCAAAACAAAAAAAAATAAAATAAATATTTTCAATCTTTAAAAATTTAATATTTATGTAAAATATCTTTAATTGCTTTAATTCATGATCCTTTAATAATTGAAAAAAAAAAAAAAAAATCATTTGAAATTAAAAATATTAAAACAAATAATAAAGTATAAAAGAAAATGTTGAAAATTTATTAACCAAAACCAATACGAAATGGAGTTAGTCCTTGATTACATTTCTAATTAAAAATATATTTTTGTTTTTATTTTTTGTATCACGTATTTTTAAAGAAGTTTTTAATATATTTTTTTTTCTAAATTAGTTTTTATATTTTTTATAAAAACAAAAAAAAAACCTACATAAATTCAATTTGGAATGCAGGATCTTTTTTTTATGTTTTTTGATGACTTAAAGTAAAGAATTTATGCGAAAAACTAGGGTTTATTTTAATTTTTTTTTATACATGTGTATATATAGATTTATAATTTCAGTATACAAAGGTCAATGTCTGCAATGAAACGGTAAAATAAAAAGTTGGTTACAATTTCCTTTTATTTCATCTTTCTTTTTAATTTCATCCCCTATTAAGAATAGAAAAGCAATATTTTTTTTTGTTTGCTTATTTTTACTTTAATCTTTTAAATCGATTTAAAGTCTGAAAATATTCTGAAATTGTTGCAAAACATTAGTTAGAGAGGACCCGCCATTTGTTTTTTTCTTTTCTACATTTCTATTCGCTTTGTTTTCTTTTATGAATATTTTGTTAGTATCAAGTCGTCGCAGTCACAAAGCCACCAATAAAACATAATAAAAAGTTGAAATATCTAAATTACATTTCTACTGTCCTTGTTGATAACCTTCAATCAATTTTTATATATCAGCTCAATATCTTCTCAATCATCCTCTTGCCATTCAGTATACTTTATTTTGTATGTAATTCGTTTTTTATTCTTCAATCATTCGTCAATCATGGGGTATTTTATTGTATTTTGATTGCTAGAAAATTATTACAAATCGTAAATGTTACTGAAAACCGATTTTCCTTTATTATACAGCGATAATGAAATTATTTTTTTTTTTTTTGTTTTTATTTTTTTTTTGAAATTATATTCAAAAAACATACATTCAAATAACATTTTTCGCCCTTGAATATAAAGTAAAAATGAATGTGGGTTTAAATAAGAAAAGACAAGGAATTATTGGAAAAAATATTGCAAATTTTAGTCATTTAACAATAAGTAAAGAGATGATATGAGCTATATTGAATTGGATATAAGAAAATGGGTGTATAGCAGTATGAAATTGTTAAACAGTGAGTTTATATGCGTTTTAGAAATTTTTACATCCCAAATTTGTTTTTAATAAAGTTTAGATATGCAAGTTAGGTAAAAAAAAATATAAATATTTCAATTAATTTACTAGACTGTATTATATTTTTTATAGATTAAAATTATTTTCTGGTACATTGAATAAAATAGCATCTAAATATCATATAAATACCATTGAACTAGATGATTGGATACAGCTGAAAATTGCACTATTGGAAAAAAAATTTGTAAGGATATTTACTAGAAAATATACGAATTAAATACAAGTAAGTAAAACTACTGATCCTGATAAATTAATCAAGCAATCATCGAATCAAAATTGCAATAAAATTTATATAGCAGCTCAATGATCTTAATGGAACCATTTTATAATATCATAGAAATGAAAAAAGTATAATAATCCGAATTATAGTTTTGGAAATACAAAAAAAAAATATACAAAACTCATTAAAAAAAAAAATGTATTTTTGTTGTTTGTAATATTTTGTCATATTAAATTCCTATCGAAAATTTTATCCTTGAACTTCACTTCTAATAGTTTTTGAAATAAATTTATTTATTCTTTACTAAAACTTCATATTGTAAGACAACAAAAATAAATACCAAACAATAACACACTCAACCGAAATTGTAAATGGTATATCAACCGAAAATGAAAAATATTTTGACAAAATCATATCCTTAAAAATATCCTTGCAAATGTGTAAATTTATAAAACATAAAAAATTATTACCACAAAATAATCATTAGATTTAGTTCTTGATCCGTCGGCAGGGATTAAGGATAATAAAAAAATAATTTTTCAAATTAAAAGAAAAAATAAAAAAAATGTATTATTCTCAATACTTTCGATGTCCTGAAAATTATCCAAAAAATAAATGAAAACTTTTCAATTGTAATTTAGAATTGTAATTTAGAATAATTGATAATAGTTTTTGATATTTTTGATTAGTTTTTAAATTGAAATTTTTAATTAATTACATATTCTTAAAAATATCCTTGTAATATAATTTTCAATACAAGTATATAAGTTACTGAGTATAATACCTATTAAGTAGTATTTGATTTTAGCTGAAAATATATTCAAGTATATTTTTATAATTTTGTAAGTTAGAAATTTTAAAAAACTACAGAACTAATAAATTACACCTTCGGTGAATATTGAAACAAGAAAATAGAAAAAAAAATACCTACATGATATGAATTGTAATTTGCCGGATAGAAAATTTGATAGTGAGCAATTTTTTTTTTTGTAATAAATCCTTAAAATTTAATTTATTTTATTTATTTCTTTCAAACAGTAAAATAAGGTACCAGTCAGTTTCCAAATCCTTCAATTATAATAGGCATAACTATAAAAACAAAAATTATAATAAAAGCGTGTGCTACTACATTATAAATTTGATCATTTCCAATTAGAGATCCTGGATAATCTAATTCTACTCGTACAATAATTGTTAGAGATGTACCGACTATTCCAGCCCAGGTTTCAAAAATATGATGTAGGGTTCCAAAATATATTTATTATTTATTTATTTTTATTGTCTTAATTTGTACAATATGTAAAATTTCATATATTTTAAGAGCTTATATTACTAGATGGTTAGTGGAAAATAATAATTGTAAATAAACTGTGATACACTTAAACGCCCAGGAGGTATAATTAAGAAAATTTGTTCAGTCGAATCGGTCAAGAATATAATCCAATCGAAAAATTCACCAATCTAAATAATTTATACAAATATTTCGAATCATAGCTTGGTCTGAAATTTATTTAAAACTCTATAACCAAAAACTTGACCAAATATTGAGAAAAAAAATTAGCTAGCAATATTGTTGAAATAAATTAATTAAATTAAACTAAATTCTGCTATTAAAATTGAAATTAAAATTCACTTCGATTTTCAAAATGTTTTTCTAATTAAAAAATGATTTACAATAATATTCTGTAATAATAATCTATCCTTAATCTGGCTTTTGTATGTTATTGACCGTACTTCTTGCAAGATAATTATATGAGACTACTTGAATAGTTTGTTAAATGTATACAAATCAAGTGATAATTATTATTTTTTGTTTTATATTTTCAAGACTATGATATGGACATCTTAACTACTTTTTATGCATAGAATTGACATACACAATCTAATCAATTTATTGCAATTTCCTCAATTTCAATATTGTGGTTTATTACAACTTATTTTCTCCTGAACAAGACCAATTTTATGATGCACGGTAATTGAGTTCAATAACACAAAAAAGTTGAATTTAATTTTTTTTCTACATTTCTACAAAAAACCCTAATCGTTCTAAAATACAAAACAAAAATTGTTTGAATTTTGGGTACAAAGAGTTTATCTTAATCTGGTACCAATGTTATTTTTAAAAAAACAGAATTAAAATCATATATCAAATTTATATCTTACACATATATATATATATACAAACATATATTATTTTTTACAATTAAATGCACATCTTTCTAAAAACTAAACTTTGAAAGTCCTTAGAAAATGTGTTAATAATTCACAAATCCAACAAAAAAAAATTGCATACCTATAGGCGAATTATATAAAATTATCATGAATTTTCCTTGAAAAATTTTCTTAAGTTATCCTTCTTTTAAATTTCTTTTATTTAAATTAAAAACTATTATAATTATTTAAAATATTCATTTTTTTTTTTATTTTATTAATAATATCCGAAATCGGTATGACGCAAATATATAAAATACAATAAGTGAGATAAATTGATAGTTCAAAAAGAAAATTGACATGAATCTAGTAATTTTAACTACTACTATAATAATATTTACATAAATTTGAAACATATTTCTATTTATTTTATTTTTATAAAAATAATTTTAAATAAAAATTTCTTCAAAATCTTTTACAACTGCATCTTGATTAATACATTAGGATTAGATGGTTGGATTTTATTAATCATATTCAAATTGAATTTTTTTTTTTCTATTAAAAAATCAAATTCAAAATAGAAATCTTGCAATTGCACATTTCCAACTGATTCATACTGCATTTTTAAAATCAAATTTTTTCTCCGATTGTAACCAATGTCAATTTTTGATGCCTTGAAATCTTATTGAAATTTACAGAAATTCTGTTATGTATATTTTGCTACCGGATTAATTTCCTATGTGTACTATAAAAAAATAAAATAAAAATAAAACTTTTTATTTAAATATTTAAATTTCTAGATATATCCTTATTATTTAAAATTTGCATAATACTGTTTGTGTTATTTTGAAAGTTTATATTATGTGGAAATATCATGAAAATCCAGTTTTAGCATAATGTATGTATATAAATATAATAGCAGTGATGGTGATGAAATCTGATGCAGAAAATGTGTCTTAATTCTTATTTTTGTTGTTTTTTTAATTTACTTTTCATAGCCAGAGGGTTAGATAGACTTATATGCTTCATATTGAGATCCAATGTGCACGCCGATTCTCTCTAACAGTTATTAAATCTTTAATTTTCGATGCCAGGATATTTCCAGCAATAATTTGGTGGATAAATGTAATATCAGTCACCAATCGATATTGTTGGAGAGATTTCAGGTCTATCAAAATCATCCTGTTTTCGTATGGAAGAAGTTGAAAAGGGTCAGACCATGAAAAAGCATGTAATGCAAAAATGCAATATCAATATAATGATATGGAAAGCAAATTTGCTAAGCATATTTAAGTGTCGGTCTAACATATGTGATATATATATAAAAGTTTTGTAATTTAGGGGGATCTGTAAACTGTTTGGCACAGTGCATTATAAATCCTAGCATATTTTAAAAGTTTTACATAATATTTGGTGTAAAAAAGTATTCTTGACTATTCGTCTATGACCGGGTATTTGAAAATCTAATTTTGCTATGAATTTTCAAACTTTTACTGAATTTAGTATGGAATTGGAAACCGAATTGAATTTAAAAGAAATAAACAAATTTATTGAAAAAATCATTTTACTAATCTAGAATGTATCTTGATAAAAAATATTATTTTAAGTATTGATTAGCTATCTGTAATGACTATTAGTTTATTTTCCAGATCTTTTAGCCAGAATAAATAATCTGGCGTGGAACACAGATAGCTAGTAATGACTATTAGTACATCTTCCAGGTCTTTTAGTCAGAATAAGTAAACTAATCAGTATTTTGTAATAACAATAAATAAAGTTTTTCAAATATTTGTACATCACAGTCAGCTAGACATATTAAAGTGATGTTAAAGTCATTTTAAAGTCAATTTTGTCAATAATTCAAATCAACTGTAGCAACACAGTACCTAAAACATTTTTTTTTTCTTGACCACAACTGTATCTATTCTCAATATTTCTTTAATTTGTATTTTTCTATTTTTATTTTATTTTTTAAATTACAATTTAAAATTTAATTCTTTATAGTAAAAAAAAAAAAAAATTCTAATCCAATATCCTGGCTATTATAATAGTTTTAGGATCACAGATCTCTAAAATGTCCTTGCATTTTATTATTATATTTTTTTTTATTTTTATTTTTATTTCATTAAATAAAATAGTAAGTGACAATTTTTTTATGTTCTTACACTTACAACTACTGTTCTTAAGTTTTGGGTTTTCCTTGTTTTTTTCATTGAAAATGATAACAACACATGTTAACAATAATAGTGGTTTTTTTTTCTGTCGAGGTAATGATTGTTGCATCAGCACTATACTAATGCAACATTATAATTTTAATAAAAATTTGCTAATAAAGATTTTTATAAACCAGATGACATTTTGTTACTATTAGCTTCTAATATTAAAGTATTTTTTTTTTTTAATTTATGAAATGAATTAAGTAAAATATTACTAAAATTGAATATTATTAAATATTAAGGATATTTTAAGGATACAATAGAAAATAAAATGTTCATATTTATATGATCATTTAGTATTCAGTAAAGATTATGAAAGAAAATAAAAAAAAATATTTATTGTTAAAAACAAATTAAACGTAATAAAAATTATTAATATCCTTTCAATTTGTTAAAGAAAATATTGAAAAAAAAGGACATCAAATTGTTGAAGTTTTATGACATTCAACATAATTATAAGATTTTAATAAAAACGATAATAAAAATCGAATATCTAAAAATAATTTCTCTCTTTCAATACTCCAATATATATATATATATATATATGTACATGTTAAGTACAGTATATAGAGTCGTAACATAACAAATAGTCGTTAAAATAAATATAATTTCGAAGTGGAGTTCGAATATGATTTAATGCTAATTAAAAATCGATTTTAACAGTTTTTTTTTATTTCATTTTGTTGTTGCTTCTACTCTGTTTACTAAAAATATATTTTTCAAATAAATAAAATTTATGAAAATTACCAAAAATGTAATTAACCTTTTTTCAAATCATATGAACTCTATCATAAAGTTCAGTACAGTTTAATGTCGCATCTTAAGAATAATTTCTAATTATATACGTGGTTAAAGATTTTCGATAAATCATTTCCACTAATATCCTTTTTAGTAATAAAATGGCAAAAATAATATCCGGTTTTTTTTTTTTTTTAATAATATTTATTTAAGAACAATATTGTTTTAACCTATTAAATTGATTTTTATATTTGCAGCTAATATTTAATTTAATTTATATAGTTTTATAATGGTCCAATCAACCTCCTGGGCTTTGTCGAGTCCAAAATATGTTTACATTTCAAAAAAGAAGTCAATATTTAGTGGAAAAAAATTAATTTGCTATTTTTTGACCCGAAGTTAAACTTTAAGTGTTCTAATAAAGCTATATTTAAGCATTGCGTGTACTAAAACATTGAAAGTAGCAAAATGACTTGTCCTAATAGTAATTTGTTGAACTAATTGAAGATCTCTGGTTTTATTTGTATTTAACGGTAAGATGTTGTACTTCCCTGTTTGAATATTTAAAATTGCTAGTCTAAGTCGTTGGAAAACGCTATTATTACACTTATGCCAATTTCCGAATAAAACGATTTGTATACCTTGAAATATTTATATGTTTTGCTACGATACTAGTATAAACTTGTATCCAAATTAACGTATGGCATAATTTAATTAAAATAGCAGAATGAAACACCATTGAACTTTGGAAGCACATCGAAGAAGTCAAAGTTTTTATCAACATCATCTTATAGCGCTACAGCTCTGGGTGAGCTTTGGCCTTCATCACAATGCTCCTCCAAAAAGGTCGATCTTGTGCCGCTTGTCTCCAATTTGGGATTTGTAGGATTTGAGCATCGTTTTTCACGTTGTTTGCCCATTTGCTTCTTGGTCTTCCTCTACCACGGCTGCTATCGGGCTTTCTATTCAGCACCACTGCTTGCTTTCTGCTTTCGTTCATTCGACTTACGTCGCCAGCCCACCTTAGTCTTTGGGCCTTTGCAAACCGTACAATGTCCTCACTATCAATCATACTATTGAGTTCGCTGTTGCTTCTGACTACATATTCTCCATTCTGTAATATATTTGGGCCGAGTATTTTTCGGAGAATTTTTCTTTCAAATATGCGCAGGCCATATTCTCCTCGGCCACGTTCATAGTCCATACCTCACATCCATACGTCACTATGGGTCGTATGAGAGTTTTATATATCGTCATTTTGGCCTTTCTTGATATTAATTTTGATTGAAACAACTTTCTGTTTGCCTAGTAGCATCTATTTCCGGCCTGAATTCTATTATGAATATAGCATTGCATACTATTATCACTTCTTATTGTTACTCCGACGTATGTAAAGGTTGTAACTCCTTCAAAATTGTACTCTCCAATTGTTATATTCTGAGTATTTCTTATTTGTTCATTTCTTGACATTTTTAGATATTTTGTCTTGTCTTCGTTGATTTTTAAGCCTACTAGCCTACAAAGTTTTTATAGCAATCCAAAAAATCAATTAAATGTTAATTTCTGAAACACACTGTGTCGAAAAAGTCGATATCAAAATATCATTCTATAGTACATATTGTACTAACCATCCTGCCGGCACAGCGCAACGCGTAAATGAACAGCAATTATTGTTAAAACTGAGATCCAACAACTACATATACAAGCAACAACCATAACAATACAAGATTCAAAATCATATTTAAACATAACATTAGACTATACTGTCCGGCAAAACACATAGAGAGGAGCAATTTAAACAATTCTACAATACCATCGGCCCCAGGTTTATTGCAGTAGCATATAGCAATGCCAAGCATACATTATGGGGTACATAATGGGGCATTATGGGTTACATTATGGGGTACATTATGGTATACATAATGGGGTACAAGAAGACATAAATCCAAAAGGCCGTGAATTATTTAAAACTTTTCAAGCTTATAACCTTCAACATCCAGATAGAATTACGAGACATATTAGATTTTTGTGTGGTTAATACGATTTCATCCGACTCAGTTCAGATTACTTTGTGTGGATTTATTATCAGATCACTCCCTAATTATTTATTTATTTATTTTAAAATCTACAGGGTTAGAACCCATATACAGATTTTTATTAAATATTAAACAAAAATTAAAGCATGAAATAAACTAAACTAAAATAATTAAATTACACTAAGCTGAAAAGTTTTACCGAAACCAAAACTTCCGTCTCTATTTACATCACATTCAAATAGAAGAGGAGGATTGATGTTACTGTAAATAGAATCTGGCTGTTTTGGACTGATCAATCATAAAGATATATTTTTCGCATGCGTCGTGTACTTTGATAAACCATATCAGTGTTCTGACATTAGATATACTCTCTTTTATCACCTGATTTAATCTGTTAAAATTAAATTTTAAATTTTTTTTAGACTGCAACAATCCTCTGGTGTTATTCTTTTTTTAATTCCTCAATTTAAAAAAAAAATCCTTCTAAGTAGGCTGTTCAAGCATTCAATGTTAGGTTCTGTCTCTACCCTAATAATGAACCATATATCATTTGATTTTGCAAGGATATCTGCTTCCTCATTACCTTATATATCCTCTTGTGGAAGAATTAACATAATTATGACTCTATTTTCGTCTTATTTATTTTGTTAAGCTTTTATAAAAATTTTAAGCAAGCTTTGATTTAACAATTAGATATGCCTGGCCTTTTAAGGTAGTCTGACTGTCTCAAATAAATTAAATATATAGATAAACACTCTTGTACTTCTTTTTAACGTCTTTCAATGATGATACTTCGTTGGACTAGATTTCAGATTAACAGACGGTGGGGTGTGTAGTAAATGCACCGCTGAACTTGATCTTTGGTTCAAATGCACCGGTTTTGTTTCCGATAGAAGAACTTCTACCACACAAGATTTTTAGATCGATGTTTATTTATCGACCGATATTTTAAACATTATGGGAAAGAAACATTCAACGCATTCAAACAACATAACATTTAATAAAAAAAAAACCTGAGCAGACCAAGATGACAATCCATTATATAAAAAAAAATAATTTTTATGAAAGAAACAACGATTCATATTTTAACGATAGCATTCCCTACACCACCACACAATATTAAAAGCCTACCCACCATAGCAAGAAAGCAAAAAGATTACAATTAAAAAAAATATTTCCAAAAAATGTTTACAATTAAAATATAATAAAAATAAATGTTAAAAACTCTCTACAACTCTATATATAATAATAATTATGCAAAAATTAATAATCCTATAAAATGTTTACTGAATTATATTCAGAAAAATATGTATGTAAGTATAATACAAAAATCCATTTTCATATGTACATATTCCATTTAATGACATTAAAAAATTTATAATAAAATAATAATAAAATAAAAAAAATTATGTTTATAAAATACATGAATATTAATTTGAATTATAGCGCCCTACAGTAGAAAATTAAGTCAAGAGTATAACACTACTAATAAAACATACGAAAATAAAAATTAAATAAAAAACATGAAATATAAATTAAGGCAATATTTATTTTATTGTTGTGTGGTAGATTAAATAAAGAAAATTTAAAATGTACAACATTATAATAATTTAAATTAATTATGAAATATCCTTAAAGGAAGAAAAATAGGTAATGAACTGAGAAGTTCAATCACTTTAATTAAATAAATATTCTATAAACCTTTAAATTTTTCTTTACATATAGGTATCGTGCAAGGTGACTTCGTATTTTGCAACAAACAAAAAAAAATTTATTATAGACCTTCTTAGTACAAACCATGTTGGCTTAATTGTTGAAAATGGTTGAATATTTTCCTTTTACTAATTATGCTTATCATATACAGACTTGCTTCAGGGTTTTGTACTCGATTGAGGAAAGAAATCTAAAATCTTCTTTATCAGTTTTATTGTACAGGTCGCAATTTGACCTTTTTTGCAGCTGGATAGTTGTTTACAATCCAATTAATTAGCCTGATAGATGGTTTTATTGTTATTATTTGAATTATAATTTCCAATTTTGGAGTAAAGTAACAGGTAGGAGTGGTTTTATTGGTTCTATTATATTTTACTAAATAATGAAAAATATCCATTGCCTTGAATCATTTTTAGTTTTATAAATTTCGATGCTTTCAACTGAATCTGTTTGCCTACTAAACGTATAGCACATTTTGATTATGGTGCTATAACCTTTAATCCTTATCAAATCATTTTATGTGGGACCATTGAAAATAATATAGCTTGATTTGTTAAATATTTCAAACTTGCATATAAATTACGAACAGCGAAATAATTAATATATTTTAATATTTGTAAAATGTTGAGCATTGTAGTATACTGTAGTAGATTAATTTATCTACTTAAATTTGGCAATCAATATTGTCTTTTGAGTTAAATTACATCGCAACAATTACACCAATACGAAAAGATTGAATTACTGAATATTACATATTTATTTATTTTTTATTTATTTATTTATTTATTTCATTTCTCAAAAAGAGCTGTGTAGCTCGTATAGAGTATATATACATGTATGTGATTTTACATATCAAAAATAAAAGTATTCAAAAGTATTCAGTCCAACATAATTATAAATTAACAATTTAATATAATATGAAAATATAAAAGATTTTTTTTGGTTGTTTTTTTTTTTTTTTTTTTTTTTTTGTAGCAATTCAAATATAATTCAATAAAAATTCTAATTTTAATAATTGGACAAATACATTATTTTACAAGTTTTTTTGAAGTTCTTACTGGACATATTTTTTACACTCAATGGCAAATTATTATATAACATTATAACTGTATTCATTATAGGTTCTATACCATTCAAATTAGCACCTGCATTGTATCGTAAATTATTATTGCTTCTGGTGTAGTGTTCATGTACGTCATTATTTGACACCAGATTGGTGTTTGTTTTTATTAAGTTATTCCTCATATTATGTATTTGATTCATTTGTATTACTTCTTTATAGTGTATTAATTTTAGTATTTCATATTTTTTATGAATATAATCAGTTGAGGTTCTGTGGCGCAGTTGAAATAGGTTTTTTATTACCTTATTTTGAATTTTTTTGAAGGCTGTAGTTATTTTTCATAAATGTGTTACCCCAAATTGCTATTCCATACATAATAGTGTAATGGAATAGACTATAGTAGGTAGAAATTTTTATTCTTTCTGGAAGCCGTTTCCCAATTTTCCTAAATAATTCAGCTATTCGTCTGGTCTTCAGAATTAATTCATTAACCTGTTTATTCCAGTTTAAATCTGCATCAACCCAAATACCTAGATATTTATATTCATACACTCTATTTATGATAATATTGTTATAATAAATGGACATGTCTTCATTCTTAGATTTAACTATCAGATATTTTGTTTTATTAACATTTACCGTGAGCTGGGTGTAAGGACATCCATTTGTGTATGATTTGCATGTCTTGATTTATTCTTTCTTCCATTTCGTTAACATTATTTTCAGTGTACACAACAACTAAATCGTCAGCAAACAAGAACGGTTTTCCCAACAGATTCAGATTTGAAAATCCGCTTATATAGCATGAAAATAGTGTTGGACCTAAGGAGCTCCCTTGCATAACACCATAGTCAACATATTTATACTGACTTGTGTCACTCCTTCACATTCTGTATACTGTTGTCTTTCATGGAAATAGCTTTCAAACCATTGATATTCTTTGCCTTTTATCCCGCATTCAAATAAGATTCTAAGCATAATCTTGCGATCCAATGAGTCAAAAGCTTTGGCCAGATCAAAGAATACGTTTTAAAACGTAAAAATTTACTTACTGAATTCGGTATATACGATATAACATCAAATAAAGCAGCGTTGGTGTTAGAGTTTTTTGTAAATCCATATTGCACATTGCTGACCAAATTATTTTCTAGTAGATATTGTGTTATTTGATTATTAACAAAAGTTTCTATTATTTTACTGAACATAGTAGATATTGAGATCGGTCTAAAGTTGTTAAAATCATTCTTATCGCCAGATTTTTTATAAATTGGTATTACTTTGTTAATTTTTAATAAATTTGGTACATGACTTTGTAGTAGAGATGCATTTATTAATGATGTTATTGGTTGTGCTAATACATTTTTACATTTTTTTATTATTGATGTTTTAATATAATCTACTCTTGAATTAGTGCTGGCAAGACTGTCTATGATACGCTGTATTTCCACTACATTGGTAAAGCTAAATTTAAATGTACTAGTTGTTCTAGGTACTGGCATATAAAATGAGTCGAAATTTTTCGCCATATTTCTTCCAACATTACTGTAAAACTCGTTGAATTTATTGATTTTAGTGCGTTTTTCATTTAATGATTGACGTTCATTAAAAAACTCATTATTTCTATAGTTGCTTAGTCCATCTGTTGCTATTCCTTTGACGTAGTTCCATATTTTTTGTTGGTTATTTAGACATTTGTCAAATTTGTTGGTGTCGTATATTCTTTGTTTTCTCATTTTTCTAGTAGTTAGTTTATTTAGCCAGTAATGGTATTTTTCTTTTAAATGCATGTTGTTTACATCTAATAAATGTTTGCTATGCCAATAATTTTTTATCTTAATTAGTTGTATACATTCATCGTATATCCACGGTTTGCTGTATTTTACATATTTTTTGTATTTTTTGTTTGTAGTTGACATAGTTATACATTTTTGTACCGTGTTTACTAGATTATTGCAAATTATGTCGGCAACACTTGAAGATGTGTCGATATTGCAGTTTGACAATTTATTTATTACTTCATTGTCATTTGTGTTTGAAATGTTACATTGACAGAAGTTTTTAATTATAAAACTATTTTCTTCAGTTATTTCCAACAATAAAATATTATGGTCCGTATAGTCAGCACGTAAGTGTGCTATATTAATTTTGTTATTAATTTTATTTTTTAGGATATGATCGATACAAGTGTTTGTTGCTGCTCTGGTGGTTGTTGTATCACAAAAATAGAACCCATTAGATTCAACAAGAGATTTGTAATCATTAACATCTTTATCCAGCGTATTATTTATATTCATGTTGAAATCTCCAAGAACAATTGAATTTTTTTTCAAATAAAATAACACGTACAATTAGCTGTTAAAGATATCAATTATTTGTATAGATAAATACAAAAAAATTAAACAAAAATAAATATAACCAAAAAACAAAATAAAATATTATTCTTATAGTTTTCTAGAATCTCTAATACAATTTACCATTACTATGTCCTCTTTGGAAATACTGTGCATCTCTTGGATGATGTGTTCTGCTACTTTGGATCTAAATTCGGGTTAATTTTTCTGTTTCTTTCAAATGTTCCTTGAGTCGTGTTTCCATGTTTCTCCTCAAGTTTGTCCAAGTTTATTTATTTATTTATTCAGTCTATTTTAAATTGAGCATATTAGCTTTTATTATTTTTTTTATTAATTTCAATTATAATATTATAATTAAAATAAATTTAAATTATTTTTTAAAATAAATTAAATTTATTGATCTTAACGATTGCTGTGTGATCAAATTATTAGGTTTACAAGAATTGTTTACTACAAGAGTTTTTACAGACTTATAAAATAATTATATTTATAGCCTATTACTATTATTATTATTATTATTATTATTATTATTATTATTATTATTATTATTACTATTATTATTATTATTATTATTATTATTATTATTATTATTATTATTATTATTATTTATTATTATTATTATTATTATTATTATTATTATTATTATTATTATTGTTATTATTATTATTATTACTAATATTATTAATTTTTTTATTATTATTAAGTACAATTATTACTATTATTGTTTTATGGATTTAAAATATATTTTTTGATTTGTTTTTTAAATATCGGAATTTTGTTTATTTCTTTGAGCGCGTTTGGTAAATCGTTAAATTGTTTGAGACACCTATATAAACAATTATTATCTCTATTGTTCGTTCTAAATAATGATAAATAGAAATTATATTTATTATGTGTGTTATAACGGTGAACGTCAATCATTCTATTCAAAATAAAGTTGTGCTTTAAATAATTAATTATAATTTTGAATGCAGTGGTATATAGCAGGCACGAAGCGTCCATATATTGAGTTGAATGAGTGCTTCCCCAAAGAAAATATTATTTTATTATTTTTTACAGCTTAATATAAAATTTATATTTAATATAAAAATTACTTAATTACGAAAATTAAATCGAATGAAAAAAAAAAATTTAAGCAAAAAATGTATGCATAGATATTAACTATGTACGCTTAGAAAGTAATGCCTATATAAATATCATTATTTTCTATTATTCTTTTCAATCATACAAGACAACAAGAGATATTAGCAACCACAATCCAAAAATTCATTCTTCTCTTACCAATACAGCTATAATAATTATACATTGCATAAAAATAATAATGACAAATTAAATTATCATTCTCCTTATTTACATACACTCAAACACACTGTTTCGATTTAATTTCCTAGCAACAATAAGAAATAATAAATGAAGCGAAAGCGACAACAAAATAAAATGTTAAAAGAAAAAAAAAATTGAATGAGTGGCTGATATTCATTCCAAATCTACCTGATATAATTAGAATATATCTGATAGAAAATAGATTATCTAGAGAAACAACAACAGAATATCGCATGACACAAAATGAAATTACAAACAAAAAAAGTAGCAAGGAATGAATTAATTTTGTGCATTACTGTGGTTGTTCACTTAAATAAGATTTAATATTTATATAAATAATTTATGTAGTTTTGGGTTTTTTAGTGAGTACTATTGATTTGTGTTTGTTAAGTAATTCTGTGGTTTTTTGTTATTGAATGCTACATTGTTTATTTTCAGCCATAATTTTGTTTTATCCAGTTTTGAAACAATTTATTAACAAATGTAAAAATTTAGAACATTTTTTTTTATTATTTATAAATAATTAAAATAAATAATTGTGATTGTGTTATTGAAAGCTTAAGAAAAAATCATTTTCTGCCAGAAGTTTTGAATAAAATTATTAATTGTTAAGGATGGTAAACCAATGCTTACTCTACTAATAACAACAACAATAACACGGTCAGCATTTTTCAATAAAATCTTATAATTCGTATACGAGGTATTTTCCAACATTAATATAGAAAATTCATACTTTTTTACATTGTTTTCTTAAAGTCAGAACTGAAATTAAATTTAAATTTTCTGATGAAAATTTCAATAACAAAAACAGTATTTTCGAAATATTAAAATTTTTAATTGAAACAGAATTAAAATATTCTCTTAATAAATATTCCCAACTTTGTGAATTGATAATAACACTTCCTATAACAACTACTTTAGTTGAGCGATCGTTTTTCTGCTTAAACAGAGTTAAAACTACTTTGAGAAGTAGATGTGAACAATTTTGACTGTCGAAATTAACAAAAATTTCAATAGAAAAAGAAAGCTAAAGCAAACTGATGTTTCCTTTTATAGTGCTTCCCTAGTTGAAAATTCCATGCCCCGTCACTAGTATATAGTTCTTTTGTACAAATGTTATTTAAACTTAAATATTTCTCAGAATAAAGTAGATTGGTTGGATGTCTCACATGATAGAAATGGATTTGTTTTATAGCCAGTTTTGTGTATAATATCTAGTTTCGAAATTAACTGCTGAGTGGCACCCCTCCAAATTGGATTTAGATAGGTAATGTGGGATAAAATAAAAGAAGAATAAATTGCGTAAAGCGCCTCAGTTGTAATGAAATTTCTTAGGCGTCGTATTATAAATATGTATGGAGAGATTTTTTGGATTATTTTATTTAGATGCTCCATCCATTTCAATTTATTATCAATCTGACTAATCCTAAGTAATTATAGCTATTCACAATTTCTATATTTTTGATATTAAAGTTAAATGGATTGTTTGTATATTTTTTTTGACCTAGTAATAGGATCTTAGTTTTTTCTATATTTAGTTTCAGTTTATGAAAGTGGAGCCATTTCTCTATCAATTTCAAATCGTGTTTTACTGATGATCTTAGTTCTGTCTCAGAATCTTCTGCGTATTCCAGAGCTGCATCATCTGCATAAAGTTGTATTTTACCTTTAAGGCTAAGTTTTTAATATCCGGACCCAGAATAGATCCTTGAGGAATGCCTTTAATACATATTTTATTCGAGCTGAATGTAGAGCGAATTTTGACACTCTGGGTTCAACTTTCGTTGAAGTTGAAATTACTAAGTTTCGCTAGCATGCGATGTTATGGTCTACACAATCAAATGCTTTCTGAAAATCTAAGAAAACACAAGCTACAAAATTAACATTATCTAAGTTGTTGGTGATAAAATTAGTGAGACTGAGGCAACCTGCTGTTGTGTTTGAAAATTTTTCGAAACCATACTGTTCAGTGGAGAGTATATTGTTATTGAGAACAAAAGTGTAAAGTCTTTTTTTGATGATTGTTTCAAATATTTTTGAAAAAGAATTCAAAACTGCAATTGGACGGTAGTTGCTGGGATCTATTGATTTGCCTTCTTTAAAAATAGGATAAATGACAGAAGTTTTCATTGAGTCAGGATATGTGGAGGAAACAAACGAAAGATTTACGAGCTTAACAATTACAGGAACGAGCCGGGCCGAAAACTTTTTTAAAAATTTATCTGAAATACCATCGTAATCTGTGGATGAAGATGACTTGATTAATTTGATGACTTCCTTCACTTCTTCTTCATTTGTTGACCACAAGTCAAAGTTGTTATGAATGTTAGATCTAAATGATTAGATGTAATCTATGTTAATAGGTTCTGTAGATATATCAATTTTTTTTGTAACATTAATGAAGAATTCATTCATTTTATCTGCTATTATTTTTTTTCTTCAGTAACGATGCATAATACTTTTATTGGGTGAGTTTTATTATATTTCTTATTCTCATAAATCAATGTATACAAAAACAAAATGTAAAGTACAATTCAACTTCAAAACATATACAAATGCAAGATAAGAATAGTACAAAAATAATTAATGTGAATTTTGAATTTACAATTTTTATAAGGACAAAATAATGTATTTAACGTTCATTATTATTTACTATTATAATTGACAAGCATTTAAGGTCCTGCGCAGTAGACACCTTTTTATTTTATTTCGATTCTCCTACTCCTTAATGAACTTCTAATATATATAATATATAAGATTATATATAAAACAAAAATGCGCACACAGTTGAAATTGTTTTAATCATATGGTTTTATTTTTATTATTCGCCAAATACATTAAGAAACAGGTAGAAACGAAACAGAAAATGAGAAGTAAGGTATTTATGTTTTTTAACGAAAACATACTAATTCCAAAGCTATTCATTGAAACATGAGTGTTTTCTGCTTTGTAATGAGAAGTCTATGTCAGTACGTAAATTACTGTTTTTTTAAAAACTTTAAATTTGACTTCAACTTGAAATATAATTACTCAACAGGGGCCCCTAGTTATTTACTATGATAAAATAATTTGATTGAAAAGAAATCACTTATATAAATATGAATTTAATTATTATAATTATTAATGAAAATATATTTTATTTCTATTTTGAATATCCATATTCGGCAGCATTTTAACATTTGATGTTAATTTTCATAAGACAAGACTGTACAATTAAATGGTTGAAAAAACAAAGAGTTAACAAAAATCGGAAATAAAAAATGACCTAAAACAAAGCCTTGTGGAAAACCATTATTAATAACATTCGCTGAACTTGTGTGGTTTTTAATATGCGAACTTTTTACTTTCGATTTTCTAAATAAGATGTGAACCAATTGTGTATAAATGCTCTGAAGCACCCATTATGCAATTTATTTAATAAAACAATATGGTGCATCATATTAAATTTAGTAATGTCTATAAATAGAGCAGCAGGTAATAATATGTCTTTAGTGATGTCTATAAATAAAGCATCTGGTATATCAGACTGTATTTGTCGTAAAGTTATCTGCACAATTTCAACAGAGCGTCCTCAGTTGATTTACCACTTCTGAATTCAAATTGAAAATATCTCAAAATATTAATTTCTGTAAGCTCAACAGGTGAAACATTTTAACAATAAAAGTTAGTTGAAGGTATATATTTAAATAATTTCATCCCAAACTTAGCAAAGCATACCTAGACTTTCTAATTCTTATTATTTAGAAAAAAAAAAAATTTAAATTGAAAATTATAATTTTCGCATCCTTTATAAGCATAAAAAAAATTTGTAGGCACCACTAGAATCGTGTTCCACTAGTTCTAGTGGTGTATTATAATTAATTATAATAATTAAAAATTAATTTTAAAATAATTTTACATTTACATTCTATTCATTTTGGTTATAAAATGGAAAAAATAGACTATATATATATATAGTTGGTCATAAACACTGATCAAGGAAGTATGTTGCTTCCAAAATATCAATCAAATATTAAAAATTATTAGTAAATTGAAACCTGATGACAACAATTAAATTACACTCATCCCTCGATTTACGGAAGCGTTCCGTTCCCAAAAAGTTGTCCGTAAATCTGAGACTCCGTATATCGAGTTTTTTTTTTTTAAATATGTATAAAATTATGTACATAAGGTGTGTGTAGTAAATACTGTTAGATGTACTATATACCTAATACCTACCATCAGTTATGTATGTACTATGTAAATATTTTGTAAATGTATTTTTTTAATAAGAAAGAAAACATTCACAGTTCCAGAATTATTTAATGGAAACACGATATTGCACCTCGTTCTCTGTAGCAGCAATCAGTTGTTAAAAAGTTCGACGCAAATAATATAGCTTTCAATGTAGATATCGCGCCTTGATCCATCGCGTAAATCAAAGCTGTAGTATTTTAGTGAGGTACTCAATCCTCACATTACCAAACAATTCAGAGAAGTTCACAGGATGCCCCTGGAGCATTGTCCATTAACAACAACACCTTATTGTCAAGGTTTTTCTCAAGCAAATATAATTTCGTTTCGGGACAAAAGTAATTTTTTAACCAATTCTCGAATAAGCTTGAAGTCATCAAAGCTTTTTTATTGGAACTCCAAGAAACAAGCAAGGAGAGTTTATTACATTTATTGAAAGCTCATGAATTTTCGGAGAGATAAATCAAGTGTGGCTTTAACTTCAAATCCCCAGCAGCCCCATTGCCCTCAAGAAGTGTTAAACGCTCTTTTGTCACTGGAACTGGACTTTTCATCCACAAAAATAAAAGTTCTATCAGGCATACGTTTCCAATAGAGGCCAGTTTTATCAACGTTGAAAATCTGTTCCGTAACGTATTTTCCTTAATATTCACGAGCTGTTGTAATATCAGCACATCGACCTTCACAATACAAAACAATTTTGTGACTACGCAGTAGTAGTACGTGACTACGAATACTAATTTTTGCTTACAAAAACGTATCAAAAAACAGATCGCATCGCCTACCACGATTATGCTTATAAATTATTGTGTACATAAATAAAAAAAAAAACCTATTTTTAAGCTTATTTTCCGTAAACAGAAACCTTTATTTTTAATTTTTTTTAATTCCGTTATACCGAAATTCCATAAAAAGAGTTTCCGTAAAGCGAAGGATTAGTATATTTACTTTTACATATTTGAATGTTTTGTTATATAATTTTTAATCACCCTATATTTTTTGCACCTTAAATTTAATAAAATAACCTGCAATTCATTGTGAAAATAATTTTTTGAAAAAAATAAAAAGGATATTCACATATTTAAAAATAGAATAATATCATTATACCCACCATGGAAAATTTGACTACAGTTTATCATATCTCATATTTCACACACCTTTAAAAAATTTTTAATTTTTAAAATATATATACATATATATTTTTTTTTTGAATCCACAATAAAACCCACAAACCTGATTTTTGTTTTTTTTTTTTGTTTGAATGAGAATAGACAAGGTCAATGCTTGTAACAATAATTCAGTAATACTTTTTCCTTTTTTGACTTCTACTTTTTGCAAAACAAAAAAAAAAAAAATTATAATTTATTACAATGACAAACAGAAGTGGTAAAGCTTAAAAAGGATATGACATAAGTAAAAAAAAGTTTTAGTTTTGATTTTATTCATTTTTCTTTTTTTCTTGTTATTTTACTCAAAAGGACAAATTTGTAACAATTGTTTTTGGATTTTTATGATTTATTTCGAAATTGTTATATAGGTTAAGGAATATTATTTATGCGATTTTATTAATTTAAAAATTTAAAATTTGATTTGAACGGAAATTGAATATAAAAAGTTAATAAATTTGGTTTATTAATGGAGTGCGAAAGGGTATTTAAACATTTGTATGTTTTATTTTATTATTTGCGGGAAATATTCTTAAAAGCACGTAATTGGTGGTGTGCAAAACACATAATTCAGTTTTAATTTAAATTTAAATTTTTATATACATAATAACAATTCTGATCACGTTCAATTTATCCTAAATATAATGTTGAGAAAATATTTTACCACAACATATTATCCTTGATGTTTATCCTTACTTAATATATAAAATATATTTCTTAAGAATTATTCTTTTCAAAAGATTTCCTTTTCTATATACATAATAAATATACTATTTGTCAGTATGTAATAAAAAAAAAAAAATTTAGTCTATAAATTCTATAGAATAACGCCGGTTTAGATTTATTTATACACTTAAAATATTATTATAATAGCGAATATCTGTCTACATTTCTTTTATAATCATTGTAAATAGCCACAATTGAAAGAAGAAAAAATAAAATGTATATATATAGAATAATTGCATTTCAAAATAAAATATTTACAAATCCTCTTGACATTCTAAAATAGAATTTGTTTTTTTTTGTGTAAAATACAAAAAAAAAATATTAAAAGTATCTTAACAATGTTAACTTTATATTAAAAAATGTATATTTATTGAATTTATTAAGTAAATATTTGCAATAGATATAATTGTTGTTTTAATGTGTAAATACAATTGTGTTAAATAATTAGAGATGCCATTGGTACTTAGGCAAAAAATAAACTTTCTATCGAATATTCATCCTTAAGAATTATGTTAAGAAAAAAAATGTTATTTTAATTATTTTCTTTTATAAGCACTGAAAAAAATTGCATACTTTTAGGCAAAAACTAAAACAACTCAAATTCTTGTCAACATAAAAAAATGTTTACGTATTATCTTGGCAACTTTTCTGTAAACATTTTTGTATGCAAATAAGAAATGTTTTTTCAATTTTATTTGTATTTTATTTTATTTTTATTTTATTTTTATTTTACTTTTATTTTATTTTTATTTTACTTTTATTTTATTTTTATTTTATTTTTATTTTACTTTTATTTTATTTTTATTTTACTTTTATTTTATTTTTCTCTAAAAACGCTTAGTGGGTAATTCAAAAATTCTTAAAACCAAGTAAATTGAAATATATTGAATTTATAAGTGCAATAATTAAGTAGGTAATATAAGTTTAAAAAATACAATAGCAAAGCAATGTACATTTACTACATCAACTACCTACATACTTATAATCTAAAATATATATCAATAATAAAATATGTTTAATAAATATTTTTGTTTTTTTTTTCAGTTTCAAAAAGTTATTTAACTATATACAAATTAAAAATATATTAAGGATATATAATTTAGGATAGGTTAATTATAGATGTTATAATCCCTAAAACTACGTAAAAAAAATTTTAGCAACATTTCAAAAAACTCAATTTATATATTTTAAATTGTTAAATCTTCTGTAGCAAAAGAATTTCATTTCAAAATTATTGTTTAGCAACATTTACTTGTCTTTAGAAGTTTAGAACATAGTATTTTTGCTTATACATATGTACATACATACAATTTATAATATTATGTATAGGAACATTTTTTATTTAATTTACGGAATAATGTTTATAAACAATGATGCTATTTCAATACTTTTCAGTTTCCATGTCAGTAGAATAATTGAATTCTCTCAGTTTTTTATTTATCAAAGACACGCACCATTATAAATAAAATAAACATTTCAAATAATAATTGAGTTCATTTTATTATATAATTTACTCAATCCGTAGTATAATTTTGTTGGTAATAATTTTTTGAAAATGAAAATGAGTTTTTTTTTAAATAAATTTTCACTGCAATAAGTGCATTTTCAAATTTAAATTAAAAATTTCAACAAATAAAAAAATTTTTGTTTGAAAATTTAAAAAAAACACTCAATATTATGTAGAAAAATATGAAACTGTAAAATTTTGATTGATTTAAATTTTGACAGCTGTCTATACAAATCTGAAAGTGTTAAAGTAATAAATTTTGTAAGCCCAGTTTGATATTTTATCGTAATTATTATTATTATAAAAAATTAATTTTAAAAGTATAATTATTTATATATTAAATAATTAAAATAACAAAATGAATTCTAATCTATTTCATATAAAGTGATTTAATTTTTAAAAAAATGGAGAGAAAAAAACAAATTTAAGTGTTTTCAAATATTAAATTGAAAAAAATTGAAAAGTGTTTTGAATAGATTTATAATTATAAATAACTAACTCATACTCTCCATTTTAATTTAAATTCATACTGTTATTCATTTTAATAGAAAATTATTATTAAGGACTAAGTAATTTCATTTAATTAAAAATTTGGGAATACAATTCAATTATTATAAACTGATGTATGTAAGTATAGTAAACTTTAATTACTTTATAAATAAATTTTGAAAGCCTTTATAAAGGTTGACGTAACAAATTTGTTGGTCCGTATCGTATATATATATTTTTAGAGCTCATTACACAATATCGTTTTAATTAGAAATACACCAGCTAAGTATATGGTGTGCGTTTTATAATGTTGACATTCAATGCAAATTTTTAAGATGTTTTTAAGCCCTTGCATGCTAGACTTAAGCTAAAAATAAATTTAAAAAAACATGTTCGAATTTAATCTAACAAAGTTCATTTATAAATTGTTTTTATTTTGAATTCATCGAATGTAACCAAGTAGAGTGTTGTTAACATAGAAAAGAACTATTATAGTTCATTTATTGTGGATCTTGTTTTATATACTCTTTGTTCAACAAACATGGCCTTATTTTATATTAGAATAGACTTTTATTTTTTATCAAATAGGTATATCAGAAATTAAGTCTACCAAACAGATTCACACTATTGTGTAATCCAACAAAATTATAATAAAAAGTGCTGCCAGTGCTGTCATACACATTTATATTGAAAATATAAAACAAGTGACATACAAAAATGTGATTGACTTTCAAATAGACAAAACTTTAAGACAATTGACAACACATGACCAAGAAAACAACTTCAGTCGATTTAAAGAAAAGACTAAAATTAGTAAAGAAACATACGGTCTAGTTAGAGAGTCTTGTCAATGAATAAATACCTATTTTTATTATTTAATTAAAAAAAAAAAATTTAAAATTACAAGAGGTTTAATAAAGTGTATATATATGGAAACAGCATGTGTATAATTTTCATGTTTTTTCATAATCAATGTAATAATGTATTTTGTTTTTTTTTTATAAAGTGTATATGTATGTATGTAGTATGTACAATACATATAACTTGTTTTTGTTTTGCAATACCAATACTACGTAAATATACAATGTAACAATGTATTTTTATTTTTTTATTTTTAATATATGTATGGTAGTAGTATTTACATACAATACCTTGTTTTGGTATTTGGGAAAATAAATGATATTAAATAAAATTAAATAAATAATAATAATAAATAAAACAAATTTTTTTATATAATTTTTTATATTTATTTACTTTTTTTTATTTACATTTTAACATATATAATTTTTCTTATTTTTTTTTTTTGTTTTTTTTTCTATTTTTCATGTTTATAATATATAGGTATATTGATTTCATTTGTATTAATAACATAATTAATATATATTTTAAAATTGTTTTTTTTTTTTTTGTTTTGTTAAAATTAATAAACATAATAAAATAATTTTATAATTTGTAATTATAGTACATAGAGATTATGTAAATCCTAAAATTTATTGTAAATTACAGCAAAATAATATTTTTTTTTTTTAATTTTTTGATTTTAAATTTTTATTAAAAGTGTGTACGTACGTTTAAAAGCAAAAAAAAAAAAAAAATTATAATAATTATAATAAAATAATTTCTAAAATAATAATTGTTTTGTAATTATTGTAATTATATATGGCATGAAACTTAACTATGATGTAAAATATAAATTTAAAAAAAAAACAAAAATTAATTAAGGATCTGTGTAAAAATGTGTAAAATTATAGAATTTCTGTTTATTTAAATTATTCAAAATAAATTTTTTTTTTTTTTTTTTAATGTAAATGAGTGTGTATGAGTAATTTACTCTATATTCCACTATAGGGAATTTCAGGACAATATGATAATAATGATGATGTATATGAGTACAAAAAAATTTAATGAATAAAAATGATTTAAAACAAAACAAAAAAATAAAAAATGAATGACTATTTAAAATTTATTTTGAAAATTTATACAAATAATATCTCTGATCATTATTTTTCAAGTCCAATGTTGAACTTTTAGTATCTCTGAAACAACTTATGTGTTAAATTTTTATAATAGAATTTTTTATTGTATTTCAGAAAATATACATATAGGCAATTTTGTTGTTATTTAATAATAAATGCCTTATATTATATTTAAAAGCTTGAGTGGTTTGAGTGGTATTCAAATTTATCTTCTCATATTTTATGAACAGTAGTTTGAATTAATTATTTTGCACCCGTAGCTCAGAATTTAATAAAAAAAAAAAAAAAAATGTTTTAAATAAAATTAATATTATTTATTTTTTATCGGTTTTAGTAACATATATCAAAAAAAAATGTTCGACTCTAATTTACTATCTAAACAAAATAAGATTTATATAATTTTATAATATTTATAATTTTGAAAAAATAAAATTATTGAAATTAATTAACATTTTTTTTTTTTTAATTTCGTTTGTTTTTTGCTATTTAGTTTTTTTTTTTTTTTTATAATTTTGTTATTAAATAAAGCAGTATGTAATTTCTATATTATTTCATAGTGAAATATTTAATTTTGAATAAAAATGAATTTATTTTTGTTAAGAATTTATGTTTTTAATTAAATGCCATCAGCAAAATTTCCAGAGAAAACGATAAATAAAAAATTTAAATATAGAAAAAGAAAATTCAAACTCGTTAGCATAAAAATTTAATTATTTGAAATAATATTTAAAAAAAAAAATTTAATTTTTTTTTTTGTTATTATACATTAAAATTTAAGTAATTTTATTTTTCCTTGTTTTTTTTTTTTTTTTTGTTTTTTTGAAATTATGAAACTATAATGTATTTCTATTAATTTAAGAAATAATTATAGATCTGATAGGCCAGGACCTGAAATAGAAAAATGAAAATAATTTTTTTTTATTAATACATAATTTTTTATATTTTTTTTTTTTGTTTTTTTTTTTTTTAATAAAAATTGAGTTGAAAAATAAAATAATTATTTAGTTTTTATTTTAATGTAAATGACAAACAAATTTAGTAATTTTTGTTTAACAAAAGAAAAAACACAAACACACACACATTAAAATATGATAAGCATAATAATAAAATAATAAAACACAAAAAAAAACAGTTTATTAATTTTATTATTATTGGGTGAATGGCATTGGGATTTCTGTTTCAAATACCTGATGAATATTAAGAAGTAGAAAAAATGTAAATCAAATGTTCGATGAATGTTCTAGATAAATTTGTCGAACTGTGTATAGTGGAACATATACACGTATTAATAATGTTAGAATATGTTACAAGTTGAAATTTTATTTGGCTTTTATTACGCACATATTGATTTATTTGACATCTATATATATTAGTTTTTAAACCAAATTCAAACTGGGGGCCGTCTAAGAAGTCAAACACTACTATATAATTACTGATGAGTAGTGTTGATAAATAAAAAAATCTGTTTATTTTAATTTGTTAGATTCAAATAAAATATAATATTCTGAGTTCCAAAGTATAATCAACTGGTTTAAATTATTGTTATTCAAGTAATAAAAATTCAGTAAAAAAAAAAAATCCAAACTGGGCTGTGTACGAATTGATTAATACTTTGAGATAACTGATCCGTAAAATGATTTAATAAAATTATAGAGCCATCGCAAACGAAATTCTATGAAGTTTTAAAAGTACTATAAAACTTGGATTCTTATTATCTAGACAGGATCAAAATTATCTTTAAACTACAAATTTTAGTCGTTATTATTTTTTTGTTATAATATTTGTATAATTCATTTGAATTTTAAATTATTTATGTAATTGATTTTGTATTTAAAATTTAAAAAAATAAGAAATGAATGACTAAAAATTTATACCAATAATATTTCTCATCATTTATTTTTAAGTCCAATTTTGAACTTTTAGTCTTTCTGAAACAACAAAAAAGCTCTCTATCGTAATAATAACAAATAATATACAAGTATAATTCTATTTTAAAAATCAAATTTAATTTAATTTAATTTTTTTTAATCAACTGAGTCTACGAAAAACAGATATTAACATGGCCAAATAAAATGTTGTATTTATTATCCTTGTTCACAATTATAGTAATTTATTTCTAATACCTATATTTCAAAATTCACCTAATTTTATGATAACAAAAACAAATATGCTGCAAATATTTACACATTGGTTAAATTGTGTTAATTAATTAATCATACGCAATAACAACAACAAAATGTATTATAAATTAAATTTTTTTTTTTAATTTCACGTCAAAACATTAGGGAGTAAATAATTAATTATTCAAAAAAAAAAAAAAAAAAAAAACATGGTTAAAACATATTTTGTGTTTTTTTTTTAATTTTTTTTTTATTTGATTTAAAAAAATCAATTTTGAGAAAACTTCACCTTTTATGTATATGTAAAAATGTGTATGTATTGAATATTACTGATTTTTATTTTTTTTTTTTTGTTGATTTTTAATGTGTAATTGTTAAAATTTAAAAAAAAAAAAAAAAAACAATAATAATAATAAATAAATAAAAACAAAAAATTAATAATTAAAAAATGAATATTAATTGAAAAGAAATATCACAAACGGAACGAACAATATGAAATTGGATATAAAAAAAAAAAAAAAAAAAAAAAAAAAAATTAGGAATCAAAATTAAATATGAAGCTAATTTACAAATAAATAATGTTGTTTATTTAAAAAATAAAAAAAAATAAATTAAAAATTAATTTTTATTTTAAAAATTATAAAAATAAATGTGATATATGTGATTTTGCGATTGATTATTTTTTTTTTTTTTGTTTCTTTTCTGTTTTCAGAAAATTATGAAATCTAATATTTTATTTTTAATATACAAAAAGTTTTAAATTATTTCTTTAATTTTTTTTTTTTTTTTTTTTTACTTTATATGCCAAAACTTTTAAATATAGCGCACATTAATAAAAAAAAAAAAAAAAAAAAAAAAAAAAAAACAATTTTCAAATGCAATTTGCTGTTAACAGATGATGGTGTTTTAGCGTCAAGCAGTATTTATTTATATTTTTATTATTTAATCATAATAATTAAGTTCAAATAACATATTTTGAACATACTAAAAATAAAAATAAATTGTTTTAACGCCATCTATTATTTTTAGTGGGATCTGAGATGCAATTAACATTTGAAAATTGAAATTTTCTTTCTAATTTAAAAGTTTTCCAAATTGCAGTTTTTAGACATTGAAAAAAATCTTGTGTTGAAAAATTGATTTCTAAATTTTTTTTTTTTTTTTATTTTAAATTTTATTTAAAAAAATTTATTTTAAAAATTTTTGATTTTTCTTTTTTTTTTATTCTTTCTTTCTCTTCTTTTTATAAATTTTTAATTTTTTGTTTTTAAATTTTTAATTTTATTTTTTGTTAAGAGCCAAAGGTGGAGTTTACTCCATTGTTTTGACTAGAAAATATTTATCGATGATTTTTGTGTACATAGATATTTTTTTTTATATATTTCCAAAAATTATTAAATATAAGTAGATCGATGGTAATATGTACAAAAGTCCTAATTCAGAAAATAAAATTTTACAGGAGGGGGTAAAAATAGTTCTTCCTTTTTTCTATCTATAGTAAAAAAGTATAATTTTTTTTGTCGTTTAATTACAGTTATTTTTAATACAGGGTAATTAAACAAATTTATAAAAAAAAAAAAATTAATCGCAAAATGTGGGTTTTGGGGCTTATATATACATATCACCATCGGTACATATTATATTTCATCATCATCACTGTCCTGTAACCCCGTCAGTGGGTGGATATTATGTTTAAATAATGAATAAAATAGTTTCAAATAATATATATATATATATATATATATATATATATATATATATATATATATTATTATATCATATAATATATATATATATATATATCAATATTAAAAATTCAACATAATATACTGATTATAAATTTTATCACTCTCTCATATTATGTATTTTGACAGTCTTAATTAATTTTCTAATCAAAATTGATTTTTTATTTTGCTTGTTTTTTCTTTTTTTGAATTGTTTATATTTTGTTTTTAATTATTTAATTAAAAACTGTTATAAGATTATTTGAAAAAATAAAAATGCAAATATATATATTGTATATATAAAACACGAACGTCAAATAAAGATAAAATAGGTACAAATAGAATAAATTCATAATGTTTTGATAATTATAGAAATAAGTGATAGAAATATATTGATTGCGTTTATATTTATTAAAAAAAAATTAATATAAAATGTTATTAATTAATTATAAATGTCAAAAAGTGATTTTCAATCTACCAATAATGCATTAATATCTTATGAATTATAAGATATAAAATACACTTATAATTAAAATTGAATTTACGGCTATATTATTATTATATTAATAAAAATATTTAAAATTTAATTTTAAATAAAAATATTTTAAAAGATATTATTAAAAAAGTCACACAAGTTGAATAAGAAATTATCTAATAGTTGTCATGTTTGTTTTTTTAATGATTTAACTAAGGGTGGGTGTCTAATCAAACAATAAATCTAATTCTAATTCCCTAGACACCAAATGACAATTCTATGACAATTTAAATTCACAATAAACATTATAAAATTTTAAATTATCAATTAAAAATAGATAAATTTATAAAATGTACTTTTTTTTATTCAAATTCAACATTTTTTCAAATTAATCCAACATTTTTTTAATCAAATTCAACATATTTTCTAACAAATTGTTTGACAAAATGTTGTATTTGAATGAAAAATTGTTTAATTTGTTTGAAAAATGTTGAATTTGAATGGAAAAAAGTATTTATTAAAATATATATATATATATTAATTTTATCTCAGATTTATATGTATTTTCATAATATTACTATTTATTCACATATTCATATTTCTGTAATGTATAAATCTTAGATTTACATATATTTCAATTAGAATTGAGTTGTCATCAATTAAAAACATTTTGAGTTGGCCAATTCTAAGACACAAACCAGAGAAATTACAAATTCAATTTAATAATAATATACGAAAGTATGACACAATTAGAATCAGTCAACTCATTTAGCAAACACCTTTAGTATGACTTTAATATAGCTATGAATTCAACAAGTTATTTTAGCTGATATTAACTGTTTTTGCGACATTGCACATAACGAACAAAATTTTTTGTATGAATACAACAGACACAATTTTTATAATTTTTCAATAATTTTTTAAATATTATTAAATTTATTTAAATAAATTTTGTCATAAAATGTCATGTGTTTTATGTTCGAATATGCATTAAACCTGTCACGTGATTTTACATTTATTACATATATACAAAAGAAATACAATCAATATTTTTTCAAAATAAAATTTTTAAAACGAATTTATTCCATTTGTATCTTTTAAAATTTTAATTAAAGAAAAAAAATTAAATCAAACGAATAATTTACAAGAAAAAAAAAAAAATTAAAAATGATTACACAGTTATTTGTTTATTTAATTAATTTTTATCCAAAATAATTTTAATACCTGTCTTAAAAATTTTCAAAAAAAATTTATTAATTTTTTCTTTTCTTTTTTTTTTTTTGTACCGAGTTTGGGTTCATGTTTGTTTAATTTTCTTTTTATGTCTTTAAATTTAATTATAGTAGATATAAAATAACTGATATATGATGAATAATGTATTTTAATTTATTTTGTTGTATTGTATTGGCAACACTGTTTTTGATATTATCATGATCGATTGATTTTTTTTATGCACTGATAAACACTGGAAATTTTGATATTATGATTTTTCTAATTAAAATATGAATTTTTTTCTTTTTAAATGGAAAGTGGAAAATGGGAAAAGGAAATGAAGAAAAAAAATGGATGTAAATGACAAATGATGTGATATAATATTTTGTGACAGATGAAATAAAGTTTTCTGTCACTTTCTTTTTTTTTTTTTTTTGTTGTTTCTGCATTTTATAATAAAAAGTAGAATAGATGGCAGTTATAATTTATTAATATAAATATATATATGTTTTTTTTTTGTTTTTGTAATTTGAATATTTTAATTACTTACGTTTCAATATTAATTTAAAATTTAAAACAAATAAAATAATATAAGACTTAAAATTATCTAAGAAAAAAATAATTTATTTCTTTAATTTTATTTTTATGGAAATTTGTATACATACGAGTACTTAACTAAATTTCATGTTTTTAGAGTATTTTTTTTTTTGTTGCTTTTTGTTTCTAATTATTTTTAATTTATAAAAATATTGCTCTTCTAAATGCATATTGTCTGAATTTTTATTAAATGCTTGTTTTGTTTTTCATCATAGTTTCACACTATTTATTTTAACATGTCCTTCATTTTCAAATTTTTTCTCATTAGTTTTAAAATTCTTTTTGTAAATTTTTTTTATTTTTAATATCACTTTTTTTAATTCTTTAAAAAAAAAAATAATAATAATGAAAGCTTTATATTTTTTAAAAATAATTGTTTAACTTCAAAAGCTATTCACATTTATTAACAATTTCTTTCAATATATTTATTGTATATATACATATATATATATATGTAAATATATATTTATATATAAAATATCAACATATATATATATATATATATATGTATACATCGATATTTTTAAATATTTATTTAGTAAATATATTATAGAACAGAAATTGTATAGATCTTTCAAATATAGTAAATTGCAGCTAATTGGAAAACTGTCAATTTAAGTAGGAAGTTTTACCGAAAATTAATTAATATAAAATATAATTAAATTTATTTTTATTCTTTTTACAATACACCTTCTTTTTTTTGTTTTCTTTTAAATCGGATACAGTAGATTCGTGAAAAAATTTCAACCATTATGTCGTCTATCGAATAAACTGAACTTATATTATTCTTGTACAAAATAATGTCCATTTCAAAATTTTAAATTGAAATGAATTTATTTGTAGAAAAAATGTAGAAATAAATAATAAAAATTTGAAAAAAAAAATAAAATTATTCAAAAAAATATAAGTATCAGTTTATTCAATGTCAAGGTTCGTTTAATCTTCATAATTTAGATCTTAAAATGATCTCTTAATAACAACAATCAAAAATTGTCTCAACATAATTATAATATCAACAATTTGTCAACGTGATGATTTATTTAGTTCGCATATAAGTTCGCATAAGGGTTTTCGTTATTTAAAAAAAAAAAAAAAACTAAACCCTATGCTGAAAATGTATTCCTAATTATCATAGATTTCTTTTAAGCTTTACCCCATCGGGTTATCGAATTACTTCGAACATATTTAAAGGCATTATCATTATCTCTTTCGATACTACTACGTGTACCAGTACTTCCACGAAATATATCCGGTGATTCAGATATTCGTGTTAAATCACTATTAACTGTTTTTGAACTAATAACTCTTGGACATCTGGCAATAGATCGTCCACGTCTAATACCAGTTGGTAATTTAATTTCTGTACCAGATTTATTTATTGTTGTAGCTGTAGTAGTTGTTGTTGTTGTTTTAGAATTATTTTTTCCTACATAACTATTATTACTACAACTACTACTATTATTACTACTGGTATTATTATTATTATTATTATTATTACTATTACTATTATTTACATTTGTATTTATATTTTTATTATTCCATGAATCATAATAATCTGAATATGAATCAGTTTTAAATTCTTGTGGTGTTAATGCTGGTGTTGATTCTAACGATGTATTCTCTAATGAATCAATATGCTCTTGTAAAACAAATTTTGCAGCTGCTTGTATTTTTTCCATTGGTAAATGTTTAAAATGATCACTATTTGTTTTTAACATTAAACTTTCAATTAATTCATTTACCAATTGATCACTAACATTTTTATTTGATGTATTTGTTGTACTTGTAGCTGGTGACATTGGTGAATTTGATGTTGATAAATTATCTGAATCTATGCTATTACTCATTTTTAATGGTAACGATAAACGTTCTCTACGTTGTGATAATGTTTCAACATTTTTAATTCCATCTGGATTATTACGACGTGTTATTGAAACATTATGTATTATTTTTCTTTTTGATGGTTTAAAATTAAATTCTTCAGCTAATTTTTTCTCTTCTTCAGTTTGCATTTGATTACCATCAACGTTTCCATTACAATTTTCATTTGTATTTGTTGTACCATCGGTACCATCATCTGTTAATAATTTAAAAAGACGTGAATGTGTAGCTGCTCTTTCATATCTTGACATTTTACGAAGTTCTGGAAAACATTCAGATTCTGTATCTGTTTCTGATATTAATTTACTCATATCAGTTACACCAGAATCATCTTCTTCAATTTCTGATTCAGATCTTTGTAATGAACTTGTTCTACTTAAATTATCTTTTGAATTTTCTTTAGATGTATTTGTTGAACTTTGTATATCTGATTTATTGGTGTCTTTAATTTGTTCAACAGTACCAGTTTCAAATGCCATAATTTTATCACGTACTGAAATTTTTGTGTTTCCATCGTCGTCAACATCATCATCATTATTATTTCGATCCATCCGATTACAGTTTTGTTGAATTTCATATGTTTCTTCGGAACAATTTTGTTTTGTGTATTGATTCGATGATGATCTTGAATTATTTGAATACTTATTATTATGATCATTTTCATGAATAATTTCAATTTCTATTTCTTCACATTCTTCTTCATCATGAGCCTGACCATTATAATAGTCATAGTAATTTTCATTAGAACTATTATTATTATTATTACTAGAATTTATTTGATTTAATCTAGTTTCATCTCTTCCTGGTACATTAACATCTCTCCTATATCTATCATCATTTTGTGGTATACTGGAACCTTTTCTTGATCTTTCCAATTCATAACATATCGGATTTGAATCATTTCTTGAATTTTCCATTTCAAATGGTGTTGCATTATATTCTCTTCTTGATGATATCTCATCATAACGTGGTGTACTTGAATCTCTTCTACATCTTTCTGTATCATAATATGTTGCACTTGATCCTCTTCTAGTCTTCTCATCATATCGATTTGTACTAGAATCTCTTCGTGATTTTTCTATTTCATATCTAGTATTACTTAAATCTCTTCTTGTTGCACTAAAATCTCTTCGCGTTGTACTTGAATCTCTTCTTGATCGTTCATCATAACGACTTGTGCTACGTTCTCTTTTCTGTTGTTCTTCTGCTTCATGAATTGAACTACGTCTCTTAAAGAAATCCATAGCTTTTCTATAATTTTTAATACATTTTTCTTTTTCTTCTTTTTGATCTCCATTTGCATTTCCATTGGTATCTTGTGTTTCATCATAATACAATTGATTATTATCAAGCTCATTAACATTATTAGATTCACTGGTGGTCAAATAATCAGAGTGTACCACAGTGTTATGCTGTTGAATATCTTCACGATTAAGTTGTTTCGCTTCGTTAGCATAATATTTTTCCCATGAAGCTGCAATATTTTGTGTTAAATTTTTATTTGGATTATAGTAGGCATTATCTGTGCCATTACCTATAACACCCCAAAAGTCAATATCATTTTGTTGTGGGTATTCATTGTTTTCAACTTGTGGAGCAATTTCAATATCATTATTGGTACTGGTTTTGGCTTTTTGTATTTGGGTTGTAATTTGTTCAAAATAATCTCTTGTTCCCCAAAAATTGATTTCACTGTCTTCAACTTTGGCCTCTTCAACAGGAATTGTATTTTCATTTACTGCATTATTTTCAATAAGGTGTTGTTGTACGTTTTCCATAGGAGACAAATTTTCATGTGCAGAACTCGATATCTCATTTTCAATTGTATTATTTTCAGTTAAATTTTTACTACGAAGTTTTTTCGATTTCTTTATTTTCTTTTTTTCTTGTTTTACTTCTGTTTCACTATTTTCAATTTGACCAATGTTTAAGGTTTCTTGCATTTTTTCTTCTACAACTTTCTTTGATGATTTTTTCAATTTTTTAACGCTCTCTTCTTGTATATATGGTTTTTCATTTGAAGCGATTTCAACTTGCGCAATTGGTTCTGGTTTTTGTATATAGGTTTTGGCATTTTGATTTGATAAATCATGAGTTTTAGATAAGTTTAGTTCAACTTCATTCATGCTATTGTTGAGTTGTTCCATATATCTTACTTCACTATAATTTTTATTATTTTCAAGTTTATTATTTGTCAAGCTATCACTTTCTGAGTTATTCGTTACAACATCCAACTCTAATTCTATCCTTTTCTTCTTAGATTTTGATTTATTTTCTTTAATTTCTAAAGAATCCTGACGTTCGCGAATAATTTCAGTACTTTCTGTTTTGTTGATTTCATTATTTTTTATATTTACTTCATTTTTGATTTCTTCAATAGCAGTTGTAGAATTTTGGCTTCCCCAGAAATCACTTTCAATTTTCGTTTCTAAATCTTTCTTTTTCTTAGATTTTAATTTCTTTTCTTTAACTTCTACAGAATCCTGACGTTCTGGAATTATTTCAGTACTTTCTGTTTTGTTGATTTCATTATTTTTTATTTTTACTTCATTTTTGATTTCTTCAATAGCAGTCGTAGAATTTTGGCTTCCCCAGAAATCACTTTCAATTTTCGTTTCTAAATCTTTCTTTTTCTTAGATTTTAATTTCTTTTCTTTTATTTCCAAAGAATCCTGACGTTCTGGAATTATTTCAGTACTTTCTGTTTTGTTGATTTCATTATTTTTTATTTTTACTTCATTTTTGATTTCTTCAATAGCAGTCGTAGAATTTTGGCTTCCCCAGAAATCACTTTCAATTTTTGTTTCTAATTCTTTTTTCTTCTTTTTGATTTTTAATTTCTTTTCTTTTATTTCCAGCGGTTCGCTTTGATCTTTAATATTTTCAATTGTTTCCGCTTTATTAATTACATTTTTAATCTTTTCTTCTTCTTTTATTTCTTTTACACTGTTTTTACTTGAAGAATTTTGTTCAACCGCTATCTCAATTTCACATTCACTTTGCTGTTCTAATTCTTTCTTCTTCTTCTTTTTAGTTTTCAATTTCTTTTCTTTAACTTCTAATGACTCACTCAGTTTTTGGTGATCACTTTCTGTTGTTTGTATTTTCACTTCTTTCTTTGCATCTTCCAAATAATTAATTATAGTACTACTGTCAGAATTTTTGATTTCTGGTTCCATTTTTTTCTCTTCCTTGTCTTTCTTTGCAGAACTGCAGTTGTAGTCTGTATTCACATTTTTAACTTTTTCTATTTGAGGAATTTTTGTTTCATTCAGTTTTGCAGTCTTACTTTCAATTTCTTTGTTTGTTTCACTTGTTTGCCAAAAATCAGTACTGCCACTACGTGTTGTAGTTCCGAATAATTTCTTTTCATTAACATATTCTCTTTTGCTTAAAAGGTCGGTACCACTTTCATTTTTCGTCACTTTAACAACTTTATTTTCTTCCTCGTTATTAGTTGTACTCCAAAAATCGATATTATTATCATTATCAGTTTTTTGGATATTTTTAATGGCAGTAACCTTTTCATTTGTTGTCCACAAATCGTCAGCAATGTCTGATGTTTTAGGAAAACCTAAAATTTCATTTTCTTTATCACAATTGTTTGGTGTGGGAACATCTGATTCTGAAGTTTCACTACTGATAATTTCTCCATTTTGAGTAAGAGTTTTTGTTGACCAAAAATCATCAGTTGATTCATTGTGTCTAATTGGAGTACGATGATAACCATCATCATCATTGTTATTAATTGTAGCCCAAAAATCAATTTCAGTTCCATCTTCTTCACTAGTTTGAATCTCTTCAATATTTGTAGATAAATCCAAAGTTTTCTCTATATTAGTTGTATTTGATTTCTTTATAGTACCACAAAAATCTACTCCATTATTATCTTCTTTAACATTTTCTTCATCTTCTTCCATTTCAGCATCATCATTAATATCACGATTATTATAAGCCCATTTTGCTATAAGCATAGAAGTAACTTTTGAATGTTCTTCCCATGTAGTTTGAACAGCTTCCGATGATGTTCCAAATTCTTTGGGTGGTATTTTTTCAAATTCAACAATTGACTCTTGTGTTTCAGTCATTAGATCTGGACAATCATTTGATGAAGATTGTGAATCTGATTTGGCAATATTATTTGTAAGATCACCTTTATAAGTTTCACCCAGAAATTTATTTCTCATATTCAATGAAAACGATACAGAAATTTCTTCATCATCACTACAAACTGAATCCTCTCTCTTGAAAATAGGTTCAATAGATTTTTGTCTCTGATGAGCAAATGCTTCATTAGATTTCGATGAAATATTTGATCCACTGCGAACTGATGAAAGATTTACTGTTACACTTACATCACAATCGTCACTATCAACAGCACTTATACTGGTTATACTGAATCTTCTTCCACCATCACTTTTAATACTTAAATCATTATCATTTTTCTTTTCTTCGACATTATTTTTCAGAGATTTTTGAAGATCTGCTTTTAATGAAACTTTTTCATCAAATTCAGAAAAATCAGTTATAATTTCAGTATCATCAAAATCAAATGAACAACTAATACGTTTCAATTGATCCTTAATGTCACTATATGATGATTGTTTTGATTCATTCTTTTCCAATTTAATATTTTCAATATCATTGGTAGTAGAAGTTGAACTTGAACGTCTAGATAATTTAATTGAATCAGATGTATCATCTTTAATTGAAGCAATACTTGATCGACGTGATGGTGAATCTTTTATTTCACTAGCTCCCACTTCAACTGTTGTAACATTTTCATCGTTTTCAGAACGACTAAAAGAGAATTTTAATGGTAATCTTACACTTACTAAATTTATATCTTCTTCATCATCATCATCATCATCATCATCGAAAGTTTCATCATCTGAATTTAAATCTTCAACAGTTTTATCTTCATTATCTAGAGCTTCAACAGTATCACTATCAGATATATCTTTTTCATCTTCTTCACCAATATCTTCTAGTTCATCATCTTTTGCAAATACAAATTGAATTTCATCTTCTGAATTTGATATTTCAATTTGATCGACCAAATGTTGATAATCATCTTCATTATATTTACTAAACGATACATCCAAAAATGGATCTTCTGTTGTTTCAGTTTCATTACCTAAATCATCTTGATCCAAAATATTACTATTTGCTGTTGTTGGATCCTCATCTGTTTCAGTATTATAATCTTGTATATTACGAACAGACTTATTGGAACACAATATTGGTTCTTCGTATTCTTCAAGTGATGACTCCTCAGAATCATCAGTTTCAGAAAATGATTCGGATTCTTCTTCTGATGAATTTTCATCATTGTTTGTTTTTATAATATTTTTCATTGGAATTGTTTCATTATCGGACTGAGTAAAATTGGAAACAGGTGAATTCGAAGAACTTGAATTTAAATTTGGAGATGGAGGTTGTGAATTAATTTGATTTTTTTGTTGAACAGTTTTAGAAATTTTTTTATTAGATTCACCTACATATGTTTTATCATTTGTTTGACTATTATTTAAATTAATACCATCGGGACTATTAATTTGACCTAATTTCTCTGACAGTTCATCTATAATAGAACTTTCACGAACATTACGTTTCGAATCAACACAAACAATATTATTCTCTTTTATTACTACATTATTATGATTAAATTTAGGAATTTGATTTTGATTTGTATCAGATAAACTATTAAATCTAGAAATAATTTCTTTTGCATTTATACTTTCTGTATCGGGTGCAACACTACTTGATCTAATACCTATATCGGGTTTTTGACAATTTGAATCAGGTATAACACTAGATGCTCTATAACCGCGTGGTGTTAAACTATCTCTACTATCATTTTGATTTTCGAATTCAATATGTTGTTCTTCTTCTGTTTCATCAAAACTCTGTGTAACTATAATATTTGGTGGAGCACTATTTCTCCATCCATTTGTGATTGCATTATTTAATGTATTACGATGACGTCCTAAATTACGACGTCTTCTAACTGATGCAGTATTTGAATCATAACTGCCATATAAACTACCATTACTATTATAAAATGAACCGTTAAAATTTTGTGGATCATAATCAGGTGGTATATGATGAGGATGAAGTGGAGGTGGCATAGGATAATAAGGATAATAATATGGATATGGTGGTGGTGGTGGTGGATATGGCCAATTTGTAATATCACCATTTTGTAAATTTGTTGGTGGATATTGATGATATGCTGGTGGATATGGTGAATATCCATATGGTGGAAATGGTGGATATGGATATGAATAATTTGGTTGATCTAATGGTGATGGCGATGCTTGTGCTCTATTATTATTATTATTATTATTATTATTATTTTGGTTACATTCAATATCATTGATATCATTATTATTATTATTGTTATTATTATTATTATTATTGTTAACAGTGTTATCGTTTTTATCGTTTTTCGTTGATGAATTTGATGATATGGAAGTAATTTGGTCATGTTCAACATCCGAGCCTTCCATCTCGGCTATAAAAAAGAAGAAAGTGAATAATACGAAAAGAAAATCTATTTTTTATATTAATTTTGTTTTTTTTTTTTTTTTATTTTAAATTTTGATCAGGAGAAATAACACCTATATAGTTTGTAGTTTCAAAAAAGTAAAATAATTTTATATATATATATATATAAATAGAAGAAATAGAAGAAATGTAAATCAAGTATTCAACACAAGCTTAATGACTAAAAACAAAATTTCTAATGTGGTCTTTCTTCAGAAATTCATTAAATAAAAAATAAAAAAAAATAGTATGAAGTCAAAAAGCTTATCGAATTATTCGAATTCATGAATTTTAACAATTAATTTATTTAATATTAAATGAAAAATTCAACTCAAAATTTTCTTTCTTTTTTTTTTTTTTTAGAAACAAATGAGAAAATATATTTACAAAAGAATACGTATTCGAAAAAAATTAATGTGGATGAATTTAAGAATATTCTAAAATAAAATTTAATTATCTTATGACACGTACCTACTCACCCGAATATATTGCAAATTTAAGAATAAATACTTTTTAAATTCTATTTTAATAATTTTAATTAATTTTTTTTTTTTTTTTAATTCATACAAACAAAAAATACTCACAACGGCCACATTATTATTACATTTTGTAAATGACTCACTATAAAATCATATTATGACACATTAACTCTTTTATACGTAAAAAAGAGCCATATTAAAAATATAAGATAATTAAATTTTTCTTTTTTAATATAAATTAAATTATTATAAATATGAATTCTTGAAACATTCAAATAATTTATCAAAAAAAAAAAAAAAAGTAAAAAAAGAAAATCTAATAATGAGTGAATATATTTTTAATGACACATTAATTATTTTTTTTTATATGTATGCTCTTTTTTTTTATATTATTAAACCTGAATGAATAATTCTGAATTTTGAAATAAGATTTTGGTTTTTTATTTATATTTTGAAAAAAAAAAAAAATAAAATAAAATAAAAATGAAATTAAAATATTAAAGAAATAATTTTAAAACTTACCGGCATTTTCCGGTGTTGTCATTTGTTGTAATAATTTAAATGATCTACTTGGGATGGCACTACCAGTATAAATTTTTGGTTCAAGTACTTTTTGTTCACTAGGATGTACATACTGCTGTTGTTGTAAATAATCTAAAATATTAGAAATAATTTTAAAATGTATTCAATTTAAAATAATGATGTATGTTGTGATCATCGATTAACTGAAATTATTTAATAACTTAGCCAACTGATATGATAATGACTGTGTCATTTAATTCAGTGTAAGTAAATTAAAAGTCATAGGTGTAAATACATTAGTATATTAAGCTCTGAATTATTAAATTAGAAATAAGGAAAATTGTAAAATGAAATTAAGGCATAACGAAATAATAATAATAATAATTTAATTAATATTTTGGTCAGTTTGAATCCCACTTTGAGCATAAAGAATAATAAACTTATATAAGTGTTAATAAAATTACTATTAAATTTTCTTACTTCTAGGCATTTATGTGTTGTGAATCACACTTTGAGGGTAAAAAATTAAGAGATATAATTCTAATATTGTAACAGTACTCAGTTGATTTTCAAAACAGTTGTTCAAAGCTTGGTTTAGTAACAAACTTTTTTTCTAAAACTCTAAATGATGAGTTTATGTTTTCTGACTTATTTTTATTGTTTATTTGCAAGTTGTCAACAGTGTATTTTCTCATTATTTTAATTTATTTTTAAATATTGAATGCACGGCAGTATACAGCTTTGCAAATTACTGTATAAACCATAATTAAAAGCGATAAATAAATGTATATGTATATCTACACAGAAGTTTAAATACACACATAATAAATTAACAAATGTATTTTTTAAATCCTAAAATCGCCTACTGCTTTAGAACGTCCACTATTTACTTTAATAAAGTTTTTTAAGTGCTCTATAGGTATACCATACCCAGAAATTTAGCTTTATAGCCCTACTTTAGTTACATTCAATATCATTGATATCATTATTATTATTATTGTTATTATTATTATTATTATTATTATTATTATTATTATTATTATTATTATTATTATTATTATTATTATTATTGTTATTATTATTATTATTATTATTATTATTATTATTATTATTATTATTATTGTTATTATTATTATTGTTAACAGTGTTATCGTTTGCTTATATTTTTTATATAATAATTTTGAATTAACACTTGAGGTGCCTAGTTAGACTAGATCATTTGACGATGATCACATATACATACATAAAAGACCTACTACAACTTATAATTTATTTGAATTGTTAATTACCATCATTATAAAAACCGCCTGGGTGCTGGGCGTACCGTGGAGATTGAGGTTGGCGCATTATTGGTGGTGTTCCTAAAACAATAATAAATAAAAATAAAAAAATATTATTTTTTTTTAGTAAATCCAAAATTAAAAACACAAATCAGTGCAAAAAACAATTTGTTAGAATGTACATAATGTTTTTTTGTTATTATTTTTTTTTGTTTTTGTATATTGTTTTTTTTGTTTTTAATTTAATGTAATTTTTGATTTGTGTTTCAGAAAATGATTTTTCAAATATAATAAAAAAAAAAAAATTCAAATATAAAAGAAAAAAGCTATGTAAAATTCAGAATTAATTCGGCTTAAAACTATTATAAGAGAAAAAACAACCATTTTAATTCAATTTTTTTTTTTTGTTTTTTATTTATCGAAAACTTTATTAAATTAAAGTTAGTTTTTTAGAATTCACTTAATTAATTAGGGAATATTTTTATTAAATTATTATATTAAAATTTTTTCATCACAAAACTTCACCATTTTTCTATATATATATATATATATATATATATATATAGAGACACACATTGTAAGTCTAGCGTAAAAGAAATCAAAAAGTAACGGTTTTTTTGGAAGAAAAATATTATTAAAATAACACCGTTAGGAGCATAAATTTAATATTAAAGAATTTAAAAAAGCTCTTTTGTTGATATTCAAATAGTTAAGCTTTTTTTTTTGTTTGTTTTTGTTTTTATTTTTCCGTACCATTACTAGAATTTTTTAACGAATCTGTGGTAATATTGCCATCACTATTATATAAACCATCTAAGGATTCTTCTTTCATTTTACGACCGAGAACATCCTTTAATACTTTAAATGATTTTGATGGTAGTGAAGCGTCACGATAACGGAAATTATCAGCCGCCATTGTACATTTTGATGTATCTTCGTCTACTTTTTTTGTTGTGGGGAGGAAAAGAAGAGATCGAAATTTTATGTGATTTTTTTTTTTTTGTTTTTTTGTTGTTTTTTTTTTTTTTTTTTTATGAAAATGTATTTATTTTTGGTTTTTTATGTAAAATATGAAAAGTAAATCAAATAATATTAAAAGAACATAGAAAAATGGAACATAGATAATATGTGTATGAAAGCTTTTGAAATTTTTTATATTTGGTTTTTTTTTTTTTTGTTTTTGTTTTAATAAAGAAATAAAAATGTTATAATGGGTTTTTGTGTATTCCAGGCGATGCTGCAGTGAATGGAAAATAAATTTTATGGATATGAATTGCAAGAAAATTTTAATGAGTTTTGTTGTTGTTGTTGTTTTTGCAGTAAAAAAAAAAACTACAAATTATACTACTTATATTATACATAATATAAAACAAAAATTATTAATTTTATTAGGTATATAAATTACAATTATTGTTTCTTGTCTATTTAAAACTTTGTTTTTTTGTTAGTTTTTTGACGTTAGTAACATTTATACATACCCTGACTTCGAACACGGTTCATAAAATTTAAATGATCTTGTTCGTTAATTTGCATTCGTTTTAATTGTTCGTTATCAATGTGTGGTGATTGTGGTGGTGGTGGTGGTGTTGACTGTTGTAATCCATTTGTTATTGTTGAACCCATTTGTCGTGAAAAATGTGGTCGTTGTAATTGAGCTGGATGATCAATATTATTGTTAATATTTATATTATTATTATTAATATTATTATTGAGATTATTATTTTTAATAGCTGGTGAACTACGATTTGAGCTATCATCCGAATCTTCAGTTGATGTAATTTTTTGTAATATTCTAAATGATTTTGATTGACTTGGTCCATTTCCAGTATTACCACCCCATGAATTTTGATGTTGCAATGCACGTGGATCACTATATTATTATTTATAATAAATTTTTTGTTTTTATTTAATTTTTTTTTCATTTTTTTTTTTTGTAGATTTTTCGAATATCTTTCATTATTTTTTTTATAATTTTTTTTTTCTTGTTTTAAACATTGATGCGAATTATTTATTTATACATATAGTATATATATATATTTTTTTTTTTAATTAATTAACTTATACATTATTTTTGTATTAGATTTTAATAATATTAAAATTAATTAAAATAAAAAAAAACAATAAATTGATGAAATATATTCAAAGAAAAATAAAGAACTCAATATGAATAAAAGAACAAGCAAAGAAGTATAATGATTGATGATGATTGATGTAATAATGATTTTTATGATATGTAAATGATTATTTATTGTATATGTACAAACTAAACCTGGCTTAAAAATATGTATTATGTAAAGATTGTATAGGTTCGCGGTAATTTTATTAACTCTACAATCTTTGTTGGAATACCAAATGTTAAATGTCCAAATATATTTGTTCCCATTAAAATGTATATAATTACATGTATTTATCTGATACTAAAAAACCACTGCACTGCATATAAGGTGTGGCTCCGTGTCCGTGCTAAAACACTGTCTCAACTTTCAGAGCTATTTTTTTTTTTATACTTTGTATATCAAATAATTTATCATCCATATTAAACCAGTTTTAGTTTCATCAATTTCAATTAGAACAATTACGAAAAAGCTAAACTCATAATATGACAATGATAATATGTTTCTCATGACAACGACTTTTAAAATGATAATTTTAAATGAATGAAATTTAAATGGCTAAAAAAAACAAAACTGTTTTTTTTTTCACAAATAAAAATTTCAAATAAATAAAAAAAAAAAAAATAAAACGTAAGTAAAACCAAGAAAAAAAGTGAACGAAGGTACAAAATTACATTGTTTTTAATTTTCTTTATTACAAAATTTTCCTTTCAACGACATTTAATTAAAAAAAAAAAAATAAATAAATAAAATTAAATAGAAAATGACATACAAATAGTAATACGATATTTGAATATAAAATGTACCTTAGCCTTGATTTTCTGTAACGTATTTCGGCTTCTAACGGGATGTCATGAACAAATATTCTATAATTTCCACTACATATACATATATGGATATTTATATATGTATTATATATATATATATATTTATACATTATATAAATCATATTTTATTAAAATATTAATAATTCCCATTGTTTTTTTTTTTTATTTTTTTTTTATATGTTAATATAAAGGTGTGAATATTTTAAAACCATATAAAAATATTTATGTGCAGTGTAGATAATTATTTTTTTTTTACATCATAAATTTTTATTATATCAAAATAAAAATAAAAAATTAAAATTAAAAAACTTTGAATTAAAATCACTGTTAAAAAATAAAAAAAAAAAAGCTTTGCTAATAAAAAAAAAAAAATTAATTTTAAGCGAAAGTCCAAAATAAAATGCAATTTATATTCTATTTACTACTTTCATATTACAACTACTACCACTACTTTAATTTATTCTACTAAAAAAGTATTTAATTAAAATATTTTGAAATAAAATTAAATCACTTACTTTTGTATCACCATCGGTTGCTGTGATACCGGACCTCGTACATTATTTGTATTGAATGGGTTACCGCCTCCTCCACCACCATTATTTTGTCCTTCAACTGCTATTGGTATAATTCGTGTGCCAGCTAATTGTTGTTGTTGTTGTTGTTGTTGCTGCTGTTGTTGTCCAGGATAATTTTGATAACCTTGATCTACGAATTGATTTGGATTACGGAGAATATAACCAGATGAATGTGCTGTTTTTTTATGTGAATTAATTTTGAATTTTGAAATTGGGGGAGTAAGGAAAAGAAAAAACATAATTTATAAGCTTTTAGTCGTAGATATGACATTACTATAAATGTCAAGAATAAAAAAAAAAAAATTAATAAACATTAGAGAATTAGTTTTGCTTTAATAATTGTGTAAAATTATTAATAATGAAAAAATGAAAAATTTTGGAAAATTGAAAAATTTTGAAGAAATTAAAAGATTTTTGAATTTTATTTCATTTTAAAATCCAATCATTTAAATTAATTTGATTATCTACGATTTGTTTTTTTCTAAATTTGCATTTACTAAAAACTTAATTTTTTGTTTTTCTTTTTTTTTTTCGTTTGGTGATTGATTTTTTTTTCGAATTATGTTTTTATTATTTTATTGTATGGATTTTGTAATTAATTAAAATAAAATAAAAACTACTCACTACCAGCTGATCCTGGTGTTGAACTATTTGGATTTGATCCTGGGAATCCAGGTGTTGCTGGACTTGAAGTTGGTGTTTTTTCAATTTGAATCGGTATAATTCGTTCCTATATTAAAACAAAAAATTATTATTATTATTATATTTAAAATAAAAGTATGGATTAGCTGTTAGGGCAATAGACTTCTAAATAAAAATAAAAAAAAAATTATTTCAAATATATTACCCTAGGTTGTGTTCCAGTTTGTTGTTGTTGTTGTTGTTGTAATGATGGATTATTCATTTGTAATTTTAATCCAGGATTATGTTGTTGTAAATGACTTGGTTGCTGTGGTTGTTGTTGTGGCCATCTGTTTAATGGTTGTTGTTGTTGTTGCTGTTGCTGTTGCTGTTGTGGCATAGCTTCCGGCTGTTGATATTGTGATGATTGTTGCCTTCTATTTGCTGTTGTTGGCATTCCAGCACGTGGTTGTGATAGCTCTTGATGCACCGGTGGTGTCTGTTGTCTTGTTGTATCATTTTGACGTGCCCAATCTGGTACATCTTTTGTTGGTGTTACCCATCGATTTGGTGGTGCACCTTTTTTCAAATTATCTTTCTGCTGTTGTTGATTTGCAGCAAGATTTTCTGGTGAAACCGGTGGAATATAAAGTGATCCCACTTGTGACTGAAATTAAAAAATAAAATAAAAACAAAATAAAACAAAAAAAAAATTTTTATTTTATTTAAGTCTCATTTTTAAAACGTTCTACAATATCTCATGTAAGTGATCAATTTAAATTGTTGTTAATTCATAAAAATAAAAAGTCAAGTCTAAAAATTATTCTGTTGATAGATTTTGAAATTCTTTTAAGACATATTCTTAAAATAGATTTTATTTAACAAAGGCATGCCAACTGTGTCTTTTTCATTTATTTAGAGAAATAAAAGAAGAGAATAAAAATAATTCGTAACATTCTCGTGCCATCGATCAGCAGATAACAAACACGCGTAAATGTTTTATAGGCGATTTCCTAACTTTTTTTTTTTTTTTTAAATTTTATATTTTTCTTATGATTTTCATTCTTTATTAATATACATCTATATATATACATATATGTATATACAATATTATAGATATAGATATGCAACAAACTGGTATACAATATATAAGTATCTTTATTTTCTTATAATATATTTTTCTTCTTGTTGTTACCAAATCAAATCGTTTCATTGCTAACAAAAAAAAAAGGAAGAAAATTTGTAAGTTTGCCAGACAATTTTTTATGATTTTAGTTGGCCATAACAAAATAAATAAAAAGAAAAAAAAAACTAAAAAATTGCAAAACTAAAAAATATTTTAACATGATATGGAGACTAAATAACCAAAAACATTGCATGTTTGATCGTCGCTGACTGAAAATCCTCATGTATTAAGAAAATGAGAAACAATAAAAAAAAATTTTTTTTTTTTTTTAATCCTTGTAAGGTTTCTTGATGTTAAATTGAAATTCGAAAATTAAAATTTCAAGTTTTCTTTGTTTTGATTTTAATGAAATGATTTGGTGTAATGAGATTTTATTTAGTATCAATTGGTAATTTAATACTACATTTTGGATTAAAAATATTGAATTTCCAACCAAAAAAAAAAAAAAAAAAAAAATTAAATTAAATCCAAAATAATTCAAAAGTTAGAACAAAGTTTGTTAAACCTAAAAATAAATACATAGATTAAATTGACTGTAATTTTTACAAATTATTTATAAAAAAAAAAACAAATCAATTGTTCATTATCAATTTTCCCTTTACTTAAGAAATTTTTAATTAAAATTTGTTGAACCTTAAATCCCTTTATAGAAATAAAAAAAAAATAAAAAACTTACATTCTTCGTTAATGGTTGCTGTTGTTGTTGTTGATCATTCTGAGTTGGACTTGAAACGTTTGGTGATGTCTGAACATTTGATCTCCCATATGGATATTGCGTAGGCTGTTGTTGTTGTTGTTGTTGTTGTTGCATTGGCAATTGATTATTCATTGTCGTTTGTTGATTACTACTGACACGAACTGGACTTAATGGTCTTGGTAAACTTGATATATCTTTTGGCGTATGGAATGGTGATTCAATACGCCCTTGAACTTGCGGTGCTATTATTGGACTTCGTTGTGGACTTTGTGAACGAGCTAACTGCTGTTGATACTGATTTTGTATTTGTGTAATTGCTGGTGATTTCATTGGACTTTGATCACGATTTAATTCATATTGTTGATTTTGTTGTACATTTGGTGAGCGTAATGGACTTTGACCACGATTTTGTTGTTGTTGTTCGTATAAAGATAATTGATTAATAGCTGGAGTTTTTAAAGGACTTGTATTATCGTATTGTTGTTGTTGTTGTTGTTGTTGTTGTTGCTGTTGTTGAGAAATTTGTGGTGATTTCATTGGACTGTACGGGGTTGTTGGTTGTGATGATTGTTGTTGTTGTTGTTGTTGTTGGACATATCTTGATGGACTTGGAGCACGATATTGTTCTTGTTTTTGAATAGGAGCTGGTGATGGTGATCGATTATAATCTTTATAATTAAAATTTAAACAAAAAAAAAAAAAAAATTTAATTAATCATTAATAAAATAATTAATAGAAATTTATAACTTACTATCTTGTGATTCTGTTGCACCAGAAGCTCCGCCACCACTTGGCATTGGACTACCAGATTTATCTTTTTTATATTCTTCTATCCAAAAATCATTTTTCTCTTTTGGTTTTGGAACTTTTCTTAAAGCAGCCATCGGATTTGGTGGTATTTTAATTTCTGGCCTAAAACCCATTGGCGGGGGTTCAAATTTCTGACCTGGTGATGGTGTTTTACGTGCTGCTGCAGCACCACCATTTTGCTGTGGTGCTAAATTATTTTTTCCTGGTGCTGGTGCTGGTGGTGGTGGTGGTGGTATTGCACCACCACTTTTTTGTGGTGGTGGTGGAGGTGGTGGTCCAGTTGGAAATACTTGTACAGGCATACCAATTGCTTGAGCTCCCATTGTTGGTTTTGGTGCAGATGGTGCACCACTATTGGTTTGTCCAGCTAATGGTGATGGTCTCGGTTGATTAGTAACACCTTCCATTTGTGCATTGTGTGCAATACGTTTTGCCATGCGAGGTGATTTTATTTGTGATAAATCAATACCACTTGGTGTATATGTGAATGGTTTTTTGTCTTTTGTCATCATTGCGTTTTGCACGCAAGCTGGTGGCGCTTGCCCACATCTATAAATACAAAAAAAAAAAAAAAATTTTTAATGTTAATTAAATTTTTATTTAAAAAAAATATATATATATTCAATTTAATTTTAATTATAAATATTTATTAAAAAATTTAATTTTAAATTTATATGCATATGTACTTAGTTATAAATAGTCAAAAAATAATATTTCTATTCATGCACTTTCAAAGATCACAATGCACATTTTATTGGCATAAAATAAAAATTAAATTTGTTTTTTTATTTTTTTTTTTTTTTGGTTTTGTGGCAATGAAAATTAAAATAAAAATTTTTACTTAATTTCTTTTACATAAAATATTACCAAATAAACTTGACATTGACATTCAAAATTGCAATATACACAAATGGAAATTTTCTTAATTTTTTGTGCACTTTATATTTATAATCCTTGATTGAAAAAAATATTATTTATTATCCTTGTAACAATCCTTTATAAAGGTTTATAAAATTTTGTAAAAAATTAAAAATAAAACAATTCAAATTTTTATTATTAATATTCTTATTTTCACTTTAGAATCTTTGAAAATGATATTTACTCTTCGATCGTTTAAACTGAACTAAAAGAAAATTGAATGAATGATCTTTAATTATTTTTTTTTTTTTTTTTTTGAAAATTATTATATCTAATATAATAGTGTGGTGATCATTAGGGTTAATAAACTGAATAAATGTACATAAAAAAAACAAATACAAAAACAAACAACCTGCCTATTTGAAAATTCATTTTTTTAAAACAAGGAGTTGAAAAACCCAATTTAAATTTTAATTATATGTATTTTAGCTTTGTAAGGTAGTGTTAGTTAAGTAAAAAAAAAAAATCATTATCAAATCTTTTAAATTATCAATGTCAAAACCATATGTCTAATATATTTATTTTTAATACACTATTTTTTTTTTCATTTCCCAAAACTTTAGAAATTTTCCGAAAAAAATTAAAAAAAATTTCTTTATATTGAATTTAGGTCAACTAGTCAATAACCCCTCTAATAATTTTAAATGTGAAAAAAAAAAAAAATTAAAATTGAATAAAAAATATGACTTTAGTATATTATATATATATATTGGATTAGAACAATCACCTTTCAAATTTATGCTGAATTAAGAAAAATAAAAAGACAAGTAACCAAGTACATACATAATATTAAAAAAAATAACAAAAAAAAAAAAAAAATGAAAGATAGAGAAAATAAAAAATAAAATAAGAAGAAAAATTGATTATTTAGTGGGCTCGAATGATTTATTAAAAACAACTGTAGCTGTTATACTAAATTTATGTGTATTAAAAATGTAATAAATATGAAAATTTATATGAATGGTGACTAACGCGTGGACAAAAAAATTCACTTTATTCTAAGTAAAAATAATATTATTAATCTTTTTTTTTAAATAACTCAATTAGCAATCATATTTTTTTATAATTATTTAACCACGTTGGCTAACAATGTGTTACCAGTCAACATCCATATTTTCAATATCAGATCACTAATGATACCGAAATTTTACCTTCTTACACGTATAAATTGTATCATTGTAAATGATCAATAGTGATTACACGGTAATTGGAGACGAAAAGGTCCCTCCCTACCATCTTTCAAAAATACATCGTAAAAATTTTGACTTTTGATTTCAATTTCTTATGTTCAAACAAATATAGTTCACAAATAACAGCAAACGTTCAGAAACAGTTTAATCTTACTATTGATTATTGCAAGGTATGGTTACTGAAAATTAACGTAGATAAATGTGAAGCAATTCTTTTTCAAAACACTGTTGACAAAACCAACAGTAATATCAAAAAATTGACAGGAAAAAGTCAATCAAATACTTAGGTGTTGTTTTGAATCAACATTTAAATTACATTGATAATGTTAAAAAAAATTTGAAAAAGGGGACTAAAGCATTTATGGCATCCAAAATATAATAATATTAATAAAATTATCAATGAAGGAGTAAAAATTTTAGCATATCAAACTTTCATTAGACCGGTAATTTCATATGGTGGACCCATTTGGTTCAACATAAGTGCAAGTCTAATGGAGAAAATAAGAAAATTTGAACGAAAATGCATAAGAGCCTGCGTAAATCTACACAGAAAACCCGAAACGGACTACAAACATTTTTATTCAAATAAGTGTTTGTATACCAAAAAGCTAGTATCGTAAGATTCGATAATTTTTTGATAAAAACAATTCGTAATCATTTTAATAGATCTCTTACCACAACAGAAAATGGTCTAATATCTCATATATATTACCATAATGAAGAGTACATTAGAAACAGTATGAAAACGGGATTTATAACACCCGAACATTTTATTTATCTTGATGCTAAAGGGCATGCAGTAGATGGAGTAAAATTTGTATATCACTGTTGAATTAGTCACAGTTATTTTTGAATGATTTTCGATTCTAAATTTAATATTTTGGTTTTATTTTTTAACTTTTTTTATAACATTAACAACATTTTGAGTACAAGTATAAATTTTGTATTAACTAACAATAAAATAATTTAATTAATCATATTTGTAATACCCAGAGATAGTTAGAAATTTATAGATTTAGTATAGTAACGTCGATTTAGGGCATATTTACATAAATTAAATGTTTTTTTTTTTTTATATAATTCCAAGTCTATGGGATGAACACCATAACTGCTTTGACACAGAAATTGGAATACACAATTATGTGTATTTTAATATGATTTTCTAATGTATTTTAATATTCATATTTTGAGTTTAAAATCTTTTTTAAATTAAATATTTTCAAAATTAAAATTAAATGATAAATACATATATATAATAAACGACATGAACATTTTATTCTTTAAATAGAAAATAAGCTTAAGATTACTTAAGATCTATACGTCCTACTTTATTATTAGTATTACAAAAAATATTAAATGTAAATATAAATTGCTTAATATGTCTATAACATATAAATCTAAAATTGAACTTACAATATTTCAACATATATATACAATATGTCAAATAACAATGTGCTTTCCAATTAGTACTTGTATATTATATGTACATAAGACCTTTATACATAAGTCTAATATACGGTACAATAATTCTGAATGAACTATAATATAAAAATAAAATTTAGGCCGATCATTAAACTTTTCCTATAATAACAATAATAATATTAAAAAATTAAAAATCGAAGAAGGATCAATCACCGTTCTATATTTTTTTTTTTTTTTGTTTCTGTTGCTTATTTGTTCTTGCCCAATATTTATAGATAGAATAGTAACAAAAATTCTAAATTTATAATCAATTTTCAAAAGAACAAAAAAAAATAAAAACAATAATATAATTAATTTCCTGTTTAGACAATATTTTTGTACTTAATTTCAAATATATTTCATACTACAAAGCAAAAGGAATATCATTAAAATCATCATTATTATCTATAGATATTAAATCTATAGATATACTCTAAGTAATATTAAAAAAAAAAAAAAAAAAAAATTAAAATTTCCAAAAACAAAAAAAAAATAATTTTTTTTTCAACTTTTTATTTGTTGTGTTTTTTATTGTTTTTCCTAATTTTTGGCAAGAGGCTCGTTCTTTTATTTGTACATAATATTATATTTTAAGTATTGCCAACATTCATTTATTTTTCTTTAATTTATTATTGCACAATAAACATAATTTCGAAAATCATTTAACCTTTTAATTTATTTTATTTAAATTATATTCACTTTGTTAATTGAGATACATTTTAATTCAACACATTTTTAATTTAAGTAATAAAAATTAAATTATTAAGCGTAAAACAAAAAAAAAAAAATGAAATAAGTAAAGTATTTATTTTAAGGATATAAATTAACAAAATTAATATTACGCGATCTTTTAATTAAATCAAATAATAATAACAAATAATAATTTTTATATTTTTGAAATATATATAAGAAATTTTAAAATTAAATTCATCGACAACACTATAATAAAAAGAAAGTATATATTTTTTTTTTATTATTATTACTTTAAGTTATCGTAACAAAATTTATTACGTGTGGGGTAAATAATATAATCATATAGTAGGAGGCAGTCAGCAGAAGCGTATTTTTCTAATAAATAGAAGGCCATTTTTTTTTTATTTTTATATACAGTTATACTTTTATTTTATAATATAGAATATTATAATATTTATTATTTTCTAAAATTATTTAATTTAAGATAAAAAATATATAGACGAATCTATTGCAAAAAAGTTGGCCTATATTTTGTTTGTATATTCTGAATCAGTATTGACCATAAAGGCCATAAAGTCAGTTCAGGGAATAAAACATACAATTAAAACTTTTATATGTATAGAAGTAATTGCATTTACAACATTTTTATACTTATTGTGATAAATTTAAAGGTACTTAAGCCAACTTTTTTTAAATCGAGTAGTACATTTATGAAGTTCATCTATGGATAAATAAAATATATAAGATGTTATTGCGCATTTGGCTTATATCATTAAAATATTTATGTTTCATAAAATCATTATAATTTAATGTCCAACTCACAAATATGTACATACATATATAAATTTGTGTGTACACAAATATAAATTTTAAAAATTTGGAAATGTTTGGTACTTTTAGAATGATTTATGCCTCTTTTTGTTTGTTCTTTGAATTTTTGGGAATTTTTTTTTTTTTTGTTATCAGCCGGTGTTTTGACACTTTATTATTGATATGAATTTAATATTATAATAATGAAGGTGGTAGAGTACAACGCAATTAAAAAATATAATCACATAAACAAGTATTTCTATATGGATACAAAATCATACATCAAGAAACCATATATATATATATATATATATAAGTTCATATTTATACTTCTTGCATCATTTCCAATGCTATTCAAAATAAATAAAATTTTTGAAAATAAATAAGGATAAGAACGTAAAAACCAGTCTTTTTTGAGATTTAAAGTACAAACATTTTCGAAAATAAAGGACATGTCATTTGAATATTTTCGAGAGTATATCTAATATAAATACTACAGTTATAATAGTATCTATGCAATACACCTGGAAAAACATGTTATACAGAACTTCCCTATTCTACTTCCAATTAGCATCTTTTGAAATTTTAATTATTAATCAATTCCACTTTGAAAAATATTGCCTTTTTATAAGCTCTAATTTGTGATTTTAGCTATTTAACTGTAATTTTAAATACCATAAATTCAATATTAATTTAATAGTGATGTCAAAAGATTTTAATTTTAAAATATTACCAATAAACAATTGTCTTAAAGTTGATTATTTCCAATTCAAACTAAAACAATTTAGAAATTAATATTTTCTTTATAATTTCAAATTACTTTAGATCAACTTGATCTAACAACACCAATTTTAAAATTTAACAAAAAAAAATTAAAAAATTAAAAACCAGCATGAAAATAATTTTTTATTTAATTTAAAAAATTATAATTTTAAATAACAGAATATAATAAAATTGAATATTTTGTATCAGGAAAACAAAACAAAAAACTAAATTAATAAAATGTCAACTTGTTCCAAAAACAGGAGAAAAAAAAAACAACAATCATAAATTAATGTTTCCAAAAATGTCATTTTTTATTACCCATAATTGAGAACCATATTTGAAATTTTTTATCGATTTATTTTTTAAAATTTATAACTTTTTTTTTTTTTGTTTTATTTCTGTATCTTTTTTTTTTCATTAATAATTTATTTATGCAATTCAATTGAATTTTATAATTAATATGGCACATTTTATTATACCTTTATAATATTTAACTGTTTTAAGAATTTAATATAAACAAAAAAAAAACAAAATTTTAACTGATTCTTTCTAAAATAATAAAACTTAACAGTGTAAAAAAACATATAGGTACTACGCAACAATTTAATTGAAGAAAGATTAAAATAATAAAAGAAAATTAAATATCCACTCTTAAAAATGTACTTGATTCAGAAATATTAAAACCTTCATAATATACAGAGATATAAAAAAATTAAATAATTTCTTGAACTCATTTCTAAAGATATTGAATTTTCTTAGAAGTGATCCATAAAAAAAAATATTATAATCAATTCTATGATATTAAATACTCTAATTAATATTTAAATATTTTATATTTGAGTATATAATTTTATATGTATATAAAAATGGTATTTATTAAGTCTTCAATAATATTCTTAATAAGTCATTGATCACCATCAATGCAAATTGAAAATTGATGTTAAAACCATAATAATGAAATTGATTCCAAAGTTAATTTTAATGAAACTAAATATCACTTATATTGAGTATAATGATGTAAACTAAAATAAACCTGTAAGTAAAATATCTATCTATATATAATAATAAATAATATTAAAAATATAATATTAATTTTCTAAATATAGAAAAAAAAAAATTCTAAAATATACGCGGTTACTCAAAAATATAAAAATCATCATCTATATTATATTCTATACACAATAAATTAATATATATACTATATATACTTTAACAATACGGTTGTATATTTTTTTTCAATGTTAAACCGTGCACTATCTACTTGTTTTTTTTTTTTTTTTTTTTTTTTTTTTTTATTCATTATGGGTTTTAAAATTAATAATAACCAAATTTAGAATATATACATAATATAATATGTATATATATATAAAAAGTGAAAAGTACAACCATATAAAAATTTCAATTATAATTTATTATTATTATCGTTTTTGTTATTTTTTTTTTTTTTTCATAAAAATAATCACGATTTTCATTTTAAAAATATTAAATTTTAATTGTTCTTTGTTTTACTAAATAAACTTAGTGAAATTATAACAAAAAAAATACAAAAAAAAAAACTTTCCGTTCGAAGTGTCGAAGAATCTTGAAAATTGGTTTTGTCTTGTTGATGAAAATATATGTATTTAGTAGACATTTTAAATTGTTCAGAAAATTGGTGCAATAAATTTTAGCTCATTAAAATTATAGTGTGCGAAAGTGATTTTTTCTATTTCCGGGTTTTTTTTTAAATTCTTACTATTAGTGTGGTTTTCATAAACAATCAATATTGGCAATATAAGTATTTTGTTCATAAACAGAATGCTACAAATGAATTTTGTTCACATAAACATTTTTAATTTAGCAGGATAACTGCAAAAAAATATAGTAGATAGCGCATGCGGCATGACAATCAGTTTTGATGCTGTTTATATTATTGTAACACAAAACTGCAAATGTGAAAAATTCAAATTTTAAAAAAATTTGTAAAAAAAAAATGCTATCTGTAGTATTTTGTTTTTGCAGAATGTGTTTATGAAACATCTTATGTCGCAGTACCTACTGCAACTGGATACGGGTTTTATTCTCAACAATATGAGATTTTTAGTTTAATTGATTGAACTAAATTAATACCTTAATAATAATACAATAATGATCGCAACCGTAGGTGTACTTCATTTGTTATAACATCGTCGTCTTTATGCAAAACTAATTACAGAAAGTAGTTTTTGCTTCCATAATACAGACAAAAATTAGGCTTGGTATAGATAAACATCAGGTTTGGTTTTTCTAACAATGAATCTTAATTTCTTACTATTTCTCCCCAGTTTTTATTTCTGACTTTCTCAGACCTATCTTTAAGTCATTCAGCTGTGATTTTTACAATACAAATTATTGAATAATATTTTACGCGTGTTTACTATACATTATCTGCGCATCACATCATGTTTATCTTTAAGCCGTATATCTATTTATCGAACTTTTGATATTGCTATTATTTTCTTTTACAATAGGAATTATTGAATAGTATTTTCTGTGATTATATAATCTGCACATCGTACATATCTAGTATTTGAGATTGTATAAAATTTGATATACTTAAGTCATTCAATATAACCTATGAGCCTCATCGTTAATGTATCTTAACGAAAACTATATCTATGAAATGAAATACAAAAAATTGTATATTATAAAAAAATATTCGAGTTCATTGCAAATGATTATTATTGCCCATATTGCCATATTGCAGATCTGCGCAAACTTCTATCTTCATGTACCTAAAAAATAATGGTAGATTTCTGTCATTATTGCTGTCAGATTATTGAAATATCAAGATGGCCGAAAATGAAATTATTGGCAAAAAAATAAATAAATACATTTTTATTATTATTCTAATGTTAATCCAACAATATTATTTGTATAGTTTATATATGTATATTTTTTTTAATTTTATCAATATTCGATCCGAAAATTACGTTGTCTGTCAATAACAATTTCCTTGCATTTTGTGTATAAAAAAAAATTAAAAATATTTTGACACTGACATAATATTGTCAGAAAAAATAATTCAAACGTCAAAAATCTACTAGAGAGTTTAAATTTTGATAGATTTGCTTACCCCTTACCGAAATCACCGTTTCGTACTTCTACCCGTATAAACATGCATATTGGAAATAGACCACTAACATAAAAACTAATTTTTTTGCTTTTAAAGTTGAGTATAGTTGAGTTAATTTAATTTGAAATTTACAGATATGAAATACTTTCACTAATTTCAAATCTCATTAGTGAAAGTATTTCATATCTGTAAATTTCAAATTAAATTAACTCAACTTGAGCCCCAATAAATAAAAATTCATGACCCATTGTTAGAGTTAAGGGACAAAGATGGTGATGATGATGATGATTGAGCCACAAGCTCAAACACTGCCAGTCTCCTCTTGCAGACTTTAGTCACTCCCACACAATATATCTGTTCATTATTAATTATTTAATTCAAAGACAATATCTAAAGAGAGTTATCTCATTACAGACGTTTTGTATAAATTAACAATTTTGCTTTTAATTATAACAAAAATGATAATTAAAATTATACAAAAATATAATTACATAAATTTGATAATAAAAGAGTAAAATTATTGAAATAATAAAAAATTCAAAAATTATTATAACGAATAATGGTGACATATAATTCCCTAGGAGGTCATAATCGACCTCCTTAGTGAATTATATGGCACCATTATTCGAATCCAATATAAATTCAAAAGATATATTTAAAAATATATCCCTGCAACCCTGATTTTTACTGATAGACAATAAATAGACGGAAACATAATGGTTTTGTAATATCACTCCATAAGATTAAAATCTCTAATGTCTGTGACATTTTGATGAATCTAAATATTCTAAAAATATTTTTAAATATATAAGTATATCTAAAGTAGGTAGGTATATAACATTGAGGTGTTCTTCTTTTTGTTTAACGAGGAAATATGAGTTTTCTCGACTATAATATAGTTTTTATTATTTTGCAAAAATATTTTTTTTTTCACTCGTGTATGCTATCATTTTACAATAGGACACCTAGATATTTTACTGACAACAAATTTTAATTTTTTGTTGTTATTTTTTTTTTTGACAGGTAATTCCTTGAATTAAATTTCACACATTTCTGTTATTTTATTCTTAAGTGTTATTTCATTTTTTTTTTTTTATTATTATTCGGTTCCGTTTAAAAATATATCTTTAGAAGGTGGCTCTAATTTCAAAGATCGTATAAAAAGATGATAAAAATAATAATTTAAGATTAAAATATTGAATTTGTTGTGGTTTTAGAAATTATACTTAGTAAACAAAACAACTTATATTTTAACCTGATAGCAATCAGTTTTCAAAAAAAAAAAAAAAAATATTTCTTTAGGTGAAAATGAAATCATAAATATTGTAAAACCATAGAGAGAGAAAATTTATTATTTTTTTTATTGTTTTTGTTTTTTTTTTTTTTTTGTAATTTATGGAAGTGCTGTCACCTAGATTACCTTGTCAATATTGTTTATTTTTAAGTTAGAATATTTATGAATGACTGAAATGAATGGTTTTTTTTATCTAATCTTTAGGTTTTACTATATAAGTAAGTAAGTAAATATATAAAAGTCATATTTAATTTAATTTCAAATGTAGATTTTTTATTGATTTTTTTTTTCTCTTTTTTTAATTTTAATTTGTTAACTATAATAATAGTAGTAGTAGTAATAAAATATTAATAAAATAGTTGAACAGGAAATTCAGTAATCTATGCATTAAATAAATTTTTATGTAGTTTTAAATGTTTATATAAAATTGAAATTATGTAGTTTTAACCTGGAAATGTTTAACTGAATGTAGAATTGCAATGATGATTAGTGTTATTATAAAAATCCAAATTTTAGAGAAGAGAAGATTTTTGATTTGATCTCAATTCGATCTTCCTCCTTTCAATGTCATTACAGTCAAAATATTCAGTCTTGACCTCATCTCGATTCGATATTTTTTACATGACAACTGTTGAAGAATGTAAATGGAAATGTCATAACAGTCAAAATATTCAGTCTTGACCTACACTCGATTCGATATTCCATACATGATAACTGTTACAGAATTTAAATGGGAATGTCACTACAGTCAAAACTCAGTCTTGACCTACACTCGATTCGATATTCTGTACATGACAACTCTTGAAGAATGTAAATGGAAATGTCACAACAGTCAAAATCCAGTCTTGACCTACACTCGATTCGATATTCCATACATGATAACTGTTACAGGATTTAAATGGGAATGTCACCACAGTCAAAACTCAGTCTTGACCTACACTCGATTCGATATTCCATACATAATAACTGTTACAGAATTTAAATGGAAATGTCACTACAGTCAAAATTTTGACATCATCTCGATTCGATATTCCATACAAGATAACTGTTTGTAATATCGAATCGAGAAGAATTTAAACTCTACAGTCAAAATACAGTCTTGATGTCGTCTTCTCAATTCGAGATTTTTTTACATGACAACTGTAAAAGAATTTAAATGGGAATGTAACTAGAGTCAAAACCCAGTATTGGCCTATTCTAAATTCGATATTCTATAAATGATAACAGTTGAAGAATTTAAGTGGGAAGAGATATAGAGGCCAACTGTAAGATGGAAATCTGCAAAAATATAGTAAATTGCACATGACAATCAATTGTGTGGCTGTAACAAAATATGTGGCAAATTCAAATTTTAATAATTCTGTCAAACAAATTTTTTTTCAGCAGTACATATTTGTTTATGAATAGCCCTAATACCATAACACTTTGGCTGTTTATAAAATAAATTTACATATTAAAATTATAGTAAAAACTATATTTAATTTAGAAATTAATAAATATAATTTTTACCACAATTTTAACATCTAGTTTTGATTTTACCAAATGCCAATTTGATTTGGTTTTTATAAGTACTTGGTTTGAATAAGTAGATAGTCCAACACTACTATACCTACTGATGAGTTCCACTCTTTCAATTTTTTTTTTTAATTTACATAATATTAATATGTTTGTATATATTATATGTATTATATCTATATTACATAGATATAATATTGTGTCCATATTTCAAATGAAATCTAATTAAATCTGAGATACCACTGTTGAACAATAATAATGATTATCTGTTATGTTATGCATAACTATATACAGAAAAAAAATTACAATTAATAAATGGAAATATATCACATAATTATATTATGTAGATTTTTTATATGCATTCATTTTACCCATACAATATACATACATATATAATTCAACTGTACAAAAAAAAAATAATAAAAAAAGACATATAGGATATAGTTTAAGGCTAATATAGATTTCCTTGGGTTCATTTCAATCTAAAAATAATCATATTAACTTGTTATAGTTTAGGATAGAAACAGAGATGTAATCTTCATTTAAAGAAAACATTTCAAATCTATTATGAAAAAAAATACAGAATTTGACATAAAAAAATGATAAAAACAAATTAAATGACTTGATATTTAACTTGTTGACAAGTTCGTGAAGCTAAACAAGTAAATGAAAAAAAATTTTGTTCAAAAAAATTGTTCTCCACTAAATGAAAAAATTATGTTTTAAAATAATTCGACTAATTAATCAGAATGACTATTCAAAATTTGTTAGCACATTTTATAAAAAAAAAATATATTTTTGACCTATGAATGTTGTTTTTTTTTTTTCATTTTTATGAAACGCGATAAACATTTATTTTTTTATTATAAGTTTTTTTTTTTTTGTTTTTGTTTTTAATTAAATTCTAATGTGTAGGTGGATCTCCATAAAAACAAATAGACAAAAAAAATTTTTTTTGTTTATATTGATATCATATAAAGATTAGACATTAGTCAAATTTAAAAAAAAAAAAAAAAAAATTAATATAATTTTTTATAATCATAACGAGATCAAAAACTTTGTAAAATTTTTAAGAATTAGTCTTAAATTAATCATGAAAATTAATAAAAAAAAAAATATTCCATTCATGTACAGCACTCTCATTCTGTATTTCGTTGTATGTAAAATGTTTGAATAAATGTTTCCAATGAAATATAAATATTTTTGATTTTAATAAATAATTATATTTAATAATATTTATTTTAAAAACAAATTAAATATTTTTGTTTTTTCTATAAAAAAAAAAAATAAAAAAACCTGATGATAAATCTTCTTTTTTTCAAAATCTTTAACTAAGAAAGAAAAATATGAAAATTTCTTTCAATTGCTTAACAACAACAACAACTACAACAGCAAAAAAAGTATTAGTAATTTCGTTGTTAATAGAAACGGACATGAGTGTATGTACTTTTCAGATATGCTAATAAAATGACGTAATTCTATAAATTACGCGAGTTTATTGATCAATTAGTATGTTTCATATTTATTTTCAATATACAGTTGAATTCAAGCAATTTTTGTTGTAAGCGCCATTTTTTTATTTTTAGATTTAAATTTTAAAATTTTTATATTTATATCATCTTTTGTACTTAACGATATTTTTTAATTATTTTTATTTCTTTCCAATATTATTTTTACATTTAAAATGCAGTAAAAACGGAGTTTCGCTGCGATCTTAATAATGTATCGAAACATTGTTTAGATACATAACTATTGCAATGTAAAAAAAAATACAAAGTATAATTTTGACATTTTTGATCATGATTTTGACTACATTAATGTTTTGTGTTTTAAACGGCTAATTTATATTTTTTGTATTTAAAAAATGTTGTGTGAATTAAAAAATTAATTTAAATATTTTTGTTAATATTATTTTAAATAATATAATTGACTTGTAGTGATGATAAAAATGTAAAAAAAAATAATGAATATGTTGTCACCAAATTATAACACTAGTTAATTTGTTTTATATTTAAAAAAATATTTATTAAAGTTATAAACAAATCTTGTCTTTTAACAAATAAGAAAAAAATATATTAACTTTACTACTTTACTTCCAAAATATTTATTAAATTATCAATAAATCTTGTCTTTAAAAATATAAGACTTTTCTACTTCACTTCGCTTTACTTCGACACTTCTCCTTCAATGAGTCACTTTAGAAGAAGAAGGTGAATATTAATTCTTTAAAAAATATTGAAAATTTAATGAACTGTAATTAAAGCTTTCCAAAAATAAAACAATGGTTCTCAACTTAATTTTATATTAATTTCTCAGATCCTACAAATATGACATTTTTTTACTTTGTTTTTGTTTACTTTCTCATTGAATTATGCTTATACCTATTAAATTTTATTGACATTATTAAATTGTTACCAAAAATTTAAAAAAAAATAATTTTTTAACCAAAATTTTGACTAAAAATTCCTTAAATATACACCTTTTCACATTCTATTTTAATTTAGCTATATTAGGAATTCGCATCCACAGTAGATTTTAAAAAATGTATACATATGTATTAAAACCGATATCAAACATTTCTGATCTCAAAGCATTGTCTTTTTTTTTAATAGACATTTTTGATCACAGTACATCGTAAATTTGACGTTTGCACTGCATTTTTAGTGTCACATATAGTTTTTTTTTTTGATTTGAACATATTTTTACACATAATAGAAATCTTAACTATACGTAAAAAAACTAATTTAAATTTTTGCTTCATTTGATTGAATAAAATTTATCTAAATGGGATATCTTAGCTACATATATTTCATCAGAATAGTTTATAATACGTTTATCGATAATTTCTAATATCTAATTTTATAATTTACAACCTTGGGGTTCTATAGAGGTCGATCGAAATCGGTATTTCATATATTCTTATCTAACAATAACCAAGTAGCAAAACACTTCAAAACGTAATTGTCATAAATTTTGTGGACTAATTTTTTGCTTTAAATGCGACAAACGAATTGAATCTTTATATTTAATCATAATAAAATTAATATTGTTTGGTGAGGACAAAATAAAGCGATAAAAATTTATCTGACTAGTAATATTTAGTAATTATTTAACACTTCTTCAGAGCTAAAATTGTTGCATAAATTTTTAAAAATTATTTAAAAAGCACGAAATGTTTGCAATTAGATAAATTGTTGTTGTTCTAATTCGTTAATATAGAACAATATTAACAAATTTAATTTAGTCAACACGTATATTTAAATAACGTAATTAAATATTGTTTTTTTTTTTTGTTTTTTATCAAAATTTATATATTCCTAATTAAAAATTTTCAATATTTTTTGTTGTGATTATTTTGTGATAAAATTTATATGAAAATTTTCTCAAAATATACCTAATGACGTATGAAACAGAAAATAAATCAATTGACAATAATTTTGTAAGTGAGTTGACATATCGTCTAGTAACACACTATTATTCAAGTATCTATTTTTAAAATCCTAAGGAGTTTCGGTAAAAAAAAAAAAAAACTATTTTTTTTTTTTGTTATTAATAAAAATGACTCAATCTTGATTTTATTCGACTTTTTATCAATATTTTTTTAATCACAATAAATAAAGTAAGTTTTTATGATAATTGGCAAATATTGATAAGATTTTTTAGTAATTATTGATAAATTAAAATTAATAATATTAGTTTTTGTTGTTGTTGTTTTTTTTTTTATGAAGCAGTAGCAAATTTAATTTACTTACTTACTATTTGTTGAAACATAAAAAATTAGAAAAAATTATTTGGTTTTTCCTAGAAATAGAAATTTATCAGACTTTAACGAATTATTAATATAGGCATATCGAACTGTGCTTCAAGTATAAAAAATGTAAACGTATTGCTTGATATATGTTGCATTGAATTGTTGCATTTAAATTAAATTAAATATTATATAATGAAAATAATATATATTAAATTTAAATTGATTTTTTTTAAGTTAAAATAATTATAAAATCTACATTTGCTCTTAATTTAATGGAAATGATCCTTCGTACTGATAATGGTATAAGTGATGATGATGATGGCATAAGTGAGACATATAAAGCACGGTAAATAAATCATATGAATCATATGTAATGGAAATATATGTACTTTCCCAGAACGTCATTTGCATGCAGTTTGCAAAATCCATGATTTTTAATAGTTTTTGACGCTACCGTCATGAATTCAAATATTCATTGCTAATGCAAGTGTTTGTCAATTTTTGATTTTTTTTGCATTCTTTTTTGTATGCTGTGTTCGTTCAAATCAAAATCATTTGTCAAAAATTTCCAAAATGAGTGATGTAAAAAGCAGATCAGAAAAAAAATGTTTGGAGTAATGAAATAATAACATACTTTTAATATTAGAAAAATATTAAAATATGAAAGTTTATTGTTGTTATAAAATTGCAAAACGTCAATGACGACAGTTGGTTTAATTGCATATGACTGTCATTTGCAAATGAAAGTGATTGACGTGATTGACATGATTTTCAAATTTTTGACATTGTGGGAAAATACCGGAATATTGTCTTGTCTTTATTGTACTGTCTTTAAAACTTCAATTTTTTTATATGAAAATATTATATGAAATTTTTAGATGCATATACAACATATAAATAAAATATATAATATTTTATAAAACACTATATAAAATAATAAATTTCAATAATTCATTTTTGTAATAATTTTATTTCGCAAACAATCCATATTTCCTACTTGTATAGTTCAAAAATATTGTAAAATTAAAGGTATTGAACATTCGTACATCCATTCTTTAAATCCTAAAAATTAATTTTTAAAATTAACACTTATTTTATATCTCTTAATTCTCTCATCAATATATGTACATTATGTAAATTTATATAATAAATTATAAAAAAAATAACAAATCGTTAAAAAACAATCATCATTCAAATGATGTGTCAACAACACCACAATTTTTTGTTTGTTGTTGTTGTTGTTATTGTTTTTGTTATTTATTTAAATTAATTTAATTTTGTTTTTATTTTGCATTTAAAATTTCTAATGATTAGTAATTTTGCTATTTATGTACTCAATGTATTTTTATTTATATGAGTATATAGTTATTAAGGAGAAGTGCAACGTCCGCAGCTAAAATGTTCAACAATAATTTTTCACTTGTTTATTTTTTGAATTTGTGTTTTGTTTTTGTTTTTTGTGTTTTCGCAAAACAAAAAAAAACAAAATTATATCTAGTCGCATTTTATTCATAGCTAAATGACTAATAATTTTTTGTCTTTAAAAATTTATATTTAAAATAAGATCTTAAATAAGAGATTTTAATTTTTGTTTTTGTATTTTTTGTAATAAAAAAATAAATATTTTTTTTTATTCTTAATTAACAAAAATTTTATTATAAATTTAGTTTAAAAATTTCAAAGCAAAGAAATAATGTTTGCTAAATGTCCAACTTGGTTATATAATTATCATATAATATGAATGAGAGGATGTCTGTCAGTTCACTGAAAATTATTGACAGTTCGTTTGAAAAGTCAGTTGATTAATTAGTTTGGAAGGGTGAGCATGCTAGAAATCGAAATAGCTATCAAAAGAGGTTTCGTTTATTTAATTTAGAAAAAATTAAAAAATTAGAAAGCTTAGAAAAAGTCCTTATTATAATTAAGGACAATAAAAACGTCTCATATTATATTACATGTATTATATAGTAATGAAATAATTCCTTTATCAGAGGTTCAGTTTATTTAATTTTCCAAGAATAATAGTTTTTAAATTTGAAAATAAATTAATTAAGTTAAAAATAATAGCTTTAAAATTATTTTTGGTTCACCAATCATCCATCATCTTGTCACAGTTGTTGTTATCACTTATCAGTAAATAATTTTGTTTTTGAATTCACTTTATTTATTTGGTATTATTTAGGTACTTATCATATACAAGTTCGTTAATCAAAAAAAGTATATACTCTCTTTTTCGTATGCCATCATTCGTTTTCTTTTAAAAATCATTCGTTAAGTCATGAGCATACGAGAAGAAACGTATACAAGTCATAAGCAATCATAATCAATTTTGACAGCATTATATTTTTATTTCACTTCTTTTAACTTTTGATTTTGATGTTTTGATATGATTAGATATGATAATTATTATAGTTAAGGTTATGATTGGTTATAATTTTGTTATATCATATAAAATCATATCGAACATTTAACGAAATAGCATATGATATTATATGACTATTATAGTTAGGGCTATTGTCTTACTTTCCTACCGGAGAGATATGATTTTGAGACTGGAAGTCATTTCATTGCCTTTGAGGTGATGATTCCATTTATCAAATCCCTCTAGCCGGAACCATTTAACTGTATATAATACAATCTCAATAGCCCTCATATAAAACAAAGAAAAAATAATCTAACGAAACTAAAGACTGATCTAATTATAAGATATTAAAACACTTTTTTCTACGAATCACTGTTGATCGCATTATATGTATAAGTATAATCTTAAAATTAATTCTTGATTAGTTCTTGACCGAATTTCATTATTAATTTAACAAACAAAAACAATATTTCTTTTAGATAATTTAATCTTTTTTGTTTTGATATTTTTTTTGAAAATTTCAATGAAATTTATTTTTAACATTTTCAAAAAGAAAGCAAGCAAAAACAGTATTTTTTTATATAGTTAAGATAAATAGTGATCACAATAAATAGAGATAAACTATACTGTATTACAGTATTCAATTTCTATGTACATAAGTATATTCCAAATTGATAATTTGTTATATATTTTGGCTACCTAGAAAATCTTTTATAATATTTTCGCAAAAATACGTCTTTAATTAAACTACGTGTTAACTGCATAAAAAACAAAGCAATCCTAATTTTAATTATTTTATAAGCTGACGTTTTCCCAGAACTTCTTCAATTCCAATAAAGATAATTTTCTAAAAATTAAATGCCACTTCAAATTATCTCATCATCTCCCACTACACTGGATAAGTATTACACTCTAGAATTATTTATTTTTATAACAAAGAAATATTAATATTTTCTAAATTAACTAACTATATATACATATACAATATAAATAATAGAGATAAAGTCTAATTATAATTTATATTTAGCTTGTAGGTAATTATATCATTATAAAAGAACAAATTTGATCTATAACTATATTAGATTATGTCAATGCATAGGAATTTCGCCTTATCTTACAAAATAAAAATAAAAAAATTGTTAAAAAACTAAAACTTATTTATTTTATTTATTCTACTGTTTTATTTTTTTTTTTTACATAAATTTATTTAATTTTTATTTTATTAAATTTTTGTTTATTAAATATGTTATCTTAATTAAAATTTCCCTAAGTAAATATTATTATTATTAAAAATCACCTTCAAGGTGAATAAACACCTTGTATATAAATTCTTTTTAAATTTTAAATATTTAAAAAAAAAAAAAATACTTATATCATCAGAATTATATATATTTTTTCTAAAATAAAATTTTATATATATATAAATACATATCTATATGTATAATAATAATTTTTACAGTGATATATATTTAGATGACCACCCTGTAATAAATTGACCGATTACATATTTTTGGAAAATACAATATTCATATATGTATATATATCAGTTTCGGTGGTGATAAATAAAGTGATGGTCACAAATAATTGAACTTTGGTGAAATATTATAAAAGCAACACAAATCCAAATTATAAAATATAAATCAACCCCTCTAAATATATAGGTAAATATATGGTAAATATACTTTGATTTTCTGCCCTACTACATTTTGAATGATTTTTTCAAAAAATTCATACGGGATTAACTAATAATTGGTGCTTATACATACATATGTAATAAATCGAAACAAAAAATCTGTACAAAAACATTAGCAAAATTAATAGCTTAATTTAAACAGAAAAAGAATTTCAATTTAAATATCGAAAAGTCAGGCTTGTATGTTTAAATGATAGCATATGATACTCACAAATAGACCTAAATTAAAATTTAAATAATTCCAATACTTTAAGAGGTTATATTTTTCTCAACAAGTTAAAAAATATCAACTTATATATATATATATAAATATACGATACTGACAGATATTTAAAGTTAAAATTAAAATGGTAGAGAATTGTATTCTAAAAATTAATTTTTATATAGTTGGTTTTTTGATTTGCTAATTACAAAAAATTAATGTAAATAAAACTATATTAATAATTTTTCCAATACTGGAACCTATATGGCAAACTATAAAATTGCATATAAATCAAATACATTATAACTACACTGTATGTACTATCTGTTGTAATATAATCAAAAAATATATACGGTATTTATTGACATTGTTACCATTCGGCTATGTAGGTAAAGGACTTTTGCTATGCTCTAGTAGCAAACTGACCACCTTGTAAAGGATCCTATATAGATTAACTATGCACATTTAGGAGCATATATGTGTAAGTAAAAAAATAAATAAACATTGACAATAACTTAAAGTTTTTAAATTGTAGAGTAGACAAAACTATAAAATGACATTTAATTATGAATTATTTGAAAATAATTAATTTAATAATTTAAAAATATATTTGTCTATTTTTTGACATTAACGTCTTTTATAATTTTAACAATTTTCCTTTCTGGTCTGTTTTTTAAAGTTTTAAATTTTAATGTTTTTTAATATTTGCTACAACATTACAACTCAAATTTTAACTGTTATAGTAAATAATAATAAATTTGTTCAGTAGATTTATAACAGAATCGGACAGAACTGTGTCGAACAATGACAATTAAATGTCAAACACTTTAGGGCTCCTTAAAACATAAAAGTCTACTGAATACCATGTTTCATCTTCTTTTAACTTTTTTGTTCTAATTTTTCTTTACTCTCAATAGTCTCAAATTGTTTTTTGTTTAACTGTCAAAACAACAACAAAAAAATTCATAAGAAAAATTATATCAATTTAGAATTTAAATTTAGAATTTTGCACAATCTAATGAACACCGATCAGAACATTTTTGAACAAAAAAGTTCAATTAACGGAAACTACTGAACACAAAACAATGCTCTTCTTTACTCTAGATCGTTCTAGATTATTCTAGAACAGTTTACTGAACAAACCTAATGTGTTGTGCTTCTGTCAAATCAACTGTTTTCAATATTCTTGTTATGACTACTAAAATAATGACTGTCATGTAATAATGTATAGCTGTTCTGTCAAATAAGCTATTTTCAATATTTTTGTTATGACTATTAAAATTTTAACTGTCATAATATAATAATGTATTGCTGTTCTGTCAAATAAGCTATTTTCAATATTTTTGTTATGACTATTAAAATCTGAACTGTCATATAATAATGTATTGCTGTTTTGTCAAATAATCTGTTGAAATGTAATTTTTGGTCAGAAATAAATCTTTCTATGCCTGTCTGAAATACTCATCTTATGCGCAAATTCAATACACTTAGCAAACATTTTTGAAGTAAGAACTTTGTAGACATTTGTGCACATAAACATATCGATTTTGAGACAATTTTGACTGTACGTTTGGATATCAATTGGTTACAATTTATATAATTTATATATTATTTTATATTTAAACAAAAATTATGTATAAAAGCTATAACTATTGTCCAATATCTACATATGTATACAATAAAGACTCATTGGCATCGATAAAAATGAAATCAATGTCAATGAAGAAGTCCTAGTCACTAAAGTATAATTCATATCACATTAACAATTACTTTATGTATACATAAAAATGGAAAATTTGAAAAAAAAAATCATTTATTTTATGATCACCAAATTTCATTTTGTTTTTTCTTTTCAATTTTTGAGGTTTTACTGTGTATAAATTTCAAATTTAAAACACATTTCACATTTCAAAAATTAAATTTATAAATTTTACATAATGGAAATCATACGATATTTGCACATTAGTTCCACTTTTGAAAATAATAAATTACTTAATTTTATTTTTAATAACGTTTTCCTGTTTAGACTTTTTTCTAACATCCTTTTTTACATACATATATCTATTACGTTTTATATTTGTTCAAAATTGTTTATTTTATCTTGAACTTACTAATTAATTAAATTAAATATCAATAAATTTCATTTTCAAATAAACCAAATTTAATTAATTATAAATAAATTTAAAAAATGAGAAACGAATAGAAAGAAGATATAAAAATCTAAATATAAAAAATATAAATTGATGTTTGACAGATGTCAGTTGATCTAATTTTTTTTTGCTTTGATTAATAAGTATAGTATACAGACAAACGAGTATTTCCTATTCCATTCTATAAATAAATAAAACTAAATAATAACAACACAAGCTATTGTAATTATTATAATTTTTTGGGGTCAAGTAATTAAAAAAAAAAAAAAAAAAAAAAAAACTAAAAAAAATAAACTATTATTTTAATGTATTATTATTATTAAAGAAAAATAAAAAAATCTGGACCATAGCATCTGTTAGTGGTATATTATAGGATACAAAAAAAAACGATATTTGACATAATAATTAACATTTTAAAATAATGTTTTCAAGTACGAACATTTTGTACAAATTTCAAAAATGTAAAAATGAAAGTGTTTTAATTTTTCTTGACTTAAAATTTAAATTGAAATGACAATTTAATAATGTTACTGTCAATTTCAAGTTTTTAGATTTGAAAACAAAATGAGATATAATATTTTTTTTTTTATTAATATATTTTTGAATTTTAAAAAACACTTATCTATTTTAAAAAGTTATCTATCCTCTAGATTATATCGAAAAAAAAATTATGCTTTGTTAAAATTGTAGTTGGACACAACCATGGTTTCTATCATAGGCAAATATTTTACTATTCGAAACGAAAATTAAATTTATTTATTTATTTGTTTATCTCTGGTATTATTATTTATATTATATTTTTGAAATATTTAACCCTTTACATCATTACAAAACTAATTATGGATTTTTGAAATAATTATCAAGTTTTGCTATGTACAATTAAACATAACAAAACTTGATGATCATTTCAAAAAGCCATATATGACTTCGTATGAATTAAAGGGTTAATATTTATGTCTGAATTGTCTATAAGACAAAATAAATCTCTGGAAAAAAAATAAATAGTTCAGAAAGTATTCTAATCCAGAGCAATTTCGAATTTCATACTAAAAAATAGGTAATTTTCAATCTAAATCCAATGGCAAAGAATCGATATATAAAGGAGGGGTATTATCTAAAAAAAATAAAATTCTATTTTAAATTTATAACGCACTGAATTAGCATTACACATAAATAATTACCAACATATTTTTTTTTTTTTGTCTTTTTTTATTTTATTCTCTTCCTTGACTACATAAAAATTCTAAATCCACCTGTAGTTTAACCTCGCACTTTATTTATTTATTTATTTATTTCAATTTAATTTTATTTAAGAATTATTTATTTTTATTTTCTTTTCAATTAAATGCGGAAAATCATGAATATTTTCTTAAATCAAATAATAAATTTTTTAAATTTTACCAAATTCGAGCCAAAAATAAACAAAAAAAAACAAAAAAACATAAAAATAATCAAAGAAAATAAAAATTGAAAAATTAAACGTATTGCAATTCTAAAGTACATATTGTAAGTATTCACATGTTAATAACATTGTATATTGATTGATGTTGTTGTTTTAGCAGCTGCTGCCGCCGCCAAATGGTAAATTTAATAGAAAAAATTATATATATATATACATTTTTTTTTAATTTTCACTGCCATTTCGCACTTTTCTACCATTTATTAGTACATATAGTATAACAAAAATATATTCGAACGTTTCTGTTAAGTTGGGCGAGCACTATAAACTGCCCACATCTTTTTTATTTATTTTTTTATTTTTATTTATTTTTTCTTTTATTTTTATTTAATTTTCACTGTGATTAATTTTTGTTTTTTTTTATTTGTATTCCAATAATTTTAAGAAATTTTATTTATCTTCTTATCAAATTTTTTAATTTGAATTTGTATGGTTGAAATGGGCTAATTTAAATGTAGGCCTCCGAAATCGAAATCAATATTTTTAGTTAATGATTTAAATTTTCTGATATTATTTATTTAATTTACATTTTAAATTATTTGAATAATATGACAGGTACGTTGGTGACAAGTTGCATAACACACAATAGGCTACATTGTATATCATCACCGAACTTATAACAACAAAATTAAAATCACTCTAGGGTAAATTTGAAATTGTTTCATTAGGTCAATTTGTTAGCAGATAATGTTCATAAATATTCGATTATTATATAATTTAAAATGGACATATTGCGAATAAAAATTTCAGCAAAACAAAAAATAACATTACATTTTTTTTATTGCATACTCCTACAAGGAACAAGTTCATAACCTTTCTATAAGTATTTCAACCAGATGTTGCTTTAACAATGTACCACAAAAACGTTGGATATATTAAAATTATTTTTTTTTGTATATAATATAGGTATACATATATATATACAATCTTTATTTTGTTTTTGTATATTTGAAAATAGAAAATTAATTAAATTAAATGTATATGTTGGCAAATGTATATGTAAATTTGACAATTTCAAATTTTGAAAAACAAAAATGATTCAGAATATGGAATTAAAGTTCAAAATAAAAAATATTTGATTTATTAAAATAAAATAAAAACATAAATATTTAAAAACAAAAAAATTTATGATTTAAGAGTGGTGGATTCAATTGAATTTCTAATTTTTTTTAAATACAGAAGTAATTTGCTGAATCAGTAAATCGACATAGAGATGATATTCTCTTGTTTTCAAAAATTAGATTGGCACTAAATTGCTTAAGCAATGAATCTATCTTAATTTTTATATTTTAAAATTGATTTAATTATTTTAATTCAGAAGATCATTCGACTGACCAATCATTTACCTATATAACTTTATCTATAATTTTTTATACTATTTTAGTAAATTTACAGTACCTACTATCAACTTATCGACAGCGATATCGAACCTTTAATTAGAATTATATTATTTAAATTTTATGTTTTTTAATTGTCCGATTTAATTACAGCTTGTTTTAATTTTCCGAATTATCTACTAAATTTAATTCAAATTTGCTTAAATATAAAGTTTACTTGAATTTAAGTTCAAATGTCATATAACTTATGTATATATATACGAGGCGTAATATTTAAAAATCAATAATAATTTAACAGTCAAAATAGTCGAATATTTTCACTGTTATACCAAAATTTTACTCTAACGCTGGAAAACAAGTTTTTATAAAAAATAATAATTTGTTCCACATAGAAATTTTCGTCTTTAATATATCAAACATATTTTTTAATTCATTTATACTTACATACATTAAAAATTATAATTTTAAAATGCTCAAATTCAAAACAAATAATTTAAGCCAATTTACCTGAAAATACATAAGAAAAAAATTTATTAAAAATTAATAATTTAAATAATTAATTTTAAAAAAATTGTATTTTTATTATAATATAAATCTTAAACTGATTAATCATATTTAAAAAATAATATAGAATATTTTTTATTTTAGAATAATAATTTGTATAATATAAAAATATTGAAAATGGTTTGAAACATTGATAAATTGAAGAAAGAAGTATAATAAAATGCTCGGAGGCAATTATTTTTGGATTAAACAAAAATTTTGTTATTAATATAATGTAAAAATAATATAAAAAAATACATATTTAAAATAAACTAGTCTTCTTGATAATAAAATTGGTATTAGATTTTAAATATCTAAAACTGGAACAATATTTAAAAAAATCTGGAATATCTCATGTTCAGATATTAAAATAATCATTTTAAGTATTTGATATTACTCGTATACACCTCAAAATTTCTACAAAATATGATTGTCCTTTTCTAAAAGTCAGGTTTTTCGAGCTATATTTTATTTACTTAAACAATTATTATGAATCAAATATCTAAATAGTTATGACATTTTTGATTTGTCCACAATCTCTTTCTCATTTACTAATATATTTTTTTGTTTTTCTGTTATTTCGTTGAAAATAAAATTATTTCTACTGTTGTTATGGTATAAATTTGAGTTCAAAATATATTGTAATAATTTCCAATTGGATTTTATTTTTAATGTATGCATAATCAAATAATTATAAACCCCCCCCCCCTCCCCATCATAAATCCCTCAACCCACCCACAAATAGAAATTAAAAGTTTCACATCATTTAATATTCTCTGACAAATTAATTTAGTTTTCAATTTCTATACAATTGTATTAAAATTGACATTGACATGTGTTCAATTTTACGCTTAAATTAATTTAACTGAACAAATCATAAAAATTAACAAATAAAATTTAACAATATTATTAAATATTTTAACGTTAATCAAACATTATGGTAATTTAAACTATTATTTCTTTATTTATTTTTTAAATGTCATAATTTAAATATTTGAAATAATTAAAATATAATTTAATATCTTTGTAATGTACTTAATTATAAATTTAAAAATTAACATTGAAAATTAATATCTATTTCTTTTTTACTATGGATGAGTGATGTTGTTGGTTGTGGTTTAAGATAATATAACAAAAATATGGTTTTAAATTTCTATTGATTTTCAATTCGAATAATTGGTTTGGATTTTTTATTGCATAATTTTATACTATGTATGTATATTAAGTATATTTACCTAAAAAAAATCATAATTGATTAACTGGATTTGATTTTATAGAGAAATATTTACTTGAAATAGGATATAAATAGCGATGAAATTTAAATGGTTCGATTATATTCGATGTTTTGGATCTGTTAGAAGCAAAATTCACTTAATCTGCTTATATGACAGCTTCAAGAATACTTGAAGCTTATTTTGAGCTCAGATAAGCGCTACTTGAATACTTGTAGGTGATTCAACTGAAGTCAATTAAAAAACAAATTTTGATTGCCTTGAAATTTAAAATTAAAAACGCAGGCTGAAAGCTTTAAAATGACAAATTGGACGTTTTTGGACCAAAATGTGTAGAGTGAATAGAGAAATTACGTTTTCAAGTACGTATTTTAATTTCAAAATAAATTAAAAAAATTTGAAATGTAATGTCATTTTTAAGCTTACAAACTAACATAGTAAAAACGCTTGTATCTGATTCCGGGTCAAGCTCCATAACCTAATCACATAAATCTGAACTGAAAAAATGAAAAAAAAAAACTTAATACGCATGAATATTGTAATTACATAGAGTGATTGCGTAATTACTACATTAATAGCATAAAAATTAATAATTATTGTGCGTAATTGCTAGTTCGTCTTTATTTGACTATAAAAAATAAAAAAAAACACCAACAAAGAAACATAAATTTTTAAATTTAAATTTTTCTTTTTTTATTGTTATTTTTTAAATTTTATATTAGTTTCTATAGGTACCAGCGTACAATTTGGCAATATATTTTAATTCTACGACTGCACAATCAAATATATATTCATACATACTTAATCGAAAAATTTTGTTTTTTTTTTCAATTATTTCAAGGTACAAAAATATCTTTTATGGTTTTTGTCTATTGGATCAATTAAAGAATATCTAAAAATAAATATATTTTATTATTTTAAATCAATTTCTTTGATCTAAATAAATAAAATTTATTTTTATATTGTAAATTAAAAATATCCAACATAAAAATGATGATATTTATCAGCAATTTATAAATTCACTATGTATAAAAATGACGAATTATCGTTATATTATTTATTAAAGTTTAAAGTTTTCGCTGAATGCATAATTAAAACTTTGAAATTAGAGGATGGTATATGGGATAAAAATATTCTGATTTATATCTATAAAATCAATATTAATAAAAAAAAAAATAATAATTTTTAAATTCAAGGTTTTTTGATTCATCTATATGTAAATGTTTTCTAATAAAATGATGATGAACTTGATTGATCTAAATTAGGGTTTTAACTGATAAATAGTCTATGATAACTTTTAATATTTAAATATAAAAATTTTACTTTCATTTTTTTTTTATATACTTAATATATAAATTTTTTAATAAATAATAATTTAATCAAATATTTATTTATATATTATTTGGCATTTGTCAAAACATATTTATTATATAAAGAAATACTATAGATTTAGACAATATAACCTCTTGTACATTTCTATTCTATTAAATTACATTATATATATTTAATATCATATATATATTTAATAGTATATATATATATATATATATATATATTTAATAGTATATATATATATATATATATATATATTTAATAGTATATATATATTTAATAATAAAATTTTAATATATATTTAATAGTAAAATAGTAGTTATACAAACTTATAAAAATATATTTACTTTCTTTATGTTTGGTTCTATTGTAATTACTAAAATAATTCAAACGATATTATGTTATATTTTGACATCTATAGCAATATTATTGGCGCTTATACCGTTGTATATTAGTTCAGCTAATTACATTGCTGATCAAATTTTTTACTATTTTTGCTAGTATATTGTACTATAATAATGTTAAGCTCATGTCGTTGCCACAAATGTCAAATTTATCACAGACATGAACCCAGCAATATTTTTAACCTAATTTTTTAATGTCTAGGTTGTTCAGATATTCTTTAAACAATTTGAATACACCAAAAATACTTTAATATAGAAATTGCTATCATCTGGAAATGATGAATTAACAAAAAAAAACTATAATGGAAAACCACCCACCCTACCTTATTCTTAACAAAAATAATTGAAAAAATGACTATAATAATTGAAATTGTTGTTCTAAAATAACCTCTTATTGTTGAAAAAAAAATCAGGAGAAGAAATTTTTTAACCAGTTAATTAACCATAGCAAATTCTTAAAAATTACTAAAGTCATCTTTGCAAATCAATTAAAAATATAAATAAATAAGTTTTTATAGTTATCTAAAAATATTCGATTTATTCATTATAAATTTCAAAACTGACTAATTTTTATTACTAAAAACATTCTCCATATAATTTTTTTAAAAAAAACTGTCGATTCATCAATTGTGTAAAAAAAAAAAAACCAAAAACATCAAATTCTTTAATTTGTTACGTTTTGTAAAGAATTTTCCCATCATAAGCAAAAATGTAATAAAAAATTAAACCATGTTCGGTTATAAAAAAAAAAATGTAAGTATTTTATGCGAATTTTAAATCTTTTGTTTTTTTTTTTCTTTTATGTAGTTAAAAATATGTAAGCACATATTATTTAAATTTTAATCCGGATTTTCTTTTCATGGAAGTAAATTTCAAAATTTAATGTTTTCTTGGGATTTAGCAGCCAGGTTATAAAATTTTCTTACAATCATTTTTTTTTTTTTTATATTTGACCCATATTTGTCATGTCTTATCAACAAAACAAAAATAACAAAAAAAAAAAAAGAATTGACGAATGCATGATAAAACTAATGGTAAAATTTAAAATAATATTAATTCAAAGTAATTTTGCATGATCAAAAGCTAAAATTTCAATACAATGAAATTTGATTTTATAAAAAAAAAAAAAAAAAAAAAAAAAAAAAAAATTTAATACAAAAAATGTATGTAACAATAATAAAGAATTTATGAGTAATGGAATATTTTCATTTTTTACGATAAATAAATTATGAATATTAATACTCGGAAATTAATTTAAGAAAAAAATTATGACAGACATTGACAGAGAATTTCAATTAAGTTACATACATAGCTATATACTTATTATAAGAGACAGAATAAGATATTGAATGACATTTTTACCAAATTTTATTATTATTAAAAAAAATTAAAAATCAAGGTTAAATCAATAAATAAATTAATAATCAAAGAGTATACTTTTATTTTATTTATTATTTTAAATTGAATTCGGATTTAAAAGAAATTTTCAAATTTTAAGTTTCAACCAGTGATGAAACAAATAAATATATGCTTTTCATTCAAAATATCAATATTTAATTAAAATAACATATCTTAATATTCTAAAATATACAATTATTAATTTATATACATATATATACATATCTTCTATTTATTTATTTATTAATTTTTAATTAAAATTAAAATTATTAACCAACAACAGTACTATACATACTAAAGCTATCGATTATCTTCTATTTATAATTTAACTTAATCTACTGAAATTTATAAGAAAAACAATTTTTGATAGAAAATCAAAATTTCGAACCTATTCCAAATTCTCTATTTAAATTTGTAAAAAATATTTGGGCTTACTACTCTGTCTCTAAATATCTCTTAATTTTGTCATTTATTATAATATAATTAATTATATTTATCTAATATCTATTCTATACTATACCGGGAGTTCCACACCATGCGTATCAGCTTTTTAAGAGGGAAGGAGCCGTTATTTTAAAATTGAAATAAAATTTTATTAACTAAATCAAGGGTGCTCTATCGATTGGTGATATTTTCAAATTCTGGGAAGGACCGCAAATCGGTTTTTTAAGACATATACATTTACACAATTTTATTTTATTTAACTAGAAAATAATTGTTATAACATTGACAAAATAACACCGATTAAAGTGTAATAAATTATGTAGTGATTTGTAGAGTTTCTTAAATCTATACACTGTCATAATAAAAGAGGGTGACTAGTTTACTAATTAAAAAAAAAAAATTAAAGAGGAGATAGTGAAAATGTATATGGGGTAAGTACATTGCATAACTCAAAAAGAGGTGCTATATTAAAGAGTGAAGCACACAATGAAAAATAAAATTTAAAATAATCAATGTTAATAAAAGTATTATATTAATACAGAATATATTAATAATACATGTTTAAACAGGCCGAAATATTATTCGCCGAATACATTAACAAAACCTTTCATAATTTCATCAAATAATTGTGGCAGCCATACATTCAGAAATCAAAAATAAAACAAACTCAAATGCTATTTTCTATTAAAATATAATTTAAAATATAATTTTATATTTTTAAAACAGTAAATTATAATTACTATTAAAAAATTGCATAACTTATATTATTATTAATAATCTTTATAGTTACCTAATTAAAAAAAATTAATTATAAAAATTCAATGTTACCATAATTTCGAAAAAATCTCGACAAAATATATTATTACAACATTTTATTAAATAATGAAACAAAGGCCAATAGCCTATTATCTAATTCTATAATTAGTTAATAATTTTAGGTAACCATTTATTAATAAATAAATGAAACAAAGTACAATATGACTATTGAAATTATCAAATAAAATTCAAACAAAGAGTCTACAAAAAAAATCTCCAAACTCTATAAATATTATTATACAATAATTACATTATTACTATACATATATACATAATATATTTATACATATCATAAATTATTATAAAATTATATCCATGAGTCATTTTTAAATTCCTTATGATAAACTCTAACATCTTAAAATCTCATTTAAATATCCATTTTATTCCCACATTTTGAAATATTGAAAATAAACAAATATAAACAACAACTAATAACTAAAATATTTCCTCACTTATATAATTATGATTATTTTAAGATTAAAAAAGAATAATAATAATAATAATAAATGAATAAAAAATATATATAAATAAAATTTGTATTATTAATAAAAAAAGAAAGAAACAAGTAAAAAAAAAAAAAAATGCTACCTGCTCTCTTTATCAACTACATCCACATTATAATTCCGATTATTATGATGATGGTGATCATTACCATTATTTTTAAGAGTTGAAATATTTTCAATATTTTCAAAATTAAAACCTTTATCTTCGGTAACCATATATGATGGTAATGATTGAATTATTGTATTAGCCTTGCCATTATAGTTACCCAACATTTCACGATATTTAGAATAAACCAAACGTTTTAATTGTGGATCGGTTCTCTTTTGTTCCTGCTGTGGTGGTTGTTGTTGTATTGTTGTAGCCATTTTTAATTTTTTTCGTTCTTACTTATTTTTTATTATTATTATTATTAATATTATCACTATTATACTTAAGTATAGTATTTTTAAAGAATTTTTTTTTTTTAATAAACCTTAAGTATTTTCACTATCAATAGAATTTTTCACAACTAAATCAAAAACAAAAATTTAATATATATATATGTACGTATTTATATACATAATATACATATATGTACAATTTATTTATGTAATAATTTGAATTTTAAATTTTTTTAATAAACAAAAAAAAAAAATAATAATTTGAAGTGATGCATTTTCAAATTTATATATACATATAAGTTATTTTAAGTAAGTGTCGCAACAACATAAACAAACAAAAGATTCATTTAAAAAGAAAAAGAAACATAAATAAAAAAAAAAAAAAATAAAAAAAAAATGATGCATCCACGAGCCATACACTCTTTTTTTCTACAGGTAACCCTGATGAGGTAACAATGAAACATAAATTATTACCTTTTTAGATTTTTATGTTTTTGTTTTTTTTTTTTTTTTTTGTCATATATCTAACGAAACAAGAAATTAAAAACAAAAAATGTAATACCTTATTTACCATTTTCGGGCAATCTTCAATTTGAATTGAATTTTTGTGTGCAAGAAATCATTATAATTAAATTGAAAATAGGATGGTAAAAATATTTGAATCATTTCCGAAACAATTTTAGATATTATTCTTTTAAATGATAGATATTTAAAAAGAAACGTAGCGAAATATTTTTTTCAAAATTTTTTTCAATTCAAAATTTTACTTTAATCATTGAACACATCAAAAAAATTTGCAATATTAAATTTAAGTTTCATATTCTAAATAAATTATTACGTATATGCGGTTGTTGTCTAAGATAAATCGATAAAAAAAAAATATAGGATAAATTGATATGATGAAATTGATATGATTGAATGATATGATGAAACTATAGTTATAAATATATACTATACTATAGTTATATATATAAATTGATATGATGAAAAACATATCATAGTGAAATTGGGTATGATTTTTTATCAAACTTGGATGGTCATGTGTTTTATTTTCATGAGAATTTCACTTTAAGCTTGCAAGTGTAATATTGGTTAACGGTTTTTGTATAATGTGTGACATTATTCATCTTAATTTTCTTAGTATTTGTTTCGCTATTGATTTGTCGTCAGTTTGTAATTAAATGTTCTTGTTGGTAATGGTATTTTTGTTATAATTATATATAATTATCATTTCTATATATAAACAGTTTGTAATTAAATGTTCTTGTTGGTAATGGTATTTTAGTTATAATTATATATAATTATCATTTCTATATATAAAGATATATAAATATAATTATCATTTATTAGAGAAAGCTTGTAAATTCTCGTTGAAGCTGTTAGAATTTCTAAGTTATACTAAATATCACCAAAGATTATATAATACTGATATATTAAGTATAAATAGTAAAAACTTTGGTATTACTTATATATATCAACATACATATTTCCACATAAGACCGGATAATTCTAAATTTATAATATTTTTGAATACTTGCGCATTTCTTCATATCAGATTATATTAGATTTAAAATTTTGGGACATATTTGCATCACCGCAGTCGAAAACGGGCTTATTTTTATTGTGATAACCCGTGTTTCTTAGTTATTATGATAACCCTCCATATCAGATACAGTTACAAAAAAAATTTACTAATAATCAAAAATACTAGATCTTAAGGTAATATATATATATAAGGTGAAATTTTAAATTGAAATTTCGAATTTGAAAATTACAAACTTTTGAAAAAATATTTAATTTCGCTACGTCTCTTTTTTTCAATATCTATCATTTGAAAGAAAAATAATGAAAATCGGTTGTGAAATGGTTGTGTATATAAAACAAATATAAAACAACATAGAACAAAGTAATATACAATAAATTTATTTAAGTAGTAAGTATAACAAATTCCAAAAAAGAACCATTTTATTAATAACATGATTGACCAAAATATTTCATATGTAAACATTAGAAATACCTTCGCTACATGAAATAAATCTCATGACATTTTATGCCTCATTTTTTTTTATTCTTATTTTTATAAGATTCGAAACTATATTCACATCATTGGTTTTATTTTGAATTTTTGGTCCAAAAATAACAAAACAAAAAAATAAAATCAGAAATAAGTTACAAAAAAAAAACTCTATATATGCTCGCTGACAGCAGATTTTATTACAATGAGTCATGTTGATTGGAATTTCTGATTAATGAGAATTCAATATAGCATATACGATATGAATTGAATTTGAAAAACTACCAAAAGACACATTTATACTAATAATCTATACCTATGACCGACCACCATATGAATTTGTTTATTGTTAAGTTCAACAGAGTTATGTAGATATATTACATTACTTACATTTTGAATTATATCACCTAAAATATTAGGTGAGCTGTGGGAAGGGAAATATATAAAAAAAAATTAATGATAATTTTTTTAACATTTATTTGAAGGTTAAAATCAGGTAAACCAGATTAAGAAAAATTTTTTATTGTGGTTTTTCTTTATTTTTTTTTTTTTTTGGGAGGTTTGTTTTTTAAATCACCCAGTTGCTTTGATAAAATTATACTGAATTTATATATATATATACAAGTACATTGACTTATTGGTTTTTCTTGGTTAAAATGGGATGCATTTTAGTTTCAATTTATAATTTTATACATTTTTAATTATATAGATAGATATTGTATACGGTATGTAGGTAGAGTTATACTATAGGATATAAAAATATATAATTTTAAAAATGAAGAGGAATTTAAAGAAAAAAAATTCTAAGTTAATTTCCTGTATTCAAAGATTTTAAAATATATCCGGAGGTTTAATATAAGAAAAATTATATAAAATTAATTAAAAACGCACTGGCATAGAAAATAATATATCAAATTTATGACTCACAGTTTTGTCTTATTTTATGTATGTATGAATATGTGTAAAATATGTTTAGAAATGAAAATGAAATATTTTTAGAATGAAATGTATGTAACTGTTTTTCTCACAGATTATTAAAAACTTAACAAATTAGCTCTTTTTAATTGGTAACTGTTTAAAATCGCCTTAAACAACAAATTGAACCTGTTATAACCGAAAATACCCAATTAAAATAAACTTAATTAATGTATAATTATTACAAATTTTGTAACAATAATAAGCTTTAATACGCTGACAGCCCAAGTAGCTAGAGCTTACAAATAAATTTATTGTAATTTCAATTGTAATAAATTTAAATATAAACAAAAAATAAAAATTTTATTTATTACATTAATTTCAATTACAAATTTGTTAAATAAATTTACAGAATTCAATCAAGTCAAACGACTTGCATTGATTGTCAGAAATCCCATATACTTGTTAGTATTTGTAATAAATGATTTTTATTTTAGTTGTCCTATAGCTTTTCTTAGGTTATATTTATTAAGTCAAAATTCTATCTGTTCTTATTAAAAGAAAAAAATGTCTAGATTTTTTTTGTTGTCAATTTTATGGCATAACCCCAGAGGGCATTATAACCAAAAATCACTATACAGCAATTTATTTGAAATCTTATACAAAATATATATTTTTATTTATTTTTTTTATCTATCTAGTAAAACAAGATTTTTCTATTTTTCCACCATTTTTCCTTGTACCAATTAAAATAAATTGAAAATTAAAACAACATGTGATATGTTAAATAAAATTCTAAATAAAATGCAAATCATATAGTTGATAAGATATTAAAATCTGAAATTTAATTTGAATATATATATATATGTATATATATTATATAAGATATATATAGTATAAGAAAACTATATCATTATATAAATTTAAATATTAGGATAAAATTTGAAAATAAACAAACTAGCTTACTAAATATTCAATATTAAGGACTCTATCATGTTCAATTCAATTTTCCCGATAAATAAATGTAACTTAAAATACACCAGAGATTAATATTTTTTAATGGTGGTAGAAGTGACCATTCCATTCGCTTCTGGAAAACCAATTAACACTTAATTGAGTCGGATTTACCTATTTGTTGTTGTTCGTTAGTTTAGGGGATCACTCTACCATTATCACTCTCCCAAAGAACTTTTGTAATACTAACAGTTTATCAAATTGTGTTAAGTAAAATACTTGTTAACAAAATTTAATTAAGATTTATATAAATTGTAATTTAATCAATTAGTCCAATATTTTCTATCAAATACAATTTAATCACTGATAAATAATATCCAATTTTTATCAGTCAAATAGCAAATATATAATAAATAACCAAGGAATAGTAAAATTTGGGAAAAAATTCCAATTCTAATATGAACTTAAAAACAAAAAATGTTCGCAGAATTCCAATCTCAAAGCAAAAATTCAATAAGGATCTTATTGCGATGTTCATTTTTCAGTCAATTGACAACTGATAAATTTTATCGGTTTAAATTTAATTTCGTATTGTGAATTACTGACAAAATTTTGTTTGATTGTGAATACAGAAAAATATGACGTTGTTTTGACAGTTCAAATTTCAAATCTATAATAGTTTGTTTTAAAGGTTTTTAGAAAAGAAATAATTAATAAAATACAACTATATGTACATATGTCGTCAACCGAATTTTCGTACAATAATTAGTCTATTCTCTAATAAGTCAATTAATCGCATTAATTGAATTTTATTGCTGAAGTTTTCATTTTACTAAAAAAAAAAGTATATATTTTCAATACCTTTGAAGGACATAAAATAAAACATAGTACAATTTGAATAAAAACAAACAAAAATTTAAATAAAAAACAAAAAATTTACATAAAAAAAATGTAAACAAATTTGTCACATAAAAATTTACAACTGAAAAAAATTGTTTTAAAATGTCAGAAAAACTGACTTTTACTGATATTCACAATAACAATTTTATCAGTATTTATAATTTATCAGTAGTTTGCTGACAACTGATAATCACAATACCGATTTTGAATATTTGCTGGCCCTTCTCAGATATTTACTGAAAATTGGCACTTCACAATAAGGCCTAAATTTACCAGTATATCTGTATATTATTTATCTCTGGTCTTATATTGTACTCCAGTTGGTTTAGTATCATTTATTTCATTAAATTTTATATCTCTGGCAATGATATTCTTAATTATTTTCTGAAATGATTTTTTTTGTGCATATTTTATGGATTATTTGAAACTGAAGGCTGTTTAATAAAGTTAGCAGTTTCAATTTACCTTTGATGATCCCATTGCACAGATTTTTGTGTTAAAAAATAGGAATTTTCACCTGAAAATTGTTGTTAATTTACAAATAATTTATTATAAAATTTGTTTGTTGATTGAAATAAAAATTTGACTTGATGATGGAATATTTTGTGTAGCATAACACTTTCAATAAATTTGGGAACAGGGATTTATGGTAAATTATTAAATATTTTTTATATCCTTGATATTTATAGTGATCTAGAATTAAGTTGAATTTAATATATTTTTTTGTATTCAAAAATATATACATCAATTTATAAACTTGCATATTAGTATGCAACCTTTCAGACCCTCTTTTCTAATATTTTCAATTATACTTTCCTTAACTCATAATTTCCAATTTCCCAAACCCAGCTTTTCCCAAACTGTCAGTATCATAGAGTATGAAATTTTAGATGTGAAGCATATATGTTTTGATTGACACGCTTGATATACTTAAATTCATTTATTCATAAAAAATAAAGATTAAAAACTATAGGTATGTTTCAAGAATTTTAATAAATATTTTAACCGATTTCGGTTATTATACTATCATCATAAGACTAAAATATATTCTATTTATCATAGTTAAACAAATAGAAAGTTAGTCTAATATTAGCTTACTTTACTTATTTTGTTTATTTTACCTATACTGAAAAACGAATAGCATAACTAACATAATTCAAACATTGCAATTTCAATCAAAATAAATCATCAATATTAAAACATTCTTGTAGATATTTAAAAAAAAAAACAAAATGTGGCAATTATTCAATTACAAACGATTCTCTTATTTGCTTCAATTTTTAAGACTATATATATTCAATCAAAATCTCATTCTCATAATCTAATGTTTATTAATTTTTTTTTTTTTTTTATTTTAAATTTTTAATGATAATTTAATAGATTTTTACCGCTGAATATTTTTCATTTCAAGTATCTAAAGTATAATCATATCAATAAAAAAAATTGTTTTAGCTTGTTTAAGTGTTTCCCATATACATACATATGTATATGAAAACATTGAAAATTATTGTACAATTTTCACATTATTCGATCGTCAAATTAAAAGTAATTATTAAATAAATATTATAAGAAAATAAATTTCTCTGTATATAGACATTTAAAAAAAAAAAACAAAAACAAAAACAAGAACGCAAATTAACAATTGGAATTTGATGTAGAAAAAATGATGTTAATGTTGAAAATGTTTGTAATTAAATGAAGAATATTATGAAAATAAGATCAATAATAATAATTTATGAAAGTTCTCATTTTATAAAAATATTCATTTAATGTATAAAAAACAATTTTTTTTTTTCTAATAAATAACAAAATCAAAATAAATAGGCATAAAAATTCTTTAAATGAAATTATTGTGCTAAAACTAGAATTTCTTCTATTTAGATATTGGATTACATTGTATGAGGTCAGAGTGGGCTTAAATTTAAACCTGAATCAATTAAAATCAAATTGATGAGATAATTTATAATATTGATCAATTATCGATTGACCCAAATATCAAATTAAAACTAATTAAACTATACCATAGTATAGTTACTATATAGTTATCATACTATACCATTTAGTTTAGTCTTTAATTTCAAATTAGTAATTTTCAAGTTTAAGTTTTATTATAACATAAATTTAAATTTAATTTTCAGCTTCAAGCTTGATATTGTTATTAATATGTAGTCAACTACTGCTGGTTAGTCAATCCATAATTTTTAATTTTTCCTTTTTTCTACACAATTTTTTTTTTTGCTATTTTTTTGGTTCTGCAACTTAAGTACAATTACATTTTAATACATTAAGTACGGTAGGGTATTACAATTTTTATTATATAAAGTCGAACGTTTTCTATTTATTAACTTTGTAATATATTAACTATAATTAAATAGGTTTATAATTCTGATATATTATATCTTATTAATGATATATTAACTGTAATACTCCTGTATAGCTAGACTGAAAAAGCATTTAAAAATTCATACCAAAAAATTGTTCAATACAATTTAAATTAGATTAATATTTAATTTATTCATATTACAATCAAGTACAATATAAAATATATATTTGCTAAACAAATAAAATGATAAGAATAAATTCAACGAAGACTAAAGACGTCTTCCATAAAAGATTTATAATTTGGATATTTGCTTAATGTGTGTTATTATTAGTTATTGGATATAATTTAAATTACACAAAACAGTCATTTGCAAGGACTAGCTCATTCTCATTTGCTCTCTTTTTTGCTAATGTAATAAGTAGTATGTATGTTTTATATCAAAAATAGTTAAGTTAGAATCATCATTGGATGCTCCACCACCCATACGTTTTTTTTAATCTTAATCAAATATACTTGTGTAGTGTTTTACAAATTAAGATAGACTGTGAATAAAGAAAAACCGTATATACTTAAGTTATTATCATAATATATTTGCAACAAATTTAAGATTTATCAAAATCACATTATATTATGAATAATGAATGAAAATATTAATTAAACATCCATTCTACAAACGTTATGCAAATCCGAGACCTTCTGATTAGTATAATTAAATGCCCTGTAACCCTTTCCCACCACCCAAGAAAAATATTTCAATTTGTAATACACAACTAAAATTTAATACGTAACCGGTGTTTTTAATAATTTTTTTGTTTACAGAACTAAATGCAATGAATCGATATTTTTGGGTTTTTAATTAAAATGTCAATTACTATGCAGTATGAAAGCATTTTATAATATCTCACAAGCGCGTGAAGTAGCTCTGAAATGTATATAAACACTTTGATCAAATCGGTCAATTTTTTAATTCTTTAAATATTCGGTCAATTTATTAAATCGTATTTCTGTCAAAATGTTGTCCTTTTACATGGAAATTTAATCATCTTCACAATTTAATCATCCTCTTCAATTCAAATATAACTTTAAAAATACCATCAGTGAGTCATTATTTATTAAGCAAAAAAAATTAACAAAAAAAAAATAAATAAAAAATTAGCATCATCACTTCAAATCATAACTTGATTGATTTTAAAAGTTCAAAAGTCAAATTTAAAATTCGTAATTTGATACCATACATCAAATTATTGAAAGAGGTTATTATACTTTTAAATAAAATGTATATATATGTATGTACACATATAATTTAATAATATTTATCACATACAAAATTTTAATTCACACAATTTTCACATTTTATTTTAAAAAATAATAATTTTAATAAAATTTAATATTTATTATCATTTAATTTAAGTATTAAATAACGGTGGAGGCCTATATTAAGCCTTCTTACAATTCAATCATTTGAAATTTTTCGTTAAGATAATTAATTTAAAAACTTCTAATTAAATCAATTTTAAATAAATATTTTTGCAATATATATTAATTAATTTAAAAATATAATATGTCTTTGTAAATTTAAATTTACTTAATTTCAATTTTTTAATAGATAATTAATTAATTAATTAAAAAAAATTAATAACACTTCATAATTAAATCAATTTTTAATAAAACACGATTAAAACATCGAATCGCGTAAAATTGTTATTTTTTTTTTTTTTTTAATATTTAAAATACCGAAAAAATAAAAAACGCGTCTTTACCGTTCTATAATAACCGCTTAAATGACTATCGTTATTATACAAAAATTGCAAAAATGTTTTTTACATGAATAAAAAAGTAAAAACTAAAAAAAAATTCTCACTATCTGTAAAAATTCAACTTTATTTTCATATTGTATTGTTTGTGTTGTATTGGAACTTACTATTTTGTTATTTAATTGAATCAAACATGTATTGAGTTTTAAATCAAGCATAATATGAGTTGTATTCAAACAATATCGTAAATATATTTTCATATGGATTAATAACAAAAAAAATTAAACTTTTTTCTTCTTTTTTTAGTTTGTTTTGTTTTTGTTTTTTTTTTGTAGGGAGCATAATGAAAAAAAAAATTTCTTATGGTTTGTTATGTATGTTGATGATGGTGCGCGCCGCGCGCTTTAAGAACATGAAATTTTTAAAAGAAAATTAAAACTATGTTGTTGTTACACAAAGAGTAGGGTCTTACAATTTTTTTTTGTTAAGAAGAGTTTTAGAATAATTTTTGAAATTTTTATAAAAATTATTTCAAGCATTAAATACATGTAATTTTTGTTTTTGGTTTTAAATTAGTATATTTTAAATCGTTAATAATTTAAATTTTTTACATATGGACATAACTATCATCATCATCACTGTCCTGTAACTGCATCAGTGAGGCAGGGGGTTTGAAATATAACTACAATAATATGAAAACGATGTTAAAATAGTTTTTAATATTGAAATTAGTCATAAGCCATGAAAAAAATAATTATTGTGTGATTGTTAATATGCCAAAACAATTAAAATGTTCATCTAGTAGTTTTGCCAAGTTAACAAATAATTAAATAAAACAAAAATATTAAATTTAAAATAAAATTAAAAATTTATACATAATAATTAAGTATGATTATTTTTTTAAACTTTTCTTGTAACTTTACAACATCTGACATTATTTAATCAGTTTTAAATACATACATATACCGTTAAAATTGTTATATTTCCTGTTAATGAGACCAAAATACAGAACCTCAAAGGCTTAGAGCATGGTTCTTTTAACGTTCATGATTTTTTAACCCTCAAATATTCCAAATTTTCATCAAATATTCCAGTAAGCTTAATTTATTTTATAATTTGAAAAATCTCTGGATTAACCACCATCCATTTTATTTTCTGCCTTTTATAGGGCTTATTTTGTTTCAATAAAAGTAAGTATAGAAGTGTTTAATTTTTTAAGTATTATTTTATTTATACACATTTTTTAATATCAAAATTATAACATTAGTTTTATTTAAATTATTTTATATTTTAAATATTTTTGTAATATATGTATGTATTTTTATATAATATTTTTATATAATATTATAATGTAAAAATAAGCTATAAATAATTTTGTGAACTAATACAAAATTTACTACTTTATATTTTAGAAAATCGTATTCTATAGGACTAGAATAAAACTTGTACTTACAATTGTTGAAATTCAATATTTTAATTTATCTATATACATTCCAGATAGACTGTAGATATAAATTCAACTTTTATAGAACAACAATTAGATTATAGGTTAAGTTAAGAGATCGTAATAAGATCAAATTAATGTCCTTACTTGTGCAGCTACAGAATCGAATTGATATCGGTTCTGATTTATCATCACACCCATCTTATTTTAGGTTGTAAATTGTATATTTTTTATTTATTTTTATTGCCTTAATGTATTTGTATAATATATTTAATTTCATATATTTTAATTCAATATATTACCCGACAAACAATTTCCACTTTTGTAAACAAAAAAAAATTGGTCAAACAACGCCTCGTCACATGTTGACAAACGAAGACTGTTCGGTAACTTTTCTGTAACATGTTAATGAACGAAGACTGTTCGGTTATTTTTCAGTAACATGTTAATGAACAAAGACTGTTTATCCTTCTTTACTTTATTCAGGCATATTTCGGTTACATATTGCTACTCTAATCCAGTTTATTAGTGGGCACAATTTAATAATAAACGAGTACTATTATTTGACACAATTTGGAAACAATCTATATTATTATTATCCAGTTAATTATTGGGCACAATTCAGTTATTAACCGGTACTATTTTCCAGTCTACTATTTGACACAATTTGGGAACAATCTAGTATTTTTTATATAAATTTATCCAACAAATAACACTCATTTACAAAGCTGATGGTAATTAATATCCATTGTAGAAATATTAATTTATTTAAAACAAAAACTATTTAAATTTAATTTTTATATAATATTATCGCATATATATATAACTCTTAAAACATGTACCATAACAAAAAAAAAAACTATTTTTTATTTTAAATATTACGCAATTAAATTTCATACCTAACAGGACGAATATTGCCAATGCACCATATTATAAAAAATTATTGCACAAAAATCTAAAAATAGCCCAAAACATTTTTTCTTCTTATTTTTTTTTTTTTTTTTATTTTATTTTTTTGTTTTTCTTTTTTAAAGTATGCGAAATATATCTGTTTTAATGTCTGATTAATCTGTTCAGAAAAAAAAAGGGTTTTTTGTTTTTGTTTTTTTTTTTTTTATTATTATTTTTTGTTGAAGTCAAAGTAATTTTCATTGCAAGTTGTTGAATAAAAATAAAATAAAAAGTTTCTTTGTTATAAAAAAAAGAAAAGGAAAAAAAAAAGAAACAGTATAGAGCAGAGAGCGAGCGCAATGTTAAATGCGTAACCAAAAACCACAGAATTGTACATAATTCTGTTTTTTATACTTTTTGTATTTTTGTTTTTTTCTGGAAATTAAATGAATAATAATTTTATGGATATTTAGTTATTAAATTGGTATATAGAGGTGTTTTTCTATTTTTTGTATTTTATTTGTATCTAAAATATTTTTGTTTTAATTTTTTAAATACTATAAGAACTAAAATATTTTTGTGTAGTGAATCATTTTTTGTGAGATATTTAATTGTATATGGTAATTATTATTATGTTAATATTTTTTTTTTTTTATATTAATATCATATTTCTATTAATAAAATTTCTGAATCAAAAATTCTCCAAATAATTTTTATTATCAACCTACATTCATATTTTTTTTAAATTCATTAATTTTGATTATTTCTTTATTGCAATTTACAATACATCAAGTATAGTAGAGCTGGTTATAGTACTGCAAATATTATGTTCCTACTCGTAATTAAGAAAAATATAATATTTTTTCTGATATTTTGTTTTTGGTTTTTGTTTTTTTTGTATAAATGTAGGTTTTTAATCCTGATGACAGTTATTGAATATTAGTATAAGAGATCAGTTTATTATAAATTGCTTCTGTAATATAATAAATATTTTTTTATTTTTTTTTTTATATTTTTTTAACTCTTATGAATTAATTTATTTGACAACTTACCACCTTTGTGTAGTAATTTTAAAGTAATTTGCATTTGTATTTTTATAGTAATAATATTGTAATTTACATAAAAAATATCATGTATGATTTCCCAATTAAATATTTATTTATGTATATTGTAAAAAAAAAATTAAATTTCATATTTTGTTTTATTTATTTGATTTATGAAGAGTATTTTAAATTTATTAAAATGAAATTTTTATTTAAGATAAAAACGAAAAACAAAAAGAAATTGTTATATTAAAAATTAAAGAAAAACAAATATAATTTCCCTTTAGGCTGAATTTAACCATAACTTTTTTATGAAATTTAAAAAATTGATTGAATTTTAATATGTATTACCATAACAAGAAATGATAATAAATTTATTTTGTTTTGTAAGATATTTTATTTACTTATGTTTATTAATATAATTTATGATATTATAATGAATTATTAGTTTAGTATTACATTATACATCAATTCAATATAAATATTATGTAATATTATATGTAGTAATCAGTTTTATTTAATTTTATTGTTTTTTTTTTTTTTTTTAACAGTTGATCTTACAGATAAATCTGTAGGCCAACTTTATAGGTCCTTTTCCCTTTCTAAATGTGGGCCTTTTTATTAAATTACATTAATTAATTATATTGTTTTAACATAAGTTTATTTATTTATTATTATTTATTTACTGTTATGATACATATTCATATTTATTTTTTAACAATTCTAAATTTTTTACAGCTTATTTACTATTTTATTTACCCCTATGACTATTCTTAATTATTATTATTTAGACCAGCTGACCAATTTATTAATTATTGAACTTAATTATTTAAGTAATATAAATTAATATAATTATTCAAGCACGCAATGTGATGGGGACTTGTTAATAATGATAACTGTCAAATCTGTAATGTTGGCACTCTGGAAGACATTAATTATATCTTTTAAGACTTGCCTATGTCAAGCAAAAATAATTTGGGATGTTTGAATCGCATATGTTTGACAACTACTGATAAACTACTCCTCTTCTACTCGTAGGATAGCAGGATACAAGACAAGTTCGTATTATAGATGTGATAAAGTACATCACTATGGACCAATCTATCTTAATATCTTCCCTTTCAAAGATTGAGAATAATTTTTTAAAAATTTAAAATCGTAAACTTTTAAAGAATTCCTAAATAACTAAAGTGTATAAATAATGTATGTTTTTTTTTTTTTAAATCCAGTTTTAATCTATATACAAATGCAATTTTGTTAATATATACCCAGTTAAGTTTTAAATAACATAATTGCATAATTAATCGTTTTACTTTTTTTTCATCTTTTGATCATACAAATTATTTACATTTTATCTTTGAAGTTTAAAAAAACAAGTTATACTGTTTATTATAATCATTTATAACTAATTATCGCACTTTTATAAACCAGTTTTATTTAAGTTTCAATTAATTTAACTTTTTTTTGTTTTTATATGCTTTATTATTATTAAACCTATATAATAAAAATAAAAACTTATATAAAAATAATTTTAGTAATTTGATCGTATGCACAACTAAATAACTGTATTGTAATAAAATCTTTAAAATTGTCTTATATTCAAAATATATAATAGGAATTAGAGGTATATCATACATAATATAATTATTATTTACTTGCATAAAATATCAAAATACTAAAAATAATATAATAAAAATAAAATAATAATAAAAATAATATAAAATCGAATTGAATTATTTAATTAATATTTATTTCACAGTTATACTCTCATTAAAATTCAAAGAAAGTTCAATACAATATTGCAAAAAAAAAATTAGTTGAATTGAAATTAATCCAAAATCCTGATTAGAATTTTATTGACCAAGTTCATGTATTTTGAAATAATGAAAATATAAAAAAAAAAAAAATAACTTGTTTAATAATATAAAAAAAAAGTAAAATTTTTCTTATGTAAAATTGCATATTTTTAACAACGATGTTAAAAAATTGTTAAATGTATTAAGTCAGTTGTAAACAGAGTGGTGGTAACAATTGGCGTAAATCATCTATTATGACTACTCTAAATTCTGACAGTGATTTGTCAATGTTGTTATAGTGTCCCATAGAATTACAATTAGCCAAAATTTGTACTAAAATAATCTAATATCCTAAAGACTAACACTAGTTGCATTTCAGTGGTGTTTAGTTGCATTTGATAAAAACGTAGATGCTAAAAATAGTTCAGGTAACCCTCAGGGTTCTGGAATTGGATAGAAGCATTCAAATTTACAATTTTTAACAACTCTTCTAAAATATAGTGTTTTATTCATACCAAAAAATTTTCTACATATTATATCATAATCGGTAGGATAGCAGAAAAATACAATCTAACGATGTAGTTGTAAATAGTGCGGAATAATCTCTAGAAGTAAAAATTTGTCTAATTTATTTTAAAATATATGGCGTAAGCGACAGTTAGTGAAACAACAACAGTAGATTAACTTATTTCTCAACTACTTGCTTATTTTGTGAACTTTATCAACTATTTTGTGAACTTTATCAAATATTTTGCGAACTTTGTCATCTATTTTATGAACTTTATCAAATTTTTTGTGAACTTTGTCAACTATTTTATGAACTTATTAACTACTTTGCGAACTTTGTCAGCTATTTTATGAACTTTTTCAAATACTTTGTGAACTTTGTCAACTATTTTATGAACTTTATCAACTATTTTATGAACTTTGTCAACTATTTTATGAACTTATCAACTACTTTGTGACCTTTCTCAGCTATTTTATGAACTTTTTCAAATACTTTGTGAACTTTGTCAACTATTTTATGAACTTTTTCAACTACTTTATCAACTTTGTCAACTACTTGTCAGATTAGTCAACCATTTTATCAACTTTATTAACTATTTTAGGAACTTTTTCAACTGTACTTGTCGATTAATCAACTACTTTGTAAAAAATATTATTAACTGAAAACTGAAGCATAATCTCACAACCACATAATCTGATCGCTATGTGTAGGAGCTATACAATTGCCATTGGAAGTGAAATATTAAAAAATGCATACCACAACTTCTTCCCGGTATACTTCCACCATCTGATAATTAGCTTACTCTTAACATAAATCTAACACCATAAATCCAACAAATTAAATAAATATTAGTTTAGTAATAAATACATCGAAATTATATTTGTTTAATACAATTTGTTTTTTATTATTATTTTTTATTTGTTTTTGTTATTACAAAAAATTTCTCTTTCATTTTCATCATCATCATCTTTTCAATTTCATCATTTGAAAAAATTCATTCATTTGCAATCAAAATGTATTGAATTGTCTTAAATGAAATTTTAATTTATATTTTTACACAAATATTATAATTTTTTTTTTTTTAAAGTTTGACATTAATATAACAACCACTTATAAAAGCAGTTAACCACAATATATATCTATTATAAAATATTGTACAAATTGTTCGAATTTTAAAATCATTTTTTTGTTTTTATTTCAATTGTTGAAATTTTGTTTGTTTTTTTTTGTGTTTTATTTGCTTTGCATTTGAAAAAGAAATGAAAATAAATTTGTGAAATTATAATATTTGTTTTTAACACTAATCATAATATAGAAAATTAAAATTTGTAAATTTTCAAGTTTTTGAAATAAAAAGTTATATCTATATATGAAAAAATCATAATTAGATATTAAATATACCATAATATACTGTAGTATTGTATAATTATTTATTTATAAACAATCAAATTATTTATTAATAATTTGAAGTATCAAATTTCCCAATCATATTTGAACCGGATTTTCATATTGTTTAAAAATACTTATACATATATGTATGTATCAATAATTGTAATAAATATAATAAAAATACATGAATTAAAATAATTAGAATTAGATTTTGGAATCTTTGTGTGAAACAAGAGATATAGTTCAAGTAAAACCTCACCTTAATGGAAAATTTTATAACTCCTACAATTTTGAAATGTATATACTTAAATATATTTCTAAGAACATTTTTTTTTAATTTGTAATGATTTATTTGTGATAGATCTGGATAATTGAAAACATTTAAAAACCATAATTTCACTTTTAAAAACACTATATATCCAAAATGGTTCAACAAATTTTTCAATGTTATTGAATAACTATGATATAATTAAATGTCATGTTTTAAATTGTATTTTACTAAGATAATAATTGTATAATGTGTGTCATGTTAGTAACAAAAAAAAAAAAAAATAGCATCACTAAATTTAATTTATTCGTCATTTGATTGATACCTATACACTTCTGTATATATATATATTATTTATTACTATATACAGAATATGGTAATACCAGATAAATGATGCAATTTTTATTGATATTAAAAAGAAAATATATAAAATCATATTAATCATACAACACTCCTTAAATTGTTTCAAGGACTAGTGTCAAAATTTCATTAACACATTCATCATAAAACTTTGGATGATACATCGAAATCCAAAATATCTCTTGTTTTCAATAACGGATTAATTTTTAATTCTACAATGAAATTTTAGACTTTCATTGAACAAAAGTCTTTATAAAAAAATCAAAAATCTATTTTTAAGGACTTCCACTTTAATTATTATAAACAAAAACATATTAAAATATTGATTTTTTTTTTTTAACTAAATAATAAATTATAAAACTCATTAACCTTTTACATTAACATTTAAGTTCAAAGTTCACCCTTGCCTTTTTAAATAGTACAATATAACAGAATACTATGGATACAAACAACATATTATTATGTATAAAGCTTTTATAATAGTCAAAACTCTAAATATCTGATTTATTACTATATTAAATTACAAAAACACCCAAATCTTAATTGACGAATCATATGTATATAATCACTCGGATCGGATATAAATCATTTTAAGAGTCACAACCACAAAATAATAATTACAAAAAAAAATATTATATTTCCTTAAACTCAATTTAAATTTCAATTCACTTTTATTTTCAAGCCATCAACAAATTATTATTTACAAGTGAAGAAAAAATGAAAAACAAAACAATAACAAAAAAAAAATGAAAATAAGAATTAAGTAAAAAAAAAAAATTTTCCAATTTTCAGCATTTTACCAAAAATCAAGTTAAGTAAAAGAAGTTGAACAGGAAAATTTCACTTTATTGATATTTTCATAAAAGATAACACAATCGTAGCTAATATCCGACAAATGACGTGCAACTTCTGAAAAATTGAAAATAAAAAAAAAAAAAAAAAATGTTCATTATACAAACATAATTTCAAAAATTCCGAAAGTGTATAATGATGGTAGGTAGGTAGGTAGGTATAGGCTTTTTGAACGAGTAAAAATTATCTGTTTTGTAATTTTGTTTGTTTGATTATTATGGTACCGCTAATACTATACAACACCATTCCATTTCCAAAATTATTATAATGTTTTAAAGAGCCGCTCAATGACCTCTACTAATCCCATCATATCGAATTTCCAGATTTTTCACATAAAAATAAAAACAAAAAATTGACATTTTCATAATGAACACCGTTATTCTATCATACCAAAATGATAATAATTGTAATTTAAATTGCGTATAAATTCGTTGTATATATATATATATACGTAAATAATATACATATTAACAGAAATTATATGTTGCGCAAAGTAATAATTCTGGTTTTAACGGAAATTTTTTGATTATTTTCAATGAATCTTGTTTTTTTTTTTTTTTGATTTGATGATTTTTTATGTTTTTATGTTTTTTTTTTCATTTGATATTGAAAATACATTTTTCCTTTCTGGATTTATAATTATAATGTTTTGAGAGGATCCACGAAAAACTTTTGATGAAATTTTTTTGAACCGGTTTAATTTTTTTTAATGTCAAGTTTTGTTATTACAAATGTTTAATTCTTATATTTTTTCACTTTTTTGTTTTAACTTGCACTTTCTTTACAATATCTTTATACGTAATCAAAATATATGTAATAAAAAAAAAAAAACTAACGTTTAAAAAAATGTATGAAACCATCAGTTCTTGAACGATACATATTATCACCGATTTGAGATGTTGTGATGCGGTAAATAATATTTTGCTTAAACATTATTTTTATTTCAAATTCAAATTTGCCCAGTTGGTTGCACAAGAGTTTAATGGTAGAAAACAAATTAATGGTAAAGGACAAATTTTTACTTTGCACAACATCCGTTTAGCAAATATTAAAATACCGTCAAATAACATAAATAAAATAGATACATATGTAAATATTGTGTAAAAGTTAATTTAACTCTGATTTTGTAACAAACTCTGAAATTCATCTAAATTCGGAATGTGCCAAATGCACAAATAAGCGTGCCTAAACTCAGAATATTTCCATTTTTGTATGCAACAGCGACTACGCACAAAAATGCAGCTCTCAACCCACGCTAAATTTTTTGATAAATGGATATTTGCAAAATTAAAATTGTTTAAGTGAGAAATTGTGGGCTAAGTGATTTTTTCCATAGTGGGTTTTTTTGATAAGTGCATTTAGATGAAATGGATTTTTTGTCATCTGCGTTTTGTCAAGTGATACGAAATTCATATTTTGATGTTAATATTAGCATCAATGTTCTGTAGGATAACCACAAATAAATTATAAATTGCGCAACTATTGAATTTTTTAATTTGAAGGAGAGTGCAGTTTTTAAATTTTCTATTTTAAACATTTACAGACTATGTCGAAAATGACATATTTAAATCTTTATGATAGGTAAGCGTGGTTTAAAAAAATAAACTAAAAGTGTTAAAAATTTCAATTATTGCATCCTTGTTGAGTACCGTATAAATACAAACTCGTTCAAAATCTTAACACGTTTGTACACCTCTGAATCTTTGATGGAAAATACATTTGTTTGTATTTTAAAGGATTGCAAATTTTGGTAAATAAGAAAAATTTTATTATTTAATTATTTTTTTTTTTATTATTTTTTGATGCATTTCTAGTCTTATTTTTTTTATTAAAAAGGATAAACTGGTTTCACCACGAATTTACTATAAATAGGTTTTTACTTTTTTTTTTACTTTATTTTTAAATTTAATTTAATTTCAAGATTAAGAAAATTTATTACCATAAGACAAACTTTCTTTTGAAGGATATAAAAATTTGTACATTATGAATGTTGTGGTATTTAAGAATATTGTTTTGTATCAAGTTGTCTTGAATATTTTATTTGACATAGTATAATTTAGTTTAGTAAATATTTAATTTAATATCAGTATCACTAATATCAATTGCCCCCATTTAGACAGAAACACATTGTTTATATGCAGGGGTACAGACTTCGTGAAGACAAAACAATAATTTTATACAAAATTTTTCAATTCAGATTAACAATCCAGCTGATATTACTTATACTTACTTAGGTGGCCAACAGACCATCATATAGGTTCAGAACCTAACTCAGCAATTTTCACGCTTTTTATCGCTCACGGGCGGTTTCTCTCCAGTTGAAGATACGAAAAATATTTCAGATTCTATGAATCGGAGATTAAAACAACTGAAAGCCAGTTCAATAACTGTTGTGTTCTACTTCTACAAGAGATGTTGTCATGAATCGTTAGTTAAATTGTTTTTGAAAGTATAATAATAAAAATAAATTTTTATATTGACGTTTTTATAGCGTTATATTTTTTTTTTTTTTTTTTTTTTTTACACTCTACAGTAACTTAGGTAGAATCACCTTTTCGTGCTTAATTAAGTACGGTACTACAATTTTACACTACAATCTACAATATTTCGAGTATTTATTTAACAAATTACTGGCTTATCAACTCATTAAATGTGGAAAACTATTGCTATTGTCAGGAACTAAGCATTCTTAAATAGAATAGTTTCATTTTTATTTAATTTGTTACCAGATTATACTCATAAACTAAAATACAAATTAGGATACACAATACACAATATACATCAAGAGGTTTCAAAACTTTGTTGAACTACGAAGTTCAAAGCCATTATTTATAAAAAATATAAAAAAAACACAGATGATTAAAACAACAAAACTTAAGAAAAATCTAAAAATCACAAAAGATGGTTTTACAGTTAAGAAGGTAGCAGAAATTAAATTTAAAAATGGTATCTCAATATTTAAATTTGTACAAGTTATAACTAAAATGTACAATTAATGTCCATCAAAAACCTTTTTAAGGAAATATAGTTCTAATTCATTTTAATGTTTAAACTGTTTAAAAATCGTTCAAAAAACTCCTTCGTTTTCTGTCATACATATATCGTAAAATGGAATGATGTATACATATATGTACATATATTAACCGTCTTTGGTATAACGGTATCATTACATTTTCAATATACATATATATATATATATATATATATATATATATATGTATCCGTCTTTGATATAACTGTATATTATATATCGTAAATTGTAATGATACCGTTATATCAAAAACGGTTACATATAAAATGTAATGATACCGTTATGCAAAAGACCGTTAATATACATACATTAATATATATCGTACAATGTAATGATACCTTTATATCAGAGACGGTTAATATATATATATATATATATCGTAAAATTTAATGATACCGTTATACCAAAAACCGTTAATATATACATTAACGGTATTTGGTTATACGATGCAATTGTTTGAAATGGTTCATACTGAATTGTTTGCATGAATATATGAAGAAAATAATTGATATTATTTTTTTTTTGCTTACATCTATAATCATTTAATCCCTTCTAACATTAAAATTTAAATTATTAGGAAATATCTTTTTTAATTTAAAAAAATTAAATTAAAATTATTTCAAATAATATTTTATTATAGACTCTAATAAATCAAAAGTCAATTTTTCTTTAAATCAAAATAAAAATACATGTTATTTGTCATCATCATATATTTTTTAATTAATTATTTTTCTACTGAGTATACATACATACACATTTATGTACATATATATACATTATATTATGTAAAAAATTAATCAAAATTAATTTTCTTTACGTCAAATATTATCCCGAGAAATTCATATTTTATTAAATAAAATAAAAAATGTATTTTCATTGAAATTATGAAATTTCCTTTCAGATTAATCTCATCATAACACATATAAATTATATTTATCCTTTGAACTTAATCTATATATATACATATAATATATATCCAAAATTCACCACACATATCAACAATTAATATTTAAATACTGAACTTTCTCTTATAAATAAAAAAAAAATTAAATATTATTTATATCTATTATTAAAATATATTAATGTAAATATATATATATATATATATATATATATATATATATATATATATATATATGCAATATATATAATATATTTGGTTTCAGAACATTAAATATTTCAACTGACAGCTACCTGATAATAAATAAATAAAAATGTTTTAATTTTTATACACTTTTTAATTTCGCATTTCATTTTTTTTTTGTTTTTTTTTTTTTATTTTTTACCTTCAACTTGCCTTCTTTGTGAAATAATATTTACTAGGAAATGAAATCATAATTTTTTTTAAATGCTTTTTTTTTATATTTTTTAACATATTAAATCGTCTGAATTCAACTGTGTTACATATATTATTACTGTTCAGAGACAGACAGACACTTATGGGTAAATTACTTGCATTGAATAACAACATATTGTAAAGTTAAAGGTAAAATTTTATTACTCATAAAAAATACAAATTTACTTGTACAAATTATAGTCGTACAATTGGCATTTACATTAATATGATATTATTGTTATATGTATGTACATATATGTACAAAATCAAACAAATTCCTTGCTAAAATATTATTATATTCTATATTTTTTGAAGAATGTGTACAAGGAATCAAAGCTCTAAATTAAATAATGACAAAAAATCGAAATTAATTTACTGTTTACGTGACAGTAGTTGCTTGCATGATAGTTGCAATGCAATACTTTCAAATATTTTACTAACATATACATTTTCTCAACCAACTCGTATTATTTTTTTCCTGACATTTAATTCGATAGTAATTTGCTAATAATTTGACATTCGTGTTAAACAAATATGGTTGAAAATGGGGAAAGGGGAATCAAATGAAAGTTTTTTTTTTGTGGTTTTTATAAAGCTGTCAGATATGCAATATAAAGAATTTGAAAAAATTTATCTATTCAATTGTGTACTTAAGCTTTACAAAACACATAGATGTCACTATCTCAAACATTTAAATTTGTTCATATTTATTATTGTTTTGACACTTGACTGTCATGATAGTAATGATATACGTCACAAATAGTTACAAAAATTTTTAACAAAATTTTTTGATAAAATTAAAATATCTACTTACGATATCTTGATAGCTACTCTCATGTGGAGACACTATAGAGTTGTTTTGATAAATGCAAATCTGCAGTCAGTTTGCATTATTCTGAATTTATGAAAATACTTGTCAAATACTTTCTGCATTGACAAGTTCATAAATGGGCGTTGTCAACTTTACAGAATAAATTTTTATGTATGCTAGGGCTAGGTCTAGATCTGGATTTTAAAATTTTTTAAAATATTCAAACTCACTTAATATTGTAAACATTTAACTTATTATGTTGACCCTTAGAATCGCTTGGATAGATGTCCTAACTGGGATTACTAAAACGACTTGATTAAATTGTATAAGATGCAGAAGCAGATCAAACCATCATTGAAAAGAAGAATAATTATGTATCATAATCCCTACGAAATTATCCAAATATAATCCGTACGAAATCAAAAATTATTAAAAGCTATGGTACAGATCTATATGGTAAGCTATGATGTCTACAGGACAGTAAATAAGTTAATTGCTTACTTAATTCAAAATTTGCTTCAAAAATGTATGTTTTCAATTCCTACTTCTTCAACAACCCAGACTTATTTTTATACTTAAATAGAAAATCTTATTTCCATATGATAAAATTTAACTGAACCCATCACTTCATTCAATTCAATTTAATTGAAAGCTTTTACTTTGTACATACATACATATTACAGACCGCTTTAATGTATTTTCATAATTTGTATCTGCTGAACTGTTTAATAGCGGTGAGTCTGAGTAGCATTAACGGATCAATAACAAAAAAAAAAAAAAAACAAATTTTTTTATTGTATTGTGTAAGTGCTTTTTTAATTTTTTGACTTTTATTATTTGTATATAATAATTTTTACAGGTGAATGAATATCAACGACAGTAATAAGCGGCATCAATTAAAAAGGAAAAATAAAAAAAACAACAAAATAAAAAATAATAAAAAATAAATTTCACATTTCACACGAAAATAATTAAAATGTAACGATGAAATGAAAAAAAAAAAACATCATTGGCAGTGACAGTGACATTAACACTGGGCAATAATAATAATTATCATGAATTTAAATATGAAATGTAATTTTGGAAGAATGTAAAAACAAAAAGTACAATTTTTAAATTATTATTTGGAAGAATGAAAATATTACATTTTATTTTTTAATTTAAAAAAAAATTTTAATTTTGCTTTTTTTTTTAATCAAAGTACAAATAAAAAATCATATTTCATCTTAATTATAAAACGCATCCAATTAGAATTTTTTTATTGTCACAACACAAGATTATTTATCTATTTATTCAACTTTTCTTTGTTCTTTTCTTTTTTGTTGTTTTTTGTAAATACATAAAATAACTTATAAATATTTTTTACCTGTAAAAATAAGTAATTTTAATGATTGTTGATTGCGATTTTAATTTAATTTTTGTTTTTTCTGAAATTTGAGTAGATACACAGGTAATTGGACTTATTTTATAATAATAAAAAAAAATTTTTTTTGACAACATTTTTTCAATTCAATTTTTTTTTATTTTAATGTAGGTTTAAATTTATTCTAAATTAAATTAAAATGAATCCATATAAAGGTCTAAAAAAAATAACAACAACAACAACAACAACAAATTATCAGTTCGTTTATCTAAAAAATAAAAATTCAAAATTTATTTTTCATTTGACAGGTAAGTTTTTTTTAGGAAGCAAAAGTATAAATTGGAGCAAAATAATGTTTTTTCTTTTAAATAATTAGGTTAATCCGATCTTTATTTAACAAAATATGTACGTACAAATTTATTTTTATTTATTTATTTATTATATATTTTTTTTTTTTAAATTTTAATTTGAGATTAATTTTTTGTTCAACTATTTTTAAATGGCAAATACAAAATTGAGAACAATATCTAGTTTCAAATATAATCACAATAATAATATGTGTTCTGAAATGTTAATCTGAAATATTTATGTTTAAAGAATAAAATCATGTCAATAATAGTTATATCAGAGATAAATAATTGTTATACATTTATTATATTATTATTTATTATTATATATTACATATAATATATAAAATATATCTATATACCTTAAAAACGTTTAGTAGCATAGTTAGAGCAACAGAAAATATATTTTACACCATTGTAGATGTACAATTATTTAATCTTAGAATTTGAGTGATTTCTTTAACAGGTTAAAAAACTGTATTATCAATACATTACAATGTATTATTAAATAATTGAAATAAAATAAAAAAAAAATAAAAAAAATCCCGATAGTACTAATGAAATTTGGGGATATACCATACCGTTCATTAATTATTGAAAATACAAGTTTTTTACAACTGACATGTGCTCTACTATGCCCTACTGGTGTTTCTGGCTGCATTTCTGGACAATGATAATGATGATTGATTATGTATATCATATATTGTAATGATGATGATGATGATGATGATACTAATAATAAAATATTAGTTAAGAATCATAACTTAAGTATGAACAATTTGGTATTGCTTATGCAGGAGCTTACATACGCATTCAAATTAAAGGTGTTTTTTCTCTCACATTCCAACAAATATTTTCTGAAGAAATATAGTAATTATTATATTTATTTCGAAAACTATAATGTACGAAAGCTTTGAAAAATAAAATTTTTAATGATAATAAATATTATTTAAACAAAAAAATTAAATAGATAATTAGGTGAAACCGCATTTAGCTATCGAACAACATTAATTATTATTATGTGGTTGCACACTTTTATTTTAAAATAAACAAAATTTATATTATAGAAAAATTTATACATATATAACATACATATATAATTTATTAAATAAATAATTTCAGAACAATTTATTTTTTTATCAAAATAATATTTAAATATTATAATATTAAAATTGAGTACATTTTTATTCTATTTATTATTTAAATGTAATAAAATTAACCGGAATAAAAAATAAATTTAAAACAAAAAAAAACTTTAACATAGATTTATATATGCATATTATATTATAAAATAATATATTAGTTTTTATTATTGTTATACATATACATACATACATCTCTGAACAATATTATAAGCACACAATTTTGAGAATATAAACATAAATTTTGATTGCGCATTATTTGTACTATTTGGCAATAACATACGGAATTCATCTCAGGAAAAAAAAAAAAACAAAAAAAAAAAATTACAAAGAAAATTATAACAAAAATTTACAAAAAAAAATAAAATAAAGAATTTTCAAAAAAAAAAAAATCATTTAACAATAGAGAAAATCAAATAATATAAGATTTTTTTTTATAACTAAAATATGAGAGGAAACCAATTGAATTCATTTTTTCTGTTTTTGTTTTTTTTTTTCAAAAGTAAAAGTTTTTTTTTATTTAAAATTAAAATAAATACAAAATTCTCTTTGAAATTCACCTCTAATTCTAATTGGATTTACTTAAAAGAATTTTAACTTAATATAAATAATTTACTTTATTATCTGCACAAATATTAATTACATTAAAACAATTGAAAAATAATAATTTATATTTTAAAATGCATTTTTTTCAAATAACTGTAAAAAAACACTAATTGTTTGTTACTTTGTAATTTGTAAATAAAAAATACAGAATTTGTATTTTTTTTTTTTTTAAATCTTTTTAACTTTATTTAAAGGAGTGTTTTATTCACCAGTGCTACTGAAACTTATCAGTATAGTATACTAATAATAAATAAATATTCTTACTTTATTTTATCTTTCTATTTATTATTTTTTTTTATTTTATTTAAAATTAATTAATTTTTATTTTGTTTTAAATTTTTAGAAAAAAATTTTATACAAATATTATAAAATCAATTCAATCAAATTGTAAATATCGATATTTTGAAAATATATTGGATAAAATATTGTAGAAATTATAGTTCACACTACGTTTAAGAAGTTTTACAACTGACCAGCTTAACCGATATCACAAATTAATAATATACAGACAAAAATCATATCCATACAAAAACTGATGACAACTTCTTCAGTAAATTTTGCTTTGAGATTGGAACCCCACGGTATAAATTTGTTACGAATAAATAAAATTATACCTAGTAGGAATGGGATATTTTTTTTTTAAAGCTTAATATTAATTAGTTAGAGCCTTTTAAAGCTTATATTAATTAGTTTGTCTTTTTATCAGACATTTTTCGATTATTAATTAAAAAAAAAAAAATTTACTATTATTTCAAATAAAAAAATAAATTGCGAATATAAAAAAAAATTAAAGTCAATAAAAAAAAGGATAACTTTAATATAAAAAATATAATATTGATTTATAATATTATAAATGTAATATTGATATAATATGTCTCTCAATGTAGGGCTGCGAAAAAAATTTCATTGTAATCGAAAAAATCGAATTAGATTTCAATGGTCTCTCTTTAAATTTTCTCGTTTTCCCGGAAAACGTATTATATTTGACAGCCTTATTTACATACAAAATTTCTAGTCATAAGACTTTGTATAACAAGCTAACGGTGATAGCGTGTGTTATAGAAGGTAGAGTGAATAGGAAATTATATTTACTAAAATTATTAATATAATATTATTAGTGAATTTATTAACATAAAAAATATTAGTTTTAAATGTTAGTAAATTTATTAAACTAACTAAAAAAAATATCAGTAAGATGTTCGTAAATTCACTAATAATATCAAAAATAAAATATAGTTTTATGAAATATGGAATAGGTAGGTATAGCTTTCCACATTTAAAATTAGTATAAATAAAAATTCTAAAGAAAAACTATTGTATGTAGTTCTGTATGCCGAATCTTTGTGTAAAAGCAGTTGCTATTCATAACATCATACATTTGGAATTATATAAAAAAAATAATAATTGCACCGACATTTTTCTCTCAACCTTACTATACCACTTTGTATCTTTCGTAGGCGCAAAATTTAAAAATAAATTATAATCATTAAAAAGTATTTATTTTTAATAAAATTTTCACTATACACTTTTTATTTAATTCAATTAAAATACAATTAATTTCATCATTAGATTATATGATTCATTATTGATAGATTTTGTTAAAAGTATAAAGTAAAAATTAATTTTCACAAATTTTGCAATAACATTAAAAATAAAATTTTCTTTAATTTCCTACATAATAATTTAATATAAAAATAGAAAAAAAAAAAAAAATACGAACATAATTAGAAATTTATTTAGAAAATAATATTATAAATTAATGCAAAATTATTATACATTATGGAAATACATACATACATTACATACATATGTGTATATAAATGAAAGAAAATTTTTATTGCGAAAAAAAATTTCATTTTGTACATAATATATAATAAAATTCATTATGAACATTTTAAATTTCTAAATATACAAAATATCAGCCTACCTTACCTACCTACCTACCTACCTTCTAAACATTTCACATAATATACAACTTTTTTTTTTTTTCAAAATTTCTACAAAATTTGCCTACACTAATTTTTTCGTCATACAATAAATTAAAAATTTTCAAAATTTTCTAATATTCAAAAATAGAATAAGAGAGTCCTTGAAAATAAATATATATACATAAAAAAATGTGTTTTTGAATAAAATAAAAATTAAATTGTAAATTAAATATTTTAATTATAAAATATAAATGTATTCTCATCAAATTGACATTTAAACAAGTAATTATGCATGACGACAAAAATATTTTGAAACAACAAAAATATATAAAAATAATAAAACAACAACATAAAAAAAAAAACTATAAAGCCAGAAGGATTTGAACCTAATTCAATGTCAATGGTATTGAATTTGATCAATGAAAATTCATCAAAAATTGCATTTCATGGTTATATTATGATTTAAGATGTATCATAGAAAATATTATTATATGTATATTAGAGTTATTTAATTAATTAAAATAATAATTTTTTTTTTCAATATTAATTAATTTTATTTTTAATTATATACATATACATATGTACAAATAATTATGTTTTTTAATTGAATTTATTTAGTTAAAGAAAATGAAATTAAAATTATTTAGTATTATTTCAGGGTATTAATTATTTTGGTTTTTATAAGAATTTTTATACTTAAGTGAAAATTTAAGCTTAATAATATAATCAAATGAGAACTGATGAATAGTGTTTTTCAAATTTAAAATAATACTATTGAAAACAATTTAATGTTATTTTTAATTTTAATAAGTAGTTATTTCAATTGTTGAAATTTATTTCAAAGCAAAAATTAAAGTAGAGTATTAAAGTAGTTGAGTGTAAGCTATGTAGCCTATCAAATAGCTAAAATTTAAGAAAAAAACATAACGTTGGAAAGATTTAATTTTAATTTTAATTTTTTTGTATCAACTGCACATTTAAATGTGCAGTCAATACGTTAGAAAGATAACTTGAACGAAACTAATTACATTTAGTTCAACATAACAACCTAATCAATTAGACATACCTAATACAACCAATATAGTGTAGTTTTTATGTCATCTGCCCTATCACAATAAGCCCATTTGTGGCTGCGGTGATATAGGGACTGGATCCCTCTCGGAATAAATTAAATCTAAATCTAAAATGTCATCTGCCCACCAATCAGAAGTTCCCCCATTTTCAAATACCACTCATGACATGGATTTTGTAAAAATATTGTTTTTCTTCTCCTTTGAAATTAATTTTGAAAGCAAGTAGAAGTGATAACCAACTCAAATAAACGATATAATCCTATTACGAAGACGAAATTAGTATACACAATAAATGTAGTTTTCCACATTTAAGGAAAAAAAAATAGATATATATCAGATATTCACACAAAAGAAATGGTTAGTGCATGTGACTAGTAGCCGAATAGTCTTATAATTAAATTTTAAAAAAAAAATATTTTAGTAATCCAGATTAAAATTTTATTAAATTAAATTCAAATCTGTCGAAAAAAAACTCATCGGGAATTTTAATAAATTAAACGGTTTAAATTCAGAGAAAAACAATACAAAAATTTCTGTATCTTTATTTTCTTTGGGAAATTACTAAAGTTAAAGCCTGCAAGAAATTGATTAAAATGATAAAAATATATAACGTTGGAAAGGTAAGCTTAACGAAACTAATTATAGTTATTACAGTTGACTACGATACGATCACGATACGATCGATATGGTACTTTCCGATTCCTATCCCGATCCGGACATGAATGTTGTTAAATTGTACATTATTTTTCAACTTTAATTAGCAATACAACAACTTGGTTCACATTAAAATAAAAAGGATGTATGCATGTAAAATTTTATTAATTAAATTAGTTCATACACCAACAAAAAATCGAAAGGTAATAAAAAACAAAAACAACTTATTGTGTACAATTATTAGTATTAAAAAACGATCTGCATAAAACAGTTAGAATGTTCATTGTACAGTCTTGACAATTGTAAAATTAATTTAATTATAAAAACAAATATACTATAACAATTAGATATAATTTTACATCCACAAAATACCTATTAGATTTGCGGAGCTACTTTTCAACAAATTACAAAACATATGCGAATTCTGAATGTCAAAACACAGCTTACGGTGTATATAACAATTGTTGTGTTCAGTAAACTGTTCTAGAACGTTCTAAAACATTCTAGAGTAAAAAAGAACACAATTTTGTGTTCATTAGTTTCCGTTACTTGTTCCTTTTTGTCCGAAAGTGTTCAATAGATTGTGCGAAACTGTTCTAAATTGATATTTTTTGTTCTGAATTTTTTTGAGAACAGTTTTGGACAACTTTTTTTGTTGTTGTTAACAAATATTAGAAAACAAAAGTTCAAAAAAGATCAAAAAAGGTGTTCAGTAGATTATTTTGTTCTAAGTGGTTCTAAAGTGTTTGACAGTTAACTGTCATTATCCAAAACTTTTCTGTCCGATTCTGTTCTAAATCTACTGAACACAACTAATATGCTACAAACTTCATCAATGGTTTTTTAACATTATAACTGTCACTGTAGAACTCACTATCATATGTAAAATAAATTGTTTTAAATTTTTATTTAAAGAAATTTATTGTAGATTTAGTTTTTTTTGTTTAACCTGTCACATACAACATTTATGTTAAATTTGTATTTAATTTTTAACGTTTACAAATTTTAAATTCTAAACTTTTTTATTTACCCTTTACCAATTTCGTTGTATATACATACATATAAAAAATAAATTTAAATTTGTATATCATAATATGGTTAATAATTAAGTAAATATTTTCCTGTTTAAAACCCATATCTTATATCCTAAACCCATATCCCATTATACAAATAATATTAAACAAAAATTAATATTGCAATATTAAAACTGTAATTAACAAGTACTGATATTTCAGAAGTATTTTACTTCAAAACTATCGATTATTGCAACCAAATATACAAGTATAGCCTGACAACAATTAAATTATTTAATCAAAAATAAATTCTAATGGTAAATGCATTGCTGCCACAATAATCATATTAAATCCAATAAATATTTCCAGAATCAACATTATTATTTTTTTTTATTTTTAGCATCATTTTGTTAATTAATTTACAAAAAAAAATCTATTTAAAAATAACAATAATTACTCATTTTTCATTACATTTTCATTATTTTTATATTAATTATGATGATGTACACCTCGAATAATTTTTCAAAATTTTTACTAAAATTTTTATTATTGGTTAAATTTTTAATTTCTTTTTAAATATTCTAAAAATTTTAATGTTTTTTTTTTTGTGTTTGTTTTCTGTGTTATATTACAAAACAAAACACACCTTCATGTTGCACAGCCAATCCAAAATCATTAAAAGAAAAATTAAATTTTTAAAAATCATAAAATAATAATAAAAAAAAAAGTGAAAATCAAACAAAGTGGACAGTATCTATCTAGCATCTAAAAAAATTAAAGAAAATAGCCTTGAATTTGCTTGTGACTTAAAATAGATGACCTAGTGGTGCAAAATGGAAAATAAAGTATCCGAAATGCGTCTGAACTAAAATATATTTCTTTTCTTCTTCTATTTCATTTTTTTTTTATTATGGAAAATTTTATTCCATTACGTCATATCAGTTGTTCTGTTTTTATATTTTCCGAACCGGAAAATACTATGTACATTCAAAAGTAAAAATTGAAATTTTCTATTAAAATAAATTTTTGGAGATTTTAATTTATATTTTGAATGTAATTTTATGTAATTGTAAAGTTTAGAATATCATACGGAGATCAATTTTGTTTATTGAATTTTCACGAAATAATTTTTCTTTTTCAATACAAATATAAAAAAGAAAATTTAAATTTTCTACAAACAAAATTTTGTTAAAAATCTTTAAAAAAAAAAATTAATTTTATGACCTTATTTTCAATTCGTAGCATAATAAAAACATCAAATAAATTTTTAGTTAATAAATTTCAAAAGTAAAGAACCCATAAAAACAAATTTTCAGTTTTAATTCATATTTTTTTTTTTTTTTTTTGCTATTTACATGGTCAACTATCAATGACTTTGACATTCAACACGTCAAAAATGTCAGTTTTTATGACAGCTATTTTTCATTGAACAGGTTTTGTTTTTTTGTTTTTCACTATTTTCTATGTTTGTTTCAAAATTGAAAACAAAATACACACTTCATATATTTGTTTTGTTAAATTTCAAATATAAAAATGTTATTTTATAATCTTTAATGTTTTGTTGGAATATTATTATATTTGGTTCTTGTCAAATATTTTTTAATTCTAATTATTGTGTTATAAAAATAAAATTTCTTTTAATTATTGACATTGCTCTAATGTCTATAAAATAAGTCAGACCTGAATTAAAATTTTTTTAATTCTAATTCAAAAATTATATTATTAATATAACTATAATTATATATTTATTGTATTATTTATTATAATTTATTTATATAATTATAATTATATATAATTTAATTTTGGCTTAACTTATTTATATTTAAAACGAATTTTCCATCTCAAACATGAACTGAAATTTGATAAGTTCGAATTGAATTAAACCGAACGATAAGTTGAAACTGAATACTAAACTTAATTTCAACATGCTTTACCGAATATATTTAATTTAAACAATATTTTGAAAATGATTTTGACATTAAAATGTATTTTTTGGCTATTGAAAAATCATTCGACATAAAGCGCAAGTTTAAGTTATATTGTGAATTTAATTAATTATTAACCTTAATGGTTAGGTTATACTATTTATAATATATAATAACAATTTTTTTTTTTTTTTTCCAAATTCAACGTCCTTTATTTTTATTCTACAAATTTAATTTCAATTTTAATATAAATTGACCGACTACTAGTTTTGATTTGTCAATTTTAAACTATACTTAACTATGGAAAACTGTTATCCAAAAATTTACCTTCTTAAATCACATAATTTCATTTTATTTAAATTATTGTAGAATTATATACTACATAACTAATTTTTGTTACTTTAAAGAAAGAAAAATAAATTGAACAACCACAACCTGCGAGCTTGATTCAAATCCTTGAAATAGACAGGTGACACAATTATTTCACCATATCAATGAATAACAAATTAACATTATTGACTATACAAAAGTTTTTGTTCTATTATGAACAATACTAAATTAATACTTCTTGTAACTTATGTTTTCTCCATCACAGCAGAAATTCTACAAACGTTGTGCACGTTTTTATATGGTGCACTTTACGGTGTACTTTAATCAAATACACATTTTAATAAAACTGTTGCTGTGGTGTATTAACTTCCAACATTTTGATAAAATCTAAAAAAATGTTCAACAAAAAATCTTCCCAACTATACAGGGTGCTTATTATATGTATATTTCAATAACGCGATTACGATTTAATCGTTAAAATGTCAAAATGTAAAATTGCCATTATGTATTTCGATATCGTTCGCAAATTGTAGACGAAATCGTTCAAATTTATATGAAACTGTGTCAAACTGTATTTACATATCAAACTGATATCAGAAGAAATTTTAAGTAAACCTTGGATTTGTCAATTGAAAATGATATACGAAAAATAAGTATAACAAAATTTAATCATAAAAGTATAATTATTGTAAAATTTTATTTGAAAAAGCTAATGAACTAACATCAAATTAATATTCAAAAAATGTAACAACAATTTAATTTCAAAATTTGTTATTTTCAGGTATACAGAGCACTATCTATATCTATGATATCTATAGACATTATTTACAATATGTATTTATTGATTATTCATCAGTCATCATAAAAGTGAAGAAATAATAACTGTTTTTAAATATATCAGATATGGATTTGGATTTAAATTTAAAACAAAATTTATCAATATATAGCCGACCTATATGGTGTATAGTGGTTAAAGTGGTTATAGTACACTAATCCGAATGTATCGGGTTCGAATACTGTTCAGGGCATGGATTAATTTGATATACAATTTGATTATTAGTTAAAATAAATTTGAATTGCTATGAAATAGATATCGTTTTTAATATGTAAATGAGTTGATTTAACAAAATAAAAAAAAAATGAAAAAAACAAAACTATTATATATGATACAGATATGTATGCCAAGTATGATATAGATATGTATGCTACATAAAGGCAGTCAAGGTATTTATTACATAGTCTTGCTTTGAATAAAAAAATAAAAAAAAGCTAACTATATTTTAAAACTGTTATAAAATTTTAAAATTAAAGCCTCATTTTATTACTGTTATAAAATTAGAGTACTCAAATAAGATAACTGTTATATTTTATTATTCAGATACTATAACCATCATCTCTGTGATTAAATAGAATAATTGCAATGCAAGTCAAAATCCAAATTCAAATCTCAAATAAAATTTGAATTTAGATTGTTGTTGCTGTTATATTTAATATATGTTATCATTCTAAATCTAAATAAAAAAAAACAAACAATTTGGATTTGTACAAATAACCAACAATCAGTATTGATTTTAGAAGTACTAAATCTAACATTGGACTTGTAATTTAGTATAAAAATCGTTCTATATATTTATATAATGTTATAACATTTTGATTGTAAATCTGTAAATCTTATTTTAAAACTAACTACACCAACATTTAATAACGAATTAGAAAATTTTTACTTTTGGTAGTGTATAACAGCAAGCTCACATTTTATTGTAATATACAATTATTTGTAGTAGTTGTTGAAAATAGTCGAACCCTTTGAATTTTACGAAATATGTATACTTATCATATAGATATTATATTACATTATAGATTATAGGTTAAGTATTATTTTTGAATTAAAATTTATAGTTTTATTTTTATTTTACTATATTTAATATTTTTTTTTTTTGTTTGTTTGATAAATTTTTAATTTAAGTCTATGTAAGTCAGCTTTTGGTTTTGATGAAATCAAGTCTTTTATTATTATACGCGTATTTCGTCTACTACTTCTCGACTTCTTTAGTGTTTTGTACTCGACTAGTAATCATTATCACACCAATTATCATAAGACCGATAATGAAGGCCTCTGATGATGGAGACATAACGGTAAAAAAACAGTAATCGATAAAAGTTGATTTTAATGTAATAAAGTTTAATGAAGGGTCAATAATAATAATAATACTACTAATTTTTTGTATATATACTTACTTAATAAAAAATAATATTTTTGTCAATTTCACAAAAAAAGAATAAAAAATTTAATAACATTATAGTTTTTATTCAGTTATATTATTTCAATTTATTTATTTTTTTTTTTCAAATTACCTTGAATCCATTTTGAATATTTGAAATTTAAAGTCCTTGTTGTTTCACTTTTCAATATTTTCAAAGAAATATTAATAATTATAATATTTCAAGAAATAAATTTGTACACAGTACTAACAGAGTACTATACGTTTACAAGATTTGCAGTAGATAATCAAAACAAAAAAAAAACAAAAAAAAAACTGAATCACGTTTCAATTTGAAGAACTAATTGCCATATAGTTCCAAACATAGAAAATCAAAATAATTATTGTTCTTTAGCATAATTTTAATAATAAATTTAATAAAATTGCATTTATATATTAAGTGTAGTAAAATGAAAAATTATTTTTTTATTTTTTTTTCCTCTAAATAAGATTTGGAGAAAATTTTCACTTCTTTTAGCCGGAAGTTTTGCTTTAATTTAATTTTTTTTTTTTTAATTAATTCACTTAATTTGAAATTAATTTCTATTTTTATACAATATTTTCAAATTTTTATATAATTATTATTATTATTATTTTTTTTTTTTTTTTGTTTTTATATTAAATCACCCACGACTATTCAATTTTGATTTAATATTAGAATATTAAGTTTTCCAAGTTATATAAAAAGCGATGATGTCGTCATTTAAAATTTTTTTTTTTTTATGTTTGTTTTAATTTAATTTTAATTATTAATTTATTAAAATTAATGTTATTTATTTATATTTATTTTTTTTTTTTAATATTAAATTTTAAAATTAAAATTAATTTAAGAAAAAAAAAAATTTTTTTTTGATTAAAAACAGTAAAATTAAAAAAAAAATTTTCTTAAATTTTTAAGTTGGTAAATTTTTTAAGTTGACGACGTCGCGTTAACGTTTGTCCAACTCGTACTGATGTCGATAATTGGCAAGTGAAAAAATTTTCATCCAAAAAGACTTTTGCCAAAAAAAAAAAAAATCTTTATTTTTTGAATTTTTTGTTTTTTTTTTATTTTTTGTTTTTTTTTTTTCAAAAAGAATAATAACAATATAAACCCCCCAAAAAAACATCCACCACTTAAATATATTTGATTCTATGTGTAAATCTTAAATAAAAAAAAAAATAATAATAACAATAAAAACGAAAAAGGCCCACACATTTTCTTATTTACTTCTCAATTTTCTTTATTCACATTTACAGAAATTTACAAAAACAAAAAAAAAAGAATTATAAAAAAAACGAAAAGAACAATAAATTTTCAGAATTTCATTTAGTTTTTCCTCTCAATTTTAGTATAGGTGTATATAATATAGTTTGATTGTATTTGAGTGGAAAATCCAAATAGACTAAGAAATTAATGGAAAATTTTGAATTTTCTTTCAATAGACCGAATTTTGATAATTTCAATAATGTGCCGAATATTGAACACTTTGTATGTAAAATTATTATTATTATTTTTTATTGAATATAATTTAAATTGTACAAGCTGCGTATCGGCTTTTCTTACAATATTTTATTGTTTTGACTTACAGGTACATTACATATAAAGAAAATATTTAATACTTTTTTGAAGCAAATTGTATATACCGTAAATTATTTTTATAAATACAAGTATGTAAATCGTTTACTATATATGTAAAATATTTTTTTAGTTTTTCCTAATAAATTCTACTAATACTCTATAATGTATCTAATATACAAAAACATATTTTTCTAACTGGTTCAATTTACTTAGGTAAAATTACTGGTATTGATTTAACAGAAAAAATACAGTTCTAATCAAAATCCATTTACCCATTCGTTTAACAAATTGTATGTGTACCAAGGTAAGTACCACTTGTTATTATTTTTTTATTTAACTTCTATAAGAGTGTATTAGGCGTGATATATGTCGTATGTATCATTCTTAGAAATATTAAATATTTAATTCTTCCCACATTTTTTCTTTCAAAAACAAATAACAAAACTATGATTATAATATTTTTTGATAAAATTAAAATACAATAATATAAAACAATACTTAATATACTGTCGTATACTTGAATTATACCAATATATAATAGCATTTTTTGATTAGATGAATATCTGTGGTGTATTGCTATATAGGAGTATGTACAATATTTGGTATATTATCATTCAACTGAATTAGGGTGATTCAAGTACCGTACCTATTACTTAATAAAATAATATGCGTAGTATAATAAATTATTATTTAAAGTATACTATTTAGTACCACAGATAAATAATTTTATAAACTTAACTTATAAAAAATAATAAAATTACTTAAGTCGTACACTTACATATATAAATTTATCTCTATCTAGAGTAAGATAATTATTGTTTAAATATATAGTTTTCTAATCTAAAGATGTTATTTTTTCAATTGAAACAATTTAAATTTGTATCCTATTATAATTGTTATACAATTACATAAGTGAAATAAGAAAAATGTCCATGTTTTTAATGAAATAAAGGAAAAACCCAATACTTCACAACTTACTATTCTAAAAATATTTTATTTTTATTATAAATCTAGTTATATTAAATTAAAACGAAAAATAACTTTGATTCAACAACATGACAGACTTCACTTCAAATCCTGTGCAAAATAAAATTTATCTCTTCTACTACAGATAGATAAAAATTTGTTGTGAACGATAGTAAAGTCAAATAACAAAAGTAAAATATAGCAACAACAGCTTTTTAAAAATTCAAAAAATCGATTAAAATAAAAACTTGACAACAACAAAAAAACATCATTGTACATATACCTATAATTAAAAAAGTCCTTATATGTACAAAATGCTTGCCTCTCAACGACTAACTCATTATTTTGTTTATTCAGTTTTTAATTTATTTTTTTGCAACACAATCTTTTGTTATTTAATTGTGTTTCTGAATAGTCTGTTCTGACATAAGCAAAATCTATACCAGATTTTCAAGAAAATTGAAATCTACATCAAAATCTACCAGATTTCCCATACTGTCAAAACTTAGCTAGTTTGTACTGTCAAAGTTAGCTATAGATTTTGTACAGGATTTTGTTTAAATCTACCTTAAAATTTTCATAAATTTATGTCAACTATAAGTTTTCAGCTAATTCAGCACATGAATTTTGAAGTTTTGTTTAACATTTTTAATTTTAATTTTACAAACAATTATTAACAATCAAGTTGGTTTTTATAAAGAGTTTTGATTTGAAAATAGAATAAAAATCACTCACAAATGAAAAATGGAAAATAGAAAGAAAATAAAGTAAGCCAATATAGGGATGAAGAGATATTGGTTGAATTGTGACACAAATATACATAATAAGAGTATTAACGATTAGTCAGTTGTGTAGATTGATCTTGATTGTCTTGTACTTGTTGTAGAAGTGTATTGACATTGTAAAATTTTTATATGAAAAAATATTTTACAAGACTTGTACCAAACCTATTGCCTACTTCCACACGGGTCAACTTTCATCACTTTTTTCCTTTTGTTTCATTCCCCCCTTTCTATTAGCAAAATTAGTTTATAGATAAGGGGGAATGAAACGAAAAGTGATGAAAGTTGACCGGTGTGGAAGTAGGCATTGTACTTTTAGTATTGTACTTTAGCTGCCATTGTACTTTTTAAATTTGACATTATTGTAAAGTCATTACAAATATTTGAAAATGGACAGTAAATAAATACAGGTAATTTTTTAAATAAAAAATTTGAATTGAAATAAAATTTTAATTGAATTATTTTATGAATGTAGTAATGCCTGATTCACTGATTCAGAACGTATGTGCGCGCGCATATTTTTTGTATAAAAATTTGAATTCTCTCAATGTTCAAAAATGTTCGGAACATTTTTTTCTCTCCAGAACAAAAGTTGATTTAACTTTAACTTTGTATTCGGAACAATTTTTTTTTTGCTATCATTTTAATTTTTTTGACATTTCTCACAATTACAGTTTACGCAAGCATAAACAAACAAAAAAAAAACAAACAATTCATAAAAATATTGAAAAACTAATATTTATAACACTTCTACATAATTTTGTATTTATTTTATATATTAACAATTATTTTATATTAAAAATTATTGTATATTAACAGTAATATTTTATTTATTATTTAATAATTTTATTTATTTGAATAACAATGATTTGATATATTGAGATTGAAATAAACAAAAATTATTACAAAAGTTTATGTCAGCTGTTTAAATTTCTTTTTGTTCGGAACACAATGTTCTGAAGCAATGAATCACAATCATAAGAATTCTCTTTTAACAAAATTGTTCGGAACAAAATGTTCTGAATCAGTGAACTAAGCGTTAGTTACAAGTGAAAAAAAACTCATAATAATAAATTAAATTCATATTATATGTAAACAAACCGCTGTCACAATTCTGTACATCGAGTATACAACATAGAAAGTATATTCACGAAATCGTTGTACAAATCATTGTAGATCTACACACCTACACTACACTTCTACACTTAATCGTGAATACCCTAAATATTTTTATTTCAAACAAAATATTAATATTATTATTTGTAAACAAATAAATTGTTCAAGTAAATGTCTAATAAAATTTTTTAAACATAGTATGAACAACTTAAATTTACATCTTCAAAATCTGGTATAGATTTTGCTCAATTGAGAAAATGTTAATAACTAACATACAATTGGAAATATCAACTTTATATTAAAAAGCTATATTTATATACATTTGGGATTGAATATATAGAAAACAAATCTAGTTATAATAATTTCAATTTGTATATTGAAAATAAACAAAAACAAAAATAAAAGAATAAAGATTAATAAAAATATATTGCAACATACTCCTAGACTATAGAAAAATACAAATGAAAATAAATGTTTAGGCAAGGGAAAAATAAACTATGTATTTTTCTTTTTGGTGTTTTTTTTTTTCTTTTTTATTAGAATGTGTGCCAAAAATATTTTCTAAAAATTATTTTAAAAAATAACATAAAATCAATTTTTGTTTTTTTTTTTTTTGTGTTTTTAATTTATATTTTATTGTTTTTGTTGGGTAGAACATGTGTATTTCCACATAAAAACTCCAAAGGTCGCTGCAACGTCTATCACCAATTTAAAGTTTTTTTTTTTTTTTGCTTTTTAGATTATCATTATTATTTTGCATTATAAGTCTGTCTAGCCAAAGCCCATAAATATTATACTCCTAACTTCATATATAGTATTTATAAATAAAGAGTGGTTTATAATAAATTTATTACATATTTATTACAAAGCAATTTTCATACCATAAAGCAAAATTTTATTTTTATACTTCTCTCATTCAAAGAAAGCAAAAATATAAATTTAAAGTTTCAAATTAAAAATAAATAAACGTCTCATTAAAGTTCTCTAACATTCACTCTACTATAATATTATATGTATAGATAATTAGATACATAAAAAATTGGAAAAATAAAAAAATAAACAAGAAAAAATAAATAAAAATAAGAAAATTTAAGTCACTAGGACATTGAAGACGCGTGTGTATATCGATTCATCGTTTTTTTAAAAAAATAAAACAAAAAAAAAATGTACATATTTACGTGCGCGTAGTAGTGAAAATTTATTTTGAAAATTTCCTATATGTTAGTTTTAGTTTATAATATTATTTGTTTTTATTATTTTAATTTATTTAAAAATTTCATTCCAAAAATAGATTTTTTTTTTGTTTTTCTTCAAAATCTTAATATTAAACAAATTATCCAAGTCTTCAAATTATAGAAGCAAAAAAACGTTAATTACATTATACTGAAATAAAATTTAGAAAACACAAAAATAAAAAAAAATAAAATTTTTATTAAATCTAATTGTTTTTAATATATTATGTAGAGTTATAAGAGTCTACATGGGATTAAGACCTCAGTAGAAATAATTAAAATTGAATTTTTGGGTTTTAATTTTCAAATTTTGATTTTTTTATAATTTCTTAACATTAAAATAAGTAGGATTATACCTTTTCGTGCATTAACTACCATGTACGCAAATTTTACCATGTACTTTTGGACTATCTTCAATATAGAGCCTTTAAAAGAAATTGTACTTTACGTTTTTAAATTTACTAATTTGATTTTTATTTTTAGGGATAATTTAAATGAATTAAAAAATGAATAAAGTCACAAGCACTGTACGGAAGTATGTATGTTGCTTTCGAAATATAGATATTTGCAATCAAATATTAAAAATTATTAGTATAACAGAAACCTGGCAACAATCTTAAATTTTTTAATTTAATATTTTACGTTTTTAATGTTTTTTGAGTATTTATTTGTCGAATTTCTGGTCTTATCAACTTCATTAAATAAATGTGGAAAATTACTACAATTATCAGGAACTAAGCCAATTCTTAAATATAGCTTTGCTCCTATTCATTTATGTTGTTACCAAATTATACCCTCAGATATCATTTTTATTTTATCCCAATGACAGAAAATAAACCAGTGACATAAAAGTGAACCAGGTCCATCAGGAACAAATTATCAGGAACTAAGCCAATTCTTAAATATAGCTTTGCTCCTATTCATTTATGTTGTTACCAAATTATACCCTCAAATATTATTTTTATTTTATTCCAATGACAGAAAATAAACCAGTGACATAAAAGTGAACCAGGTTCAGCTCTAAAAAATCAAATACATATTAGGTCTGTATGTTTACTTTTATTTGCAAAAATTTGCAAATGAGAGGAAAAATCATGTGATCATAAATTTCTCCGAGAATAGTTAAAATGTTCTCTTTTGCAAACAAAACTAGACATACGCAAAATTTGCATATATTTATCCAAATCTTTTCATGTCAAAAATAATTGATTTTTAGGTTATGAGATTTTTTTAAATTTGAATTAATTTAGTAATTTTCTTAATTTTTTTGTAAAATTATTGAATGCTTTTGTTGAAAAAAATTAAATTGAATAATTTTTCTTGGTTTTGGTCTTTTTGTCGATAAAAAGTTATATAAATAAGTTTTCAGGTTAGGTATACAACTTTTTATTTATTTTAGGTAGGTATATACCACTTTTTATATGAAAAATATTTTATTGACATTTAAAACAACAACAAAAAGTTGACAGTAAATTTTTAGAAATTTCATTTGCAAAAACTTATTTAAGAGAGCCCTCTGACGTCACATTTTAAACATAAAATTCTCTTAAATTTCTCAAAAATTTGTAAAGAGCGTGCAAATAAAAAAGTACACATACAAAAATTTATATAAATTTGCGAGTTAACATATACAGACCAAATATAATTTTTTTGTTGTAGATGACACTTAAGAATAGTCATATAGATGTAAATACAATAGTATAAGCTCTGAAAAATTTTAAATTGTTAAAAAAATTATGAGTATGTATCATGGCAATAAATAAATAAATTAAAAAAAATAATAAAGACATAGCAAGAACCTTACGGTTATTCAGAACAAATATAAATTCAATAATTTCATTGTTATCCTAAGATTTAGTCACAAGCACTGATGCTTCCGAAGGAAGTATGTTGCTGCCGAAATATCGATATTTGCAATAAAATATTAAAAATTCTTAATCAACGAAAACATGAACGGTAAATTAAATTATTTAATTCAAATTATCACTAAAAATTAAGATCCGATTAACAAATTAAATAATATAAATTCATTTGAAGCTGTTAAAACTCGAAACCAACCTATTTTTAAATTTGATTAGAAAGAATATTATTTTTTAATTTTTAATTTAATAAATTTTATACAAATAAAATATAAAAGACAACAATTTTTTTAATACACAAATGACCATAACATTTAGATATCCATTTAAAATCCAAAAGTATGACGATAACAGACAAAATTACTGTTTGAGCTAACAAATTTATTGCCAACTGCTCCACCTCCGAAAACATTTTAATTAGGCAATTGGTCGATAATTATACTAAATGTAAATAAATTGTGATTGTTTGGTTTAGTTATTTTTTTTTATCTATTTTTTTTTTCTATGCCTTTGTTTAGCTATAAATTAGTTTAAGTTAGTATAAGTTTTTAAGTAAAATTTTTAAAAATACAAATAGTCACAAGGTTTTTGTAATTTTCGACCATTTTTTCTTGTATCAATTAAAATAAATTGCAAATCAAACAACAAATGTAATGCAAAATAAAAATTAGAATAAAATAAAACTCGCAGCTGTTAAGATACTAATAATCTAAACTCTAACTTAAGTATAAGAAGACTCTGTCATTATAAATTATGGAAATAAATGAAATATCACAGTAACCATCCATACATTTATCTGAACACCAGCCTCACAGTGAATATCACAATATATACCAGCATGTAATATACTAAATTATAGTTTTAAATCTAAATTTTTGTTGAAGATCAAAAATGACCAAAGAAAATATTGTTTACACTGACGAGATAAGCGATTCTATTCTTGAAGTCTGTCTGTCTTCGATTCGTAAGTCTTGAATGTGATTATCAAAATTAAATAAATACAGTTTTACTGACGTTTTAAATCTCTATATACCGCAAAGGCTCAAAAAGTCAACTTTGTAAAGAGTTCAAATTTCCAAAAACATTTCTAAACACTATTTGCCATCTCTTTGTTTGTCAGTTCATTAACGCATAATTATAAATCTCTACGTATATGTAATTACTTTTATTTTATATAAAATATAAATTTATAATTTATACACGTTTCTATGTATATAATATGTTAAATGTTAGTATGTGTATTTTTTACATACATAAATATGTTTATTTTATAAAAATAAACTATGTATTAAATAAAAATAAAAAAAAATAAAATTAAATTAGAAAAAAAATTCTAATTTTTATTTGAAAATTACGATTAGCATGCGCATCAACTCTCTATAATTTAATTCTATATATTAAATAAATAAATAACAAATCTTTGGAAAAATCAAATTTTCATTCCCAGGTAGCAAATGGTTTTTTTTCCTGTTTTTATTGAATTTATTTCTAAAGGAAGGCTCTGTCCTTTCACCCACCCTATTTTTCATTTTCCATAATGACCATCTCAAATTAACTTTCAATCCAACCCATAGTTTTGCTGATGACAGCACTCTAGTAGCATCATATGATTTTCTTAAAACAAATAATGATACAGCTTCCGCAGTCACCTCCAAAAGAACAATGATGGCCGGCGCGCTTAATCACGACCTTGCCAAAATTGTCGACTGGGGTAAAGCTAACAGAGTCGAGTTTAACAATTCAAAAACTCAAATATGTCTTGTTAGTAACAAGCTAACAGCATTCGAACCTGCTCTTCGGTTTCAAAATGAAGGTATCCAGCGACTCAAAGATCTGAACATTCTCGGAATACGAGTGAATCAGAATATGCACTGTAATGAACATATTTTCGATATTGCGAAAAGCGGCGCAAAATGTTTTTTGAGTCGCTGCAAAACTAATTTGTCAACTCGAGACCTTTTAAAAATCTATAAAGCATATATACGACCCAGGCTCGATTATAACTCACAATTATGGGCAGGTGCTTTAAATTTTTTGGACAAAGTTCAAAACCGCGCCATTCGTCTTATAGGCGACATAAATGTGACCTCATCCCTTATACCACTTCGTCATCGTCCTATTGTTGGAGCACTTACTCTATTTTATAGATATCTGCTTGGTGTTGACACTTGTTCCGAGGAATTAAAATCACTTCTTCCTCCTCTTAAGAAATTACATCGCACAGCACGAGAGGCATCAAGTGCCAACCCTTTCACAGTGGAAATTCCGAGATGGTTTAAGTCCGGTTATGGAAATTCTTTTATAGTAAGAACATCCTGATTGTGGAATCGCGTCCCAATCGAAGCATTCCCAATGAGAGAAGGATTTTTTATTTATGACTTACAGAGGTTTAAGACGAATATTAACAACATTGTTCGGTCTTTCCCACAAAACTTTTCTTCTTCCTTTTTCTTTCCTTTCCTCTAACTATCCTTTGCTTTTTCAAATAGTCAACGGTACCGCAAGTACTTAAAGGTTCAAAACCTAAGTTTTGGCTATAATATAAAAAAAAAAAAAAACGAAAATGACAATAATTTATAACAATAGTGAGATTTATGGTTTATTCAAATCTTAAAATCTAAAAATGTCCAGTCCATTGATTTGACACTTCATATTTGTTCGTTCATTTCAATTTTCTGCGTTGCATGACTGCTAGCGATTTTTTTTAACATGATAGTTATTGGAATGTTTTGTAGATGTCTCGCCAAAGTGTTAGTAGGGTGTTGGATCAGTCTCGTTGCATATCTGTTTTTACATTGTTCCAGTTCTTCTGTAATCATGGTTATATTATTTAAAGCTTTATGCAGATTAGTATTTCTAAGTTTACCAAGGCACCTGGGTTGTGGTACGTAAAATGTTTGATTACATCCTTTGAATTATTTCGATGTTACTATTAGAAGAAGTTTTTCAACACTTACATACCGTATTGGTTTCAGAATGGCTTTATACCAGATCTAGTGTAGAATTTTCACAATAGGCCAATAAATGCTATTCGTCTTGAGTTTTAGCTGCTCTTAGCATGTAGCAAATAATTTTTTTTTTTTCATTTTCATTCAAAATAAATGTAAGTCACCGAAACGTTGGCAATTTTTATTTTAATTTGAAAATTTTCTAAGTTTTCGTAATATATAAGGTGTGAAAAAAATGTAAGGTGCCTATTACACATCATTCTTTTCATCAATCTTTTCGTTCATATATTGACAATATATATTGATGAAAAGAATGATGACCGATTACATATCAATCATGCACTCATTAATCATTTTATCCAAATTTTGATATTTTGCAAGGACATACTGTGGAAGTGTTCTGAATATATTGATAATTTCGAAACATACATGAATATTGAAAATATAATTTCTGGAGGAATATTTTTGACTTCGGTTTAAATTGAATTTTTAAGGTGAATGTTGTGTATAAAAAACAACAAATTATTTTTTTGCACATTTCAATAATATATCAATTTTTTTTACAATAATTGCTATAATTAATAAAATTATTATAAAAATTATTCTTTTTAGAATTACATTACAAATTAATATTATAATCTTATCTGAACATTCCCAAAAAAGCCATTTTTTTAATTCCGCTGATTTTGACAGCATGATTGATGGGAATTTTTTGCCTGCATGTTTGATGATTGATGATGTTTATATGCATTTTTATACGGGTAGAAAAGTTGTAGAAATCTACCAAAATTTATAGATGAGGGAACATTTCGGTAAGGGGTAAGCAAATCTACCAAAATTTAAAATTTTTGGTAAATTTTTGACGTTTAAGTCTTTTTTCTGGGAATATGTCAGTGTTAAAATATTTTTATTATTTTTTATTCACAAAAAATAAGTAAATTGTTGTTGACAACGTAATTTTCGTATCGAATATTAATCAAATAAAAAAATATAATTTATACAAATAATAATAATGTTGAATTGACACTAGAATAATAATAAAAATTTATTTCTTTATTTCTTTGCCAATAATTTCAATTGCTTATAAATATTTCAATAATCTGACAGCGATAATGGCAGAAATCTACCAGTTTTTTTTTACGAATGAACATGATGGTAGATTTCTGCCTCGTAGAAGCATTGGCTGTAGAACCACCATCAATCATTTCTCATCAAGCAACGGTCAATGATTGACAATATATTGACGAATGATTGACCATTGATTGATGTGTAATAGGGCCCTAAAAAAGAAAAAAAAAGGAAATAGTTACGAATAGTTAGTTTGATTTTCAACTAATTTTATAAATAGCGGTTTAAATAAATTCGATAAATTCTAAAATATAATATACTCAAATTTTGTGCGCCACAAAATATAATAAAAAAAATATTATTTTGCTAACAGGGTAAATTATATTTTATACAAATTCATTAATTTTTCTATTCCCTAATATTGCAAAAACAAAAAAAAAAAAATCAAAACGCAATACAAAATACGTATGGTAATGACTAATAGTACCAACATTAGATAAATTTACCATGAAATGTTAACGTTGAACTTTGAAAAAGTTTATTGTGTTCTAAATGTAATTAAATAAAATTAAATTAAATTTAAAAAAACAAAAAAAAACAGCATTATTTATTATTATATTATTTACAATATAAACATTATGTATAAACACACGCGCAAAATTAGAAAAATATAAAAACAAACAATTAATACCGAAACAAAAATAATGTTTTATAATAAATCACTTTGGTATACCATAATAATTATTATCCTAGTCTATCGATACAAAAAAAAAAATTTAAATTTAATACAAATCTTATGTGAGTCAATCCCAATATATTATCAAGCCCAATTGTATTGCAAAATTTGGTTGTAGTTATTAATTTATTTTGCGCAATATACCCCAATAGGGGTGATGGGGTTACAGGACAATGATGATGATGATGATGATTAATTCGTTACCTAACAAAATAATGTCAGATTCTGAAACAAACCAGTTACAATCTTTTATTTTTGCTTTTACTTGTAATATATTATGAGAATAGAATCTTTGACATTTTATCATTGGTATAAGAATCTAACTTTGAACTAATTTCTTCCCCTCATCCTCCAATTTATAGTTTGGTGAAGGCAAAGACTGTAATCTATAAAGAAGAAAATTATTAAACTGACTTTTGTCTTGTATTTATACAGGTTCACAGATTCTAAATTTAATAACACTTTAAAAGTTGCCGTGGGAGTACTGTACCGCCAATAGGTCCTGTGAAGCTAACCTAACCTAGTTTTTTCAGCTTGATCTTCACAACTAAAAAGTAAATTTTTCTAACTAATTTACTTTATTACATTAAAAATTTAATGTTTGAATTAGAATCATTGAAATTGGAACAAATTTTTATTAAAGACCAATGTTAGGGTTATTTGGTTTTTGAGGCTATAAATTACAAGTTTCAAAATATTAAAACGATGTTTCATAATCCACTGGCATTATCCCTTTGTACGTTATAGTCTATATATATCAGTGATGATGGGTAATAATACCCAAATTTAATTTTAAAATTATATCCCAGTATGGGAGTATTATTATTTGTGGAACATAATCGCATAATAAGTTTTTGTTGTTTTTTTATGGCACACACTACTACAATGGAACACTCTTTAGAGTACTGACCCACCTAAAAAACTAAATAAATCGCATAATAATTGTTTATTGTTTTGTTGAATATTACGACACGTTAAAATGGGACACTCGAAGCTAGACGACTATTTACTCACCTAAAAAAAGCTACATAAATAAAATGCACGAACCTGAAATTGGCCAGTTCCACTATTCAACAAATAAACAAATAAAACTATGTATTAAGAATACAATATTTTTTGAAGAAACTGATATGTTCCCTTTTTACCAGAACCTTTACGTTTTTTTTTATTAATTTTTTTTATTAATTATACTTCCCCGTTCATTATCTTAGATCTTTTGTAGGTCTATATTATTTTGTAGGTCTATCTTATACGATATTGTTGCTTTATGTCAATTTCAAAATCGAGCTATGGCATCGCAAATTCGAGCTATGGCATCACAAACAAATAGAATATGAGAGGAGGATTCATCTAAGCAGAATCTGCGTCTGTCTGTCTTACATCTACCAATGTTGAACAATTGCTTATTGTTAAATGGGCCATAACCTGTGATACACCATGTTAGAATTATGATATTGGATTTAGTCTCTCTGATTACCTGATTCAGTTTTAGGATACTTAGTTTGAAAAACGCTTTAAACTGCGTAAGTCCTTAGCAACTATCCCATATGTTTTGGGTATTCTATAATTTTCGACTTGGAAACAAATTTTTGTAAGTAGGCGTTTAAACGAGCAATACTTCTTGGCTCTGGTCCTATGAATTGACTCTTTGCACCTGTTTTTGTAAGGATATCTGCTTCTTCATTCACATTAGAGTAAATCTCTGTTTCCTTTCCACTAGCTTTATTAAACTTTTGTAACAGCTATAGATAAGCTTTGATTTAAAAATTGAGGAAGCAAGAGCTTTTACGCCATAGCCCGAGTTGGACCCTTTGTACCATTTTTTACTGCATTGCATTGTAATGTCGATATCTCAATGGCATAGGTTTGTGTCAGTGTAAAAAATATTGGAATATGTGCCAAGTCCGGGCTAAATTTGAACCTTTAATCCTTTAGTTAAACAATTTGTGGTAAATACAAAATATTGTAAAGTAGACTAACGAGAAAAAAATTGTTTATGGGCTAAAAAACTCGCTTCTTCCCAGAACTTTGCAGAACAATTTAAAAGAAAAAACGAAATCATATTTTAGTCATTTGGTGGATACAAAACTGCTAAATATTTTTATAATACTGGGTCCCATCACTGATTGAATATAATCCCTTTAATTTTTGTTGAATTGTAAACTTCTAGACGTTTTTGAGATATTATGTGGCCCATCACTGGACATATATCATCTGGACATATACATCTGGACATATAAATTTGGACACATGTATCTGGACATATTCATTCTCAAACTAAATTTGTAGATTATGAACAGTTATTGATGATATAGCTACAACCCCCAAAAAGATTATATACCAGAAAACGTTGCTTGAAAATAATCGTTTAAAATTTTACGTTATTTTCTTTATTTTACTTTATACATTTATTTGAGTGTACCTAGATGCATATACTTACATATGATGAAGAACTAGCCAATAATACTCTTTATGTGATTATGTATAATACCGATTCTGGCATATTTTATATACGTACTTCCTTTTCAATTCATAGACATTATAGTATGTATACTAAGTAGTTACCCACCCGATGTTAGAATGTCAATGATGTTTTAAAAATGATCTTTAGTATAATCTTAATAGAAGAAAGAGGAAGGGAAAAACCATATTCTACCATAAAAATAAATCAAAATCATTTTATTTCCATCTCTAGTGTAATGAATGAATGAATTTTCATCAGCGAAATCGAAAATAATATTACATGTTATTATAAAATGTATGTAATTGTCCGTTTCCGTGATTTATTTTTAATGATAAATGTTACGAATGCCAAATTTAAAATCTTTTAATTTTCATTTAATTTTTGTTTTTGTTTTTATCAACACACTATTGAAGAAAAAATACAATTTGAAAAAGACGGAAGAATTGATTTGTTTGTTTGTGAGGGATGATGATTGTAATTTTTGTTATAAGAAGGGGGCAATGATATTGTGAAGGAGTAAAAATGTGTGATGATAAATCCTAAAAATATGTATATCAATTTGTTTGGTGGGGAAAAATGTACAGACTATTTCGAAAAATGTTCAGACCAATTTATGACCAGTTTCTTTTTATTAAAATTCTTAAAATATTTCGTTTATCATGTTCTCAGGAAATTCAACTTTTTTTAAAATACAATAAATTAAGCAAAACAAAAAAAAACAAAATAATTATTTAAATTGTTGTGGTCAAATTCGTCCGTTATTATTAAATCAGAAGAACAACGACGACGGATTGATATTTCCGAGTTAATTATGAGATTAATTTTAATAAATAATATACCTATGTACATAATAATCCAATAAATATGCATATACATATATATACGTATATAAATATAAACAATCCCGTCATTTTTAGTAAATTAATTATTTTTTGTTTTTATTATTTAAATCAAGTTCAAAGGATAATCTTTTGAAAATGTCCCACAGAACATTTTTTTTTTTTCTATTTTTACCTTGTATGTATTTCAAGGTGATAAAATTGTCAGAGATATTTTATTACAAATTTAAATTTAATACTGCAGTTTAAATATTTGAGAGATTTTCAAGGATTTAAATAATTATTTTTTTTATTCTGATTTTTTGTCCATACCTATATACATGCATACATACATTTATATTGATTTTTAAAGTGAATAAATATATTGGTCTACTTAACTATATGTATTTTTGTATGGATATGTATTTATTACAAAAACAAATAATTTCTTAAATTTATTATTATTAAAGCTGAACCATGACATTTGGTATTTAAATACTCAAGATATCAAGATTATAATGTCAGCATCAAAAAAACAATATTAAAGCATCATTTCAGCATAAAACTGACATCATCATAGGTTTAAAAATTCTTTCCACATTTTGATATGCTATTTACTCAACTCATCATCATATTGTGACAACTAGAACCCAGGGTGAATTTTAATGTTCTGCACAATATTTCTCCAATACAGACTTGTTCAATTTTGTCCATCATGCTTCTCCCATTTTTTGTTTTACTGTGAAATAACGTAATCTATAAGGCATACTTTAGTGTTTATATTTCTTGTTATTAAGAGTTAAGTTAAGCAGAAATGTAAAATGAAGACCCTCTAAATCCCCAAATATAAAATACCCATACACTAATTGCCCAATTATAAAATCTCGGAATACAAAATCCCAAAAAGTTTATTCTAAATCTAAAGTCGACCAGACATGTAATACAATAAGAAAGTGGAACGAAATCCCAAATGACAAAATACCAAATTACATCATCTCAAAAACATCAAATAGTATAGCCATTATACTGTCATATATTACTTGGTAGAGCAAGCAAATCATACGTCTATTACATGTGAAAGGTTGCATCGCATGTTGCTAAACGGTGAGATTATCATCCAGTGGATTAGTATCCATCACCGTTAGTAAGAGATAAAATTATATAGCTAATAAATATAGTTAGCAGAACGTAATAAAAATAAGTTCAAATACAAAAAGAAAGTAGAAAAGATCACAAATCAATTCTAATAAACATTTATCAATTATACAGCTTCAGTTTTATTTGCAGCAAAGTATTGAAAGGAAATGTCTTTCTGGCTAGAATTAGAAATAAATAAACAGAAAATAGTGCAATTATATTTCAACTTGGATTATTTTACCACACTGATTATAACTCATAAATTCTATTTTGCCGTAATAAAAAAAACACCACATGTAGTTTGCTTAGTGTGCCGCAGTTTTTTTACCACATGCAGTTTGCTTACCACCATTTAAATCGCAATTAATAGATTAGATATTCTGAAAACTGTTAGACATATTCTTACAAAAATTATAAATTTAAATAAAACAAATTTAAATATTTAATTTTATAAATAATTATTTTTGTTGTTTTTATTTGCTTATTATTATTAAAATATATAATTAATAATATTATTATACAAGTTCTTCATTTGTTTTTTTATTCATTTATTTTTTTTTTTTTTTATTTTATTTAATTTATATAAATGTATTTTAGATTTTAAAGATTGTTCACTATATTTTTAATCATTTTTTTTTTTTGCCTTAAATTATTTAATCTTTTATAAATTTACATTATCATAAAATTAATGAAGAAAATAATTAATAAAATAAAAGTATTACATATATTATGTAGTAGGGTATTATCATGATAAAAAATTGAAATTAAAAATGTAAATTTTCATTTTAAAAAAGATAAGTAATTGTTTTAGAAAATTTTATCGAGTTGTATTATGATTAAATACTAAATACGTGTTATGTATAATTCTATTAATTAATTTTATTAACTTTTTTGTTACGGCCTTTATAAATTGCAAAACTAATGAATTTATATTAATGTATGTATTAAAATCGAATAATATAAATTAACTTTGACGTTAAAAAAAAAATATATATATATATATATATGTTACAAACGAAATAATTATCGTTCGTTTTAAATGTTTAAAGAAATATAATTTAAGAGAAAAAAATAAGCTTAAATATTATAACACATTTTTGGTTTTTTATATTATTTTTATTTTGTTTTTATATTTAATGAGAAAATAATTATTCAAAATTACATATTATTAACTTAAAAATAATTTTTTATAATATTTTTATGTATATTATATATATTATTATATTTATATATATACACATATAATATATTTGTGTCTGTGTAAATAATAAAAATAAAGGAATTATGTTTTAAATTAATATAATAATAACATTATTAAAGCGATAAATTTTATCACGATTTTTTCTTTTACTTTTAATTTTATTTTATATATAATATATTTTCTTAATTTAATTTAGGAAGATATCAAGTATTTGTTCGTATTTATTTTCTTTTAATTTCAATTACTTAATTATAAAAAAAGAATTCAGCCAATATTTGAAATGTTTGATTTAAGGTTTTGTCTACTCATATTTCTTTTTTTTTTTAATATATTTCTTTTTTAAATGTGTTGAAAATAAACTATTTAAAATTACTATAATTCAATATTCTTCTATAAAAATATGATTTTAATATACAAGATTTTATGATTTTTAGTAGATTTTAATGATCTTGTTTATGTACATAACATCATTTTCTTGGTATTTGATAAAAAAAAATTCTTTGCTCAAATTAAAAATTTATGCTGTGAATTATTTAATTAGGTTTTAATATGATAAGAATAAAAATGTTGATATGATTTAATTAAAAAAAAAAACTTATTAGAGATTAAAAATTTATTTTGTAAATGAATGTATACAAAAATATATGATATGCCTTTAATTTTGAATTAAGAAATTTTTCAATATTAATACATATAATTTTTTTTTTTTTTAAGTTACACAACATTCAATTAAGATCAAATTACCTAAATTAAATTTACTTCTAAAATTTAGATATATTCAAAACCATTGACTAAGAGAATAATCAATGGAAAAATTTACTCCAATTAATAAATTAAAATATAAAATAATTTGAAGAAATAAAAACAATTTTAAAATTACATGAACTTTGTTCCTTTGTTTCTCAATCAAATTTTAATTATTTTATTAAAATTCTTATTTTGTACATTTAATTTATTGTCAATTTTAAACTATGTATATTACAGCTTCTAATTAACATTAAAATATCAATTTTGTGTTTTGAATTTGGAGCAAAGATTTTTTAAAGTTAATAAATAGTAACTATTTCTTTCTCACCAAGAATTACAATTGACTGAAATTTTTTTTTTTTTGTTTTTTTAATGTGAAAGACTTATACAATTATATATTGTGTTTTGTGTACCAGTGTTTTAAGTTTTTAAAATATTTTTGTTTTAACTTTTCTAAGTTTTAATATTTTTGAATATTTTTTTATTAAATTTAAATATTTAAATTTATAACAAAATAACAAAAAATTTACAAAGAATAAATGAAAAAAAAATTTTATTAGAAAAAAAAGCATTGCAATATTCTTTTCAATATATGCAATCATTAATTTTGTGTATAACTATTATTATAGTTTAATTAAAAAAAAAACAAAAAGTTTATAAAAAATATTATTTAACTTATGATAATTTTGAATATGATGGAGGTGAAAATTTTTTTCGTAAAAATTTAATTATGTATAGCGGGAAACATGATACAACAGTTATAACAGAAACCTTCCAGAGAAAATCATATGACCATATAAATTCCCAATCTATTGTGACAATATAAAAAGATAATATAATTAAAATAAATAAATTTTTATATAAAAATATTAAAAAATTTACCAAAATATTCATGTAAAACTGCTAACGATAACAAATATAAAATTAAACTAAATATTTCAGCCAAAATCATTAACCTAAAAATAAATTTATAAATTAAATTTAAATACAAAAAATATTTATCCTAAATTTTTTACCTATGCCAGGTTATAACTGTCAATGCAACCATTATTAATTCTGTTAATATCAATGATGAAAAACTAATTGCAACAATATGTATAAATTCATCTCCGAATAATATCAGAGCACCATACATAATAACTCCACCCTGATATATACTTATTAAAACCCATATAAAAAATGTTTTATAACTTAAACTTCGACCCTTTGACAAATCTTTATATAGTTCAGGATATTTTAATGCTTTCTTTGATGTTATATCTTGATCCAAAACTAATGAAAATACTGGAAACATTGTATAAAATGTTGCATAACCAACCATTAAAAATCCCTGATATAAGGCTACGGAACTTAAATAAAAAACAGCTGAAAAAATTGCTTGCATTATTGATATAATTAAGCCACGATGTATAACAAATTGTGATAGTGCAGCTGATCTCTTATATGATCTACGACCATGTACAACTAATAATTTGGCTATATATGAAAATTGTGGAATACTAAAATCTCCAGCTAATGATGCTTGTCTTCCTTCACGTCCTTCAATACCAATACCAGCATCTGATTGTTGTATCATACTTACATCATTACCACCATCACCAACAGCACAGGTACGTTTTCCAGTATGTTTTTGTATTAATTCAACAACTTTAGCTTTTTGTGTTGGACTACAACGACAACATACAACAGCTGGACAAGCTGTTGCTAATTCCATAAATTCTGATCTGTAATACTGTAAACATACTTCTAAACTTTCACCCGATACAACTAATGCACAGCCTTGTTTCTTTCGGAAATGATTTAATTCTGTATGAGCATCAGTACGAGTCTGAACACTTTTTAAGACATGCAAACCTTGTGTTCGACCAATTAATTGTGAACTTTTTGCTATACAACATGCAGTTTCTAATTTATCTCCAGTTAACATCCAAACACGTACACCAGCATTTCGAAGTAATTCAAGTGTTGGTCTCACATTCTCCTGCAAACGATCTTCAACTCCCGTTAAACAAAGTAATTCCATTTCACGTTCTAATGATTCAACAACAGCAGCAACTTTTGTAACACGATCTGTTGTACTTAATCGTGCTGCATTATATCTAGTCTCAAAATCATTATACTGTTCCTCAGTTAGAACTTTTTTAGCAACAACTAATGTTCTTAAACCTTCACGAGCCATATTACCACTCTCTTCACTCAACCAATCATTATATTGTACAATTGTAGACATAACAACATCGGCTCCTTTCAAATAAAATGTAATTTCATTTGATTTATCATCTCGAACAATGATACCCATACGTTTTGTTTCACTCTTGAACGGAAACAATTGAAGTATATGAAAGCTTAAAATGCTTTCTTGATCTGAACCAGAATTTAAGCTAGCTGTACTATCATTGCTACTACTTGGTGATGAAGATTCTTGATTATAAGCTCCTGTTTTTATTTTATTCTCACTTTTTCTATTCAATTTCAATGTTATGGAATTTAAATCTCTTCCAATTAAAGTCAAACCAACTTGTTCTGTCCATTTTACAAGTGCAATTTCATCTGGACTAGAAGCTTGATAAGTGATCTCTTTTTTTTGTGGAATTTCACTAACACTATCCATGCTTATAACGGTTTTTGTTGGAGAACCACGTTTCTCAGTTTTCTTATTATCAATTTTCTCATCATCTATAACAGGTGTAACATTATGACATAGAGCTAAAGCTTTCAATGCTTCCCATTCTCTCCAACCTTCAGGTCTTCGCATTCGATTTCCAAATGCCGGTTTAGTAGGTAATGTTTGAACACTACCTTGACTAAAATTAAGTTTTTCCACTGTGCTTGCAAATTCTTGAAATGTATCTGTATCATGAAAAACTGTTCCTAAATGAATTTTTTTGAATATCATTTCATTTTGTGTAAGTGTTCCAGTTTTATCAGTTAGTAAATACGAAATTCTTCCCAATTCTTCTGGTATTGTTGTTGAACGCACAACAGTTCCTTCAATTTCTGGATCATTTTGCATTTGCCATGAATAAAAACCTTTTCCCATGTCCAAATTGACACGTAAACTTATTGGAATTATATAAGAGAAAAGTAATATGAATCGGAATAAATATCTGTACCAAGGTCCACCAAAACCTTTTAAGATAATCATTACAATCGATAGTCCAAGTACAGCACAAAATAATACCTAAAAATCAAAAAAAAAAATGTTATACAAAAATGTTAATAAAATAAATTTATTTTTTACTTTTGTTAAACCATTTATTTCCATATCTAAAAGTCCAACTTTAGATCTGGGTGATGAATTATTCATTACACTTCTTGTTTCTCTACCAGTATAAATAATAATTCCAGTAGCTGTTCCAGCAGCTACAACTGTATTTGCCCAAAGAGTATTTTCAACATTTAAACTGCATTCTTCACCTTCATGCTAAAATAATTTTTAATTATAGTTATATTTCAAGTATGAAAATTAAATTAAATAATTTATACCATTGCAAAGGTTCCTATAAAAGAATGTATATCATTTTGTGGTTTTTCAATATAAACACTTGCTTCAATACTAAAAATTTCTAAATCTTTTGCTAATTTTTGTGTTACCGGAACTGCTAATCTTAATTTCCAATCCGTTTCACCTGAAATATAAAATTTGAATGTATATAAAAAATATAAAATTTGATTTATTTTAAATCTTACCATCTAATTGATCTGTTCTAACAAAAACCGATCCACTTTTATCACTTGTTCTTAATAATATTAAATCGGCTGGTACTCTTTCATCTTTTTCTACTATAATTATATCACCTACTTTTAATTTTGATGATGGTATCAATTCAATGCCTTTTTCATTTGTTGTTAAACGTTTATATTTTTGTGAATTAACTTCATGATCACGTTGATGTCTTCTAATATCATCAACTGCTTCACGTCCAATTGTTACAGCTAATACAAAACATAATGGACCCCAATATGTATATGGATAACCAATTCTAATATCTGGTATAAATTGACTTAAAGCCATTAATAAAAAATATAAATTTAAAAAGAAACGAAATTGTTCGAAAAGCACCAATGGTAAAAATGTTATTAAATTGTATTTTTGATTTCGAATTTCATTCGGTGGGAATTTTTCATCTGATGTGCGGCCCAAATGTACGGTACGTGACCGTAATACTGGTGCAGCAAACCATTTTCGCCATGCCCAACACCAGCAGCTAAAATAAAAATATATAAATTAAAATAAAATATAAATTATTTTTAGTTGTTATTAAGCTTATATTAATTATACATAAACACACAAATACCATAAAAATATAATTTATAAATTTAATTTAAAAGTATGAGTGAATGACTAATAAAAAAAAAAAAATTCATTTTAAATATGAAGTTAAGTCATACAATTTTTAATCAGAACAGATGAAAATTCTTTTATATCTAAAGTTAAGATAATTTTACAAAACAAAAAAGGAAAATATAGACTCAAGAAAATTAAATGCGCATTCAGAAGAACAAAAAAAAAAATAAAAGAAAATACACAACCACTTCAATTCTATTTTTTACCCCACATAAAAAGCAAATTTTTTTATTTGTTTGATATTACTGTAGTTATTGTGCAAATAATGTACTTTTCTATATAAGTTAAATTCTTCTTTATTTTACTGTAGTAGGTGTATTACTAACTATACTATCTCATTCAGTTAAGTCATAGACATTAGTGATATACATACATGCCAATCAGTAAATTCAATACATTACTCAAGTAAAAAGGAAAATCAATAATCATAATTAATGCCGAAATTATAAAAATTCCCTACTTAGTAGTTAATAAGTAAATTTCTAGGTCATTTCAACTATTATTCAATTTTCTAATTTAGAAACAATTTTTTTTTGGCCTAGTCTAAGCCCTTTGTGTGTTTGTTTTTTTCGTTTTTTCTGTTTCACCATCATATGTATAAGTATTTTGCGTATCGTTTTTAATTCTATACGAATGAAATGAAAAAAAAAAAAAAAAAAAAAATCAATAAAATTTTCATTTCCAGTTCTATACTAAATTCCCATAATAGAATGAATCCATGTTTTTATCAAAAAGAAATAATATGAATCATCTAATTTTTTTTTGCATTTTGCATAAAATGAAAAATTATTTTTATTAAGAACATACCCACGATCTCTTGGACGATTTATTAATGGGGCAGTTTCTTTAGCTGCCATTGGAGTTGTTGGTACACTGGCAGTAGAAGAATCGTCCATTATTGATGTATTACGTTCACTTCTATAAAACACTTCAATTTTGAATGTTTTTAAATGAAAATATTTTTTGCTTATTTATTAAAACTATTTTTTTTAAATATCATTAAATACTTATGTAGTTTTAATTATATTAATATTATTTTCATATCTAAATAAAATAATTGTCTTTTATTTATCCGATAAAAACATTTAAAAAAAAATAAAACAATTTAATTTTATTTTCTTTTTTTTTTTTTTTGTTTTTTACTACGGACGTGATGAAAAATTGTCTGTCTAATCACAAAATTTATACAGAAATGGTGGAAAATGACATCAAATTCAAATTGAAATTTTTTGACATTACTGCAAACAAATTGAAACAAAACTGTCAGAATTTAAAATAAAAATTGGATTTTTTCATGTTGGCATTATGAAAAAAAAATTTTTTTGTTTTGTTTTTGCTTTCTGGCATTTTACTTTTGCAGTAAATATTTAAATAGAGTTGCCAAGCATTTAATACTATTTATTAAGAAACAGAATTAATTACAACTGATTACAAATGATTCATTTCAATTTTCAATTGATTTGATGATAAGGTAAATACGTAATTTTATATTACTTATCTGTGGTATGTATGTATGTATGTAATTACAATTAATAATCAACTAATCATAAATATAACATATTTTATTTCTATTATTATCTACATTTTTAAATGAAAATTTAAATTTCTAGTATTGATGTATATTACTAAGATATTTAATTATCAAATTATTAGAATAGACTAGATAATAAATGCATAAGACATAAAATTTCACATTTAATTCGCCCAACCCAAAAATTAATCATATTTAAATGTTTGGCTCATAAATAGAATTTTACAATTAAGTTTTTACTTTTTAAATTATTTCAAAATACTAATCTTAATGTTATTTAATCAATTCTTATCACGTTTCCATTTTTAATCTGTGAAATACCCTGAAATACTTCCTAAAATTAATATTACGAAATTTTTTAAATTATTTTACTTAATTGTACTTATATCAAAAATAATATAATTAACTTTATCAGTAAAAAAAAACAAAAATGAAAAATACAAATTTTTAAAAATAAATCTAATCAGAAAATTATTCTTATCATTTAAACTAAGTACCTATGTACCTTCTTATTAGAAAATAATGTAAATAATAAAAAAAAACGTGTGTATGAACATAATAATGAACTAACTATTGATTTGAGCATTTTCTAATATTTAATAATGGTTGGTGCAAATCTCACACTCATATCCTAGTTATCAATTACACCTTTTTCTGTCTCAAATGTTTTTATTGTATTTATTTTTTTTCTTTTTTTTTGTATTTCCTACTGACAATATACTAAAAAACCTAAGGTAATGAATGGAATGATATCATCGCTGGATTTTACGTTCTAATTTTTATTAGAAAAACACAAAAAAAAAAATGTTTTTAAATTTTTTTTCGAATATTCCATAAAAGTTTGATTGATATTTTTATCTTAAATAAAAAAATAAAGTTATATCATAATATTATTTTAATAAAAAAAATCTAAAGCACATTTAAATTTAATCTTTTCATGCTAATTTTCATTACACGTATACCAGTTATAAAAATTAGATTAATTATGCAAAAACTAGATTTATTAAAATTATTTTATTTATTTATATTAAAATTATTTTATTTTTGTACATACCCGCAAATCAGTAATTTACAACACTTCCCCAGTGTTATTGTATTATTTCGACGATTTTTACTAAATAATGGTCCCGTATCTGGTGGCAATAACAATATTCTTTCACTATTTCTATCATTACGCAAACGAACTTGCCCAGGTTTAACTGACGATTGACCGGTGATGATTGAATTGTTACCTATACAAGAAGAATTACTACCACAACCACCACCACCCCCACCAATAGCACTACCTTGTAACGATCCACGAGCTGAATGAATTAATAATTCCGTTTCTGAATCACTTTCCGATATTTCAAAGTCTCTAAGCTGCATTTCCATAATTTTTCTAAATTCTAAATTTTTTATTAATTTTCCGTTTTATATTATTTATTTACCCAAAAATAAATTTTGAATTTTAATACAAAATTTTATTTAAGGTAAAAAAAAATAAATAGAAATTTTCAATTTTAGTATTCCCCTCACGGGAAACACCTAATTTAAAAATGTAATTTTTAATTTACACCTGTTTAATTTATTTCTCTTATTTCATTAAATATTAAATTAAATTATATATAAATTTTTATAATGATTTTAATTAATTTGAAAACTTATTTTATTCACATTTATTGAGTATTTTTAGATCATTTTTAAAATTAAAAACAAATTTTCAATTTTTTTGATTATTAAAAACTATATTATTTGACATTTCTTATTAGAAATGTTTATATGGGGTATAGTTAGCAACGATATTAGTTAAGTTGTTGTTGTTGGTGGTACAACGAAAACACATATGCAATTGATTTAGGGTTATAAACATTTATGGTTTGTTTTTAATTTTAAGTCTATTTTGTCTTTTGATAATTTTAAAATAATAACAAAAAAAAAAATAAATAATGGTAAAGTAATAAATTTTATTTAATATTACAGTTACAGTACAGTTTTATTTTTAAATTATAAATAAAAAAATTTAGTATTTTTTTTTGTCATGGAAATTCGGCTTTATGTATCTAATATAATCTCTTTTTTTTTTTTTAGAAATGGCAGTATTTTATTGCGAAAAAAAACTTGTGTATCTACCGAGATTGACATTTCAAAAATTTGTATACAAAACAAGAATATAAATTGTTATTGTAAGCTTAATATAAACATTTTTTTGCAATTTAAATAAATATTTTAGTAATATTAATATATAAAATAAATTGAAGTAAATAAATTATAAGCTTTAAAATTACTTAACCCAAAATAAATATATTTATGGAATTATTTTAATAATATTTTATTATAATAACAAAAACATAACAAACCAAAACAATAGATTCTGTGTACCATATAAAAAAACAATTAAAGATTTTTGACATTACATACATACTGAATTACTGATAAGAAAAAAACTTTTTAGATTTTTATGTATTTTTTTAGTTGTATACAAATAACAGAATTTGAAAAATTTCATTCACAATTCAATCTCAGTCCAATTTGGAGTGGTTACAAGGATCAAATCCAAAAAAAAAAAAATAAATAAATAAAAAAAAACATTTACTTCCAAACAAGTAAATAAAGTGAAATTATAAAACTTGAAGTGATTTTTTTTTTTTTTTTGATTTTTTCAAGTGAATTTTCTATATTTGCAAAAAAATTAACTAAAATTAATTTTGTAATTTTTATAATAAATAGAAAAACCTGATACATAAAAATGATTAGTTTTTTTCAAACACCAAAAGAAATGAAAGGCTACAAAATTACTGATAATCAACGTTCACGAAAATATGGAATTGGTGCAAATTCCTTAAAGATGCTTAAAGAAAAAGCATTGCTTAAATTTCCCGTAAGTTTTAATTAAAATATATTTTATAAAAATTAAAAAAATTTAATGAATCATAAAATAATTTTAAATTAATTTAAATGTTCGTCCTTCGTAAAAATTTTCAAGGGCAATGTTTTGAATACAATTTTTTCCCTTTATTACTTACATATATATAACTTTGTATATTTTCTTATTCTTAGATGTAGTTATATTGGATATTGTAAATTGTGAGTGAGTTGGTAAAGCGCAATCGCATGTTTTTGACCGTTTTGTTTCCTATTGAGCTTTCAAGGTAAATCCATAATTTACCTGTTGCATTGGTTTTTTATTTTTTTTTATTTTTTTGTAATTGATTTGTTTTTATAACGAATTTTTAATACGAATTTCAAATATATCCTTCGAAATTGCTGGAATTTATAACAATACAATTTTCTAGGATGAAAAATCGGTTTTGTTCAATTCATATGATTCAAATATTTCAATTTAATGCATTTAATGCAACAGCCAGTTAAATTTAAAACTTTAAAATAAATTAATTTTAGCAGTAACATACATACATACATCAGTTATATCATTTAAATATGAGTTATCAAATTTGATGCATGTACATTTTCTTTTGTATTATAATTTGATCTTGACATACTTTTAAATTAAAATAGTTCAACCTTGACTGAAACCTTGATATTTTTGCAAACAATAATTACTAACAGAAATGTTTTAACCTCTAGGTCATTTACTTTGTTCCAGTTACTTTACCCTCAATTTGATATTTTAAATATAAAATATATAATATACAATATATATATATACATTTTTATTTTATTTTAGATGAAAGATTTAAGACTTTATATGGCTAAAGATGGTTTTGAAGTTTCTGATGAAGATTACTTTGAAACAATAGAATCTCAAACATTATTTGTTGTTGCTGGTCCAGAAGCAGAAATTGCGACAGGTATTTTAATCAATTGTTTTCACAAATAAAATTAAAATGTTTAAAAATAACAAAAAATTTTAATCTTAGAATCAGAATTAGAATATCAAAGATTAAAAGCTGAAACACCAATGCTTCAAGTTGCTGATATTGTTTATGATTTTATTGAAAAAAATCCAGAAAAATTTCGAAAACTAATTAGTGAATATGAAAAACGTAAACCTTTGATAAATAACAATGAAAAAACACTTTTTAGTCGTAAATCTGAACATTCAGAATGGTTTGAAGGATCTGAAGATAGATGTCAAACTAAGGAAGAAGCAATGGCAAAAAGATCACAAGATCGTATTCGAGGTTATTATTATAAGACCAAAGATGAATTGACAAAATGTAAAATGTATAGAACAAATTCAAAAGCTCGTCAAGTTATTGATAAAATTTTGGAGAAATTTCGTTATCTTTTAATTGGTTGTGATTATTTTTCAATGTTATTCGATCGAAGTTGCCCAAAAAAACATGAACTATTAAAAGAAATTGATGAACTTGATGCTAGAGGTGGTAATTCAAATGTTCCTAATAAAAAAATTAAACAAATGATAAAAGAATATACAATTAAATCAGAGCTTCTTGATGAATGGACCGTTTCATTATGTACTGATAGTGGTGATTTTTATTGTCATGGTCCATTCAGTAGTGGTAATACCAAAAAAGAAAATAAAGATAAAACAGATCGCAATGGTAATGAACCATCAAAAAATGATACAAATGATACATTATGTAATAGTAAACATCAAATAAATCCATATGCATCAAGAGAAAATTTGATTTTATTTCAAGTATGGAATTTAGATCATCAAATTGAATTATCAAGAACTATTTTGCCATCATTAATTGAAAATATTCGACAGTTGGTTGAAGAGAAAAATTTAAAATGTAAAATTCATAAAAGAAAACAAGTACTTGATGTCAGTGTTTTAGAATATTTTCTAGAGATATTCAGTGTTAAAAATCTAAAATTGGTTCATATCGTTTGTCATGAAAAATGTCAAAGAGCAAATAAATCGAATGGAAGATTAATTTGTGAAGATTGTGATGAATATAAAATTTTAAAAGAGCTTAGTGATATATCATGTCCAGAAGAAGTTGATGCATGTTAAAAAAAAAAAATATGAATATTTTAAAGATTATGAATTTTAAATGAATGTTACATTTGCATATTATAATATGTAATAAATCAAATACAACAACAAAAAAAATAAAGTAGAGTTAGTATTTTAAGAAAAAAAAAAAACAATGTTCTTGGAACTAAATTTTGTCTGCGACAAAAAAAAATTAAAAATCTTTTATTGAAAAGTTTATTGGTATTTAAAACAAAAATTAAATTGAAAGAAGAGGTATTTTGGTTCAAATTTTGAAAATTAATTAGAATTAAAATTAGATAATTGATTGCATTGAAATGATTTCAATAAATATTGTTCACGTTATTGGATGACAACGATGATGAATCGATATGAAATAATTCTTAAAGATATTATTTTAATTGATATCCATTCAACAACAAAGTACTGGGATATCTCTGATGTAATTGAAGAAATTATATTTTGGAATTTTAATCTCTATTGTTATATTAATCAGAGAATATTCCTTAATCATTTGATTAATTTTTTTTTTGTCAATTTTTATACTAATATCTTTAATGAAAATCTTTAGCCAAATTTTTAATCTATATTTCTATAAAAAAAAAAAACAACACTTCTTTAATACTACTTAATATAATTGTTGTAATTATTAAATTTATATTTTAAATTTAAGTAACAAGTGTTTCTATTTCGAATATAATAGTAGCTGTTATAAACTATTTTGAGTAAAAATAAGCAAAATGAAAAACTTGCGACTGATTCTCTTAAAATTTACAAAAATAAGAAGAATGAAAAATTAATATTTAATAAAAAAAAAAAAAAAAAAAAAGTAAAATATACAAAATTATTCTTAGCTCATAATGTTGTTGCTGTTCAAATATTTATTAAATAAAATTAATATATATGTACATTACATACATATATATATAATTTAATATATACATAAATAAATAAATAAATAAAAACTAATAATGTTTAATAAAGCTTAAAAAGCTTGTTTAAAAATTGTTTTCTTTTTAAATATAACTATAGGTATATAATTTTCAAATATCTTAATTTGTTTTACCCCAATATCTGTTTATAAAATCTTTCTATAATTCGTCCAAATCCAGAATCGAATACAAACATTTATTTAATATTTGTAATAAGTTCACAATGTAAGATTTCAGATTGAATTGAGTTGAATTTTATTATCCATACATATAAATATGTATGCAAAAACTTTTGGCCCTTGTCTTTAGGCCAAATTTTAGATTGAATGAGAGATAAAATAAAAGCTAGTTTAAATTAAAACAATTCTTCAAGCCTACAAACTTTACTATAACCCCAGTTTTTTGTTTTTTTTTTTAACAAAATTCTAGTTGTAAAATACAATCAACTAAAATCACATAATCCTTTTCACAATACTTCATCAATCATCTCCGCAATTCAAGCTCTACTAAATAAAAAAATAAAAATCTTACATATTATATAAAAATTTATTGTTTACTTTATTTTTTTTTTTACATTTCCAAAATTTACGCATTTACATACACAAAATAACATTTTGTATTTGTCAACTTTCTCAATTTTTTACAATTTTTGTTTTTTTTTTTATTATCACCTTGATTTTTAGAATCATTTAAAATTAAAATTCTATTTTCATTTCTAAATTTAATGTACATTTTTCGCAATCCATGGTAAAAATGATGTAACTCTTGAATAAACACCTGGATATTGTCCTTTACCACATCCAATACCCCATGAAACAATACCAACTTGAACCCATCGACCACCACCTTCATTTACCATCATTGGACCTCCAGAATCACCCTGTACATTACAAAACAAAAAATATTAGAAAAAACGAAAATCGAAAAAAATTGAAAATTGTCTTACACTACAAGAATCTTTTGCAACTTTTCCAGCACAAATCATTGAATTTGCAATACCAGCTGGTGCAGCACTACCATATTTTTGTGAACAATCATGATTAGCCCAAATAGGAATTGTAACCTTTTGCAAAACTGATGGCTGTGGACCATCTAAAAAAATTTTCAAAATCAAAATAAATAAAATTTTTAAACATTTATGCATCATAACTAAAAGGACTAAAAGCCTACATGCCGGCGGCCCCGACATATTAGGGTCACCTCCGTTAAACAAAAAAAAAAAAAAAAAAATGCATCATAACTTACTTTCACGTAGACTACCCCATCCTGCAACAGTAGCTAACATACCCCTATATGATTTCGCAGATGAAGCAGATGGCAAACAAATTGGTCGAATATTTGTCGTAAATTGAACTGGTTGATCCATTGTTAAAACTGCAATATCATTATGCTAAAAATGGAAATTTTACATTGACAAAAAAACCAATTTATGACTCTTAATAAATACAAACCAAATGACTGAAATCAAATCCTTTATGTCTGACAACTCTTTTAATTTTTCTAACAACATGATCAACTTCATATGAATTTCTTATATCATGATCACCTAAATGAACTGTAATTCGTGCAACATCATAAGATGACATTCTATTTAAAATCAAATTTACAAAAATTAAAAATCCTACCGTTTTATTAAAAATATATTTTTCAACTTACTGTGAAACACAATGAGCTGCTGTTAAAATATGTATATTATCGATAATTGAACCACCACAAAATTGTCTACCATTATTAAACATTACTACAATCCAAGGCCATTCATTTGGACTAGCATTTTGACCACCAACAATTCTCTCTTGATCATCAATACGACCATTTTTCGTACCACAAGCAGCATTTTGAATTATCGGTTCCTCATCGTATTGTATATCATTTGATGGTGGTGGTTGTGTTGGTTGAACGGGAAAATGTGATGGTGGATGTGTTGGAATTGGTGGTGGCCATTGTGCTGGAAATCTTGTTGTTGTTTGTGGTCTTGTAGTTGTTGTCCATCTTCTTGTTGTTGTTTGCCAAGGTGACAAAGTTGTTGATGTTTGCCATGGTGATTTTGTGGTAGTAGGCCATGTTTGCCATGGTGGTTTTGTTGTTGTTGTTGTTGAAATTTGCCATGGTGGTCTTGCTGTTGTTGATGTTTGCCATGGTGATTTTGTGGTAGTAGGCCATGTTTGCCATGGTGCTTTTGTTGTTGTTGAACTTTGCCATGGTGCTTTTGTTGTTCGATCAATTGAAAATGGTGGATGTGTTGGAGCTGCATGATTTGGTGGATGAGTTGGAATTGGTGGTGGCCATTGCATACTATAAACTAAAATAATTTATTAATAGCAAAATTTTCCAATATATAAAATTAATAATAAATTACCTGGTCTACGTGTTGTTATTTCTTGTTGTTTTCTTGTTGGATGTGTTGGTACTCCAATTGGTGGCCATTGTGAAAATATCTTTAAATAAAAAAATTTAATTTATAATATTGTAATAAATAATTTATTTTAAATATATATATATATATATATACCACATCATGTTTATTATTTTCATCAATATTATTAGAATTTTCAATTTCATCACTATCATCAACATCATCATCATCATCAAATGCTTCACTATTTGATGGTGGTACATTGTTGTGGTCTGAATATTCTGGTTCAGTACAACAAATTCCTAAAAATTGCTGCCCACCAGAATTAAAATATGAGCATTGATCATAACTTGTTGAAAACCATGAATTAAAAATACTTCCACCACTAGGTCTTGAATTGGGATAACATGTTTTAAATGCTGTACAACGTCCAAATATACCAGAAGATGTTAAACATGATGTACCTTCTGATAATGAATCTAACCATGATCGTCGTATAAAAACTACATTTCGAGCTTTTCGATTTACACCAGCTGTAGTTGTATTTAGATTTTCTGTAATAATTTAAAAAAAAAAAATTAAATCAATTTTTAAAATTTTAATTTTAAAATATTCTAATTCTAATTTGAATAAAAATTATACAAATTGTTCTACATCTCTCTTTTTTAAAAACAACACTCCTAAGAAGCAAAAATATTCATAATAATTTTTAATTTTATAATTTGCATAATACATTTTAAGCTTTTTAACAAAGTTAAGATCGATTGAAGATTTATAAAACAATTTAAATTATTTTAATCTATAGTCAAAACTATTTCATTCAATATAATTTTGTTCAAAATAAAATTTTATAAGGCACTTAACAGTAGCTTTAATTTTAAATCTAGTCAAGAGAAAAAGCTTTTAATTTTTTTTTTTGTTTTAATGAATGAAATTTTTAACGTTCGCACAATAATCGAATCTCATTTTGGTTTTTTTTTTTTTTATTTTTAATACCAATCTTGATAAATTTTCATATCAAACCACCCTAGTATTTTGCTTACAGATTCTAAAGGTAAATTCAATGAATAATAACAGAACCAGAATTCAATTTTGTAACATAAATTGTATACTAAGATAAAGTAACTGTAATATGATTCTAAAAAACTCGATTGTCATGAATATTTTGTCAAAAAAATAATCGTGAATGCCCTTAATATGAAAGAGATCTAAGTATCTTAAAGCTATCAAACCTAACTACAATCTATAGTTTGATTTAAAGAAAATTGTAAAATTAAAAAAGGTCAAATCAAAAAACAAATAAACAAAAAAAAAACCGTTAAAATTAATTTTCTTTAACTTTCATTTGTTTATAAATTAAAAGTCGAACTAACAAAGTAGAAAAAAAACTACAATGTTCTTTTCAATTTTGTTTCATAGGAATAAAATTAAAATTAAAACTAAAAGTAATAAAAAATTTTGTAAACATAAATAAAAAAGTGTCTTAAAAAAAAACAAACAAAATATAAAAATCAATTAAAATTGATTCATAATGAAGAAAAGAACTAATAAAATTCGCAGAAAAAGAAATATTGGCAATTTATTTTGTTTTTTTGTTATGTCAAATCGTTTTTAACGATGGGAACAATAAAGCCTAAATTAATTCAATAAAAAATAACAAAATATTTTACTAATTTATAAAATTTGTCATTTTATTTATACAGTTATAATCAATTACAATCTAATAATCCTTAAATAGGTTTAATCAAATTTCTTAAAACAAAATTAATTTTAAGTAGGTTTTTAAAATCGCTTAATATTTAAAATATGTAACAAATTTGGAATTTACAAATACATATACCAATACTATACGATCAATGTTTTATATAAATAACATTATAATTTGCAAAAATGTTTAAAATAAAATATTGTGAACATGTTCAGAATTTATAATTAAATTTTTGAGCAGAAATAAATTATTATAAGAACTTAAAATGGTTTGCGCCAGTTGAAAATAGTCTCGATAACAGTTTGAGAATCAGACAAAAATTAAAATATTCTCAGTCCATTGTCGTTTGGTTCTATATGCCATATTCAGTATGTTTTAAGAGTAATAAGAGTGTTATAAGAGTGATCGCTTAAATAGAGAAAAATGTAGAACAAAAAATTTAAATGTCTTTCTCCATTCAGTCTACAATTCTGTTGAGCAAGGTCTGCAAGACAATACAATTTTTACTGATATTTCTAAAGCTTTTGATAAAGTAAGGGATATTCCCAGTATATTGAATAGATTACTTAGTTCTAAATATTTATATTTAAATATATATATATGTATAATATATTTCATGAAGTTTAGTTTTGAAGCAACATCTGTTGCTCAACAATTAGAAAAAAGTGGAAAATTAAAATTATTTTAGTTGAGTATTTAATACTCACTGAATTCAAAAATTTTGAATTTCAAAAGACGTGTGTTTATACAAAATTCTGATTTGTTGATTTTCTAAAAAAAAAAAAAAAAATAGTGTGATACAACACCAAATTAATTCATTATTACACCATAATCTTTTATCACTATTACAATATTTTTCACCAATGGTTTAGGTAATATCAAAGAACATATAATTTACAAGAAGACATTTTGCTGAACATTTTTTCAAGATCTATTCAAAAACAAAAGTCCAAAATCAGTAGAATAAAAACGCAAATTCTATGTGGGTTACTTAAGACGACCCTCATATGAAAAATTTTTCAAGTAAAATTCACATGAAATAAGTCTTCTTGTATATTACATCTTGTATATTACATATGTTGGTAATATCAAATTAAGTAAATTAAAAGGGTAAAAATTGTTCTGACATCGAAATTTTGATCCAATAGTTTTAATGTTGACACAAATTTTTATTGCCTTGAACTATATTGTTTCTCTTAAATTAAAATATCTTTATTACTTTATATCCATTATGACCTATAGGAATGTGGGAATAGTAACTATCAGTTAATGTAAAAGATCCGAAATAATGAATATAAACTTTTCAAAATCATACTCGTTACTAATCAGTGTTTTTGAAATATTGTTGAATTCCCTTTGAACTTTCCAAGTGTTAGTTTATGTTAGCTGGTAAAAAATTATAAGTAGTGTAGTTGGTGAACAGATATATATTAGAAATTGTAATTTAATTAAAATTAGTTCATATCAATGAAAATTTAATACATTCAGCAATGGATCGAAACATTTGTAAGGACATCGTTGCCAATATCATATGACCACTCTGATATCCAATTATGAATAGGCAACAAAAGAAGAAGAAATTTGATCTGAGATATCAATGTTTAGAACAATTTTAAGCTAATTAGCCGAAGCAAAAGCACATGTCGAAAAACTCTGTACATATACTTAAAACTCAGTCCAAAATCGAATTCGGTACATGGAGCTTGTTCTTGCACTATATACACCATCTATCGGTATAAACACAGGATCGATGATGAACCAATCAACTCATCAAAATAATAAAATCAACTAAATAAATTTTTATTTTATATTCTTAACTTTATAACTTCATTGTTACCAGTAATATCTAAGTTGTTTGAAAAACTACTCTTTAAAAGAATGCAACCTCTGATTGAAAACAGAAATTATACAAAATCAATATTTGGATTCAGAAAACAATTCATTAAACTTTCAAACAAGTCCATAGAATAACTGATGTCATCGGAAAAACATTGGATGCAAAATGCATCTGCTCTTCAGTGTTTCTTGATGTTGCGCAAGCCTTCGACAAAGTATGGCATGAAGGGTTTATCTACCACCTACGTCGCTTCTTCCCCGAAACATATTATGTCGAACTGATCTCATCATATTTATCGAATCGATTATTTCAAACTAAACAAGGAAAAGATTATTCTGCTCTACAAAATATACTTACACGCACAGGAGTACTCCAAGGTAGTATAATGGGCCCATACTATATTTACTATGCACTAGTGATATTCCGGAGATAGAAGATGCGCCAGTAGCTACTTTTGCAGATTTTACGGGTATATTAGCAGTCGGTAAAAATATAAATAAAGCTACAAATAAATTACAACAAGTGAATAATAAAATCACCATTTGGTGTAAAAGGTGCAGAATTAAACTGAATTAAGCAAAATTCCACGCACGTTAACTTTACAAATAAAAAAAAGCATAGATGGAAAGAACACGTCAACAAAAAAAAAAACTAGAACTAGATTTGAAATACAAACATTTGTATATATATTATATAAATTGGGCGGACATATAATACTATTGAGTATTGACTAATTTGGCGGACATATACGCTTTCGACGTATAACAAAGATCTACAATCAGATATTTGTAGATCTTTACTGGCACCAATATCTATCCGCCAGTTAACTTTTGCATACGGTTATTCAAATATGGGATTGTGGTAAACAACTACATATTCAAACTATCTAAACGTACCAAAACAAAGTATTGCAAAACACTGTTAATGTTAACCATTGGTTTGTTCGCAATGCTGATATTCATACAGAGATCTCAGGATCCCTTTCATAAAAGACAAAATAAAAAAATTGAGTGTACGCCATAAAAGTTGTCTTTGTCAACATGTAAATGTCGAAGTTTGACATTTAGCTGACAGTCAAAACTTTGTTAGACAACTTAAACGAACGAAATCGCTTGAACTGTCTTACAATACAATCTTTTATCTTCCTAATTAATTCTAATTCCTAATATTAATGAAATTTTGTTTGATCCAAAGATATCTGAAGTAATAGATCAAAAATTGTATTAATGGTTAGTCTTTTAAAGACTATTTTTAATTTTAACAAAACAAGGGAAGTTTTTAGTGCGTTAAAGTCGGCACACATAGAACAGAAGAAGAATACTCTTTTGATGATTTTCTTCTATCTAAAAAAAAATCGTATCCTGTACAAATTAAATCAAATTTTCAATTGAAATACCATCGAATAAACTCGAAAATTGAAAATCTAAAAAGTGGCACATAAAACAAAATCGATTTAGCCGACAACACATTCAATACGAATATACAAAAATAAATTAAAAATTTTATATTTTTAATTTTTTATTCTATTTTTTTTTAGTCTAAATTTGGGTCCTCCTTATGCTGTCAATGTTCTGATCAATACTCAAAATAAAATAAATTTCATGATATGAATTTAAAAAAAAAAAAAAAACAGAAAAAAAAAATATTTTGTATTTAAAGAATTTTACGCGAAATTTTACACCAATTCTTTTGTTGTATTTTAACTTCTTGAGTCAATATTTGCATAAAATATAAGAAATATGAGATGATACTCTTTATGTTCGATATTAAAGTATAAAAAAAAAAAAAAAAAAAAAAAAAAAACAACAAAAAAATAAAAAAATAAAATAAAAGAAATGATGAGTTAATATAATTTTAAAATGAGTCGAAAGAAGAGAAATTTATTTCAACATATTGAATTGTGGAATTGATTTATTAATTGTAAACAAATCCATTTTAGAATATTAATATAAAAAAAATTGTGAATAATTTTAATTCAAAATTAAAAATTAATTTTATATACTATTTTTTGTTTTTGTTTTTGTTTTACATTTTTTTTTGATAATTGAATTGCGGAAATTCCTACGCAATGAAAACAACTGTAAAATCGTTACGCATTGTATTCAAATTTTTATTTTTTTTTTTTGTATTTAATTTTCTTTTTTTACACCTTCTAAAATTTAAATAATTGAATTCTTTATAATTTGTAATAGAGTAGGTCATTCAAGATTACCATCGATTTACTAGGTAATTTAGATAATTTTGAAGTACTCATATTTTTCATTTATTTTTGTTATTAAAAATCTTTCAATTGACAAATTGGGATATGTTGTGTGTCATCGATCTAAGAAATTATTTTCTTAGAAGTTGAAATACACCACCAAAATTGAATTCTAATAATAATCGAAATTGTATAACATCGAAAATACAGTATTACAGTTTTAACTAGAACGTCTACATTCTAGAGTAGTTCCATAACATGCTTTATTTTTATTTTTTATTTTATTTTATTTTATTTTATACTATTTAGCTCAAACAGTTTACAATTTAGTATTACATTTCATATATTAATTAAAAATACAATTAAATTTACTTAGTATACATTCAAAACTAACAAAATTCAAAATACAAAAATAGTAACATTATTATTTTTTTAATATAAATTAAAAAGTCAAATTAACAATATATTCAATTAATTTCATATAATTTTCGTCTTAAAGTATCTTTACATACTGAAAAATTTATACTATTCTTATATTTATTACTAATTATTAACATTCTATTAATAGGTTCATATTTACCATAATTTGTTCTGTGTAATGTTAATGTAAAGAGATTTGAGTGGCGTAAACGAGTATTTGTGTTAATGATAATTTTATTTAAAGTTGAAGGGGAAATAATACCGCCTTTAATAATTTCGAAAATAAATAAAACATCATATATATAATTTGGAATTAAAAGCTAAAAAAATTTTTTTTTATTTTCTCATACAAAATATATTTTGCAATAATAATTTTCGCCATATATAAAATGGTGAAGTTATAAATATCCTAAAAATGACCAAGAAATAACCAAAAAGTTATCAAGAGTCATTATATAAAAACGGAGCTTTTTAGCTTTTAATTCCAAATTTAATACTAGTGCGAGTAAATTGCTTTTATTATTTTGATAAGGGGATTGTTTTAAACAAAATTTTAAATGGATCTGAGCAAATAATAAATAATAATAAGAAAAATATTATTTTTTTTAATTCTAAAAATTTTTAAATTTAAACAAATTTTAAGGCCCATAAATTTTTAGTTCAATAAAATGTTTATTTTCACGAAAAATCTTTGTTCGTTTGCAAAAAGATGTCATATATTCCACAATTTTCGTGAAAATATTTCCAATAATTATAATTTATAATAATAAATTCATATTTATAAAATTATAATACATTAGCATATTTATAATTTAATTATATTGAGAGAAAAAAGGACAACATTATTGTTAAAATATAATCTACCTATCTCTTTTATTCTAATTTGGTCAATTTATAGCCGGTTGAGTAGAGTAGTCGGATAATGGTTATAAAATATAAGATATTCCGACGTTATAAGCAAGTCGTCGGCATAACGTTATTTCGGACACTTTTAAGTTTTAATAGTTGCGTCATAGTTATAAAATGTAAAAAAAGTTGTGAAGTAGATATAAAATAACTTTGTGACAACTGATAGAATAAAACGTCGTATTGTAGTCGTAATGACGGATAAATTATAACTTTTACATTTTTCACTATAAAGTTATTTTTTTTAAATTTACGACGTTATAACGACGTTGGTATGGAGATATTTAACTTAATAGTTATTTGGTGTTACTTGGCAGCTACTTCCCGTCTCTTCCACAGAGACTTAAAATGGAGAAAGTTTAGCCTATATGCTCATATGGAAAGAGTCTTGTCATGATCATCCCAAGGCAAACTACGTAGTGCAAACCTTAAAAATTTTTTTTGAACAGCTTCTATTCTTTGTATATGTGAATTATAAAATGGAGACCAAACCTGACATGAATATTGAAGATGGGGTCTAACGATGAATGTATACAATGATTTAAAAATGTAAGGATCGTTAAACTCCTTTGACCAACGTCTTATGAAGCCCAACATTGAACTAGCTTTATAAACGATGTTATCGTAGTGGAGTTTGAATGATAGTTTATCATCGAAATAAACTCCTAAGTCCTTAATTGAATTAACCTTTTCTAAGGTTTCGTTGTTTAGAGTATATCTAAAGCTAAATGGTTGGGTTCGACGTGTGTAACACATGAGGGCACATTTACTAATGTTTAGTAAAAGATTGTTATTAATTCACCAAGTATAAATGTTTATCTAGATCATCTTGAAGCATATAAACGTCTTGCATCGACGTTATTTTTTTGAAAATCTTCATATCATCAGCGTAAATTTTCAAATCGCTATTATTAAATTATAGAAGCCACATCATTGATAGCAATAATAAATAACAGTGGTCCTAAATGACTCCCCTGTGGAACTTCAGAATTTGATATGAATGGTGATGAAAATGAAGAGCGGAATAAAACAGTATAGCTCCTACTAGTAATAAGATATGAGGTGACCCATTGTACAAATTTTGCAGGAAATCCTAGTTTTTTTAGTTTTAGTAAAATAATACTATGGGGTAAGACATCAAATACCTTACTAAGATCGGTTTATTATTAACACAGATACAACGTCAATGCTGTTTAGGCATCACTGGCGCAACTAAGACAACAGCAACAAGATCCTTAGAGACAATGCTGAGCATAACACCTATAGAAATTCATACAAAACGTACAGCAATGGATACAGCTGTACGTTTACGTATAACAGGAGAGTGGAAGGTCATAAGTAGAAAGACACCATATGAGAAAATAACGGACCTCAACGTAAGCGAAGAGTTCCGAAAAATCTTCACAGAGGAAGGACAATGGGACTACAGTAATGTAGAGCAATGTCCAGACAGAAGGTTTAAGATAAAAATACCACGAAACGGTGAAAGTAAAATCACCGACGCCAGTATACGAAAACCATATAAAGATATACACAGATGGGGCTAAGAAAGGTGAGAATTGTGGAATTGGTATCTACTGCGCAGATCCTTTCTTAGAAACAAAAACAAAAATGAATAAGAATGCCACGACCATCCAATGTGAAATCATGGCAATTAAAAGAGGAGCAGAAATGATTCTAAACAGAGGTATAAACGCAGAAAACATAATTTTTTGCTGCGATAGCCAAGGAGCCATCAAAGCAATAAATAACAAAAAAACGAAGGCAGCAATGACTATCTGCTGCAGAGAAGCACTAAACTCTTTAGGAGTGACAAATGAAGTTTTACTCTACTTGACACCGGGCCACTCCGGTGTAGAAAGAAACGAAAAAGCGGACAAACTTGCAAAAGAAGACGCTAGAAATGATGAGTCTGAGGAGTTAGTGGTTGGACTAACAATGCAGGCCATGAAAATAAGCACGATAAAGTGGGAAAAAACCACACAATTGAACACCTGGAGAAGCTCGGAGGGGGCTATTCAGACAAAGAATTTCTGGGGAATACCGGATGCGGAAAAACAAAAGTAATTCTGGCGCTGAATAGAGCCGACCTAAGGTTATATGTAGGCGTAGTTACAGGTCATCTCATGCTCAGAGGACACGCGGCCAGAATGGGCCTTACAGAAAACAACATGTGCAGAGGATGTGGAGAAGAGGTGGAAACGGTGCTACACGTACTTTGCATATGCCCAACACAGAGAACGAGGAGAGCAAATATCTTAGAGGGTTACTACTGGGAGGACTTCTCGGAAGTGAAAAAGAAAAAACCGGCAGAAATTGTTAGATTCATAAGAGGTATAAATTGGCTCAGTAACGGAGTCTGCTGAGAGGCGGAGGGGAAATTGCTGAGAGGGGGTACAACGGGCCGCGAGGCCTAAGTGCGAAGGAAATAAGACAGTCGGATGACAGACTCTTATATCCACCCTAATAACCAACTAAAGATCGGTTTAAATTACATCCGTTTGGAATCCCGCTTCCATATTGACTAAGAAGGTTGATGTCGATTCTACCAGGTTGGTCACTGTAGACTTATTTTTCAGAAAACCGTATTGATGTGTCGTTAAGAAGTTAGTGCAATGTTTGTAAACAGAATCAAAAATCATGAACTCAACATCATCAACTAGAACATAATTAATTATAAAATATTTATATTCTCTTTCGTTCTTCGTAGTCAAAGCGATATACAAGCATTTTCGAACTATTTAAATTGTATATAGTTCGTTATGGACCCATAGTATTTTTATTTTTATTTATTCATTTTATTTCGTACATATACATGAGACGGTAAGTCTCTATAGGAGTATATAAAGTATAATGTGTAGCAAATTCATAATACTTAAATTAAATTAAATTAAATTAAACCTTAACCTAAAGAAATTAACAATAAAGAAAATAAATTTATAAAGAAAAAGAAAAGAAATTTATAATAGAAAATTTATAAAGCGAAAAAAAATTGTAGTTAAACTCTTATTTTGTATTATAGTAGATTGTAGTAGATATTGTAGTATATTGTAGTAGATTGTAGTTAAAACTCTAATATTGCATTTTCGATCTTACCATATATTCAACAACTTGTTTGAATCTTGATTGTAGCAAAATTAATGATCTGATTGATTTTTTCAATCGCACAATATGACTTTCGTATTGTTAAACTTATGCACAACACAACATGGTTTTAGTATTATCATTTCTTTGGAAATGTGATTGATTCACTAAAAATAACCACGAATAACAAATATATCATTTGTGGAATTGTGACATCACAAATATATAATTCAGTAGTAATAAACACTCCAGAAGCAACCGAAATGGTTATATACTTCCATAATGGTTATATGTGTCTAATCCTGCAAATGAGAAGTACGAAATAAAAAAAATAAGAATTACAGCATATAGGGCAGATCATGGGCGCCCATATGTAATTCTTGAATCGCTAATAATTCAATTCGCGCTTAGAGTCCTGGGTTAGTAAATAATGCGATTGTGAGCTATTTAAAATTAAATTTGATACGATTTGATATTGTGTTTTCGTCAAATTGTTGAATTGTTGAATTGTTTCGAATACAACTTTTGTATATTCCTATTTAGTATGTTTTGTTTTATCCGTTAAAACTGTTCACCACAATAATATTATTTATTACAATTTTCTCCTTATGCACTTGTTAAATCATTCAAATTCAAATAAACTGGATGAATGTGTATTGTGGGACAAACATTAACTAAAACGATCATGCCAAACAGGTTGATTACTCCCACATAAAACACAACTTTTTGATTTTTATTATAAATAGTATTTTATATTGATATACATATAGATAGGTTTGGTACACCACTAAATTGAAATGACAATACATACCAAAGTTTGATAAAAAAAATTTGTTGTCTGTTTCCTAAAATTCAAAAATTCATTTTCAAACTCAAAATTATAAATTTTTATATTCAAAAATGAATTTTGTATTATTTTTGGAAATTGAAATAAATTTGTCAAAACAAAAAAAAAAAAAAATTAAAACATATATTTTTACTATATACAATTATTATGTGCCTATGAATGACTATGAATCAATAGTTTTTTTTGGTAATAACCAGACAAAATTTACTTAAATTGGAATAAAATTCATATCGCGTGCTATAATTTAATTTTCTTTGAACCCATTTAACTAACCATCTACAGAAGTTATAATGAACTTTTGATTTTTAAGTAAATTTTAAATATACATAGCTATATGTGTATGAGTACATTATGTACATATATATGAAAACACAGGGCTGTTTTTGCTTTTATTTCCCTTGTAAACAGTCTCTAATGGGGACATTCAGTAGTTTTTATGATATTTGCATATATATATAAGCAACATATTATGAATATATATAATGAATATATATATATATATATATGTTGCTTATATATATATATATAATGAATATATATAAGCAACATATTATGGCTTGCGGATGAAAACCACAATGGTCTATGACAATCTAGTTATATCAATCAATCTAGTCGACACTTAAATCGACTATCGCCATCTGAGACCAATAAGTTGTTTGCTATATATTTGGGTATTTGGGGTATTTGGATGAAAATCTAATCGTGTTTGGTATTTGTACATTACATTTCTGATTTACTCCTTTATGATTTTCATCTGTAGGTCTTGATATAAAATATCGTTATTTACGAATCATGCTATTAGTATTAAGACTTTTGATTGGTATCACTGTAATGTTTCAACATTAGAATTACAAGCTACTACCAACAGTTGGATTCCGTAAGTTCATATCAACTTTAAAATAGCTCTATAAATCAGAAGCTTGTTTGACATTGATGAATTGCGACTACTAATAATCCAATACATTTTATTTAAATTCAACACAAGTTGTTTTCTTTTGCTTTGGCTTTGGGCTGTTTTCAGTGTGAAATTTTTTTAGGACTGATTTTAGATGCTTTGGAGTATTTTAGCAAACAAAATTGTTAAAATAGGCGTGTCAAAGGCGTGTTCGTAGTTGCAGTAAAACATGTGTCGGTGTCTTGCAGTTTTTTTTCTCTGTCACTATGAACAAACAAAACTTGCGCAAGCGCACAGAAAATTGTTTAACAGTCATTCCTGTTCATAGAAGCAGAACATGCACATGTTGTTTATATAGTTATATTATTCTTAATATATTTCTGTATATATTTTAATATATTTTATATATATTTTTTTAAATTTCAACATTTAATATATTTTAATATTTATTTATTTATTTATTTATTAAGCAGTGGACCTGCAGATGAATCTGTAGGCCAACTACAGACCCTTTTCCCCTACGGGATGTGGGCCTTTAAAATATAAAAGTAAATTTACAAAATAAAATATATAACATCTAAGAAATACAATAAATGGTATAAAAGAAAAGACTCAACAAATTAACAAAATAGAAATTACAATTTAAAACAAAATTATTAGTAAATTAACAATTCAGAAATAAAAATTTAAAATTCAAAATTTTGGCAAATTAACAAATTATCAATTTAGTAAAATAGAAACAAAGTTAATTGTACACTTATAAAAAATAAAGTAAAGGTATTTAAGTGTAGAGTCTTAAATATTGAAAAATGTAAAGTAATGTAAAAATTAGGTGTATATACAGGTGTAAATAGTAGGTAATCAAAATGTAAATTTATTAAACATAAAGTATTTAAGTGTAAAATCTTAAATAAAAAAAAATGTAAAATACTTACTATTCGCTAGAATAAAAAGTAATTTTAGCAAATAGTAGATAAACAAAATTATAAGAAAAGATAAAAAGGTTGATAGGACTTATTCCTACCAAGTAACATTAGTAATATTGTTGTGATAATAGTATAACAATGAAAATGGCATTGATAAATTATATTTCATCCCAGATGTTGTGATGTAGCAGAAGGTTTTTTATAAGTGTTAAGTGTGTATTGGTATGGAATCGCAGAGCTTGTAGTGGGGTGAATGTGAATTGAGATGTAATTGTGTTATTTGAAGGGCACTCTGTTAGGATGTGTTTTATGGTTAGGGGTTCTGAACAGTGAATACATGTCGGAGGTGTGGATCTGTCAAATAAGTGTTTATGTGTAGGAAGGGTATACCCTAGGCGTACTCTAGTAAGTTTGACACCTAGGGCTCGTGATCTAGTTTTAATTGGTCCTGGAATGTTAGCATTGGGATTGTGTAATTTAGCAAAACGATTGGAAGAATTCCAGGATGTTTGGCGGATGTGCGCCGCGTGTATTGCAATCAACCTTTTAGCATGAGCATAGGACAATACTGAGCCTCTGGTAAGAGGGCTTTTTGCCGCTATTTTTGCTTCAAGGTCAGCTCTGGTGTTGCCATCTATGCCAACGTGGCCTGGAATCCATGCCAATCGTAACTTGCCATTGTTATGTGCTATGGTGTTTCTAATGTATGAAGACATGTACTCACTGTTGAAAGAGTTTTTGATTGACATAATTGAGCTGAGGCTATCCGTAAATATAATGGTGTTCTCATGCAGGGTTACAGCAGCTTGAATTGCTCTGTATATGGCAGTAAGCTCAGCTATCAGAATAGAGCATTCCTCCGGCATATAAATATATTTTTTTTTTTATAAATATATTTTTTTTTCAATATTTAATATATTTTAATATACATATTAAAATATATTAAAATATATTCAAATTATTATTTATATTTTTTTCAATATATTTATTTTATTATATTTATTATTATAAACACATTTATTTTATTTTAATAATTAATTTTTATTTTTTAAATATTTTCTGACGACATTCTTATTCATTACATGTTAAATGATATGAACTTTAAAATCATTCTAATGCAGGCGCCCTAAAATACCTGCACAATCTGCCCGACGTTGACGTGATATCGATTACTATGAACACAAAAGCGCCTGCTTTTTATCTGCGCAGAATTTTATGCAACTACGAACTAAAAATCTTTTTTGTTGCGCAGGCGAGACCACTTCGAACACGCCTCTATGGTTTATTCAGAACTTTTTTTTGTAATTGATGTACTTAACTAACGGTTTTTATGTACCTAACTAACGGTTGATGATTATCAGGCTATCAGGATATTAATTTTTGGCCTTTTTTCATTTGTGAATCAATTTGTTTCTGCCAGGTAAGGTTTGAATCTATTATGATGCCTAGGTATTTGTATTCATTTGTTTTGTGTGGTCATTGTATTTAATGACAGACGTTTATACTGTTTTTGGCATTAGGTATACATATATTTCGTTTTGCAAATATTTATTGTTAGTTTTTGGTTAGCCAAATATTGTGATATTTGCTCCAAATATAAATCAATAGTTTTTTTCAGTTCTTTTGTGTTGTTTTCGGCATACACCACCTGCATAAAGAAATGTTTGTAATCCATATAGTTCAGAAACACTGTTTGTGTATAGCAATTGAAAAGAGTTGGCTCTAATGCGATGCCTTGTATTATGGCAAATATCAAATATTTATATGACAAAGTCAGGACAGTTAAGTACATATAAAATGTTTACATATTTGGGACATAGAACAAATTAGAACTTAACCGAATCTTCTATATTTGCTATTTACATCAATGCTTAAATTTTTTTATTTTAATTTATTTCAAAAATTAATCAAAACAAAAAATCTCATTTACACCTACTATTTTTACCATAGTTCTTTTTGTGTTATAGAACATTTCTTGAATTTTTAAAATTACTATAAATTTTTAATTTCCTTAAAAAAAAAAAAAAAAACAGAAAAATAAAAATAAAATACAAATTTTCAATGATTAATGAGTATAAAATGTGTAATTCGTTTTCGATCGAATGTGTATTCACATATAAATGTTTTTCTTTTTCAAATGAATGAGTTATCGTCTGGTTATTCGATATATCTTGTAATCACAGTAGTTATGATGAGGATTAAATATTTTTATTTATTTTTTAATTTATAGTTTTTATATATTTAAAATTTGTTTTCATTAGTAGAGCTGACATTAATCATTTGAATCTTTGATTTTAAAATTATACACTTTTTATATTATTAATTCTTTTAATTCTCTTTTGTTTTAATATAATATGATGATATTTAAAGAACAAAAATAATTAAAAAAACAAAAAAAATAAAAACAAAAAAAAACGTGACTTCTGTCTGATTGTATTGAACGATTATTTGGCCATAATATTAAAAAGGAAATTAATTATCACAGTGTATATAAATTTTTTTTAAATCGGAATTAAAACAAAAAAAGGATTTTTAACATATATATATACATATATATACGTATATATATATATATAAGAAAGATTTTATGTGATTTAATGATATTGATTAGGTATTGTTTTCTTGTATTGTTTGTTTGTTTTTTTAAATTAATAAATTAGCAAAATGTTGTATCAGTTTATTTAAAAACCTATTAATTTTAAAAATTACATGATCACGTTTTTCGAAAAATTAAATTTATTTATTAATGTTATTTTATTTTTTAATTAAACGCAAATAACCACCACATCTGATGTAAAACATATTTTATTTAAAAGTTCTTTGTTACATATGAATCAAGTCAATTATAGTGAAAATAACGAAAAATGCTTCACCATACAAAGAACAACAAAACAAAATATAAAACTTTTAAAGTGTCCTACTAAGTTAAGAATAATATGTCTGAAAATTCTGTTATACCATTTAGAATAACATAAATTAGGTTAGTTAAAGAATGTAAATATAGTTACAATTATACATTAGGTATACATTTATTAATCGTACACAAATAAAATGTTAAATATTTTATACCAATATACTTGTATATTATTATTCGTATGTAGGCCATTTAGAGGGGCCCATACGCTATTAACATAACCGCAGATACATCTAACAAAACACAAATTAATAATAGATTATTACAGTATATTATTAACTAGTAAGTCAGCCCGTTTAAAAACGGGTCCCGAGTAAAAAGATACCGAACTTTTTTTCGAACATAACCACTCACTGGCTCCAAGAAACACTTTTTTGTTATAATTTAAAACAAATTAATAATTTATTTTCCATCCATTTTATTTTTTATCCATTTTTCTTTTTATTTTCACAATTTAATTGAAAGGAAAAAATTTAAAAATCAAAAAATCATATAAAAATAATTGAAAGGAAAAATATTTTTTTTTTTTAGTAAAAACAAGAAATGTTAAAAAGCGTCGTTTACAAACATACAACTCTGGTCTTTAATATAAAATAGTTTATGATCTAAATCAAAACAAAAATTGTGAAATACCGAAATTCGAATTTTGGGGCAAACATGTGAATAAACGTTAACAGATAAAAAATAAAAATGTAATGAAATCAAGGACGTATACGAGATACAAAATATTGTCTGTTGCAGGCACAATAGACAAATAAACTGGAAAGATATAAATATTAGAATGGCGAAAATAGTAATGGATGGCGAAGTCAATATCAAAAATTTACCACAATTTACTCCGAAAAGATGGAATGAAAAAATTAACGGGAAGATATATTGAAGAAGAATAATTTATTTATATATAAGTTTCAATAATTTATATATGCTAATTTCAAAAATGTAACTGTTTGTTATTATGGCAAGACACTGTACAATTGTATGTGCATTAAACTAAATAAATTAATAAATTATGTATATTCTGTCAGATTATTTTTGACTGGTATGGTTTAATTCAAGAAAGTGGGTGGGGTTAGGTTAGGCTTGAAATCCACTTAAAGTGGGGGGAAAAACATTTTAATAAAAATTAAAAATAAACAAAAGACTGTGTTGGCAAACGCGATAATAAGGCTAAAATCTAATGACCAAAATTATACGGTTAACTAAGTAAGTAAGTTTGATATTGGTGTTTAATATTAATGCTACTATTATTATTAATACTTTATTACAACTACTGCTATTACTAATTTACTACTACTATACTGTCATTACTTATTTACTACTAAAACTACTATAACTACTACTATAGCTACTACTAACTTCTTACTATTTCTACTACTCTTACTACCACTACTAATACTACTACTCTACAGTATTACTACTTCTACTGTACTACTACTACTACTACTACTGCTATAACTAATTTACTACTACTACTATTGATACTACTACTACTATTCCTACTACTACTACTGCTATTACTAATTTCCTATTACTCTACACTATTACTACTTCTACTGTACTACCACTACTACTACTACTACTGCTATAACTAATTTACTACTACTACTATTGCTACTACTACTACTGCTATTACTAATTTACTACTACTACCGTTACTAGTAATATTACTACTACTACTGCTATTACTAATTTACTACTACTACCACTACTACTACTATTACTACTACTACTGTTATTACTAATTTACTACTATCACTACTACTACTACTACTATTGTTATTACTAATTTACTACTATCACTACTACTACTACTACTACTATTGCTATTACTAATTTACTACTACTACTATTACTATTATTAATACTACTGTTATTACCAATTTACTACTACCACTACTACTACTGCTATTACTAATTTACTACTACTCTACACTATTACTACTTCTACTGTAATACCACTACTACTACTACTAGTACTACTACTACTACTACTACTATAACTAACTTACTACTACTACTATTGCTATTACTACTACTGCTATTACTAATTTACTACTACTACCATACTAATAATATTACTACTACTACTGCTATTACTAATTTACTACTACTACCACTACTACTACTAATACTATTGCTATTACTAATTTACTACTACTACTACTGTTGTTACCAATTTACTACTACCACTACTACTACTGCTATTACTAATTTATTACTACTACTATTATTAACACTATTGTTGCTACTACTAATTTACTACTTCTACTACTCAGAAATTATCTATACTACCCAGATCTTAAATCCAACTTGTTGTTTGTTACATCTTTTATAATAGATCTACATCGTTTATTTTTTTTACCCCATCTGAATGTCTCTGGGGTTGTATCATTGTATACACAAATAGTATTAAAAGCTGTCATACAGTTTATTGAATTCTGTTAATGTTTTACCTCCATGGTGTTATTGTTTTTAATCTCTATCATATTTAACTTGAATAGTTTTATCTATTTTTAATGTTTTGAAAAAAAATTAACATCTTTTATGACATTCATTGTACTCTAAATAAAGAAAATTTCATTACATCGTCCGAGAAACAACTTCTTTGTATTTATGATATTTATAGTTTCTATTTTATCTCTCCTACTCAGCTTGAAATATTTTTGCATACATTTTTTTAACAATTTATAAGTTCTCATTAATAATCAAATATGTATATCGCTTTTATTTATTTAACGTGTGTATCGTCTTTTGTATTCATTTGTGATTTCAAATGTTCCATTTTGTCCCTTTGTTACAAAAAATAAAATAAAGAAATTTTATGAAATATTGAATATCACCTATATAATAATGACCCTAACTCGTATACTAAATTTCCGATAATCGGAGAAGATTTTTCATGATAAGACGAAACACACAAAAAAAAAATAGAAAGAAAATACTAAAAATTAGGTGAATAGAAATCGAAATTATTTTATGAATTTTAGCAAAAATATAAAAAAAAAATTAAATAAAAATAGAAATAATCAATATTGATTAATTTAAATTAGAATCATAGAAAAAAAATAACAAAATTAGTAAAAAATAAATAAATTCCCATAATATTTCAGAAACAGTGTTGAAAACAAATAATTATTTTATTTTTTATTTATTTTTATTTTTTTTGTGTTAAAAAAAAAAGCGGTGCGAATTTTAGGCCAAAATAATTAAATAGAAAAGATATTAATGTACTCATAAACTTGTGTCTTGTTTAAATTAGAGTTATAATATTTATAATTTTTTTTTATATTTTTTTATATAAAATATAATTAATAATTCATGTGTATATATATCGAATATCGATATATATACATATATTTAAATCAAATTAGAAAGTTAAATTTATTATGTGATAGAATATTGATGATGCTATAATTTTAACAAAATTAAATATTTATTAAAGTCATTTAGAACATATTCAAAAATTATTTACAGTTAAATCAATTCATTCGAAAAACTGAACTTATTTTAATGGGGCTATTTTGCATATTTTTTGTTTTCAAATTAAATATAAATATAGTTTAAAATATTCAAGCATTAAAAATACACTATATTTTTAATGCTTGAATATTCTAAGCTATATTTTGATAATTTTTAATAGCTCCATTAAAATAAGTTTAGTTTTTCAAATTTACTGGTACTAAAACTAGATTAAAATTCGTTTTTAGGACTTATCGTTGATACACATTTGATTTTATAATTTCAAAAATCCCATCAAATCCCAGTGATTACAGTTAATATAATAATATAGTTACCCACGTAACAATTTTATTGCTATAAGACTCTTGCACACTCTTATAACACTGTTATAAAACTCTTATAGCAGTATTAGTGTTAATTTGAGTGCTCCGCAATTGTTGCGAAACGTTATAAATATGTTGTAGCACTAAAATGGAGAATCCTATGAGGCACCGAAGCAATTACTGTAATATTGATATAGGATTAGTAAAAAATGGAGTATAAAATGGAATTCATTTGAAATAAATAATGTTGTCCGAAAATGAGAAAGGTCTTATTTTTTATTTTAAAATAATAATTTTATGGAATTTATATTTATTGCATGAGAAATGGAGAAATGAGAAATTAATTACATATTTTTAGATTTGTATATAAATGATTTTTAATAAATGCAAAATTTGGCTGTGAAACCCATTGCCCTTCAAAAATAACCGTTTTTTGAATAAATAACAGAAAATATATTTTTGAAATGCATCTTTAAAATGTTAAGTAATGTACGTTAATTAATGCATTTGATATTTAAATAATTATTGTTTTAACTGAAAATGATACTTTTGCAAAAAGAATGCAAGATAAAGCTTTTTCGTTTTTGTTTTTACAAAAAAGAGTTTTTTTTTTTTACATGTTTTATAGAAAATAATGCCCGTCACAAAATATTTGTTCTAAATATTTATTCAAAAGCTACAGTAAGCTTATTAGTGACATTATAGGAATACAGTAAAATAATATATAGTAATTCTATTCTAATAACAAAACTTTAAATAGGATTACGCACTTTTAGACTTATAACAACATTGCTGTAGCACTTGTTGAAAATCCCATTATAATAACTCCCGCAATTGATATAAGAACATTCTTATAGCACATTATTCTCATAACAACATCATTAAAACATCTTTAGTGCTTATCGAGAGTCATATAGGAGTCTTATAGCACTAATTATGTTTTTATAGCAATAAAATGTTACGTGGGTACTTTAGGTTGTCTAACAAGGGAAAATAACCACATGAAATTTGTATTTTGGCTGATAACAAACCAAAGCATTCAGAGGCAGCAATATCACGCAAGCAACGAATAAACGTTATTTAATATAATAATTAATTTAAAAAGAAAAAGACTGTAGGACGATGAAGGTATACCTATATTTTATTTGACATTCTGAATTTCAATTAATTTTTCAAGTCAAAACATTTTTGATTTCAGCATATTTTGGATTTCAATCTATTTTAAGCTTGACCTCCAGTGACTACTACAGTTAATTCTGGTTGACAACCCATTTTTGATTTAACACATTCTGCATTTACAACCCATTCTGAATTTCAACACATTTTCGATTCACAACACATTCAAAATTTTAACACATTCTAAATTACAACCCATTGTGAACTCCAGCCCATTCTGGATTTCAATTCATTCAGAAATCCTAGTAACTCTAACATATTCTGAATGTCAATCTAATTTGAATTTCAACCAATTTTGAAATTATAATTTTTCCAGAAGATGCAATTAATATTGGTGTGTAAAAGTGTTTAAAAAGTTATTCATATACATTTTTATAGCGAGAGCCTATACCTAATTCTAGTAGGTTAACTTTTCAAAGAAGAAAAAATAACCAAATTTTTTGAAATTCATTCATTTTTCATCAAGGGAGCTCCCGTTCACTTGAATCTAGTGAGTAGTAGAAATTATATCGGTAATAATTGATATAAAAATTATACTAGAGGAAGGTAGTACAAAAAACGGACTCATGTGGCTGCTAAATACAATTGTTAGTTAGATCTAAATAAGTATTAACTCACTCCTAAAACCAACCGAAAATCAGTTATAAATTGTATAACAAAGATTTGATTGTCATTAGGTGAGTCCTAAAATTTCTATATTGAGTTTATTTTATTGGGAAAATCTATTTTTGTGTTATGCAGAAAATCATTAAAATAGTATTTGGAGGCTATTCAATCCATCAGAGGAAACGTGTAGTGAAAAAATATGTCGACTTTGTTGAAATTAAAGTTAGACTTAAGGGCTTGTGTGTGTGTTTTTTTTTTTAAAGTTAAGCCAAATATTAGCTTTCAAACGATACATTTATACACACGAATGTACAGTTTTGATTAATTGAGTATTGTAGAAAGAAAAAAGTCCCTTTGATCAGAGTAGGGACATTTTGAATAAATTACTTTTGAAATGTTGTAGATGGTATATATAGGTAGTAGGTACCTATATTTTTGCATTGAGGAAACAAGTTTGTTTGCATAGCTAGTTTTGAGCCACACCTTGGCCACTGTATGGGGGTGGACACTTGATGTCTTCTTTGTTTCTCTGCGGAAATATTTTAAGCCTGACATTAAGGTTTTTATTTCGTCTGAACAATTTCCTGAACCTATACGAGATTGCTATAAAATAGGAAAAGTGCTCAAACAATACGACGTTTTTCAATTGATACAAGGGAGGATGTCACATTAGGGGTTGTCCATAATAAGACGAATGGCCTCACGCTTTTGAACTTTATCTAGAAAATTTAGTGCGGTTCGTGATGCGCCGTCCCATGAATATGTGAATTGTATTCCAATTTGGATTGTATGTATGGTTTATAGATATTTAGCATATCCTGGGAAGAAAAATACATTTTGCACCGACTCAAAAAATTTTAACATTTTTGGGGTATTTTTTGTAATGTGGTCAAAAAATGTGATCATTCCATATCATTTTAATGTTGACCTGCATGCTCAGAGTATTCAAGTATTCGGTTTGCTGGGGACAAAAATACATTTTACAACGACTCAAAAAATCTAAACATTTTTGGGGCATTTTTTGTAATGTGGTCAAAAAATGTGGTCATTCCATATCATTTTATTGTTGACCTGCATGCTCACAGTATTCAAGTATTCGGTTTGCTGGAAACAAAAATACTTTTTACAACGACTCAAAAAATCTAAACATTTTTGGGCATTTTTTGTAATGTGGTCAAAAAATGTGGTCATTCCATATCATTTTAATGTTGACCTGCATGCTCACAGTATTCAAGTATTCGGTTTGCTGGGGACAAAAATACATTTTACAACGACTCAAAAAATCTAAACATTTTGGGGCATTTTTTGTAACGGGGTCAAAAAATGTGCTCATTCCATATCATTTTAATGTTGATCTGCATGCTCAGAGTATTCAAGTATTCGGTTTGCTGGAATATGTATATCCGCGAATAATAGGGTGGGGTTAAATTAAGTAGTTTCACTCAAGATTAGATAGATTTGACAAAGCATGATAAACACTAATTTTCCACTAATTTTCCATTAACACTAATAGACACTAATTTTCCATGGGCAATCCATTTTTAAGTATTTATCAAGGTCTGTAAAATAGACACTACAAGTTTTTGAGGTGTTAAACTTAACTCTATTACTTTTTCCAAAATATAGACTTAAAGTTAGACTTTGTTGATATAAACTTAATATTATAACTTCAAATATTTTTGATATAACAATTTTTAAAATTTATTTTTTCTAATTTCATAAAAATTCACATATACCTACATATGTAAGGTTATTTGAATTGCTTGTTTTAGATTTAACTTTTAAGATTATTAAGTTAATAAAAAAAATAGAAAAAATTGTATTCTAATCCTAAAAACTTGTAATCTTCTAATCAATATAATCTTAATCCTTAAAACTAATTAAAAATTAATTAACTGTCAAACATTTTTTTTTTGTTTTTTCTAATACATTTTTATTTATTTATTTATTAATATTAAATTTATTCCAATAAATTGATTTTTTAAGCTGTAGCTGCTTGGGTTTGGTATAGGCTTATTTTAATAAATTGATTTTTTATAAATCTTTAGATACGCAAATTACTTTTTTTTTAATTAAATTTAATTATATATTATACTTAGAAGAATATACGTATATATAATAAATATTATTTGGAATTATTAATCCTGCCTGACACTCCTTAAATATTGTTTTTTATTATTATTTTTTTTTTTTTTAATTTATTCTAAGAATAACATACTCACCATTAATATCCGCCACTAATAATGATTTATCATCATTTCTTCTATTTTGCAATTGATTTGTAATCTCCTCAATATTACTTGTAATATTACTATTTTCACTGTTCTCATTGTGTATTTCAGAAATTCGATTTAATTCGGAAATTTTTGAATTTTTTATATTTGTTTCACATTTAGTTTTTGAAAAATTCGAAAATACACATAAAATTATAATCGTTTTTATTAAAAACTGTTGGCAATTCTTTATAATTCTTATTTTCATTTTAATTACTTTTTTTTTTTTTTTTTATTATTATTTGATTCTTTTATGGTTTAATTGCTTCTTAATTAATTACAACGAATCGATGATCTGTGATTCTGGTGCACGTAAATTTCTCTGTTATTTATTTTTGTTTTTTTTTTTTTTGGAATAAAATATAATAAAAAAAAATTTGCATATTTTCAATTTTCGAATCAAATTTTTGTGTTTTTGTTTTTCTTGTTTTTATTTTGATTTTTATATTATGTACCCCAATATAAGTTGATCGAACTTTAACCAGTCTAATTATAGCTTTGTTGATTATTATTTTTTTTTTTTTTTGTTTTTTTGAAACATTTAAGGAATTGAAAATTTGAATTTTATTATTATTAAGTTTAATGAGTTCAAAAATTTTTAATAGGAAGGAGTTCGTATTGAGCCTAAAATGTAAATCATTACGATTAGTTTATTTTTTTGTTTTTTTTTTTTGTGATTTTTTGTTCTGTTATTTAAGTATAGTATTATCTTTTGTCACGATTTTTTTAAGTGTCACTTTTGTCTCAGTAAGAATTTAGAATTATTATGACCCATAATAAATCTCAGGATCATTTACAGGATAGTGTTTTTTTTTTTTTTTTTTTGTAAACGAATTAAAAATAAATAACAAGACAAAAAAAAAAGTATATATATTACGTTTTTAGGATTTAAATTAGTATAAATTGTCAATGTTTAAATATAAATTTAAAATAAATATCAAAAGTAAAAAAAAAAAACAACAAAAATAAAATAAAAAAATAACGATTTTAAAGAAATGCAAAATTTTTGAATTACTCCTTTTTATTGGCATATAAAAAAATTTCAAAAAAAAAACAACAACAAAAAATTTCAATAAAAATTTAATATTTGTTGTAAGCTGTTGTTGTTGCAGCAAGAAAATGTTATAATTTTGGATGACTAACTGTGGTGGGATTCTGATTTGAGACAATAATAATAATATGGAGTAATAAAGAACAATTTACGAAATTTTTATCATTATTTTTATATTCATTGAGTTTTATTGAGTATTCATTATCAATCAAGGAGCGTTTCTGATGGTTCTTAAGAAATACTTTTTAAAAATATCATAAATATTTCAATTTTAGTTTAACAGTTTTAATTTAAAACAAAAAAATTTTTTTTTTTATAAATCTTTAAATAAAATTTTTTTTTATCCCTAATCTGACAATGGGAGGGTGTTTTCATAAATGCTGCAAGCTGATAAAATGCTTACCACCCAGTTGGCGTACTTTGCATGAAATGAAAACAAACTCTACTTGTATTCTACATTTACTTGACAATTCTGCAAAGGTTCTGTTCATTTCATATGTCTCATATTTATAACGTTTTTTTTTTATATTTTCCAGCTTTAGAAAATCGTTTTCCATGGCAAAAAGAAATTAATTAACATTTTTGAAAGTTGTGTTGACCATTTTTTTATAGTCAGACTTACTTCGGAATCACTTTTCCAGTTTCAAAATCGTTTGCCATGGCAAATAGAAATTAATTAACATTTTTGAAAGTGGTGTTGACCATTTGTTTATAGTTTGACTGTAGTTTGACTATAGTTGACTATAGTTTGAGTATAGTTTGTTTGTTTATAGTCAGACTTACTCCTATAAACAATGATTTTTTTTTATTAATTAAAAGTTTTTGTAATATATTAAAAAATATGAAGTACTGACATTTTTAAAATTTAAACAACAAAACAAAAACTAAAATACTCAAAACAACTAAGAAAACTACTTAAAAAATGTTTATGCATACTCAAAAAATTTATTCTGTAAAGTTGAAGCCCAGCAGACTTTACAGAATAATTTTTAGATAGACAGTATAGACAGTTTGCATTTATGAATAGCATTTAAAAAAATCTGACAAGTAGTGTTTTCATAAATTCAGAATATGCAGATTGACTGCAGGTTCGCAATTTATGAAAACAACCTCAATCTCTCAATGATCTGTCAATGATCTCAATCTAATCTGACAATAACAGCTCATGCTATGAAAAATTAATTGTAAATGTGGGCTATGAAAAAAAATATTACCAACTATGTGTACACATAAAATACATGTACATACATGACTGATGGAACTTGCCGCCTCGGAAATCTTCTACGATACTCTTGTTGTGCAACTAAACCACTGCAGTTACAAAAGCCGTAAATCAAATGCATATCTGCATATTCTTCGTTGGAATAAAACATGGTTTATTATTCGATTTTTTTTTAGTTATCCCAATCAAATTCTTTTAACAACTAATTGTGTTGCACAAGTCAATATTCTTTTATATCGTAGCCAAAACGATAAGATATGTACATGGAACATCATAAAACAACTTAAAACTAGGTAGCTACTATAAAACAGGTTCCCAACACCATAACTCCAGGGTAAATAATCATAAGTAAATTTTCGAAAAATTTATTACATAGCACAGGTAGCCAAATATTACTGAATTTTTATATGACTTTACCGTGTAAAACGGCAAGTCTGATATGAAAGTTGAGTATGAAAAAGTTGTAGGGGATGATGTAGCGCATCAACACAATAATAAAAAAAAAAAAATAGCGAATTTTTTCGAGATAATCAACGTTTTTTACAAAATTTTCAGTTTTTAAAAGCAAAATTTTAAGTTTATGCAGTTATTATTCAAAAACGGTAAATCTGATACTCATTCAACATATACCGTTAATTAGGTGTATTAATTCTAAAAAAAAGCTATGAAAAAAATGTTGCTCTAGTTTCAATTTCTTCTGAGCTGTAGTTGATATTCTTTAGACATAATTTTTCTAATCCGATTTTCTTTAACCCTCTGTAGCCCAGGTAAATTTAGAGATAGGCCCCTCTTCTAGAACAATTTTTTTTCTAAAATACTGTATATACATAAAATTGCTTCATTTATACATAAATCTAAAATAGTGATACAGTAATGAAGTTATTAGTACATTTATGTCAGGCCAGTCAAATTTTGAAAAAATCTGCACCATCTGCACAAATTATTTGATTTACACTTATTTAAATACTAGAATAATTGCATCACAGTTCGACTTCACCACTCAAAAATTATTGTTACAATCGTGTGCATATTATATCATTTGCAATACATAAAACATTATATACTTTTTCTGCATGAGTCCAAAAGACTTATCTTTTATATTACAAATAGAATCATTGTAGGGTTAAAGTAAATTTTGAAATTGATTTTATTCAAATTCAAATACAAAAGTTGTCAGATTTCAACCAATCAGAACTTGACAGCTTTGTATTTTATTGTTTTGCACAGAAGATTTGTTCAGTAAACTGTTCTAAAACGTTTTATAACGTTTTAAGAGTAAAAACGAAAACTTTTTGTGTTCATTATAGTTTCCGTTAATTTGATTTTTTTTTGTCCAAAACTGTTCTAAATTGATCATTTTTGTTCTGACAGTTTTTTTTTTTTACAGTTTTGAACAACTTTTTTTGTTCTTGTTTTTTCTTTAAATTTTAAAAGTTGAAGAAAAATGTTCAAAAAGATCAAAAAGATTGTTCAGTAGATTTTTATTCTGTTCTATGTTAATTGTCATTGTCCAGAACTGTTCTGTCCGATTTTGTTCTAGATAGATCTACTGAACAAACTTAAAATCAATTCGATGGGTCATTTTTATCCCAATTTGTTGAATGATCTGACGCTAAACAATTTTTATAAAAATAATAATTTTTATTCTCAGTGCAAGCATATTTTTCTATTTTAAAAATATTCTTGTTATTTATAAATTAATTAAATGCAAAAAAAAAATGAAATTAAACAAGTGTAAAAATTAAATAGACTGGAAAAATGGTCTTAATTGAAAAATAATTATTTTTCTTAATTTTTATACTTTTATTTCAATATGTATATAATATATTATGTATATATAATTTTGACAGTTTTGTGATCCAACAGAAGTAGAATTAACTTTTTCTACATCTTCATTTTGTAAATTACAAATTTATATATATAGGATAGTCATTTTTAATTCATTTAATTTTACGTTTCATCAATCAAAAGCAATTACTTCAGACAAATATAAAATAAATTTTTTTTTTTATTTTTTAAAATTAAAACAAGTTTTACTGATCTCGTTTTGAAATTGGTAATAATAATAACCATAATAATAATAACAATAAAAATAATAATAATACACTTGAACTTGATTGTAATTTAATATATAAAATTATATTTTAATTTAATAACAAGATTCATTATTAAAATTCACGTGTAAAAATGCATATAATCAATCTTAACAAAATATTCATTTAATATAAGGTAGAGAATGCAGCAATAAAAATAAATGAAGTAACAAAGAATGTAATAGGATAATACAATTGAAAAAAACAATTTGTGGATTGTGTGTTAGTAAAAATATATTTTAGAAAAATATAAATTTTTGATTTTTTGCTAGTATCCTGTATTTAGTATATTAAAATTACAAAAATAATAATATGTTAAAAATAGCCTAAGCAAATTACTAGCCATTATAGCCAGCAGTGGCAATGATGCCACGTTTGTAATCCAAGAAATTAAAATGTAAATAACAATTAATAAGTCATACAGAAATGCAAACGCATTCGATATAACAATTTGAAATTTAAGGACGATTAAAATTACTACATTTATAGAATTGAATCTCTAAAACAGCTTTCTATTTATATTTCGCTAATTAATTTTCTTCAAGTTTAAAAAAAAAAAATGCAGGTGTAGCAGTAGTAGTATTATAGTATATATGCAGTATTTATATGTATAGCAGTAGATAAACCGTTATAAAACTCCCAGGTTCGATTCTCGATCAAAGCAAAATAATAAAAAAATGCTTTATCAGGCTGGATCTGGTCGGGTCCAGTACCCTATGTCCCCAGGTTCGATTCCCGATGAAAGCAAAATGCTTTATTGGTTTTTTTGGCAAAATGCTTTATTGCCAAATGCTTCATGGCAAAATGACCTGGTCGGATCCAGTATCCTATGTAATTTTGATAAAATAAATGATAATAAAAAAAAATAGACCTACATCTCGAAAGAGAAAAGGGCCTGAAAATAATTTGGCTACATATTAAATATGCAGATAAGCTGATATATAAATAAAAATAAAACTAAATACTTTAAAAATCATAGTGTCAAAAGAACGATGGAATTATAGTCAAAAACACTTAAAATATCTGTCAAAAAACAAATATTAAAAGAATTACAAAAACTGAAGCAACACAAGGAAGACCACATTATCTATATAAAGACATTTAAAACCTCTGGTAAAAAAAAAATAAATTTAAAAAATTACACAAATCGTAAAAATCAAATGAAAATATACAACACATTAATATTTAAAACGTTTATAATTTTATGTATAGATTTAAAAGATGCTATATACAAATAAATAATTATCCTTTAATATTCGAATATGTAACGTATATATAATAATTATGTTGACTTACGGCACACTACATTGCCTATAGCTATGAAAGTATATATTCATAATAATATATTGTTGTTAATTAACTTGAAATAGTAATTTGTTCTTTTGTTGTTCTGCTCAGAATAATATGATGATTTCAAGGACATTCAATTAATTGTAAATGAAGAATATTTTGATATAGTAATTATAGGAAATTATTCATTTTGTATATGCATTTATTTTAATTACTTTTTTTTTTGTTATAGTTTACTTTTTTTTTTTTTTGTTATAGTTTACTTTTTATTTTTGCATTGTAGAAAAATTGATAATCATCGCATGAAAGATGAATCTCATTCTTGAAATTGTTTTTTTTTTTCTCGTCCTTGAACGCAATTGGTTTTTTATTAATTATGGGATTTTTTGCTTGTTTTTGGTTGTTATTCGGACTAGATTTTAATAATATTTATATGCAGAGTATTTTAATAATATTTTATTATTATATTTTAATCAGATTTTCTTTATCTAAGAATTATATTTATCGCAAGAAAGAAGTTTATTGCTTTCAAATTATCAATATTGATAATTAAATAAATGTTATTGAAATAAAACAGATTTTAATTCAAATTTAATTATTTGATAGTACATTATATATAAATAAATTGTTATTAGTATATATTAAAGTATAAGTTAAAAATGTAATCTAAATTATTTGAAATATTAAATTTTGTAATTAATTGGAATTAATTACTAATAAGCATAGATTTGTAAAAAAAAATGAATTAATTTGTATGTATTCAAAATTTGTTAATGGCTTTGTAATTCTGTTGAAATAAAGACGATTTTATCATTATTGTTATTATTATTATTATTATAAGATATGTAATATAATAATAATGAGTCCCTACATCTCGGTTAAGAATTTATTTTTATTTTGATAATACAATAATATTAATACTATTTGAAATATTTAATTAATTTAATTTGTATATATTTATATGATTAAAATATATTAATATTAATATGTGCTATTTAAAATATATAATTAAAAAAATATGTAATTATTTGAAATATATAATTAAATTAATTTGTATATGTTTATATAGTTAAAATATATTAATATTAATATGTACTATTCAAAATATATAATTAAAATAATATTTTTGATAATGAAATGAGATTTAGGAGAGCTTATTATTGTAGATTATATCATATCAATAATAAAAATTTGGTTAGAATTGAATCGAAAACTTGGTAATATTGCAATTATAGTAATAGTACTTAAAATAACATTAAAATAAATTTAATTAAATTTTGTATATATAGAATTTTCAATGCATGTATTTTTATAAAATATCCAGTGCATATAAATATATAGGCTATATAAAATGAATATGCCAAAATTTTCATTTTCAATTTTTCTGCAACAATAGACAATAACACTTTAATATAAAGTCAAGTAATGGTAAAAAATTATCTAAAAAAAAAAAAATCTCTTCTTAATCAAAAATTTAATAAATTAACTTAAAAATTTTATAAAAATTAATTTTATCATTTCAAGGGAGCAGTAAAATAGATTTTATATAAAATATAAACGTAAATTGTTGAAATTTGGAATTAAATCAGTTTCTTAGAACAACTTTTACTATTCCCATAACTTTAAGATTAAAATTTTGTGTCTATTTTTGCATTCAAATTGAAAACAAAACATTTTTAAATATTCATTTTATATAACTGTAGCTAAGGCCTATATATTTAATATGCATTGGGTATTTTAACTTTAATTAATTAACTTTATTTGAATTTATTTTACTAATCTTATGTGAACTTATTTTAAAATATAAAAAAAAAATTAAACAAAAAATTAGTGATATTTTAAAGCCTTAGAATGATAGCAAAAAAAATAAATTTTAATTGAAATTTTAAATAAATAAATAAAATAAATAAAATAATTTAATAATAAAGATTTCATTAATTGATGAAATTTCGTAAGTGTAGCATTTTGCTAGCTAGAAACATAGATCAATTTATTATAATTTATAACTTTAATTGCAACAATTTGATATATTGAACAGTTTCGTATATTTTGTGTGGTGAACATCTCCAGTTCATTTCATATTAATAACCTATGTAAGAGATATATTTTAAGAGTTTCAATATCTTTATGACCTTGATTCGATCAATTATAACATAAATTACATCTAATCTAAAGTATATAACAGGTCAGGTTGATTAAAAAAATTTTTAAGTTCATGAAAACTCAACGATTTCGTTACATTCAATTAACTTCTAGTTTATTTTTTTACTATTTTTACTGATTGTTGCTGAACTAATACAAACATACTTGTAATGCTCATGATATTTTTATTGATTTTAATTTATAAAAACAAATTAAAAATTTAATCTTATTATATTTAAAATGCAACTGAATTTATTGAGTTTTCATTTTTAAGAATTAATTCTGAAAGAAATATTGAGAGTGAAATGTATGTAAAGTGTAATACAATTTGTTGCAATATTTTTGCATCCAATTATGTATATAAAAAAAAACATTTGAGCTCTTATTCTTAAGTCTCCCTATATAAATATTCCAGTTTATGTTTCTAATTAGAATATTACATAAAAAATACAAAATTGAAACGTGTTTTTATTTTTATGGTTTCCTTAAAAAATTTACAAGTAAAAGTTTTGTTATTATTATTTTTTTTTTTTTTTAGCACATTGTCACTAGACTAAAGTCATTGATTGGAAATTTACAAGAAAAACAAGAAAACAAAAAATGAGTGAATGAACTATTTTTTTTTTATTATTAATATTATTTTTTTTTTGTTCTTAATAATTTTTCACAATATAATTTTAATTTTTGTTTTTATTTTAGTTTTGTACACCATTAATCAGTAATTAATATTTTAATTTTTTTTGAGTACTTTGTTTATAGTGTAACTAGTATTAAATATAGCTTAAAGCAAATTAAAAAAAAAAAAAAAAAAAAAAATTTATCAAAAGTTTATTCACCTGTCCTAGGTACAAATTTTTAGTTTATTTCTGAAGGATTTTAAATTAAATTCACTTAAACTAAACAAATTAGTTTATTATTTGTTTTTTGATAATTTCTGTTTTTTTTTGTTTTTTTTTTTTTTTTCAAATTAAATTTCAATTAAAATAAAAAAAAAAAAGTAACATAAACTTTATATTAATTGTTCATAAGCTCACTAATATGTTTTTGTATGAGTACGCACTTCTACGCAGTACTCAAATTAATTTTAAAGTTTATTAAATGCTGTTATTTAAATTTTTTTCATTCGCGGCGATAGTTTTTTTTTTTTTTATTTTTTATTCTTAAGAAGTTTTTCAATGTTACCATCTTTTATTCAACTGAAATTACCTTGATAAATTTCGGGGCTCTTATATAAAGATTTTTTCATTTGTTTTTATTGTTTTATTTTTGCTATTTGATTTTCACTCAAAATTGAGTGAAAATTGTTTCACTCAATAATTACAATAACGAATTTTGTTTGTTTGTTTTTTGTTTTTGTTTTTTTTTGTGTTAAGAACGAGTCGTCTTCTTATAGAGAAGGAGAATAACAAAAAAGAAAACAGAGTATACAAGAGGAGGGCTCGTCGTCTGCAATCTTTTGTAATAAATTTTTTATATGCAAAATTTTTTTATTATGACTTTTTTTTTTTGTTTTTCATTTTGTTAGGATCTCAACACTGGACAAGTTAAAACTTTTTGTTTACAATATTTTATGCTGTGTTAAATATTATTTATTGTTTTTTTTTTATGTTTTGTTTTGTTTATAGAACATATAAGTTTGCATTGAAAATAAATCAAAAATAAATCGTTTTTGTGTTTTGATTTAGTTGCATATCCGATTTTATCAAGTTCAGAAAACGAAAAAAAAATAAAGAAAAATAGAAAGACTTAAGTGAGAAACTTGATATTTTGTTTTTTGTTTTTTATTATTTTCATTGCTTTTTGTATTACATTTTTGTTTTTAATTCTCTCTTCGGAATTGATAATGATGATAGTAAATTGGTTAAATGTTTATTTATGTTTAAATGAAAAGTGCTTAGGCGGCACTTGAATAAAATGATATGGATGAAAACATAAAAAAAAATTTTTTTAACAATATAATGACATTTTTAAATTTAATTGACATTTAGACATTGCAAAAATGAAAAGTAAAAAAATAGTAAAGGGAGTAACAATTGGTGTTAAATCTGGAATTTTTTATTTTCTGAATATGTTTAAAAATATATAGAGTATTTAATTTTGAGGGTGGATTGAATAAAAATGTTGATAATTTTGAAAAAAAAAAAAATAAATAGTAGAAAATTGTCTTCAGTTCAATGTCAATTTATAATTTATAACATGCGTATAATTACACTAATAAATGAAATGTATATATTTATACAGTTCCAGTGTCTTCGTATCACTTATTAATTTAGCTTAGTTTCATTTTTGATATTAGAGTAGGGTTAGCAGTGGTCAAATATTAGTGGCTACATTAAGACAAAAAACTTAAGTTAATGACCGATCTTAGAAAAAATAATTTCTATACTAGGGTCCTACATTGGGTAAATGTAATTCAAATTAAAGTAAAATTTAAAGCTAAACGAACAGGAATTTGCATGAACTGATATAGACTTCTTATTTTTTACTAGCGAAAAAGCTGTTGAAATGAGGATCCAAAACCCACATTTATATGTATATTCATCGATATATTATTTATTAATAACTCTTATATAATTCAAAGTATACTGGAGTTGAGTTCTGTGAATAGATATCAAGCAAATTTATGCTATTTTAGGATATTTAGGATTATGTTAACACGATGAATGCAACTAGTCAAACGGTTTATTGTCTTAATACATAGCTATATTTTGGTATCAAATATAAGTTTATTATAATGGTTTGGTAGGTTTGATGTTGTAGCGTGTATGTCTTATTTTCTAAATAATAAATTAGCCGAAAAAAATTAAATTATATTATTTATTTATATGAATATAACTTTGTTTATTTATTTTTGTTTTTGAGAAAACTCAAACTATGTATGTATAAACATTTTTTAATTGCATATTAAAAGACGAACAGCAATAAAATAAATTACCACTAAAAAACTATTATATATATATATATGTTTATGTATACTATTAATAAATGTATAGATGTATAATAATACACTGTGTATTTTTATTTATTTTTATTAACTCTTTTGTTTTTTTTTAATATCATTCGTTGGTGAATACAATTTTTATTGTATATTGTTTAAAAGGGTGGTGAGTTAATAAGACTTTGTACAAAATAATGTAGAATATCTTTTTTGTATTAATTTTTATAATTTGATTTTCAGAAGTTTTCCATCCAATATATATGTATTAAGGTAGTACCATATAGATAAGTAATTTTATATTATATTACTTGTTTGTGGTAGTACCCTAACCTATTCCAATAGCTTTTATTTGATAATTAAATCTCAATTGAATTCCATTTCTATCATTTCCCATTATTGAACCCAAAACATAGAACAAAAAATGTATTGCAATAAATCAAAACAATTATCAATAACTTAGCTATAAAATGAAAATACGCGTTTTAGTATAATAAGTACAGTACTGAAATGAAGCTTATAATTAAAAAAAAAATATATTTTATGATTTTCTGTAACAATCTTTATTCAATAAAAGTTCATTTACCTCTTCTAAAATTAAATAAAAAATCAAAAGACAAATTATTCTGAATAAAACAAACAAAAATAAACAGAGATTCCTGGAATGTAATAGTTTTTTTTTTTGTTTTTTATTATTATATTACAGGTGAATGTGACCTCAATTAAATGAAAAAAATAATGTTATAATACAAAAATTTAATAAAAATAAAAAACTGGAATTACAATATTTTGTCAAAAATCAAATTTATATGCTAGCATTTTTTATTCATAAATTATTTGCAAAATTTCAGATATTATTATAAAAACAACAAGACTAGAGGGTGACTAAAAACTCATTTAAGTGACATTAAATTGAATTACTCTATAAGAATTTTAATATAAAAAAAAAAAAAAAAAATCACAACCAACTAAAACAAAAAAATAAAATAAATTAAAATTTTATTATAAATTTTAATGAAATAAAATTTTGACCCATTAAATTCGAAATGTTTGAAATGTGAGAAGAATTGAAAATAATTTTTAAATTCAGATTTTTTCAAAATAAATCGTAAATAATTCACATTTTGACAAAATATTTCTTCACTCCTTACTTCATATTACAGCACAGATTATATTATAGCCTTAGTCAATATTGTGTATATATATTTATTTTACAATAATTTAAATTGTTTTGAATCACTTTTATTATACTACCAGTTCTACTGTACGTTATTTAAATATACGTTTTCGTATATGTAGTTATAAATAGAATTCCGAGAATGAATGTGTAATTTTTTATATTTTCATTGGTCAATGTATAGGTATATAGTATATAATTATTGTCTGTCTCTCATCACAGTGTTTACTATAGTTAACTCTTTTGTTTAAATTAATTTTCATTCTGTTCATCATGAATTGTAGTGGGTGAAGTCGAATTGACCTAAAAATTTCGATTCTGAGATTAAGATCTAATTCCAATTGTTTTGCTACAGAACCTTAGGTTGTTATTGTAGAAGTCTTTTTATCATCCAAATTTTACTGTACAAATTAAACCCTATGTGAACTTCAAAATTTTCATAACACACAGAATTTTGAATTGCCTAAATAATAAATTATATGTTGGGAATGGTAAAGGTTACAAAAAATGTATTCTAATAATTTTAAATTATAACTCATTCACTTCTTGTATTTATCAAAGGAGGTAAACAAAAGGGGCACAAAATCTTTTAAGACAAATTACTTTTAAGTTTTTGACAAAAAAGGGTTAAAGACCCCATATTTTTTTTTTTTGTTACTAAATTGCGTAAATACCATATTGGTGCAAAAATTTCAGAATAAATTTAAATTATTTTTTTGCAATAAAAATTTATTATTTTTGTTCGTGAGGTGTTATTACCCAAGTATTTGGTGTTTTTATTTTTATTTTTTTTTTTGTGTTACTAAAAGTCTTCCCGAAAAAAAAACAAAAAAAAAAAATCAAAAATTATTTTTGTTTTTTGTTATGTTTTTCATTTCAATACAAATATGACTTGAATATTAAATTTTAATTGTTTTTGAAACAAAAAAAAAAAATATGTTTAGTAATATTTATCTAGTTTTGTTTTTGCTTTGATTTTGTTTTTCCAAATTTTAATATTTTTGAATGACTTTAAAGAATAAAATGTCGTAGTTAAAGGTGATTAATATTTTGTTAGAAATTAATTTATAAATGACCAATAATAATTTATATTTAAATTAAAAAAAAAAGTGTTGTATATTTTAATTGAATAGGTACAAATTGATCGTGCCGCAACCGAAATATTAAAAAATGTATAGAATCAATTATTATAAGTCATATATATTTGAATATATTGTTGGTTAAATCATCATTAATTCATCAAAATTTAGCTAGACCAAAGAAACTATTGCGTTTCAGTTTTTTAAATTCTATTGGTTTCAATTTGTTTGTTGTCAATCACTTTGATTTGAGATTGAAAAGAAAAACAGAGGTTAAAATATCTTTAGCATACTGTGGAAACGTACAAACGCACTCAGAACGTCTTCATATATCTTATATAAAATTTAGTCTGGTCAAATAAAATCAACAATTGGTTTTTCTAAAAACTTTAATTTAAAGCAATATAATTTTTATATACTTATTGTATATAATTATATTTCTAAATTTTTACATAGAACGTAGTTTCATTAGTTTGAGTTATCTAACATTGATTTTATCAAAGTATGATCTTAACAATTAATAATTGCAAACAGTTTTTAAACCATTTATTGTTGAGTTTTAATATTACAGTCTTTTGGGGAGTTTTGTCATACTATTTATTAATTTTTTGACATTTTAAAAACAATGGTGACACTGGTGTATACTTGTGTATATGTGTGTTTGTTCATAATTCAAATAAAACAAATTATTAATTAACATATTTCTGTATATTTGTATATAATACATTATTATTATTATTTCCTTATTTACCATAATTAAAATTAGGTACAATAAATGTGAGCACTAGCTGACAGGACTATAGGGTCATAATACATTAATATATAAACCAATAATCAATTCAATTATTCTTTATTTTAAATTAAACGCCATCGCATTTAGGTCCAGTTGTTTTTAGTGTTAGTCATTCAATCTATGATATTATCTAGTAATATTTTTTTTTAATCAAAATTTCATTTTATATGACAAATTTATTCGCCTAAACATATGCAATATATTTTCTTAGTGATATAAATAAATTATATCAGTATTTCTTCAACTTTTAAACGTTAATTAAATATTTCTGGAAATATGTTAATAATAATATTGATAATATATTCTGTTCATAAAACATAAATCAATAATATGTACCTATAAATAAATTTAATTTTATTACATTTTAATGTATATATAAATTAAAATCTGAATAATTTAATAATATTTTAAATCATATTAGATCTGTATGTTAATCTTAACATATAAAATAAAACTAAAAATTTCAAAAAATGATTTACAGATGTTGGTTACGATAATAATATTTATATAAGGTATTTTAAGAGTAACCTGCAATAGTTTTTGAAGTGATTGAATATTTTGTAGCAAAGAAAAAATTTACTTCAAATCCAAAATTGTCAATTTAATCTTCTGATGAACAAATTTTGTCCCTATGCTATATAACCTGTGTTATGGTCCCTATATGAAATATTCACTATAATAGATGTACCTAACAATCGAAATCGATTAATATGCTAATTAAATGTACTGAAACATATCCTCTGATAATGTCAGAATTGATATTTAGAAGCTAGATTTAAATGACTGGATAAAATGTGCTGGACATAAGCCGGATTAATTTGATAAGAATTTTGAGAAGAGTAAAAAACATATCTAAAGTTATTAATTTTATTATTCTACAGCATATTCGATTAAATTTATATAAAAAAATTGTTTTGGGATCTATTCTCCAACCTCCTTGAAAGTTATTGCATTTTGTAAATTTGTTACTGTTGAAATATCTTTTAGCTTAGTGTTTTCATATAGAATGCAAGTAAATGAAATGATATTAAATGTTTTTATTGTTATTAAAAATTATTAAAGTTATCTTATAATCAACCATTGTCTTTGTTTTATATTCTTTTATTTATTTCAAATCATTTTTAATTAGTTGCCTGGCTTAATAATTTTGTACATAATGCATATTAAATTAAAGTAACAATATTTACATTTATAATTCAATTTGTTAGTTACTTGGAACATTTCCACAAATAATTTACAATAAACTTTTAGTTAATTATAATTAAATCTATTTGAAATAAGATATATCTTAGATAATAAGATAGTTCCAAGATATATTCGAATATTGATCCAGAGTTATAGGGACATTGGTATTAAAATCAAAGTATTATTAAATTTTTAACATTAAAACAACATTTAAAGCTTTTTTTATAAATTAACAAATTTAGTCCCTATGCTATATAACCAGTGTTATGGTCCCTATGTGAAATATTTCACTATGATAGATGTACCTAATAAGTGCAGAACGATCATAGACCTATTACAGAACTAATTAAAATAAGACATTCAAAAAATCCTATTGTATAGGTTAATTGGTTTTGTGTCCTGAATGTAATCAGAAATAATTACAATTTCTCAATACAGTATTGTTCAGTATTACCTACGTTCATAAGTATTGAGTATTGAGTATTTATAAATCAACCAAAATTTTATATAAAAAATAAAAATAAATAAAAAATTGCTATGCTAAAAAAATGCAAAAATTGACTTTAACAGACATAACAGGGTCATTGAAATAAAGTTCTTAATTTAATTGTCTCGGGGAAAATTTAATTTACTCGATAACCTAACTGAAAATGAGCAAAGGATTAAAACGAAACAAATAGTTGGAAATAAACAACCAATTATTGTCAAGCACAAAATTAAAATTCAACTGCACTGTATATCTACTATAGTTCATATAATCAAAATTATTTTAATAGAATTAATTAAATTATAAACATTAATAAAAACAATCAATAAAAACAATTAATCAAGTTAAAATAATATAATATTAATAGCTTTTGTTTTCATTTTTAATATATAATAATTTTTATTGTAATAATAATTTATTTTTATAGTATATATATTTCAACTTCATTAATGTACATATATATATATATATATATATATATGTGTATATAATATTCTACAACTGGGTATATTGTGACGCGTGAAAACTAGAAAATTTCTTTATAATTTATTTAAAATAAATTTTTCCGTAGTAATTTAATATGTCAAAAGTGATTCTTAACTGCTACAAGTAAATTAAAATTAATTTCCTATTTGATATGCAAAAAAAATAAAAAAAAAAAAACATAGATGAAATTTATTTAATATTCTATTAAAATAATAAAGCTTCATCAGTTTTTTTTTTATTATTATAGGAAATCAACGCATTTATTATTCAATTTTTTTTGTTTAATGGAAAAATTTATATTTTCAATAATTATTATTAAATTATATCGACCAATTGTGAGCATTACATTTGATTAAAATAATCACGATAGTCGTGGATTTAAATATTGTATGATGTACAAATGTTTTAGTAATTGTTTCACTTTTTAATTATTATCAGCTTGAACATATATTAATTTTATTGTATATTTATATTTATATTATAATTAATAGTGTGATAATAGGTAGATAATCGTTAAAACAAAGGTTGTCTGATTGATTTTAAATAATAGTAGTATATTTTGTTTTTTGTTAATAATTAACTATCAGATGAATCAATATTATGAGATAAACATTGTGCTAGATTCTTTGCAGAGCCTCATATACAAACAAATTTTTTTTATTTTATTTTTGTAATCATTTTTGTAATCTTTAAATCAATAAGCTTCATAAATGCCAATATAGTATTCTAACTTAATTTATCCAGCATAAAGAGAATTCATTCAATCATATTTGAAATACCATTCATACAAGTAATTCAAAATAAATAAATTTCAATTAGAATTATTATGTAATGTTATTTCGAAATTAAAGTGTTACCATTAATAATTATTAACTAATAATAATAATTTAAAATAAATAATTAATTTTTTGAAATACTGAGTCTTAATATTACGATACGTGAGCTAATATTTTTACTTGAATTATGATACTTGAGCTACGATACTAATCCATAGTACCAAGGATGTTATTTTTAAATTTTATGGATGTAAAATTCTGTTATTTTTGTATTCCAGAGGAAATTTAAAAATTGTTAAATTAATAAAGCATGATTAGGCCGCTGAAGTATTTATTAGCTTTTTTTCCATTGCCATTTAAAGATTAATAATGTTGTTGGTAATTTATTACGAAAATAAAATACATAATTTTGAAAACATTATATAATACACATTTTACACATTTTAGTTTGAACTCTTAAAAACCTTAGTTAAAAATAATTTAATAATGTAAAATATTATGAATAATAAATAAATTAATTGAATTTAACATAAATTAAAAACGAAAACAAATTGATTAACAGAAATTAATAAAAAGTATAATAAATTAACTGATTTATTTATATAATAATTATAATTGTATTATAATGGTCATATTATAATTGATTAATATTTGTAAGTACTGAGATCATAAATTAAAATATATTTTTTTTTATAAATAAATTTATTTTAAATTATTCTTCTGCACTAGTTTTCAATTCTAATAAATTAATACACTATAGTGAATTTTTTCAATAATACGTCCAATTTGTTCAATATATCTGATAAAATATTGTATTAATATTAAATTGACGATAATTATTTGTTAAGTTATTTCTGATTAAAACAAAATTGTTAGAATTTCTTATTTAATTATTTGCTATATTTTTGTGTTGAATCAGTTTTACCAAGTCCCTGTTGGTTATATAGTAATTATTTTTGGATTATTAGGTATAGGTATTGGATTATAAATTAGGTATAGGTACATCAATTTAAAGCATGCAATAATTTGCCATAATATGAAAAAACAAACAGTTTTTCGTAGTTGAGATTGTATTATATTGAGACGATATTCCGTATGGCTCCATCACAAATCGAAGTATTTTCAAAACTAAAAACATGTTCATTATATATCTTATACACACTTGTAACTTGACTCAGTTATACCTTGTTGTGGTTGAAACAACAAATTGTTCTATATACTTTCATTAGTTATTGAATCAATATAACAAGAGAATAGTATAATATAAATAACTTTTTTAATCAATAATCAAATTGATACTGTTACAATTCAAATATTGATACATTACACTTATATTTATCCCATATTGTACTAGGTAGAAATGTGCTTAATATTAAAAGATGATAAAAACCTATTTCTAAAAAACTTCAAAATTATTATATTTTATCAAAAATGATGTATAAGCTTTATATGAAATATTTTTTAAATAACAAAAATAAAAGAACAGAGGTATATTTTCTAATTGGCATTGCCAACATTTGACGATGGTATTTAATATGCCGAAAAGATACAAATTATTTGCATAACATTAATTTGCCATTTTAAATATTTTAATTATATTTATATTTTTGTTTTTATATCAAAGGTAAATTCATAATTGGTGCTTCACAACTTACAAACATTTCTACACTTATAATATTTTCTAAAGTATTACAAAACAAAAAAAAAATTAAAATAAAAACCATCAAGTTTCTCACTTAAGTCTTTCTAATTTTTATTATTATTTTCAATATTTATTTTATTTTCCAATTTAAATTCTAATTAATTATTTTACTTCAAAATTTACATTTTTCTATATTATATATATATTTATGTATCACAAACAATTCAATTATATACACATTAATAATTAGTATATCGTTTTCGTCTAGAATTTGATTTTCCCTCTGCAACAAATCTATCATAAGGTATTTTTTTTAATAAATCATTTGTAGCTGTTATAATTAATGGCTCCCATATAGATTGAGTTTCTGATACAATTAATTTATAAAAAACTGGTAAATTTCGATTTATTAATTGTACTGTAAGATCATCTATAAAAAAAAAATAAAAAAAAATAGTTTATTTAAATTATAAAAAAAAATTAGAATTAATTTTCATTTTAACTTACTTAATACTGGATCTGGGAAAATTCCTGTTGCATTAAATTTTATATCACCAACTTTTGGATCCATTGTTATACTTTTTAAACTTAAAAATTTCTTATTATCTATTGTCTCAAATTCAGTTACAATTTTATGGGTATTAGTTGTATCACCTATAATTTAAAAAAAATTAATAATAAAAATAATGTTAAAAAAATTATGTAGAAATAGAATTAAAATATAAAAATTATAAAATGAAATTATTTTTTAATAATTGACAATAGTCGAATATTTTCTATTTAACTGACTAAATATGTTTGTTATACAGATATACGTATTTCGACTAATCCTTACAAACTTTTTCAATGTTTTGTATTATAATTGAATTTTATTAGAACAGTATTTCATGCTATTTTCAAATATTATATTATCAGATTAAGCTAATTTTTAATAATAAATATATTAATCAATAATTTAAAAAAAACAGCATAAATAAAAATTAAGTCTCCTAATATATTTTTTATCTAGCAAATATTGACATTTCGGAATGAATATTGACTTCATCAGTGCTTATGGCTAATTTTTTTTTATTATCTTAAGTTAGAAAATTTGTTACAAGCTTAGTTTAGTTATGAAAATTGATCAAAAAGCACCAATGATATAAGAATAATGAGTGCTAAGAAAACTTTTTATTATTTATTTTCTTTTCGAATTCACTGTTCAGGTTATGATATAACACATGTTGTTGCCAGACATCTATTTTATGCCATATGCATGGAATCTGTTGTCCTTTTCCAGTTAGATGGCATAAGTAGTTCATTTATGAAACGTGTAAGATAGTAAAATATTATTTTTTTTACGCTGGTCTACCTATACCATTTATTTAAATAACATTTTTTTTCTTAGATAATTTATATTTAGAAAGTGTTATGATATTTAGATTTTCAATTAAACTTTAATTTTTAAATTATAATTATGTGTTGAAGAAAATAAAATAGCTCGATTTGAACTGTACTGGTATTGTTCAATACATTTTCAAATTTTCAAATGACCTAGGAAATCTCGAAAACACCGAAAATGCATTAGATTAGATTTTTCAATTTATCAAAGGAACCGGATTGTTTAGGAAAATTTAATTGATTAAAATTTATTTAATAATTAATTTATTGTTAATTATCTTGTCTCCATTTATAAATACATAAATATATTCAATTTTTTTTAACTTTTGCTCATATAAATTAAATAAATTTATTTAAAATTACGTACTTTTCAATTTTTTTAACTTTTGCTCATTTAAATAAAAAAATTTATTTAAAATTACGTACTTTTGTCTATAATTTATTTTCTTGACTATTGTTTTAATTTCAATTTAAATATATAATCAAAAGTTTCTCACTTAAGTCTTTTGTTCAATATTACAAAAATTTATTATTTTTCTATTTTTTTTATTATAAAATACTTACTAATTGTTACATTAAATTCTCCTTTTGGTCGAATTTTTAAATCATTAATTTTAACATTAGCTTTATATGTTCCTAATGTTTCAATTCTTGGTATATAAATTTCAACAACAGCTCTTAATCCTTTTTCATTTATTGATGTTTTTACATTCATAATTTTTGATTTTGTTATACCATAAATTTTTGCACTTTCAATTATCATTGCTACTTCAATACCATTTTGTCCAGAATAATTAAATCTTTGTTTTGTTATTTCTAATGGTTCAAGTGGTGGTATATTCAATGCTTCTGATCCATTCTGTAAATAAGTGTTCAGTTAAAATTTAAAAAAATGAATTGTTGAATATCAGAATGAATATAACGCATTATAAAATTTCATTATGTAAAACGGTAATTTATTAAATTGATAGTTGTTTAAATTTAAATTTGTAATTGTTATTGAGTAGTTAGTTGTTAAATTAATACAATTCCAAAATTTTAATTAGTAAATGAATCATCAAGAAATTAGTTTTTGGCATTATGAAATTTTATTATTCAAGCATTTCTGAATTCACCAATAATTTGCAAAAAAAACTAAGGGTGCCAAAGTATGGCAAAATCTTTACATTTCATTTCAAATATTAAATATAAAATAATAAATTTAACTAATATAACATAACGATTACACTTACAATATTTGCAATTAATTCTGATTGCATAATTTGTTTAAAACATTCATCTAAATCATTTTCATCGCATGGTTTAAAAGCAAATTCTGTAATATTTTTCAATAATATAAAACAATTTTCTAATTTTAAAACAATTTAATTTTTCTAAAACTCACTTATATCATCGGACTCATTTTGACATTGTATTAATTCCGAAAATTCAAATATAAAAAAAATTGTTAAAAATAACTGATATTTTTTCATTTTATTTTATTAATTTCCGTGTATTTATTCAAGGTTTTTTATTATGTATTTTTTTTTTTTTAAGGAAATATTTTAACAGGACAACAGTTAAAACTAGACTAACTACTATTGATAAAATGTCCGATCTAGTTAAATTGTAGACGCTATAAAGATTCTATTCAATTCCAAAAATTATTAATAATAAATTTTTAAAAACAAATAAAAAGCTTTGTGTTGCAATTTAATTTTATGCAATATGTTTTCAATTCCATTATTCCAATATCAAGGCCTATTATTAAAGATAGAGCTTTTAAATAATAATTGTTTATTTATTTTAAATAGTAATATACATTTAATATTAAGTTTGATTTAAATTATAATTTTATTATACATTTCTAATGGTTTGACTGATAATACAAAATTTACAATAAGTTAAATTTTAATAAAATGAAAAACTTTTAGATGAATCCTAAAACTATAAATATATGTACTTTTAAATTATACAGTTATACAATTTTCATTGCAATTGATAGCGAATTGTTATTAGAAAGTGAAAGTTGTATTAATTCAACGTTTTTAAAATTAAATTAGAATAGAGTTTCGTGCAGAAAATAACTATGATATTCCAAAAAAAATTCAATTAGAAAAACAAACAAAGTTAATTAACAGTCATTAAAATTTTGTTGAAAGTTCTAATTTTTCTTAAGATAGTGTGTTTGTTCTAAAAAAAAAATGTAATTATTAAAAATTTTTTTTTGTATTTAGCTTAGAAATTGTAAATTTTTAAATTTTATTAATAATATCCTTTAAAACGAAAAAAATACCAAAAACTGTAACATATTTATGCTGTCTTCGTAGTGTAATAATACTGCCTTATTGAGGAGAAAACAGAATATCATGACGGAGACACTTATGTCCACAATGTCTAATCAAATATTATTTAAAAAAACTTTTAGATACATTTTTTGTGTAAATAAGGGCAATTTTTTTTTCAATTTGAATATATGAATTATTTTAAAGCGTTAACATAAGATATTAAACAGGTATTGAATCCAGTTAAGCCATTCAGTAATGATTATACAATTTTAAAATTTTTCAAAACAAGCTGTTCACAAAATTATTAACACCCGGGGGTACATACATGAATATAAAATTTATTTCTTCCTTTCCTACACCAGTCAAGCGGTACATAATTTTAACAGATTCTATCCTAAAGCGCTTAATTGCTTATAAAAAAAAATATATTTTGTAATTTTAAGTTCGGGCACTAAAACATTGAAAATGTACATGACTAAACACTATAGTCGCTTGCTTGTTAGTGTAAGAAAACCTATTGACTATGAACATTTGTTTTGCTTCCCTTCCTATCCCAGCCAGGCATAAATAGGTCTAATACTAGCGCTAAGCTGTTAATAAAAAACAATCCAATCTGCGAATTCGGTCACTACAAACGGTAAAAAAATAAATGACTAAACACTCTAGTTGCTTTTATACTAGTGCAAGTAAACAAGGGATACGACAATATTAAATATTGATAGTAATATTAATTGGCTACAACCAACTAAATCTGCACAATTAAAATACACTTCAGCATCACATTTGAAGTTTGAAAAATTTATTTAAACGAAGTGGTCAGATTGGTAAATCTCGTTTTAGAAAATCTCTATCACAAAATTTCGTTTTTAGAAAATATCTGGGATTAAACTCTCCTAAAATAACTCCAATTCTGCTTTGCGTTGATTGTATGAACTTTTTTTTCTTATCTGGCTCTCCAGTATCATTTTGTATCTCAAGAAAATGTATGAAGTTCTAATTATAAACACCAAAATTAAGAACAAAATTCTTATCGAACTATTTTTATGTGTTTTGGTTGTCAAAACAATTACCAATTAATTTTTTTAATTTAAAAAAAAAAATAAGGTTTTATTAAATGAAATTTCATGTCAGTTTCAAATGATGACGCAATTTTGTCAAACATATACATAGACATACAAAATAATATGTAAATGTAAAGCATATGGTATGTATTTTTACAATACACGCTCAAATATTTTTAGTGCAAAAAAAAAACAGTCATTTGATCTACGTTGATCAAACATGGTACAGGATATATGAAGCTATTGAAGGGTGTTCCAGAAGATTTCACATTCAGTGTATTTTGACATTTTCAAACATGTTCATTCGAATATTTTATTCAAGAAAAATCAATTATTTGATTTACGTTGATCGGTCATGATAAAGGAAGGATGAGGTTGATTTCAAAATTGTTAAGATTTAACAATTGTATTGTGTATTTTGACCTTTCCGAACACACTCGAATATTTTATGCAAAAAAAAATCAATTATTCGATCTACATTGATTAATCATGATAAAGATTATTACTTATTTTAACGCAGTTCAGATTCCACATGCCATGTATTTTGACCTTTTCCTCATTAATATTATTTCAAAAACCAAAAACCATTTTTAACTAAGGCACACAATATATTTGTTCCGTTAACTAAAAATGTAATCTTTTGGCCAATTGACCTAATTAACTTTATTAACATTTGTTTGTGTTGAATAAATAAACTTTCAATTATTAAATTCATAACAAATTAAAACAAATATTATTTTCAAGGATAAAATGAAACAGAGTTCAAAGTTCGCCGCATATATTCGTTGCATATATTAATAATTATTTTTTTTATTTCTATTCACTCTCATTCTTAAATGCAATTCTAAGCAACTAAGTTGCTTAATTCCATTAGAATCATTTTTATACATATACAAACAAACTTCAATCATACAACTATACACGTTAATGTCAATGAACTCACCTCAAAACATTGAACTTATTTTTATTATTATACCTACTCAATCTTAACACAATTTTTATTATTATATTTTTCTTATTAAACTAACTATTATTAAATCATTTTTTTTTTTTTTAGACAATAATTTAATCAATAATATTCAAATTTATCAAGAATCGTTAAAAATAAGAATAATAAAAACAATAATAAAAAATCTAAAAGATTTTTTTTTTTTTTAAATCTATATGAACTTGAAAACAAGTGAATATAGAAAAAATTACGTACTTTGGCCATTCTGGTTCTGATTTTGAAATCGAGACTCGATTTTTGATTTTATTTTATTTATTTTTTATTTGAAAAAAAATGCAATATCTAAGTATTTATTATATATTTATGAGATATGATGATAATATGAATCAAGGTTGTTTACTTGAGTAATTTTTAAATAACATAAAAAAAAAAAACATAATTCTTTCAAGATTTTTATATTTATTCTATAATTCTTAGATTATTATTTAAGTTACATAGACAGTGTTGCAACCCCACTTTTTGAAATACAAAAAAAAAAAATTTCTAAAAATCAATTCGTATAAATATAAAGTATTTGTGAAAATTTTTTCAAATAGTTTAAACTAAATAATAAAATTGGAGAAAATCGATTCGGATTAAATTTAATAAAAAAAAAAAAAATAATAAAAAAAAAAAATTAGAAAATTTTATTGTTAAAAAATTAAAGTTGATTATAATTGAATTGTGTAATTTTGTGTATAGTGTTACGGCAACGGTATTTATTTAATCATATTATATATCTTAAAAATGATATCATTTTATAGTTTCTTATTATTAATTTCAATTTTCATTTCAATTGGAATAGCAGAAGATGAAATTCTATTATGTAAGTTGTAAAATTTTTAAATATTTGGACCAGATGGTATTCCCGAAGTTATACTTAATAAATGCTCAAGTGCCTTAGCAATTCCACTGTCATTCATCTTCAATTCTTCTTTAAAATCAGGCATTTTGCCCTCTATTTGGAAGCATTCATTTATTAGACCAGTTCATAAGAAGAACGCCAAAAATGAAATCACTAATTATAGACCAATCGCGAAACTTTCCTCCATTCCTAAACTTTTTGAGTTAATATTGTATGATTCCATTTATTATCACTGTAAATCAATCTTTTTTAGTTCACAACCAACATGAATTTGTGGATCAAAAATCAACAGTTACTAATCTTGTTGAGTCAGTTTCAACGTTTACGAGAAATATGGAAGCAGGTTTTCAAACGGATGTTATCTATACCGATTATAGTAAAGCCTTTGATGTTTTACCACATGCAATTATACTTTTAAAATTAAGGATACTTGATTTCCCAGAATTCTTTCTGAAATGGGTTAAATCATATCTAACCGATAGATCTTATAGTATTTTATTTAGAAAAAATACTTCTAAGTCTTTTTATGCTAATTCAGGAGTCCCACAAGGCAGTCATTTAGGACTGCTTTTTTTTTTGTAATCTCGGTTAATGATGTCTGTTCGGTAATTCTGAAAATTTACGCGGATGACATGAAAATTTAAAAAAAAAATTACTTCTTTAGAAGACGCTTTACTCCTACAAGGCGATTTAGATAACTTCTTTAAATGGTGTACAGCTAATAATCTTCTTCTTTTGAATGTGAATAAATGTGCACTTATGTGTTACACACGTCGACATAATCCGGTTTATTTTAATTATTCATTAAATGGTATTAGCCTTTCCAAAATGAGCTCAATTAAAGACTTAGGGGTTTACTTTGACGACCAGCTTAACTTTAAATCACATTTTTGTAATATTATCAATAAAGCTAATTCTATGCTAGGTTTTGTTAAACGTTGGTCAAAGGAATTTAACAAAGATCCCTATGTTCTCAAATCTTTGTATTCTAGTCTCGTTAAACCAAATTTGGAGTATGCTAGTCAAGTTTGGTCACCTTTCTATGATGTTCATGTTAACAGGATTGAAGCAGTGCAAAAACATTTTTTAAGATTTGCTTTGCGTAATCTCCAATGGTCAAATCCATTAATTTTACCGCCATATGAGCATAGATTGAACTTAATTCATTTGAAAACTTTGAAATTAAGACGAGAAGTGGCGGATGTTATTTTTCTTACTGAAATTGTTAAAGGAAACATTTCTTCTCCTCAGATTTTAAATAACATCAACATTAATTCAAATAATCGCCTACGAAACACAAACTTCTTTACATTAAGTTTTCATAGGACCAATTATGGCAATTATAAGCCAATTCATAGAATGTTACTAATTGGTGATAAACACATAAACTATATTGACTTCACACTTTCGCAACAGACTCAAAAACGTAAATTATATAAGTAATTTGTAGTAATTAAAATATGTGTGGAATTTATTTCAATGTATTTTAACTAGTTCTAAGTTAGATATAATTTTGATTTGTAAATTGAATGTGTTATGTTGTATTGTAAAAACAAAAAAAAAATAATAATAATAATAATTGTAATGAAATTTGAGCTAAACTAAATAAATAAATAAATATAAATTCTATAAAATTGAAAAGAAAAAACCGGGGTTAATTTTAAAAACAAAAAATCATCATCATCATCATCATCTGGTCATTATATTTATCATCTATTACTGCTCGGACGAACACAAGCATTCTATTGTGCATTTCCATCTCATTTCATTCAAGGTTTATGTTTTATATTCTTGTAAGATAAGCCTTTTGTAGCTGATATGTGTGGTCCATACCTAGACTTAGTGTTTTGTATGTTTTCATAGTATTTTGAATACATATTATATTGATTCATTTTTGTATATATTGATTACAATATGTATATATTGATTATTTTTATACATATATTGATTCAAAACTATGGTTATATTACACCAAATCAATATTTGTTATGTATTTCAAAATATTTATTATCTGCAAACATTTCTGTGCAGGCTATACATATAATATAACCGCTTAAGTCGACATAAGCAAAAAATGAGATATTGATATCATCACAGTCTAAGTGCAAAAATCTATCTTTCACAAAAATGTCGAGGCTTTTATGAATGTTCAAAGTTGACAAAATCACATTAATTTATTCGCATAAACTAGATAGACTGTATATGGCACATATATACACCAACTTAAGTCAATTATTATCTGTACGAAATATTCTGTAGAAAAATATTACAGCTTATATTAAGTTTAGCAATTATTAATAAATTTGGTTCTGCTATATCACTTTTCTGAAATTAAATTATTATTATTATTGCCAAATTTATTTTGTGATTTTATCTTACAAAACTAAATTGCAGCGCTTATAATTTCATTTTGCCCTTATATTATAGCAGCTTACTTTTGTATTTTGTTTTTTTCAAATTTTAGCTTACTTATGAATTATATTCAATTTATAAATAATATTCAACCAAATATATTTAAAATTTAAAAAGAAAAATGAATATTACCAACAAACACCGGAACTTTTATGTCTTCCCAATTATTTTGCAGAATAATTTGAAAATTGACATACTGAAAAATTTTTAATGTCGACTTAAACGGTTATATTTTATTGTCACAAATTTATTTACAAATCCTTCTGCTATTTAATTTAATATTTATTTATTAATTCATATAAATTGTACATAAGACCATAATGGTAGATTAGCCTCTTTAACATACTATTCGAATAAAAAAAAAATATTTACATTTACTTAACAAATTTCACAGTCATATTTAATAGAATATAGTTATAACATTAGATATGAATATTCTTGTCTTGAATTTTATTGAAATTCGATAGAATTCCAAGGATTTTTTTTGTCCTTAATATCGATTGTGTAACATTATTTTCTACTTTTTCATGTTTTTATATTTGATTTTGAATGCTAAGTTAGTAGATGAAGTCAACTTCTAAGTACTTTTGCTATCTAATGTAATCAATTGTATCGAAAGTGATTCATTTAAATCTTTCACAACATTTATTTCAAGTCCAACCTATATAACAATTTATAATATACGTTGTAAGAGCATTAAATAGTATTAAAAATCATTTAATTAACATGCTTGGCATTTTTTTTCAAGTCCAATTTGGTTAGATATTTCTATTATACTGTCAGATTAATACTGAGAACAAGCCAATTAGACGTATTTTACTAGATAAAAACATTCTACAATTGAATATGCCATATATCATCATCCAACAGGGTTAGTAAAACATCACCACTGTTTAATGTTAGTAAAATAAACTAAGTCGGATACTAAGCTAGTTAGTAGTGAAGTAAAAATCATAAGTCAATCAATTTGTCAATAATTATACATTTAAATTAAAATACTTTAAAAAGCTAGTCCGAACTAGTTAATATCAAATCTAAAGCGAAAACAAAAGTTGTTAGATAGTATATTGAAACAAATTTATTTAGTATTTTAGATATATATTTTGATCTACGTTAGACCTATAGTGTAAAAGCTTAATAATAAAATTTCAGCACACTAAAAAAATTCTTCTAGATTTTCAGTGAACTTCCACTGAATTTTCTGATGTATATTACGTAATTCATGCATAAATCAATCTAAAACTAAGATAGCAAGAAGAAAGGACAAAATAGATCAATGGTTAATTTCCATTTATACAAATTGTCTATCAAATTTTCACAGATGCAACATTTTGAATTTCAAAGAAACGGTACTATAGAGTTTGATGACATTATTGCTATTGTTTCTGGTATATTCTGTCTGATTGTAAGCTAGAACTGACTGTTTTGATGCAATCAAATATTTAACAAAAATCAATGGAAATAATATGATATGATATATAGTAAAGAATTAATTCAATATTAACCATAGACTGCTAATGTGATATTTTGACCGAAAATCATATTTGTGTTTTACTTATAAATAGCTATATATAATTACGAAAATTGTATTTTATTCAAAACTAATAATAAATGAAAAGTAAACCTACTTACGTTTTTTCATTTCGATTTTAAGAATTTTATATTTTACTAGAAACACAAAAAAAAATTTATAATAAATTAATATATTTTTTCTTTTCTATATTACAGCAACAAAACTTTCTAAACCATGCGATCGTAATGATCTTGATTTAGATCAATGTCTTAAGAATTTAATTCAAGATCAAATTATTCAGAATATTGTAAATAAAATTAAAAATTATTTATTTTAATTAATATTAAAATTTGCTATTTTTTTATTTGTTATTTTTTTTATATATATAGAATGGATCACAAAATTTGAATATTCCATTATTAGAACCATGGTCATTACCAAGAACAAAATATTTATATTCAACACCAAGTATTCGAATGATTTTAATAACAGAAAATGTTAAAATTCATGGATTAAAACGTACCTCAATTGTTGATGTTTTAACAAAATTTCAAAATATTAATAGTGTTATGGGAGCTGAAATGATGATACATATGCCAAAAGTTCGAATGTCTGGTAATTATTCAGCAAATATTAGAGTAAATAATTTGAAAATACGTCCAAAAGGGAAATTTAATATGACTTTAGGTGAGTTTTGTTTAATAATTTGATTTAGTTTGTAGATTTTACTTTGATTTTTTTTTTTCTTAAACGTTGTGTTACTTTTTTTTTAATGAAACCGATAAAGTTATGAAAATAATTTTCTTCCAGAAATATATTTCTTAACCAAACAATATTGGGATAACAATCAGTCATAGCGAAAACTATTATTCTAATGGAAAATAATTATTTTCAATTAATATTTATAAAATATTTTAATTTTCAAATTGATACTCGTAATGAAAATTTTTATAGTAATATAATCTACATAAATACATAGTACCATTAGAAAAAAATCATTAAGATATCATAGAATGGATAATATGATAGTTAATCAGAAGTTTTTTATAGGCTTAAGACTCACTGCTGTACTAAAATTCAATTTTTACCACGTTCCTTATAATTCGGTTATATTTATTGTATTACCACAGATAACTAATTTTTTATTATTATCAGAGATTATAGTCTCTGTTATTATATAATAAAAATATAAATTAAATATTATTCATAAAATTATTTATCTGTGAGTATTCATAATAGTTTGTATAATTAATTTTAATCCAACATTTCAAAACTTTCATTTTGAAAAACGCCGAAAAGTATGCAATTTTTGTTTTAAGACAATTTTTTATTATTTTTTTTTATTAGATTTCAAAAAATTTTAATTTAATTATTTTATTATTAAAATTTATAACTTGAAAATGTTAAGCAAGATGAAAATATATTAATTTCGGCTTCTTTTAGATTTATTTTAAATAGTTCAACAGTTTTCGTTTGATCTGATTAAAATCGTTTAAAAATCGTTTTTTTTTTTTAAACTTTATCCTGACTAGAATTTATGCAATTTCAACTGAAAACAAAAAATCGTTAAATTAAAATAAAAAGGACATATTAGTAATTTTTAAAGTTTTAAATCAAAGATTCTAAAAAGATTGTGATCAAATAAATAGAAAATTAAACTAATAAATTCTTGTCAATCTGTGTTAAATTGTCTTTGTGGAATGTCTTTTAAATGTTAAACTTTGTGAAGTTTTCGTCACTGGCTGCGTGTCCATACAACTTAAATGTTTTGAATCGCTTAAAACAGTTTTCTACTGAACAATTTTTTTGAAAGTGCTTACTGTAAGCGATATATAAATTTGGAAGAAAACAAAATATGTTTGATTGTGCTGCGGTTTTTAATTTGAGATTTTACTTTTCGAATTCATATTTTTTTTTTTACTAAAATTAACTATAATTATTCAAGCCAGAACGGCTGAACCATTATAAACTAAATAATTATAGTATATACTAGTTATTTAGTTTGTGACTGAATAAAACGAATATCACCACCAAGTTTTTTCGTATTTTATACCTATCTATAGATTCCATATTTGGAAATATAGTTTAATTGAAATTAAAATTGAATTTTTATAAACATATTTAGTTTGTGCAATATTATCTCTCACGTTTTCCTTATTTAGATTTAATCGTATTAAAATTTTTTCAACCGAATTATTTACATTAAGTTACGGTTAAAAACTAATAAATGAAGATAATCGGTAAATATTTTTTTTTTAAATCAAATAATATATTTATTTAACTCTCAAGATGTAAATTATTTATTTTTTATTTATTTAATTTTTATTCCAAAATTATTATTTAAAAACACTGCAAATAAATCTGTAATATTTTTTTTTATTTTCAACAATTCAATTTTAATTTCAATATTTTTTTAAATTTTTAGTTAATGTTATTAATAAAATCAAATTAATTGGTAATATTGAAGATAAAAATAATCAAAAATATTTAAAATTAAATAAATTTGCTTTGGATCCAACAATTGAAGATATACGATTTAATATAACTGGAATATTTCCAGCTGATCCATCATTAAGTAAGTACATACATATATATTACAAACAGATTATTATTTTTAATTAATTTTTTTTTTATTTTAATTATTTTTAGACACAGTTTTTGTACAATTTATTAATTCATATTGGCGTAATTTATATCCATATGTAATAAGAGAAACTAGATCTGATTGGGAACCAATGTTATTGAATGCAACAAATGAATTTTTAACAAATATTCCATTTGATAATTTAATAAGCAATAGTAAATATTAAGATAATATTAATTAATTATAAATAAAAAATGATAGTAAGGGAAGAAAAATTGATTTTTATTATTTTTATGAATAGATTTTAGAGAATACACCAATCGTGGTTTAAAACCAGAGCCAGTCTTTTATTTTACTTTCAATGATTTTCTTTAACCTGTAACTAAAAAATAAAAATGAAATTTTCAATTCCGACATAGCAAATATAAAAATGTATTTTAGAGAGTAATCATATAAGTAGAGTATTCACGTAGAACAATATTTGTTAATCATTTTCTTCTAAAAATGCCGTCCCATTTTTACTCAAAACACGAAAATGCCGTCCCATTTTCAATCAATGCTCCAAAACACTCTAATATAATTTTCAAAACTCAATTATTTTTACTCAAAATTTTTTATTTATTGAGAAGAATATTTCATACAATGCCTCTATACTTCTAGCCTATTCAGAGAATGATTTTTTCGGAATTTTATCGAATTACGATTTCGTTTTAAGTTTTGTTTTAGTTTTGTGTATAAAGTTTTGTTCTCCCAGTGACTAGGCTAGGAGTATAGAGGCATTGTTTGATAATTTGAAGATTATACGTATAGACATACGTATGTACTTTTGATTTATATGAAGAGTGTATATCGTATATGTTTCACCATATATTTACATATCTTAATTTAATATAAAAATATATATAGAAAAATGTAAACAAAAAACACAATTAATGCAAAGATAATGAATGAAATGATATACATACAATAATAGGTCAATGATAGAATCACATAATCAAGAAAAAAAGTTTAAAAATAATGGTAATAAAAGAATAAAATTTATTAGTTATGCATTACAAATCGTGAACTTTGTACGGAATACCGTTTTGTTTTCTTTTCTCAGAACTTGGTTAAAAATCGTATTTCTATTTCAGATGAAATAATTTCTGAAGAAATAAAAACAACCAACAAACCATATAAAGAATAAAATGTCCAGTTTTATTTTTTTTACTTACTTTTTTAAATTTTGATAGCTTGTTTGTTTGTTTGTATTCATAATTATATTATGTATTCATATATATACTATTCATATTATTATCTACGGTAAGAAACAGACAAAATTAATAAAACCAAAATTGCTGAAAATTTAAAAATACATGTAGGTGCCTACTTTTCAGTATACTTTTCAATAGAAATCAATTTGAATTATTTTTAATTTTACAAAACCAACATTAATTCTTTTGTCCCTTTCTTCTATAAAGTTTGAAATTACAAATTTCATAAATCACATTGACCAAGTCCAAATAAAAATATTAATTCTTCAAATTTTTAAAATTAAAACAAAATAACTACAAATACAGCAATAATCTTGAATTCTTTCAATTTCTAAAAAAAAATTCAATACTTTGATTTGTAATTTTATTTGTGGTCTATTGAAAGGACTTTAAATGCATGTATATTTTTTTATACACATTGTGTAATTTTTAATTTTTATCACATAAGTAAAGTAGAAATGCGAGCAGCGAAATAAAGAAGTATAAGTAGATACTGTGGCATGCATATTCGCATATATACATTTTTGAGCATATATACCTATACATACAACTTTTATATCATTGACACTGTTGGCAGCATAATAAATAACAAATAAATATGTTCATAGGCAGTAGGTACACAAAATTTTTTTATTTATGAGTACGAAATACAATTGCGCTCAACTTATAAGCAGTTAAAAATTGATTAATATTATTTTGAGTGAACACAGAATTTTGATATTTGAAAAAGTGACTAGCAAATTTTGTTCTACGTGAATACTCTACTTATATGATTACTCTATGATTTTAGCTTATTTTCAAAAATAGGGTAAATATCATAATATAAAACTATAATTTACGTTATTTTTAAGTCTTTGATTATTTTTTATTTCAATTTTCACTTCTATAAAATTTTAAATTTGTTTTTAAGTTACTAGCTGGAATACAAATTGACCAGAAAGGTCATATATTTACTTTACAATTACAATTATTTTTATGCTTTTTTATTTGAATAAAAAAAGCATATATGCTTTTAATCCATTTTTTAGCTTATTTTTACATGTAAAAAGAAACTTAAAGAGCCAGAGATAATTGGGTAAGGGATACTAGTAATAAATATTCAATACCTTTTGCTTCATAATTATCTAAAAAAAAATAATGGGCATTAAAATTATCTTAAAACATAAATAATAAAATCAATCTTACAATAAAATCAAATTAATTGGTAATATTGAAGATAGAAATAATCAAAAATATTTAAAATTGAAAGAATTGTGCCAAAATAATTTGATCTTTTCTACAATAAAAACTTGTGATTTTCTTTTTTTCTAAAACAATCAAATAATAATGATTAATTTTTTTTTTAATTTTGTAAATAATTTTTTTTTCAAATTAATAAATTTACTAAACTTAAAATTTTTTTTCTAATATTTCATTGTGTTTTAGAGCCTAATTTTGTTAATATTTTCTATGGAATTATTCTATGTACAAAATAAGTTTTGAACCGACTATATCTGAAATTAATTATTTTGTGATTTAATAAAAATGATGATTAAAAGCCAAAAAATATTTTTATTATAAATAAAACAAATAATACAAATAATAACCATAAAATAAAAAATTACTTAAAACTAAAAACAAAATAATAATTTTAATTTAAATCATTTGTTATCACTAAATCAATTGGAAAATTAGCAAAGAATTCATTAACAATGTCCAATATGATTGGTTCCCATAGTATTTTTGTTTCAATAACAAAATCTTTATACAAATCTTTGACATATCTTTTAAATAAATCCACCACAATTGAATCTATAATAATTTAAAAAAAAAAATTATGATTAATTAATTAATATTAATATTTATATATATATATATATATATATATATATCTTTAAAAAATAAACAGAAGCTTTTCTTACTTATAGCTGTCTCCGATTCCGATGGATTACTTGTAATATCAAAATTGATATCTTTAAATTCTGGTTTTAAATCAACTGATTTTATTTTCCAATAATTATGACCATTACGTACTTCAGTAACACCAATTACTTTAGCTAAATTGCGTAATTCATAAATTTTCATTGTAAAATGTCCTTGTGGACGAATTTTTAAATCATTAATTTTCAAATTAACTTTAAAATCACCATCAGCTATTATCAATGGTTCAAAAATATCGAGTGCTATCGAAAATTTATTTGTATTATTAAAATTTCCTTTAATTTTATTAACTATTGTTTGTGCCATATTATATACTTTAACATTTTTAGCCAAAACTGCAAATTCAAAAATATTATTTTTAAAACTCCATCGTCTAGTTGGTATTGTATATGGATCTAATGGTGGAAGTTTTAATTTATCTAAACCTTGATCATTCTATATTTAAAAAATAATGATAATAATAACAAAAGCAATAATAAAAAAATATTTTTAAAATAAATTTATAAATGACTTACAAAATAAGTTTGTAAAAATATTTGATAATAATCTTTTAAGCATTCATTTAATTGTGGACTTGACATAGGGCATGGTGGAGCTAAAATTAAATCAATTTTAACAAATTCAAATAAATAAAGTGATTAAAATTTAATTTTTAATTTTTTTTTTTAATTACGTAAATTCAAATCATTATAATCATCATTCAATCCTGTTATTGCACAATACACTTGTGATGTTAATGTTAAAATTAAGGTAAAAATTACAAAATTCATTTTTTATTTTTTAATTATATAAAGTATACAAATTTATTTGTTGTTTATTATAAAATTTATTGTTCTTTTGTTGATTATAAACTGTTAACTAAATCCTTTTAGATATATTTTACTCTTCTTATATTTATATAGTAAATTTTTCTATATAATATAATATCTGTAAGATAAAAAGCTTTAAAAACTATATTATATTACTATCTAATTTCAGATTTTTAGAATATAAAAATTAGTTAATCAATTAAAAATAAAATATCATATTAATTAAAAAAAAAACAAAAAAAAAACATTTAAACCAGTTATTTTTTACGATAAAAAAATTTCTTTTTTTTTTTTTGGTAATTTATAAAAAAAATGTATTCTTTTATTCATAAAACGTAGTTATTACACAATAATTTATTATTTTTATTTATTAATAATGAATTGTTTTTGCATTTTTTTGATATTTTTGGATATTTAAAAATTTAATTTAATTTTTGATTTAAAATTGTTATTAAAAGTGAAATGATTATATTTTTTGCGATGTTAAAAGGTGAAATTTTTTTGAATAAAAATGAAGAGCAGAATAAAAGAAATTAAATGTTGAAATACATATTATACAGTTAGTAAGCATTTAGTATCCTAGTTTGAATTTTTAGGTAAATGTTATTTTATAGGTAGTATTTGTAAGTCCTACAGTATTTATTTAAAAGTTAAAGCTTATTTTTAGAAAGTCATTTAGAATGTAAATCAATTGTAATTAATCTGAAAAGTACATATAAATCGTAAAAAAATGTATATTAATCTGCAAATAGTTGATTGTGTCGGTGGATGGTATAACAAAAAGTAATAGAAGAGCAGCAGAAAACAAACAAAATAATTACAAAATCAGAAAAATATGAAAATTGAAATATTTATATATATACACAACAACCCATATGATATATTTTATTTATTTTTATTATATTTTATATTTTTTTTTATATTTTAGGTTTTAATTTTTTTATATTTTGTTTTATTTTTTATTTTTTGTTGTTTATTGTTTTTTTATTATTTAAACAAACCAATCTATTTGTTAACTAATAAAATTTATTTCGTTATTAATTTATTCCGTTATCATGGTACGTTCGAATAGTTATTATAATGTAAATTTTAAGTGGAAATTTATAATAGGTTATAATCACTTTATAAAGCAAAGTAAAACAAAGCTATCACATTGTTTTTGATAATCAGATTTGTTTTTAGTGATATGTTTAGATTTATGGAATAAAAGCTTCCGAAATATCGATATTTGCAAAATAAATACAAATGATTAGTGAAAAGAAACTCGACTTTTATTCCACAAATCTAAAGCTATTACAACATAATGACATATTGGTGACAGAAGTAATAAGATGATTTACTAGCTGTTATCTGAAAAAAGAAAAAATTAATATAAATAATAGGAAGTAAAAAATCATCATCATTGACAATAAAAATTTCAACAAAGTACAATTAAACCTGCATCCAGCCCACCGTGTTTGTTTTTATTGCCTGCAGAAAATACCTTGATTACACCAAGATTCATAGAATTTTGCACAGGATTTAAAATGCTGTAACGCAAATAAAGCAAAGCTACTTTTAATGTTGCTTGCCTATTTTTTATCAATATAATGAGATGAGATTCAAAACATTGACTGGCATTGACTATCGCAAATTAAAAGCAAGACAGTCGAAAGGTTTTTTTTTATTATAAAATTTAATACTAAATTTTTCAGCTTAATAATTCATTGTCAATTTTTGCTGATAGCAAGGCGATCATTGTCAATTTTTGCTAAATTCATTGTCAATTTTTGCTGATAGCAAGGCGATCATTGTCAATTTTTGCTAAATTCATTGTCAATTTTTGCTGATAGCAAGGCGATCATTGTCAATTTTTGCTGATCGCCTTGCTAAAATTGACAATGAATTAACGGTAAAACAAAGTTAAGTTCAAATTTATGTAACAATAATAAAAACAAAGTTTTTTTACTATTTTCACCCAAAATATAAAAATATATGCAAAGTGGTCAGTAAAATCATTTTGGTTTGATTAACAGATCTGTTCTAAACGAATAGATGAATCGAAGAAAATGAATGACTTGTTCAATAGAAATTACTACTGACGAATGACTATGAATAACAAGGTCAAAGGTAAAAAAAATGAATTTAATAAAAATATCATCGATAGTCTATTTTTTTTTTTTTTTTTTTGATAAAAAAGTTAAATCCTGTTTGCATATATTTTATAAGCTTTAGTTAAGGCATTGGTATGCGTATGTTTCTTCTGATGTTTATATAATCAAAACTATGTTCGCAATTTTTTTAACCGTAAAATACTCCAGATTTTTATTAACAATATTTCAACAAGTTTAATTAATTTTTTTACCAGTTCTAGATCATTACCAAATCTACTATAAAGTTTATTTTCTACTTTTTAGAACAGTAAATTTGTTACGATAAAAACAATTTTTAAAACTATTATTTTTACTTATTATAGTTGTTTTAAGTTCTTTCGGTAACTAACAAGAAGATAAATAACCACAAATTTACTGATCCAATTTATTGTGGTTCAAATGCGCCATTAAATTTTCCTAAAATGTATTCGTAAACCCATGTATAAAAAATTTTTGTGATTTTATTTTTGCTGTCTACTTTTAAACGACCCATAAAAATTAATAATTTTTTTTTTTTTATTATAGTTTATAAAATATTAGTGTATAATTATTAAATATCATATTTTTGATCTAAATTTAATAAATTTATTAAAACTAAATGATTTGTTTTGTTATTTCAGTGAGCTATTCCTACTTTTCTACAAAATTGTTCTATATGCAAAATCAATTTTTGAGACAACATTGCTCCTCTTACTATTTGTATTCATTATTTTTACTATTTCAACAGTTTTTTCTTTTTAACCAATCTTACTCTTTGTATCATTCTCATTTATTTTTATTACGATTAAATTTCTGTTTATTAGAAGTTAAGTGATTACTTGATTAGGTTTTTTATTATACATCTTCATTAATTTACATTATACCATTCGAATTAAATATTAAATACTAATAGTAGTTTCATTCTCACTATTTTTATTGTTTTTGTTACAAATTGAAAACGTTAACATTTTTACAAAATTAGCTTGTAAGGATTTACTAAAATGTCTACTAAATTTATTTGTTAGCTAAATATGCACCATGAAAATTTCATCGCCTCGCAATTATACTGTCGCTCATCACAAAATCGAGCAAAATGAGCTGAAAATGCCATGTTTATCATTTGTTGAAGCTCTATCGATCTGTTTATTCGGCGTTATCCTATATGCAACATAGATGCAGAGATATTTTATTGCTATACTTTACCGTGAGCGACAACTAGATTAATGTTTTTATTCCTATTTTAACTTAAATGGATTCTGGATATAGTTTAGAGTATACAAATTTTTTGTTGAAAACAACCAATTTATTTTCGTTGAGTGTATCTTAAATAATTACTTCAGATTTATTCGATTTTGAATAAAAGCCAAAAATATCTTTATTATATACTTGTAAATAATACATATTATATAAATACCCATTAAAAATTACTTAAAACTAATTATATATAATTTTAATATTTTTAATTTATTATCATTAATTCAATTGGAAAATTAGCGTAGAATTCATTTAAAAGTTCCAATATGATTGGTTCCCATATTGTTTTTGTTTCAATAATAAAATCTTTGTACATATCCATTGCATATCTATTAAATAAACTCATCACAATTGAATCTATATATAATGAAAAAAAAAATTTATATATTTAAATTATTTTTATATAAAAAAAAAAAATTAGTTTTTCTCACTTATTGCTGCATCGGCTTCTGATGAAGTATTTTTAATATCAAAACTAATATTTTCTACTTGTGGTTTTAAATAAACTGATTTTATTTTAAAATAATTATGACCATTACGTGGTTCACTTACACCAACTATTTTGGCTACATTATGTAGTTGATCAATTTTCATTGTAAAATGTCCTTTTGGACGAATTTTTAAATCATTAATTTTCAAATTAACTTTAAAATCACCATCAATTTTTATCAATGGATCAAAAAGATCGAGTGCTATAGAAAATTTATTTGTATTATTAAAAATAGCTTTAACTTTATTAACTGTTGCTTCTGCCATATTATATATTTTAACATTTTTAGCAAAAAATGTAAATTCAAAAATATTATTTTTAAAATTCCATTTTCTATTTGGTAATTCATATGGATCTAATGGTGGAAGTTTTAATTTGTCTGAACCATGATCATTCTATATATGTATTTGAAAAAAAAAAAAACAGAAAAAAAATATAACAAAAATAATAATAAAATATAATTTGTTTAAAATAAATTCAAATTACTTACAACATGATTGCTAATGATGAATTGATAATAATTTTTTAGACATCCATTTAATTGTGGACTTGAAATACTACATGGTGAAGCTAAAATTAAAACAATTTGAACAAAATTCAAATAAATAAACAGATTTAATTTAATTTTTAATTTTTGTAATTACGTAAATTCAAATCACTATAATAATCATTTAATCCTTTTTTTGCACAATATACTTGTGACGTTAATGTTATAATTAAAGTAAAAATTATAAAAATCATTTTTATTCTTTTTATTATAAATTTTTTAAGAAATTATTTTTTTCTTCACTATTAGAATTGTTTTTTTGTTGACTGTAAACTGTTAACTAAATCCTTTAAGAGATGTTTTTGTCTTCTTATATTTATACAGTCGATTTGATTTTAAATTGTTAATATATATAAGATAAAAAGCTTTAAAAACTATATTATATTACTTATTTAATATCCGAGTTTTAGAATATAGAAATGAATTAATTAAAAATAAAAAAAACCAAATTAACTAAAAGAAATGTAAACATTGAAACCAGTTATTCCTTACGAACAGAATTTATTCGAAATTTATATGAAAAATAATTTTTATAAAACGCAGTTTTTATTACACACTTCTGTATTATTTTTTTTTTTTTTTTTTTTATAAATAATGAACGGTTTTTACATTTTTTTTTTTTTTTTTCAAAAATAAATTTTTAAATACTTAAAAATTTTATTTCTAATAAAATTGTTATTAATAGAATAAAAAATATTTTTTGCGACGTTAAAAACTGGAATTTTTTTTGCGAAAAAAATTAGCAATAAAATAGAAGAAATTAAATTTTGGTAGTTATCAATGCGGCTTTCGCCCTGGAAAATCAACAAACGACCTGATGTTCGCACTTAGACAAATCCTGGAGAAGACCCATGAGTTTCAAATCGATACACACCACCTATTTATTGATTTCAAGTCTACGTACGATAGCATATACCGCAGCGAGCTGTATGCTGCTATGTCGGAATTCGGTGTATCAGCCAAGCTCATCCGATTGTCAAAAATGACTGTGGAAAACACAAGATGTACTGTGGTGATTAGCAATAACACTTCTGACTACTTCCAGACGTGTACCGGATTTCGACAAGGAGATGCACTATCATGCGACTTTTTCAATCTAGTACTGGAACGTATAGTGCACTATATTTTTCAGATCTGTTCAACTACTAGGGTATGCCGACGACATTGGCATTATCACCAGATCACAACGGGCGGTTGTCGAAGCCTTTACCCAAATTCAAGAAAAAGCGAAACGAATGGGTCTCAAAGTAAATGAGGATAAGACAAAATATATGTTGTCGACAAATAAAAAGGCCTCTCAACATCATATTGGTTAAAACATCACTTTCGGCACCATATAATTTCGAGGTAGTTCAGGAGTTTACCTACCTTGGAACCAGTGTGTTAATTCCACAAACGACATCAATGTGAAAGTACGGCGAAGAATAACCCTTGCAAACCGTTGCTGCTTCGGTTTGTCAAAATATCTCGGGTAAAAAGCTCCTCTCTCGAAACACCAAAGTACAAATCTACAAAACTTTACGGATCAGAATCATGGACACTGCCTAAGCCAATTGAGCATGCACTTGGTGTCTTCGAGAAGAAAATTCTTTCGTCGGACGACGATGGGGTCTGGAGGAGAAGATATAATGCCCAACTCTATGAGCTGTACAATGAGGTGGACGTAGTCACGAAAAATTGAGCGAATGGACGAAAATGCTCCAGCCAAGAGAATCTTCGAATCCAGACCCGTAGGTACAAGACGTCGGGGCAGACCAAACCTTCGTTGGAGAGACGAAATATCGGCGGATTTAAAGCAATTTCGAACTGGAGAGAATCCGCCCGTGACTGGCAAAAATGCAGAATGTCAGGCCTAGGACCTACATGGTCTGTTGGCCACCTAAGTAAGTAAGTAAATTTGGAAATAAAGAATGATGAAATTTTTACTTATTTATCCCTTATATAAATTCCCCCAAAAATTGATGTTTCGGTTCAATATTCTTTGGCAAATCACCTTTGAATTGCCTCTTGATTCATAGCAAATATAAATTTCTCACACAGTTAATGCTTATACCAAAAATCTGCCAAAATTTTTAACTCCACTATGAAATCATGAAGCTCCTCATTTTTCTTCAAATTTCGAGACCAAAACTTAAATCAAGTTAGCCCTCATATTTTTTTTAGGTTTAAAATATGTTTTGAAATATGTTTTCAGCTTCTTTTCAATTTTCTCAAAACTCACATCATTAATTTTTCTTGGTGTAATGATAGTTTTGGACCCCCAAATCCTATTAATTACGATTTTTTATTTGAAATATTATATAGAGCACATAGGTGATCAAATATATTCAGGTATAGCTTGAAATCAACTCCAATAGTAGCTTGAATTTGTGGCAAATTTTTCACTTCTTTCATAATAATTTTTTGTTTTAAAATAAAAAAAAATAATTAAAACACGGAAAGATACACCAGTAGTTGCACGTGTATGTTGTTAAAATTTATTACAGAAATAATTAATTTAATCAGGTTAAGTTTCGCGCATTACGGGTAAGCTTATTTCTGGTTAAAATAAACTTCGTAAATAAGTAAAATTTTAACACAAATAATATAAATAAGAAACATGTTTAGAACATTAATAAATACAAAAAAAAAAACAGTTTGATGTGCTTTATGATGTGGAGGTGTAACTGAAGCAATATTTTTTTCTAAACTGCAAATGGCATTATAATCACACTGTCAATGTAGAATGCTATAGAAATATAATTACTATTTTTTTGTGGCATAAATTAGATGATTTGAACTTGAACGGTATTTGGTTGTAACAAGACGATGCAACATGTCATACATTTCGTGATGAATAATTCGTGACATTCGTGACTGTGTAATCTTCAAAAATTGCGATTTGAACTGACCACCAAGACTATATATAACTCCATTAAACTTTTTTATTTGGACTAACATTAAATCATTATGATTTACTTCAATAAACCACAATGATCTTAAAACCAAACATTATTCGTGTTAATTAGATTAGTACAGATTTATGCACACAATACCTACTGCCAGAAAGTATGAATTGAATGTTATATTTTTTATTTATATTGCAAACTTACTGTAACAAAAATGAGAAAAAATGTGGGCTTGACATACCTCAATGAGGTGATGAGCCCTTAAAAAATAATTTATAAAAAAAAATTAGAAAAATTAATTTAAAAAAATACAAAATTCAGTAATAAGTATGAATACTTGTAAAATTACTTAATTGATCATCGACTACATTTTAATTATTGATCAAAGGATGTAAAACAAGTTGAGTATAAGACACTGAAGAAGTTTGCAAGTAGTAAACGAAATGCGCCTTTTAAAGGAAAATATTCGACTATTTTCCATATTTCTAATTAAACAGGATTTTCTGTTTGTACCGGTCATTATTTTTTTATTTTTTTTTTGTTTTTTTTTTTTCTATAGTCTCTTAAGCGTTTTAGTCTAGTTTAGAGGTTTAGAATAAAAATAAACAAAAAATAATTTAAAAATGTTTTATTTTCTAGTTTTGTTGAAAATTGGCTTTTATGAAGTAAATGTTGTACCTGCGTAAGGCTAAATGAATACATATATATCAAGGCTATTTAGTAGTTTCAGCTTTCCAAAAAAAATAAATCTTTAATGGCGCATCTTTTCTTTAAGGACGAAAAGGACATTTTAAAGCATCCTTTTATTTTGTTTGTATATAAACCGTTATATCTATGTTAATCTATTGTTGTTCCGTTATATTTTTGATATATTAATTAATTTTTAAAAATTATAACAGATTAGTCATATGTTTCTAAAATAAATTTCCATTATACTTTTTTTTGTTGTTTTTGTATATTTTTAATTTTTTTTTGAACATTTTGATTTATAAATACCTTGCTTGGCTAAATAAATAAATATATATTCTACATTCTTTATTCTATATTTTTTCTATCTGTAGTAAGATAATGACATTAAAAATATTTAAACTTTATCTGATGATCATAGGTGTTGCCGTTATGCATATATTGTAGTTCAAAGTTGAAAATTTAAATGAAAAAAATAATGTTTTTTAAAAACCCAATATCTGTAGATTTTACCGAAAAAATACCATATTATTTATACACTGTTAGAAAGGTATCATTTTTTTGGCTATAATTCATAGAGACATTTTTTATGTCATAGAAGATAAAAGCATTTATTAATAAAAAAAAAATCTATATAAAACTATTAGAAATGTGCTTTTTACGAATTGGTGTTACTTCTCAGAATCTCCAACAATTAAAATTTTAAAATTATATAAAAAATCAAACAATTAAAATATGTGAACAAATTAAAAATCGTTGATGTTAAGACATTATGCATTTGTATGTATAATCCAGCCTGTAAAATAATGAAATTCGATAATATGAAATTATATTAAGTCAAACAGATTGGCTTAGCAAGCTTTTCAAGCATTTTATTAAATGCTAGTAGACGTATGTATGTATTGTATGTAGTTTTTTTTTGTTTTTTTTTTTATTTCTAGTTTCTAAATAAATTCCATATGCTCTTGGTTCACTAATACCTATACCTACTCAATAAATTGTATAGCTTAACTGTAATAATAAATTATACAATAATGTACCATTATAGTTATTTCCATTTTCACTTATTGATCAATTGACTGTACTACTAATATATAGTATGTATTATACTACTCACAAATATACAAAACTAGGGGCCCCTGTTTTGTAATTATAATTTAAGTTGAAGCCAAATTTAAAATTTTTAACAGAACATAATAAATACATTATACAGAATAGTATAAAAATAATAAGATGTTGAATGACACAAAATGGCTCCATTTTACTTAAAAGTTTGAATATTATAAAACCAAATAGAAATTTGTTTAACCCGTATGCGCATTTCGGCCATATATACAACTTATTTACATATTAAGAGTTCATTAAAAAGAAGCGAGATAAAATGAGAAGGTGCTTACTGCGCATGTCCTTAAATGCATGGCTATTATAATTATAGATACTCTATTTTTGTTTTTGTTGTTTTTATATTTTTTTATTTTAGATGACCTTGGTTTTTTGTTTTTATTTGACATATTATTTAAGTAGGTTTATTGCAAGCAAAGAATTTGTAAACAATATGATGTCAAACTCGGATATGTATTTTGCTAAGACACCCATACATTTAAAAAAAAAAATTGTTAGAAATAGACGGTAATAAGAATTGTATGTTCACGAATGAAGTGAAATATAGGAAACAAAAAGGTGTAGCGAAATTATGAGATAAAATTCAAATAGAATGTGTGTAAATAATAATTTTTTCGTATTAAAATGAAACTATTTATCGTGGTATCTATTAAAAGTTAAATTTTAGCATAAAAAAAATTTACTTTTTGTTGTCTGTGGGAATTCACTTTTTGTTGTCTTTGTTTAAAATTTCAATACAAAATCTTTTAATTAAATTATTGTCCGAACTTTTTTTCTCACTATGTACTTAATAAATAATCCCGCATATAAAAATTTCATAAGCGTTTTCAAATCTTTTGTCAGCCCAATAAAAATTTGTATATACAAATTTAGGCAGGCATATGCTGTGTTCTTTCTCTTTCTAATTTATACGACAATGCTAAAGTAGGTAGTGCTATAGTATGATAGTTTTTACTTGTTTCAACTAATCAGGAAATATTTTGTTGTGGTTTATGTAAAAAATTGCATTAGGTTTACGTAAATGAAAAGTTTTCCTTCTAATATGAGTTGAGTTCATTAAGGAGAAACGAGATGCAATGAAAAAGTGTCTACTGCGCAGGTTCCTAAATGCTTGTCAATTATAATTATAGATTGTTTTTGAAAGATCTGTAATTAACATTATTCTAACTGGCATACTATAAAATAAAGTGATTACCATAGCTAATATTAGTTTTCTATATAAAAGTAACATTACATTTACACAGTCACGTACAGATTCTGATTAGAAGAATAGGAATTCCTTCCCTCATATTGTATTTGTTTGCAACGCCCGCCATATCTCGTAAAAAACATTAATATTTCCAGAAATACACATCGCCTGATTCAGAAATTGACATCAAATCACTAATAGCGTTCATCAAGTGCATAGAGCTACAATTCTGAGATAAGCGGAGAAGTACAATAAATCTTAACAGGTCGCGCTTATAGAACTCTTCATTAAAAAGATTACATTTAACATAACAGATAACATTACTTTTGCAGATAACATAACAGATAACACTATATCTTATACATTTGTATAACATATATGTCAAATATCATTAAAAGAACAGTTTAATTATTTATTAACATTAATTATTGTTCTATTTAGAGAACAAACAGATTGAATAAAAGACTTGCGAATGTTCTCGAATGGATATAGTGGAATATTTGTAACAATAGGTCAGTACAGGACTTATTATAAAATATATTTTAAAGATCATATATGAAGGTTAAAATTTGTCCTATATGTAACTATATGTCAATTAAGGCAGAAGTAAAGGTTAACTTTTATTTACACTATACACAGATTTACTTTGAGTGATTGGTAGGCCTACAATTTCCAATAATTCACACATTTTACTCACATCATTCAAGTAATATAAATGTCGCAAATATTTTGTGGAAATTCTAATTCTTAGGGAATGCAATCTCATAGTATTCAGATTTATTTTGTCCTTTTTGGTATAACATTCTATTTCGATAAAATTGCTTTAATCTTGAAATAACACAAAATTTTATTTAATAATAAAAACAAAAATACAAAAAAAAAATTTTTTCATATTAATTAAGTTATGTAGTTTTAAAATTATTTATTCACAAATTTACAATTATAATATTTTAACATATTACAAAAATATAGACGGATTTTTATATAAATTTATACATTACAAATAAGACATAATAGTTAGTGACACTTTTTATTAAGGCAAAGACGGTATTAAAAACTCAAAGCAACTAGTTAAAAGCTTAAAAAAGCTTAAAAAATTGAACATGATAGAATTAAAGTTATAAAAATATATAACGACACGGAAAATACATTTAATTATAATTAGTAGTACCACAATCTTCATAAGCATTTTTCATCCTCCGCATGGATAATAAATTTACATATTCTAAATTCATTAAAATTCTTAAAATAATATCAGATTTATTAGATTTTGAATAAAAGCCAAAAATATTTTTATTATCTACAAAATAATACATAAACACCCACAAATAAACAAATTACTTAAAATTAAATAAAATTATCATTATAGTTTTATGTAATTTCAATTATGAGTATAGAAAAATTTGTCCATTTTTCATTTCAGCTTGTCTATTTGCAACACAAATTTATTTTATGTAAATGCTCCTTTATATATTTCTAAATAAATTCAACTTGAATGTATCAGCTTATTTTAGTATGGTTGATGGTATGATAGAGATGGTTGTGGTAAAAGGGAAGCATTGACAGGCTGTTATAGCCAGCAAAATTGAATACAGGCATAACAATAATTAAGATTATTTTTTTCAATTTTGTTCGAGTTATATAATACGTTCGAATCGAACTGCGTGAGTAGATGAAGCGCTGTTTTTATTTCTGCTGAGCAAATGTTGACACCTACGAAATATCTATAAATTAGAAAAAATGCTACAACTATATGCAGGAGCACACAATAATAATGAAGGCATTTTATATGACGAATTTCAAAATTAATAAAGTAGCATTTACACAAAATTAATTTGGTACAAATAGAAAATTTTTCAAAACACTTATAATTAAAATTGAATTTACGGTGTTCAAGATTAATAATTTCAGTATGCGTGTATAATTATCATATATATACATAATTTTAATTTTATTAATCTACTACGAATAATTCAATTGGTATATTGGCATACATTTGATTAAAAACTTCCAACATGATTGGTTCCCATAGTGTTCTTGTTTCAATAATAAAATCTTTGTATATATCAATTGCATATCTATCAAATAAACTCATCACAATTGAATCTATAGTAAACAAAAAAATTTTAAATAAATTTAATTAATTAAATTATATTCATATAAAAAAAAAAAATTAGTTTTTCTCACTTATGGCTGCATCGGCATCTGTTGAAGTATTTTTAACATCAAAACTAATATTTTTTATTTGTGGTTTAAAATCAACTGATTTTATTTTAAAATAACTATGACCATCATTACGTGGTTCACTTACACCAATTAATTTAGCCAAATTACGTATTCTATCAATTTTCATTGTAAAATGTCCTTTTGGACGAATTTTCAAATCATTAATTTTCAAATTAACTTTAAAATCACCATCAATTATTACCAATGGATCAGATAAATCTAAATGTAAAGTAAAATTAAGAATATTATTTGTATTCTTAAAAACTGCTTTAGCTTTATTAACAGTTGTTTCTGCCATATTATATATTTTGACATTTTTAGCGAAGAATGAAAATTCAAAAATGTTATTTTTAAAACTCCATCTTCTGTTTGGTAATTCATATGGATCTAATGGTGGAATATTTAATTTATCTGAACCTTTATCATTCTATATATTTAAAAAATAGAAAAAATATTAATAATTAAATTAAAAATAATAATTTAAATTATTTACAAGAAATTTTTTTAAAAATATTTGATAAAAATCTTTTAAGCATTCACTAAATTGTGGACTTGATAGACTGCATGGTGGAGCTAAAATTAAAATAATTTTAATAAAATTTAAATAATTAAAAATATTTAATTTAATTTTTTTTTTTTTTGTTAATTACGTACGTAAATTCAAATCACTATAATAATCATTATTTAATCCTGTTGTTGCACAATATACTTGTGACGTTAATGTTATAATTAAAGTAAAAATTATAAAAATCATTTTTATTATTATTATAATTTTTTTTTTTTTTACTATAATAACTGTTCTTTTGTTGACTATAAATTGTTAACTAAATCCTTTTAGATATATCATTGTCGTCTTATATTTATATAGATGATGTGATTTTGAATTGTTCTATAAATAATATCTACAAGATAAAAAGCTTTTAAAAATATATATTTTAATTACTAATTAATTTTAGAATATAAAAAATAATTTTTTTTTTTTTATTATTTGTTTCCGCGGGTAGGTGAATATCCTCAAAGGACCAACATGTGGTTTTGTATGATAATTAAACTCTTAAAACGCATAAAACCATTTTCGTTTGTCTATCATACATAACCAATGTATTATGGTAAATCAGCTAATACATTTTTTTTGTCGTGTAGGCAGATTATATATACCGTAATAATTGTGAAGAATATTAGTGCAGTAGTATAATTCCTGCATAGAAAGATTATAATCTCAATATTAATTCGCGATTGAAAATAATAATAATTTCCATATTAACAAATTATTCTAATAATTTCTGTTATCAAACTACAACCAAATAATAGTGTTTCTTGCTTTTGAAATGATTTAGCATATGTTTATTGCGTGGCTATTATTACGCTATTATTAAAAATCGCTTATGTCATGTACCAAATTTTGTGTCTACAGTATTTGAAATGTTTCGAGTAAATGAGAGATACAACAGAACAGGATGGATGATTTTTCTGAAGGCAAAATTTTATATTTGCTTTGTGTTATTCAAATATCACAAACAATTTCACATGAATGAATCATTTGGAAAAAATTCCACTTGATTATATTAAAATTACTGTTATTCGTCAAATAGTTAAAAATAATATTTCCAACAAATTTAAAGATTCGTTAACCATATGTCTATCACATTTCAAGCCCACTTATGAATGTTTCATTATTTAAAATTATAAAATATTTTACAAACTCATTTCTTAGTAAAAATTTGGAGTTTATCTGTGTTTGGTAAAACCGGTAACACAGTCTAAGGTCTGAGAAAAAAATCTAGGAATAAATTGATTGTAATAATTTAAATTTAAAGTATTAATATTAATATATAATTACTTAAAATCTAATATATTTATTTATTTCATTTTGAGCTCAAGAGAGCTAAAGCTCAATTGAGCTAAAGCTCAGATACAATTAAAATTAAATGCGTGTAAAATTCGGTGCAATATATAGTATTTAATTCTAACTAAGACTAATAAGAATGAAAGAATGTACATCTAAAATTAAAGTTAAACATAATTATATAAAATGAACATTACAAACTATAAAAATTTGTAATAGACTTAAATCATATTATTTGATCTTAATATATTCATATTTATAAAAAAATATCTCCATAAAATACGTGTTAACTATAATCGACGGGAGACGTATACCACCAATTGTTCTATACTAATTTCCTAACCTAACCTAACAATATTAATCTAATACAATCAGTTCATATGATAATCAACCATACAGTAGAATCACTTTAATAGAACCTATTTATATGTAGTTGTACAAGTTGTTTACCATGTCGATCAACAAATCGCAATATAGAATTTTAATACCGGGCAGTAGTAGTTCTAATCCAAGTCTATTTTTTTTATTCTCAATATTGTCTATAACATATAATGGATTATCCATTTTTAATTATTTAAATTAAAAAAAAAAAAATCTTTAATTATAAACAAATTTTTTTGATATAGCTATTCTTATTTTTATAGTCTAGTCGTATTTATGAATATTACAGTGTTTAATAAGTTATATATGTCTTTTTTTAATATTCTTGTATATCATACTAATTAATTTTTTGCTGTTATTGACTTATATGTCTCCAGTATCAGACTATTTATTATACAGGGTGATTTGATTTAATTTGAAAATCTGTTAAGGGGTATTTTAAGTAAAAAACTGTCGATTGGAGTATTTTAGATCAAAAACTGTTTATTGGAGTATTATAGGTAAAAAAACTGTCTATTGAAGTATTTTAGTTAAAGAACTGTCTATTTGGATATAGACAGATATATTTTTAAATTTGACTTAAGTTAGAGAAAAATAGATTAGAAAAATATTATTACACAAATATTCACTACAGCTCCGATTTCCGAATACATGCAAGCTGAATCAATACTTTTTTCACAACTTTGTTTTTTTTCGATTTAATGTATCTCACTGACGATAATATTTTTATCTAACAAACGGAAAGTCTGACATGAAAGTTGTGTATATGGTGAAGTTGTAAGAGATGGTTTAATGCATTAAATAGTCAGACGAAATCAACCGAGATAATCAACGTTTTTCACAAAAATTACAGTTTATTTTTTTTTTTTAATTTTAAATTCTTGTATTTATTACTCGGAAATGGTAAGTCTGATCCCAGCCAAAAAAAGAACAGCTATAGTTTATTTATTTATATTTACATTTATTACAATTAAAATTACAATAAATTTATTTGTAAGCTCCATAGCTACTTGAAGTAGCTATTGGCCTATTTACAGCATAATATTATTACAAAATTGGTATCGGTGTACTGTACATTACATAGTAACAATTAATTAAATACATATTATATTCTAAAAAAAAATTATGAAATACGAATTACATATCTTCTGAGCTGTAGTGGATATTTGATATTATTTTTACAATCCAATTTCCTTTAACCCCCCTGTATTGTAGTCCAGACCAAATTTAAAAATACAACAAAATGTAATATACTCCAAAGAATTACCTCTTAAATAATTTTCAAATTAAACCGGATTACCCAGTTTACATACATCTGTGTAATATTTTATAAATATACCTACTATTAGGATTAAAAATCATAAACAAAATAAAATAATAAAAACAAATTTATTGCAAAAACAAAATATAATTTTTTTTTTTAATTAGTGTTTTCAAAATTTTGTTTTTTTTATTTCATATATTTTAAGTATATATATATATATACAAGTTGTCAAACATCCAATTGAACTTTATACTTTCAATTAACTAATTAAAAATGGAAAAAAAAAACAAAAATATCAAAATAACAATAACAATTTAGTAACAATTCAATGACTTTTAAATCAAGATATTATTTACCTATTTAAAATTAACTATAAAACAAAAACAATGTGACGATGTTGAACAAAAAAAAAAAATAATAATAATAAAAAAAGGACAATTTTTAAGTATTTTTTTTAATATAAATAAAATTTCAATGAGATCATGAATATACAAAAATATATTCATCTTAAATAATTTAAATAATTTTCAAGTTTTTAATTTGCTTATTCATGATTGTTGAGGTTTAAAAAATTTAGTACTAAAATTTAGTGCTAAAAAAAATCTTCCGGTTTTGATTAATTGGTTAAGAAGAAAAAATTTGTTTGTATTTCATTTTATCATGTTAGTTAAGCTGCTCATGCAAATTTTTTTATTCTATAAACTAATTTTTATAATCATAATTATTGTCCTGATGCCCCTTCAGTGGGTGGGCATAGAGTAAAGTTGCTTTTTACTGTTTTAGATGCTCAATGGATCTTCAATTTGGGAAATCATAATATTTAATGTGTAAAATGGATTACACAACCGGTTTTTATTATTATTTTTTTAAATGATAACTAGATATTTAAAACGAGACGTAGCGAATTCAAATATTTTTTCAAACTTTATCAATTTTGAATTAAAAATTTCAATTTAAAATTCCACCACGTGTATGTAAGTATACATACATCTTAACATACAAAAATTTTAATTTATTTAATTGTGGCAACTCAACCATGTACAGAGTATTTCTGTTTTTCTTGCCAAAAATTAAATTTAAATTAGATTTTTGTTTTAAATAAAATATTGGTTGTTGTCTAAGATAAATCAATGAAAAAAAATTATAGTACTTACTATCAAGAATTAATTGAAATTATTAATGAAATTGTAATCATTTTTAAAATAAAGTCAAAAATATTAAAAATATGGTTGTTGTCTTAGATAAATCAAGTTAAAAGAAATTATAGCATCATCAAGAGTTAATTGAAATTATTAAAGAAATTATAATATTTTTTAAAATAAAATCAGAAATATTAAAAATATGGTTGTTGTCTTAGATAAATCAAGTAAAAAAAAATTATGGTACCTACCATCAAGAATTAATTGAAATTATAATATTTTTTTAAAAGTAAAATCAGAAATATTAAAAATATGGTTGTTGTCTTAGATAAATCAAGTAAAAAAAATAATAGTATCATCAAGAATTAATTGAAATTATTAATGAAATTATAATATTTTTTAAAATAAAATCAGAAATATTAAAAATATGGTTGTTGTCTAAGATAAACCAATGAAAAAAGTTATGGTACCTACCATCAAGAATTAATTGAAATTATATTATTTTTTAAAATAAAATAATAAATATTGAAAAATATGGTTGTTGTCTTAGATAAATCAAGTGAAAAAAAAATTATAGCACCATCAAGAATTAATTGAAATTATAATATTATTATAAATTTAATAAATTTTATTAATTTAAATTCATATTGAAATTGGATACCATTTTCTCTCAAACATCCTTGAATTTCGAGAAGCGGCGAATACTAGTAATAATTATATTTTAAATTTATTTCAATTTTTGTAATTTATATTATTTATAATTTATTTATTTATTTTATTTATATACTGTATACTGGAATTAGCCCTACTCAACATAATAAGAATGAATAAAAATTTACCCTTCTTTTTGCTCTATATTTTGTCCTATTATGGTATAGATATGAATTCGATATTTAAAAAAAAAAAAATAATATCCTGTACCTTCTAAAGAACTGAAAATAAATAACTGACAAAAAACATCTCTACTCGAACGATTTGTTGTTCATATAAACAATTTTTATGTAAGAGATATGGCTGAGTTTGAATTGGAGATAATACTTCACTATATTGTATAACAATTTTGTATCAAAATTAAGAGCACGAAAAAATTCAGTCAAGAACAAATATTAACCTTGGATAATTTTTACAAATCACTGATTAATTGTAATCTAAATGTTTATGTTTATAAGACGACATTGATTTTTGACAAAATGATATTCACTTTCGATTTTTTGTTTTTAATTACAAGGATTGCAAGAATGAGTCAACTGGAATTAATCAACTGGAAAACTAAAGGATTCGTTATTTTTATTTTAAATAATTTATACTTTCTACATAGTTTAATAACATTTTTTAGGTCTTCTAATGATACTATACCCTAAATCGAGTTTTGTTCTACTCTATACATCCCCTTGGTGGTTCTTTTATACTCTTGGCAATCAATTTACTACGGTAATACAAAATACATATGTAATCAGAAATTATTTTTCAAATTCGCCTTGGTCTATGCTAATTTTTAACTTTTGGGTTATTTTAAACATTAAGGAAATATATATATACATATATTTCTTTTATGTTTTAATTGCATACAGTGGAGTCTCATTAATTCGAATAAATTTTTATTATGAAAAAAGCAAATCAAAATTTATTATGAAAAATTTATTTTATATTTAAATTCAGCAAATTTGTTAAATTATTTTTTAAAAAATTACAATGTGGGTAAAAAAGAAAATATGTTTATGAAAACAAGTTTTTATAAAAAAAAAAAATAAAATATGGTTACACAAAATTGGTAAGAGATTTTCCCCAAATGAAAAAAAAACAAATTAAAAGATGGATTAGGCATATTAATTTTTTTTGCTTTTCTATTTTTTTTAGTGAGTTTTAACAAAAATGTTTATTACTCCTAAAAATTAAACAATATACATACATGCCTACATAATTGTATTTATTTATTTATAATAGGAATTATAATATAGCTTGAGCTTGTAAAAATTATAATATAAAATATTTATATAGGAAAAAACAGTCTCGATTTGCGTCGTTTTTCTGTAAGAAAAAAGAACTGATGAAATATTTATATTGAAAAAAATTGTCTCGATTTGCGTCGGTTTAAATTGCGTCCTTTTTCTGTAGTTTATCAAATAACAACGCAAATTATACAGGCATATTGTACACCACATATTTGTAATACATGTGTCTTATTGTGTATACAATAAATAAAATTTATCACGAGGTGCATAACACTAAAAATGATGGTAATAAAATAATAACAGTAGATAAAAATTATAATTAATACTTTTCAAAGAAATTTATTTATAAATTTTTTTTTTTTTTTTTTTAATTTTAACAATTTTTTGTACTTTGGATTTATTTAATTTTTTTAATTTTTTATTTATTCATTTTTCGATTGTAGAATTTTGAGTTTGAGGTCTCTCTTTTATATATTATATATATGAATACCATTTTGGAGAGAATGATTATAAAAAACAAAATTTCATACTTTAATTTATTTTATTGAATACAAATTGAATATGTTCCATTTTAATTAATTTAAATTTAAAATTAAAATTTATTTAATAATAAAATTTTTTTTTTTTTTTTTAAATTCATTCAATTAAAATGTTAAAAGCTCAAAAATTTTATTCAATCAAAAATTAAATTTTAATTTTATTTATTTTTGAAATAAAAAAAAAAAAAAAAACAAAAATAATAACTTATTAAAACAAAATTATACTTAACATATATATAAGAGTAAAAGGAATCAAATTATAGATAATTAATCCAATGTTAGATCCTAATATTGCCAAAATAGACCTCACCAATTTAAAAAAAAAATAATGTGGTTTTCAAAATTATGTTTTATAATTTTTTTTTTTATCTTACAAGAATATGTTCTAATAATCACAGGTATAATATTAATTATATTATTTTTTATATTTTTTTTTTTTTGTATATTTAAAAGTATCCTTTATATATATTTTGTTTTGTTTAGATTCCAACAATGGAATATATTTATTTTTATTTTATCTATATATTTAATTATTTACTCTTTAGTTAATAATTTTTCAAATGGTACTGCTCCTAAAAATTTATTTGCTGCTTCTATTACAAGTGGTTCCCAAGTGGATTTGGTTTGTGGCATTACAGTCTTTACTATTTCTGGCCAATATTGATTTGCAAAATCTAATACAATATTATCTATAGATGAATATATAAAAAATAATGATATTAATAATTTATTAAATTACTTTCTATTTATAACGGTATAGAAACATTTTCAATTTGCACCACCATCAATAGTGAATTGATTATATTCAATTAAACAAATAGAAAATTTTTCCACACTTATGTAATATGAATATAAATATTATATGGATATTATTTTTAATAATAATAACATTGATTACACTTACTTAATGTAGGATCTGGGAATAAACCAGTTGCAAAAATTTTCAAATCACCAATTTCTGGTTCAGCATCAAATGATTTCAATTGTAAATGTTTTTTACCATTAATTGTTGTATATTGACCAACCATTTTTGTATTAATTGTCATTTCAGCTAAAACAACATTATTAAATTATTATTTTAATTATTAAAAAAAAATTAATAAATTATTTACATATTGTTAAATTAAAGAAACCCTTTGGACGCATTTTTAATTCATTAATTTTAACATCAGCCTTATAACTTCCTTCAATTAAAACTCTTGGGAAATATATTAATATATTACTGACAACACCATCATCTAATACTTTTGTATTAACTTTTTTAACACTTGATTTTGATACACCATATACATTAACACCTTTTAAAATTAATGTACCACCAACTGGACCACTTGAATAACCATAACGACCATCTGGTATTCTTAATGGATCTAATGGTGGTATATCAAGAATTTTTGAACCTTTCTAAAAAAGCAAAAATAAAAAAAATATATTTTTAATAATATTTTTAATTGATTGTTTTAAGAATTTTTGAAATTATTTAAATTGAAAAAAAAATATTATTTACATTTAAAAGTGGAAGTTGATGATTAACTGAATCTTTTATACATTGATTTAATTCTGGATCATTTTGTTTACATGCTGTTACACCTTCAGCTATATAAAATAAAAATTTATATAAATTTTAAAATTAATATTTTGGATATTTAAAAAAATGTATATTAATTTTAGTAAATATATGAGCATTTGCTTATTAATGCGATAAATATTCAGATGGCTGTAATTAGGGTTTCACAGTAAAAAAAAATCAAAATGTGGTTGTAATTAATAAACTAAACTGCTCATATACCAACACACCATTGCAAACGAAAACTATATAGTTCTAACAGGTATGAACGGCTTTTATTAAAATGCTTATCGTGGTTGGATAACTGCCCATCATTAGTGTCTAATCACGAATAATCTACATATCGAAAACACCTTCTGTATTGAAAATGTCTGTGAATGTAACGGTTTGATTTATAGCATATTTCCCCTCTAGTAACAGCATTTCCTGAACGATAGAAATTGTCTAAGACACCATTGAAGTTGATTTTCTGAGTATAATTATTGAATCAGGCATATCTATAGTGGCGCATATGCATGATTACATTGCTACGGGTAATCATAATAACTTCATATAAGTCTGCGGTGATATTAGAACAGAACCAAACCCTAACTAAAAATTATTCTAATCTTATTTAATGTATGTAATGGCTTTCCCCACTTCTAAAGCTTAATTTTATATTAATAATACAGTTGCGCAGTTGCGAAATTACAATTTTAACGTTATTTAAGCCTAATTTTAATACTCTGAATACCCCTCCACCCTTGACAATATTCATACCAGAAACATTTGGAAGTTAAAAAATAAAGAACGTTAAGAAATATTTCAAGTAGAGAAGATTTAGAAATTTGTAAATGTAAAAAAAACTATTGTACAACATAATCGTACTTGGCTTCATAATAGCATAGTTTTATTTTTAGTGATAACCCAAATTGTATTACAATAACATGTTTTCAAAAACAAATTTAAAAAGCTTCTGATAACATTAATATACTAGATTCGAACCCGGTATTTTCTGGATTGGTTATTAAAAACCATTGTAGCATATCTGTTGTATATTATACCTTCTGATTAGTAGTCGGATGGCATAATCACTAAACCATATCGGTTGGCAAATATTCTACTATTTTATTGTAATAGTATTTTGTATATATATATATGTACATATATATATAGATATATAAATTCTACTAATATATGCGATGTCAGGTGATGCTTAGATAATCGATACCATAGTGCACACATATATGCTAAGTAGCAAAGATGAAATTTTACAGGAGAGCGTTTTCAAAGTTTACAGCAACCCAAAAACTCAATGCAATGCTGTAGATGGACAAAACGTCTTTTATTTTGTTGCATATTATGTACTCTATCGTATTTAATTAAAATTTTAATGATATATTATTTTGATGGTTGAAAATTTAGGTAGTTTCGAAAGTAAGTATGCACTTAGCATGTTTTACACTTAACTAAATGTACTTAGAATAATTGTGCACAAAATAAAACAAAGCAAAATATCGAAACTAATACTTCTAAAATTGAATTCCTTTATCTTCTATTCATTTTTGTTTGTCATTATTGTCTATCTTCTATACTGTTTTGTTAAGAGACAGATAGGTTAAGTGCACTTATCGTATCTGTGTATTTAAGGTCTAACAAAATTGTAATTAATGGTCACTGTTATTATAAAAACCAGATAGGGTAAACGCACTTAGCATATCTGTGCATTTTAGGTTTGACAAAACATGTACTTATCCTGTTTACGAACTCATTATAACAGCCAAAATTTTTATTCTACCCTTTTAATATTTTTACACTAAAAAAAGAACAACTGGGAAAACTCAAAACTGTACTTAAGTCAATTTGAAAATAAAAATCACTTAGCATAAGTGTGAACTATGGTATCGATATATAGATTATGAGTTACGGGAGTGAATCAGTTCCCTATATCACTGCAGCCACAACTGAGTTTATTATGATAACCCATGTTTGTAAGCTAGTCTCTGAGTCATTAAGGATACCTGATTTTGTAATAACACTAACGATATTCTTTAATGGTATGCTGGATAGCTCCAATTGTTCAGGGAACGGTGTTTCCAAGTGGATGAGTCCTTCGCATTCACACAGCCAGACTTTCAATAGATTCTTCCTCTATTTCACGTATTCTGCACAAATCACATCATATGAGGTGATATACAATCACATTTTCACATCATGATGAGGTGATACTTTTGAATTGTATATCTTAAAACCTTTGAATGCCGAATTATTATTGGATACGTACTTAAATTGTTTTATTTTATGAACTCACACGATAACTGCAGTACTCTGTTACATATTTAAATCAAATATTTTGTATTTTATAATTATACTAGGGGCCCCTGTTGAGTAATTATAATTATAAAGAGATTATTGCATGGACTGATATAGACTTCTCATAACAAAGCAGAAAACACTCATGTTTTCATGAAAAGCTTTAAAATTAGTATGTTTTCATTAAAAAACATAAATATCTTACTTCTCATTTTCTGTTTCGTTTCTACCTATTTCTTAATGTATTTGGTGAATAATAAAACCATATGATTAAAAAATGTTCAACTGTGTGCGCATTATTGTTTTATATACAACTTACTTATTATATATTAAGAGTTCATTATGGAGAAGAGATATAAAATGAGAAGGTGTCTACTGCGCAGGTCCTTAAATGATTGTCAATTATAATTATAGATATTAATATTCGAATTTGACTAAATTAAAATGTGTGTAGAATATCAGAGGTAGCTGCAGGTGTTTAACAAAGTCTATTTTGTATCCTCTGTTCTTTATGTGATGTGGTGGGAACTGGCAGAGACAATTTAATTAAATAATTTATGAATTTGATTAATTAGATACGACTGAAATTCGACCACGAATAATTTCATCATAATAAATTTACCGAAACCATACAATATTTTAATAAATTAAATAAAATTCAATATAGAATTTCAACGAAAACAAAAAACAAAAGCAAAATAACAAAAAATTTCATAGAACATTTTTTTTTTACTACATTCAATTCTTTCGCAATCAAAACGATTGAATGCAGTAAATATTATTACTTACAAGATTTAACCTCAATTTTTTTTTGCATTAAGATAACAAACTTAATAAAGTAGGTTCATGGACAGAAAAACAAAAATAAAAAAAAATAATAATTATTTTTAGTTTTCCGATATATCCGGCGCGGTGGTTTATTTTTTCTTGAAAAAATATAAAAAAAAAACAAAAATAAAAAAATTATAGGTACCTCTTAAATTACTTTATGTACCACTGAAAGGAAATCTATATACATAGATAATTTAATTACACACCCATGTGTGTATGTAATTTTAGTTTATGCAATAATATGTTGAGTCTGGTCAAGAACGTGTAGTACATTTTTTAATTTTTATTTTTGCTCTTGTTTTTCTTCTTGTCTTTTGAATTTATATACAGGTATGTACGCGGTTAATATGGAAGTATAGATACAACACATAACTTGCAAAATTTTTAATTTGGCTGCTTTGATTTTGGGAAAGCTTCAGTTACAGTTTTGAAATAAAAAAAAAAAAAACAAAAAAAAAAAAAGATTGTCATTTTAACCAAAAAGTTTAAATTTTGGTTCAACTTGATTGCATTGAACTTTTTGCTTTGTTTTTTTGTTTTTTCTGTTGGAAAATTGTGCAATAATTCAACTCATTAATACTGTTAAAATGAAAAAAAAAACAACAATTTTTTTTAAAAGTTAAATTGCAATATCAAAAAAAAAAGCTTAAATTTTTAGGTCATATAAATTTAATTGGTAAATTTTTATTTTTTTTTTTTTATTTAAGAATTTTTGAAGTGTTTTTTTGTTTTTTTACTAGTTTCGATGAAAAGTGATATTCCAGTAAGAATTTGTTATGTAAGACAAAAAAAAAAAACTATATGTATTTAAAAAATTATATAGGAGCACTTAAAACTATTAAAAATGTAATTATGAAATTTAATTAATTCAATTAAATTTATTTTCAACACACTCTATTTCTCTTTATTTTAGAATTTTTTATTAAATCAACTTAATTTTAATTTATATTCAAATAATTATCAAATTAGCTATTAAAAATAACACTCACGTAATACAAAATCATCTTCTTCTACTGGTACAGTAGATTCACTTTCAATAATAGTTGGTGAATTTTCCGGTAATACAGCACTATAAGTTGTAGCAGCCGTAACACTTAATATTAAAATTGTTAAATATGTTATTTTCATTTTTATATATATTTTTTTTTTTTTATTATATTTTTTATTATTATAATTAAATTAATTTATATATGTTTTAATAATAAAATTTAAAACAAGTTATTCTTAAATAATTTTATAACTTCACTTCTCAAATTACTACAATCAATTCAAACATTTTTACTATTTTAGTCTTATATTTATATCTTTAAAAAAAAAATAACAATAATAAACAAAATAAAACAAACAATAATCGAACTCTTTAAGTGTTCTTCATAATTCCCCCAAAATCACAATTTATAAGTACCGTGCTGTATAGGTATAAATAATAAAAAAGTATAATAGTAAAAAAAAAAAAAAATGACAAAAAAATATGAATTCAATGAATACCGGCATTCCCACCTCAACAGGTATAATAAAAAAAATTTAAAATTCAAAAGCTTTTCTTATTAACTTTTTGAATACAAATCGAATTTTTTTTAACCCTTTAATTTTTTTTTTCATGCTTTTGCCGGTATTTTATAGGTAGAATAACCCTTTTCGTGCATAATTATGTACGGTACTGCAAGTTTATACCACAATATCTACAATATTTCGAAGATTTATTTATCAAATTACTGGCTCATCAACTTATTAAATGTGACAGTAATGATAAAGGGTAACTGGACCAAGTTGAAAAATCCATAAAGCAATTTTTTGCTTCATCGGGAATCGAAATCTGGATCCTTTTGATTGAAATTCGATTCGCTTTACCTACAGCACCATCCAGCGTGATAATGCACGTACATATTATAATCGAATCCAGTTAACAAACAATCATTACGTTGCTGTATTAGCCCAATTCATATTTCATTGCAATTGATTGTTGCAAAATGCTGTTGTAAATGCTGTTCATCCGACACACTTTATTAAGCTGTTAAAATTTTATAAACATTGTGTTCGGGTATAATGTGCCTAATAATGAGATGACAAATTCCAATTGGAACGGATTTTTCATAAAATACTAATTAGAATTTCAAATTTGCTATAACGCGTGTTCGTAGTTGCAGTAAAACATGCGTCGGTGTCTTGCAGATTTTTTTCTCTGTCACTATAAACACAAAAACTTGCGCAGGCGCGCAGAAAATTGTTTAGCAGTCATTCTTGTTCATAGAAGCAGCACATGCACAATTCGTTTATATAGTTATATTATATTATTTATAATTATATTATTATATATTTTTATATATATTTAATATATTTTAATATATTTTATATATATTTTTTTAAATATATTTTATAAATATTTTTTTTTAATTTATTTTTTTTTAAATATTTAATATATTTTTATATATATATATATATATATATATTACTTATATTAATTGTTATATATTTTTTTCAATATATTTATTTTATTATATTTATATTTATATATTATTATTATAAACACATTTATTTTATTTTAATAATTTATTTTTATTTTTTACTTAAATATTTTCTCACGACATTCTTATTTATTAAATATTAAATGACATCCACTTTAAAAGTCATTTTAAAGCAGGCGCACTAAAATCTCTGTACAATCTGTCAGACGCTGACGCGACACCGATTTCTATGAACACAAGGGCCTGCTTTTTATCTGCGCAGAATTTTTGACAACATGCAACTACGAACAAAAAATCTGTTTTGTTGCGCAGGCGCGACCACTACGAACACACCTATAATAGTGTTTTATAATTAGCTAGGTTAAAAGCTAAAACGTATATTTTTCACAACGTTAAATTTTCAACATAAGACCGTACCACACGTTAAATTTTTCATTTACAATTTTTTTTCTTTTTTTTAGTTGTAAAACTTTTATGGGCCAACATTTATAATTTTAAAGTTCGTTCAGTAGATCTCAGAATAGAATCGGACAGAACAGTGTGTTGGACAATGACAATCAACTGTCAAACACTTTTTAGAACCACTTAGACCACAGAAAAATTGAACAAAAAATGTAAAATGGACAAAAAAGTTTAAATAAGGGAAACTAATTAACACAAAAGAGTGTTGGGTTTTACTATTATAACGTTCTAGAAGAGTTTATTGAACATATTTTTTAATTGAATAATTTTGACAGATATCGTAATTTGACATTTAATAAGTTTTTTGATATTTTTAAATTTTTGTATATATATATTTTAATTTAATTAGTAAAAAATGCTTACATCTCAGAAACATAAAAAATAAAAAATTTAATAAAATGTAAATATAAAATGGATGAAACGTCAAAAAAATTGAATAAAAATTTAAAATGTCAAAAAAGTTGAGTAAAAAATTAAAATGTCAAAACATTTGCAAAAAAATTTTCAAGTCATATTTTTTAATATAAATAATTAAGAAAATCAAATATTTCTTTGCTGAAAATTTAAAAATATTCCTACTTTTCAGTATAAATTTTAATACAAATAAAAATCCATATAAAGAAATAATACACTTACATAAATTCATTGGAGATCGTATGCGTTTCAATTTTTTTATACTTTTCTTATTTTGAACCTTTGATTTGAAAAAATATTGAAATATATCTACATGGATGGACTGAATGAATACTGTTGTATTTATTATCTTTTTTAACATAATTATAATTACTCTTCTTTGCTCTCTTCAATTTTTATTTTCGTTTCATATTCTTATTCGTCCGTATGCATCTAAGTTGAAAAAATTGAAAAATATCCAGATGAGACTAATTCTTGTTATTATAATTATGTTTTTTGATATTATTTAGTAATTTAATTCCGTATTTTATAACTCACAGTGTTGTTATCAATATCGAGTTTTAGTGATTTCAGTTAAATATCTTATAACTGATATTAATAAGTATTATATCTATATTAGTACCTTAATATTTTATAATTCATAGTGTTATTATAGTTTCTAATTATGTTGTATATAAATAGTTTTAAAATTAATTTATCAAAAAAAACAGTGAAATAAAAAATTGAGTAAAATTAGTTGGATACACAAATATTAGTGAAAATACTTAAAACCAAATAATTTCAAAGAATTTTCTAACATTAAATATTACATGTGGAAACAAGAGTAATTAAAGGGTTAAACATATTATGATACTGATAATATGTGTATATTATTGCTTGTAAACAAAAAAAATGAACAGTAGAAATTATAAATAGTCAAATAAAATATTTAAATTGTTTTTTTTTTTTTATAATAATACAAATTAATTGGATTCGGAAATTAAAATAAGAATAAAAATAGAAACAAAACAAAAGATATATCTACAATTTTAAATTTATAAAAACACAAAAAAAATGAAACATAATTAAATTATTTGATGATTAGAATATCTAATCCTATCTATTTAATATGATTATTTGTATAATTATGTAATAACAACAACTGCGTTTCTTCTTATTTTAGTAAATTTTAAACTTGAGATGATTGTACGATGGTAGTGTGTCATAAATGTAATTATTATGTAATTAAAAAAAATTATGAAATACAAAAAAAAGGGTAAACGAATATCTAAACAAAAAGAAAAATAAATAATTATGATAAACCTTGGATGGATGATATTTTTGTATTTGATAAAATAAAAAGTTATGATGATGCTATCAGAGTAGGTACATACATAAAGCTTTCTTTTTAAAGTTATTTTTAAATTAAATTTGTTTTATTTTTATTTTTTTTTTTATGTAAAATTTGTGAGATATTAAGAACAATATTTCTTTTCTTATGTGCATTTCTATATTTGTGTTTTCTATTCATTTTATAAATTTAGTTATTGGTACTATTAAAAGCTAGAGCTAGCACTGGAGGTAATATTTTTCAATTCAACTAAAATTAAAATTATTATAGATGTGTACTATAATCCAGTAATTCGTTATAAGGGATTGAAATAAAATATATTAGGATTTTATAATCTAATATATTAATATTAGGATATTAGCTTTTCATTACACTGTTTATTACGAATTTGATAAAAAGCAACAATTTAGTTTTTTATCATAGCTTGTGTTTTTTTATTTGATTAGAGCTTACGCAATTTTTTTCTTTTTGAGTTAGGAAAAGAAATTTACTTAAGCAATTGAGTCGGATTCGGATTTATAGTAGCCTTTTTTTTATATTATCTAATAATTTCATTTCATATTTTATAACTCACAGTTATCAATGTCGATTTTTAGTAAATTCAGGTCAATTTCAGTTCATTCAGCCTAATACAGACTACTTGTAAAAATATCATACAGTTATATTTATTTATTTATTCAGTGGGTCTGCAGATAAATCTTCAGGGCAATTTCAGGTAATTTTCCTTTCATAATGGGGACCCTAATGTGGATCATAGATTTCTACTAATAAATTTTATTTCCTAGGTCTACATTATTATTACACCAAATTGCCTAAAAATTTCTTTTGGAAAAAAATAAATAAAAAAATTTCAAAATACAAAATCCAGATCCCGTTATATTTAGAAGAAGTGTTAAAACAAAAAAATATTAAATTTTTTTTTTAATTTTGTGAATGAAAATATAATTAAATTAAAGTTAATTCAAAATAACGAAATAAAAGGATATGTAATCACGTTTTATCTAAATTCTTTAAATATTTGAAAAAAAAATCTTATTAACGGTAATAAATATCTGATGTAAAGAAAAAATATATCTAAATAAATATAATTAAAATAAAATTTTCTAATTAAAAATAACTTAAAATTATAACTAAAAATAAATAATTTTAATAAGTAATTTTTAGTATAATTAACCTTGACATCAAGTAACAAAAAATTAAAAATAATATTTTATTTTTTCTAAATTTTCCAATTTATGAAATGACGTCGATCTTAATTTACATGACTTGAATATTATTATAAATGACAAAATTCAAATTCAAAGGCTTCACGTAATATTCACCTCAATGAAAATATACCAAAAAAACATAACAAATGAAAAAAATATTCTATTTTCAATAATTTTTCTTCAAGGGATGAAAGGGAAGGTGTAATTTAATATATATATATTTTTATTAATGGGGGAAAACGCAATATTTTATATTTTTCGTTATTTTTCAAATTATTGTTCAAAATATTTTTAAAGCAATATACGAAATCTGGAACCATTGGTGATAATTGACCGCACAGTTTAAAAAAAGTATGACAAATTCATATTTAGAAATATTTTTGTTTTAAAAACAAATTAATATTAATTCGAGGTACCCAATCTTATATCGAAAACAGTTGAATCAAAGACGAGATGTGCCAAAGAGTTAGTATAGTGGCACATAATTCTATTTTATTACGTGTGGTGGTCCAATGACTATTATTAAGGGTGATGCCATTTGATTTATACCTACCTTGGTGGCACCTATATTTAAAGCTGGGTCAACGCTGGACGTATCGAATTACAGACCAATTACACTTACAAGCTGCGTAGGAAAAGTGTTTGAAAAAATTATAAATGCCAGAATTCAAGATTTTGTACAAGAGGTAGTAGGTTTTGATGTGAATCAATTTGAATTCCAAAAAAGAATTGGAACTGATTCAGCAGTTGTGGAATCTACTAACTCAATTATAAGTAAATTGGATGAAGGAAACTATGTATGTTCTGTATTTGTTGATCTAAAAAAGGTGGATCACAGCGTATTACTTGATAGATTATATGAAATTGGTATACAGGGATCGGCTCAGGATTTAATTAACTCTTATCTTAAAAATAGGAAAACTATAACAAGAATAAATGGAGTACTAAGCAATCAAGTTTCAATAAATATTGGTGTTTCTCAAGGGTCTGTGTTAGGTCCTACATTATATTTGCTATATATTCATAATATACAATTTGCGAATTTAGTAGCTGAATATAAGATATTTGCTGATGATACTCTACTTATATACAGTGCCAAAAATTGCGATGAATTAGAAAGAGTAATAAATGCAGATTTGAGAAAATACAACAATTGGCTCAAAGGTAATAAATTAACTATAAATGCTGAAAAAACCAAATACATAGTGTACAAAATAAGAAATAAAGTCGATATAAATCCAAAACTGTTAGTAAATAATACCGAAATTGAAAGAGTTGCTACATATAAATATCCTTGTGTTGTAATTGATGAAAAGTTGAAATGGGATGATCATATCAATAAACTGGAAAAAAAAATTGTGCCTTTATTAGGTGCTATCAAAAGAAGTAGACAAACCGCTGATAGTCTATATTATTCTCATATTATTTCACATATTAGATATAATATATGTAATTGGTCTAGTTGTTCCTCTTGGCTAAAAGATAAAATTGGTATTGTAATAAACAAGTCTATAAAAGGATTGCATCAATTTAATTGGCTTACTCTTACAAACGAAATTTTTAAGAGAACGGTTTACCTGAAGCTATCAGGATTATTGTGTTGGAAAAAGCTAAACTAATTTACAAACTGGAAAAGGGAATCTACAAAAAAAATAGGAGTAATGTACACAATTACAATACACGAAAGTTAAATAATCTCAACTATGCAAAACCAAGAACAGAGCTATCACGCAACAGTTGCCTTTCATCAGCTATAAGGATATATAATAAATTACCACCAGAAATAAAGGATAGTTTTAATTTAGATCTTTTCGTAAAAAAATTAAAGTACTTATTAAAAAATAATCTTGCAGAAATGGACAGATTAATTAAAGAGTGAATTATCACATAATATATATATATATATATATTTTTTTTCTCTGTTTTTTTTTTTTTTTGGTTTATGTTATGATATACATGGTGGTCCGGTTTAGAGCAAAAAGTTTTTAAGGGGTGATTCCTTGGAGTATTTTAGGGAAAAAATTGTTTTAGAAGATGGGTCTATCTTTTCGGATTAGAAAATCGGATTAGAAAAATTATGTCTAAAAAATATCCACTACAGCTCAGAAGAAATTTAAACTAGAGCAACATCTTCTTGATGGCTTTTTGTTGTAAGTCATATAAAATTTCATTAACCCTAACTAATTTCAGTAATTTTAACTAATTTTGACTAAAAAATAAAATTGTTACAATATTCAACTCTCAGTTATTATTTTTCTTACTAAAACATGGGTTACCCAAATATTAAATATGACTTTACCTGAAAAACGGTAAGTCTGATATGAAAGTTGTGTATGAAAAATTTGTAGGGGATGATGTAGCGCATCAACACAATAAAAAAAAAAAAATAGCGAATTTTTTCGAGATAACGTTTTTTACATAATTTTCAGTTTTTAAAAGTAAAATTTTAAGTTTATGCAATTATTATTCAAAAACGGTAAGTCTGATACTCATTCAACATATACCGTTAATTAGGTGTATTAATTCTAAAAGAAAGCTATGAAGAAGATGTTGCTCTAGTTTCAATTTCTTCTGAGCTGTAGTAGATATTCTTTAGACCTAATTTTTCTAATCCGATTTTCTTTAACCCTCTGTAGCCCAGGTAAATTAAAAGATAGACCCCTCTTCTAAAACAATTTTTTTCCTAAAATACTCCAAGGAATCACCCTTTAAAAACTTTTTGCTCTAAACCGGACCACCCTGTATAATAATTGTATATATATATATGTATATATGTAATGCTTAGATTGTAAGTATCTTACTTTTATTTTTGAATATGGATTTTTCTGTGATGTTTTATACCAAAACTAATGTATTGTCTATATCACGGTTAAAGAAAATTAAATTTATTTAGAGTAGTAAAATATAAAAATTGAATGTGTGAATTTTTTAAATATTTTTTAATTTGTATACAATTTTGTCAACAAAAGTAATGAATATTAAAAAATAAAAAATACTGATATCCATAAAGGGTTATAAAATATTGATTCTAAAATCAACAAGAAAAATCAGTATTTGAATAGCTATGTGTTGAAGTGTTGAAATTCCCAATTTTGGCTAATTCGATCGAAAATTAAAATATTCAAATTCAAACAATACATCAATACTTCTTCTATATAATTTCTATTACAGCTCCGCCGGATTCAAGCAATTTATTCTTCCGATATAAATATTTTAAATTAATTATAGTGATACTTATTGCTTACTTCCACACGGGTCAACTTTCATCACTTTTTTCCTTTCGTTTCATTCCCCCCTTTCTATTAGCAAAATTAGTTTATAGAAAAGGGGGAATGAAACGAAAGGAAAAAAGTGATGAAAGTTGACTCGTGTGGAAGTAGGCATTGGATTGGTATTTGACTTACAGTTTTTGATTAACAAAACTGTATCAAACTGAAAATTGTGAAAATTGACATTTTTGTCAAAAAAAAAAAAAAATAAGTTAACTATCTCGGGAAATTCTGTTTAAATTTTTTATATTTATTATTTTTCTAGTACACATTTCAAAAAGGAAAATAACCTGAGGTTGGCTTGCAGATTTATCAGAATAAATAAATATAATTATGTTATTTTGACAATAATCTACATATTCGGCTATCAGAAATTTGATATCCAAATGCGTAAATGTATTTCACTTTCTAACTAAAGTTGGGTAAGTTAAAATTGGCCATTGGGTAAGCTCTAATCAAATAAAACAAAGCTGGCAAAATTCTCTACAACTTTGTCATATCGAATTTTCATGCCAGACTTGCTGCTTTTCAGGTAAAGTCATAAACAATTTTCATGTCAGACTTAACGTTTTTTAAGTAAGTCATATTTAAATTTTAATAATTTATAAATTAACAATTTTAATAACTTGTGTAGTGGATTTTATTTAAATGTTATTTTTCCAATACAATTTTCTTTAACCATATCTGTGTGCAGGGGTAGCATTGTGTAATTTGAAACGTCATTTTGTTTCGACTAATTTCAAAAAGTGGCATTGCATAATTTTGTTTCGACCATTTTTATTTTGTTTCAATCTTTTCAAAATTGGTACGACATATTTTGGTATTGCGTAAGGTTGAAACGCTACTTTTTTTTACATTTGATACGACCAAATTTTGGCGATTGAAAAATAGTTGACGCTTTTAGGTAAATTTTAAAAAAAATAATACATGATTTTAATTGGAATATTTATTTTAGAAACGCACAAAAATAAAAATTCCAATAAAATGAAAAATTAAGTAAATTTATAATGATTTTCTGTAAAGAAAAAAAATTTTCAGAATAAAAAAAAAAAAAATTTTAGTATTATTATTAGCTTCTTTTACTTGTATCCAGTTGCAATTTCTTTCAGTTCCATTTTTTTTATTTTAATATTATTTTCTAGCAGTAATTGTTGAAATTTTAACGAAACAAATCAAAAATGGAATTATGTAAAGTGTTTCACTGTTTTTTCGAGCGTTTCAAAATAAATTAACGTTTCAAATTACGTAATGTCATCCAAATTTTGTTTCGACAACATTTTGTTTCGACCGAAATGTTTGAAACAAAGTTACACAATTCCACCCCAGCCCAGATTAAATTTAATATTTTTATCCTCCATATTTAGAACAATTTTTTTTTCCTCAAATACTCCAAGTATACAACCCTTAAAGAATTTTCAGATCAAATCAGACCATTCTGTGTATGGCTTCGAAACGTGGTTGATAACAGAAGACACAAATCAGAATGTTTAATGCTTTCAATGCTTTCAAATTTCTGTACTGACAATATGATGGGTAAATAGAATAAATAATGTAGAATCCATCAGTAGAACTAAATAAAATGTGTCTTATAAAAAAAAAAAAAATAGTTTGTGAAAAAAAGGTTTTGATGGATCGACTGACTACACACTCAGAAATATTTCCTCCAAAATTTTTCATTAAACCTTGTAATAGATTTTGCAAGTTGGCATGAAGACAAATTATCTCACAAAACAAAAATTTGAGAAAATCGGTAAATATAAGGATTCCGAATCGTAGAATTCGATAAAAAAAAATAGCACCAAATTGTACTGAAATTAAAAACCTATTGAAATCATTATAATATAGGTTTATTAAGGGTATTATTTGGCTCGGTGATAGAGTCTGCTGAGAAGCCGAAGTGAAATCGCTAAGTGTGTGTACAACGGGTCTTGTAAAGCAATTACGTCGACTGACTTCGAAAAGGCTCAATAAGTCACTTTTTTGTCTTATGAACAGATTCTTAGGTTTTGCAACACGCTCTTTCTTTTGGCCCGAACCGTTTTTCGCTATCTTTTACCATTTCGGAGATATATTTAGTTCCGGATTGACCCATATCCACCTTAGTAATACTTTGTTAATTATAAAATATACATATTTTTTGGATATGGGTCATTTTTGTATGAAGTTTGACGTCAAAATTGGCTTATTTCTGAAATGTGCCATATCCAGCCTCACTGATAAATGCAATCAAAACTTTGATGGAATATTTTGTAATATGTAGTGGACCATACATTTATTTGTAAAGTTTAGTGATAAAACGACCCATATCCAGGTAAATTTGACCCACGTGTAGGGACTAAAATTAACTTGTTCAAAAAGTGGATATGGGTCGTTTGGGATCGATGTTTGGGAAAAACAAAAATGCATATAAATTATAAACTAAAAGACGTAGGCACTTGAAATTTTGTAAAAAAAAAAATTGTATCGTACAGTTTAAGTAACTTTAAACTTCAAATCGCGTTTACTCGAAACCGAGTTGATGGCATATGGAGCCTTTCAGAACTCAGCCGACGATTAACTGATCTCATTTATCCATCCTATGGATAGAGTATATACCAAACCAACTAACCAACCAGTATACTGAATGGTTAAACTTTGCTGTGGTTTCAACTACAAGCTATATGGAAATCAATCATATTATTTTTGTTTAAAATTAATGTGATTTAATTTTAAAATAAAAAATATTTATTTTATTTTTATTTTTCATTATAAACAATTCTCGAAAGAATAATATTATTCATTTTTTATTGTTTTGTTTTGTATATAGTGATTATTCATTTGGGTAAAAATTCGTAAAGCCAATTAAAACAAACAAAACATTTTTTTTTGTTTTTATTTTTTTTTTTTTTTTTTTTTTTTGTTTTTATTTTTTTTTTTTTTTTTTTTTTTTGTATTTAATAAAACAATAAAACATAAGTTTTAGTGATAATTTTGAAGAATATTTAGTTAAAAAGATTCAAGTATAAAGAAGTCATTAAAAGTGAAATCATTTAAATTTCGTCATAAAGCAAACATAATGTACACATCTAGTTTATTTGTACACAATATCAATGGGACCGGTTCTATAATACAAAAGTCAATTAATATTATTTTTTTTGTATTATTTTAAATAGATTTTTTTTTTATATATATATTTTTTTATTAAAATTTAAAATTCTACACCAAACACACTATACATTTATTAAATTTTATATACAATACTGCTAAAGAATTGATTCTAATTCTAAAATAAATTAATAATTTTTTGTATTCTAATCAGTGACAACGAGAGTGAAATTTATCAAAAAAAAAAAAATAAAATAAAAAAAAGACGAATTTTTTTTTATTTATTTTGAGAAAAATAAATTTACTTTTAATTCTTTGTTTACTGATTAATTAATAGAAATAAATGTTTGTTTATTTATATTTTTAGATTATATCGTAAAAGTATTTTTTTAATATAAGTATTTATTTTCAGATGAGTCTATCGATATATGGTATACATACAATGTAACCGGGTCTGAAAAAATATAATCAGAATGGTCTATATTCGACTGGTATTTTCAACAGCCACTTCAGCATAAAAATTACCAGTGAAAACCCAAACTGGAGTGGTGATGAATGTGAATTGTATAGTTAAAACTACCGGTGCTGGAATATAGATCAATTGATGTGAACAAAGTCAAAAGACCGAATATTTTTGTTTTGGTGGAAAAGAAGCAATTTTATTAGTAAGGTAAGGTATCAAATGCAATTTATAAGTTTTCAATTACGAAAAAAAAATTTATTAATTGTTATGAAAGAAATTCAATATAATTTCTTCGAAAACAAAATGTCGGAATAATATTTCAAAACTATACATGATACATTTCAAGAATATTTCATCCCAAATTTATTTTTGGAGGAGATTCAATTTGAGTACATTACACAAATTGATGATTTGATGAAAAAAATATATTACATACATACATACATATATAAAAAAGGTGAGGTTATCGAATTTTAATGATTATATACCAAGGCAAGGCAATTTACTTATATCGAGGTCCTCATGTAGTAGATATTATTCTATATCATGTACTTATTTAAAAAAAAAAAAATAATAATTTTCTTCCGGTTGACTAATTTTAATAATTTAACTGTTTACCTACTTTTTTTTTTGTATTTTTTAACTACGACTGTAATCAAGTTTTTCTTTTAAGTCTTTTGAAACTTCCTTATTATTATAAATGTGTGTGTGTGTGTGAGTGTATAATTGTTTTTAAAAATATGGTTTTATAAATAAACATTTTTTGGGAACGGTTTACTTTTTTTTACATTTTTATTCTAGAGTTTTACAAGGTAGATCTATAAAATTTTATTTGTACATACCCTTTTTAATTATACCAAAACAAAAATAAACAAAAAAATAATAAAAAAAAAAATATTTCCACCATCCAATACATTTTATTTAGTCAAATATATTTAAAAAAAATTTTATAAATTTTAATTAGAATTTAAGAAGCAGAACTCAATCTAATTATTGGACTTTAATATGTATAAAAGAAAAACCTTGATGGTTCTTTTGTTTTGTTTTTTTTTTATTTTTCTTTATTTGTTATTTTCTGGTGGTTTTTCTGATTATAATTGATTAAAAAATTTATTCTTGTAATTTAAGGTTTTATATTGCTCTATTAATTTAATATCAAAGGTTTTAAAATCGGAAAATTCACCTATTACCGTACCAAAACAAAATAAATTATATAATGTTTACCGTAACAAAATCAAAATTACAAAATAACCGATACAAAAACCATCAAATAAACAAATATAATTAAAAATGAAAGTTCCATACAAAAAAAAAAAAAAAAAAAAAAAAAAGTAAAACTTGACAACAAATAATGCAAATTTATTTAAATAAATATTAAAAAGAAATTTGGCGTGAAATTAGGTACAAATATCAATTACAAATACGAATTTTTGATTATTATAAAATCTTATATTGTAAATATTACGTGTTGAATTTAAAACGTAAAAAAAAGTGGTAAACGTTAAAATTAAAAAATTTAAAACGTTTTTTTTTTTTTTTTTTTTAAGATTTTGGAGAAATTGTTGAGTATATATACATAGGTAGTTAATGTAAGCATTAGATGTATATTGTATATATATTTCTTTTTTCTATTGCTCCTATTATGGCAGCATCCTTAAATTCAAATTCTGATAATATATTTACAAATAATGTGAATTTTATGTTGGGTTGGGTTGAAATATTTTGTATAATTTTAATTTGTTTCTAATGATACGAATTTGGCTTATATGATCGTATCAATCTATTCTGAAAAGAATCCTTAGTTCTAAAATAAGTTATTTCAAGATAATATTTTTCAGCCGAGTCGGCCCTGGTTCGATTTCTGAAGTAGGCAAAAAAATGCTTTATGGATTTTTTAGACCTTGTTCAGTACCCTTTCTAATTGGGATAAAATAAATAGTTGAGATTATATTTGGTAACAACTTAAATAAAATTAATTTACATTATTAAAGAATGCGACAGTAGTTCCTGACAAAGTACCTAGTGGTTCACATTTAATGACGAGCCAGAAATTTGATCTAGGAAAACACATTGTAGCAGAATATGTAGTAAAAATTTGTTAGTTTTAAATTAAATGTTAGTATATTAAAAAAAAATTGCAGTTAAGGGATTTAAGGGGTTTAACAAAAAGTACCATTACGATAATTTGAATTCGTAACAATACAATTTTTTTTAAATGTCCATTAATAAATACCAAAAACGAATAGAAATTTGGAAAATGAATGTAGAATTTTCAGGCTAAAAGAATGGTTAATTTTTAAGTTAAATTAACACAAATTTTTTACATTAAGTCCTTTTGAAGAGTTTATTTTTGCTGGAATTTTAAATGTATTTTTATTTCTCCATTTATGAAATTTACTTCTTTTTATCATATGAAATCTAATCTTGTCGCTTCATTATGTTGAAAATTTAACATAAAAAAAACAAAAAACATATAAACATTAATAAATTTGAAATCAAGTTTACATTTATTTCATAATATAAAAAACTGTTACTTGCGCAACTAAATACTATGAAGACATAACATCTAAAAATAATAAAGTTAAATTCTTCATTAATCATTTTAAGTAATAAGATACACGCAATCATCTAATTTTCTACTCGGATGAATTCCTCATTTGTTATTTTTTCCAACTTATATTAAATAAATTTTATGCATCATGAGCTATTTTATAACTTATATGCAATTAGTAGTACGCATATAAGTATACATATTATATTAAACCATTTAAGCCAATTTGTATTATGCGTAATGAAATGAATTTTGTAATTTTTGTATTAATTTAATATATAAATTCAAATTAAAATTAATTTTTATATACAATTGAAAAATATTTAAGCTTTTAATCTATTAATCCAGTTTCACATTTATAAGCATCATGTCCCATTTGAAAAATTGGATAAGTTAAACCAGTTCTTCTAGCAATATCTGCTGCTGTTTCATTAGTATTATTTAATGCATTTGCATCTATATTAGGATCTAGTAATAAGACTGTTGCAGTATCACGACAATTTGATACAGTAGCAGCTATATGTAATGGTGTTTGTAATCCTTCTGATTTGGCACTAATATCAGCACCATGCTGTAATAATAATGCAGCACATTCAGCTTTACCCCATTTACATGCTGAATGTAATGGTGTCCATTTCATTTCAGTTTCAGCATTAGGATTTGCACCATATTTTAATAATAAAATTGCAATATCAGTAAAATCATTATAACATGCTTTATGTAATGGTGTATAATCATCATTATCTTTTACATTAACACAATCTGGATTAATTTGTAAAATTTCACTAATAACATCAATTTTATTTTCATTTGCTGCCCAAAGAATTTCTTTTTCAAGTGATTCTAAAATAAGAAAAAAAAAAATATTTATATTTTTAGTAATTGTTATTAGTAAATAATCGTGCACATACATACCATGAGGATTCTTTTCTTCCTCCACAACATCATCATCCCAACCGCTAACAAACATTCCCGGCTTTATTTGCTCAGCTTTTTCCAATAATTTTTCAAATTGAGACTTTTCTTCATCTGAATCGCAGTTTTCCATACTTTCTATATTTAAATTATAAATTTCACTGTAGACTTTAAATTAAATTGATTTCGAATTGGAATTGGATCAATGTTTTTTTTTTTTTTTTGTTATTCTATTCAATTGTTTTTTTAATATTTTAAATGTCAAAAACAATAATAAATATCCATATGAATATTATTAATAACAAAATACTCTTCCTGGATAAACTGAAATTAAAATTTGTGTTTGTTTTGAAAAACCAAAATTTCTACCAAATTGTAAAATTAGTGCTGCCATTGATATAAAACATTTTTGACATTAAAAACTGGCAACTGAAATGTCAAACACAACCATCTTTATTTTTAGTATAAAGTTGCATCAAGACAAGTCAATTTATAAATATAAATTCTTAAATTTATAGAATTTTCAAAAATTTATTGAATAAAATATTTTAAAATAAAAAATTTATAAAATTTATTTCCTAATTTATAGGAAAAATGTCTTTAGGAAATCCAGGTAAACACACATTTTTTTTTTATAATATAATAATATCAAACAATCAATATTTTTATAATTTGGTCGAATTCTAAAAATTTGTCCAACCCAGTTAATATTCAAGCATCTATAAATATTATAAGATTTAAATTTTATTTATAGGTAAATGGGTCAAATTTTTTGCTGCAGCTGGAATTCCACCTCAAACAGCAGCAACATATGCCCATATTTTTGTTGAAAATCGGATACAACAAGATATGCTAATGGATCTGAATAAAGAATATCTTCGAGAAATGGGTGTTACACCAATGGGTGATATAATAGCTATTTTAAGGTAAATAATTTATTATATATTATTTTTCTATAATATAATTTACATTTTAATTCAGACACTCTAAAATTGTTCAAGAGCAAACGGCACGAGAAAAAGTTTTATCTAGTGAAATAAGAGTTCCTGTAGCTACTGTACAAGCTAATCCAGTGTTATCTGATAAACGAGACAAACGAATGATATCATTAAAAAAACGTTAGTTTTAATTTTTTTTTAAATATTTGAAAATTGTTAAATATTCAGATAAATTGTTTTAGAATCATCAAAAGAAGCACAAATTCAACAATATCAAGAACCAATTTTATCTAATCGGCAATCTGAACATGATGTAACTAGACATAATAATAATTTTATTATACCAACAAATCAATCATCTATTAAATTGCATAAAAGTAAAGAGCAACCTGTACAACGAGTAATGTGTAAGTAATATTTATTATAAATTAAAATTGTTGTTTTTAGAATGAATTTATTATAACAGTATATTCAGATAAAGAAGTATTAGGTAAACCAAAAATATTTGAAAGACTTCAAAGACCAGATCTAATTAGAGATATTCAAAATGAAACAGTGGTCAATAATGATGATGATGATGAGGTTAATGAAAGTGATAGAGAAAGTGAAGAAGGAGAGCTTAGTGAAGAAATATTAAATATTAAAAGAAATCCACGAGTTCGAATGGTCGGTATAGATGGTAAAATAGCAAAAGCATCAACATCTTCAATATTTGCACGCTTAGGTAGAAAAGATGATCCGAATACAAAAAATGAAATTAAAACAATAACAAGCATTTTAAAAACTTCTCCAAAGAGTGGGGTATAATTCATTTTTTTTTTTTTTTTTGTTTATTTTTAAACTTCAATAGATATTTGTAAAATTATTATTTTTAAAATAAAATTTTAGGTTTCTGGAAACTCAAAAAATATTATTAAAACAAAACCAAGAGTAATTTTAGTCAAAAAAATTCCTGCCAAAGCTACAATGCTCTTTCCTGATGAACCTGCAAAAATGGAAACTGGTGAAAAAACAGTATCATTTTCAGAAGAAGATGAAGTTTTAGAAATAGCATCTCGACGAGTCTCACTTAAGCCAAGAACACAATCAGGTGTGAAATCTCGATTAGGTGGTTTAAATGGTAAAATTAATATAATTTTTATTTTAATTTTAACATTAAATTTCTTTTGTGTAATTCAGCTGCCATGTTCAAAACAAGAAAAAATATTAAAATGAAACAAACAAGTATAAAAAAATTGAATAATATTAAAGCATCAACAGCTGCACTTGGATTAAAATCTGATGAAATGTTGAATGCAAGACAAATTTCAGTTCATAATAGACTTGGTAATAAAAATGGTGGTAATACAGCTGTAGTTAATTTGGCAAATCGTATTGGTCGTGTAAGTTTATCATCAGTGAAAAAAATTCCAGATCGACAATCGAGTGTATTTGATCGATTGGGTTTTGGAAGTCGTTAAAATTTTTTGTTCATGATTTTCTCTAATGAATTTTTTATATTTTTGTATATTTTTTTTTTATTTTCTTTTATCAAGAAGATTCATTTTATTCAATTGAAAAAGTTATGTAAAACATAAAAATGATAAGATTTTGAAAACAAAAAAAAATATTAAAATTAAAATTAACAAATTTAAAAAACAAAAAAAAGAACAACAAATGTAAATTCTAACTTTAGTTTATAATCGAAAGGCATTTGGCAAATTGTCAAAAAATATTTAACGAAATAAAATTAATAAAATTGATTTAAAAATTGTTGTTCAAAATTAAAATTATTTTTTTTTTCCATCCATAACCAGATATGTTATTTTATTGCCCAAAACAGTTATTTATATACCTGTTTTTTGATCCTGTAATGATTTAATAGCAGAATATCTGAATATTGACTAAAATGCTTTTAATTACTTTTTTTTTCAAGCATTTAAATTACTGTTTATTTTTTTAATTTTGCCGCCACATTGCTTATACAGTTATCTACCGTGTATATATAATAAATAGGTTAATTAAAATGTTTGATCAATGTCTACGTTGAACCATAATTAATTATTTGCTATTAAAATAAAATTTAAAAAATTTTCATCAGCAATTTATATTTTAATTCAGAAAAATTCAAATTTAAAATGTACGTAGGTTGAAAAAGAAAACCAACCGTAAAAGGTATTCACATATTTTTTTAAATTTTATACCGTAAAAATTATTGCTTGTAAATTTACGAACTTGTTTTAAACGTCAATATGATGAAAAGTAATTCACCACACCAAATAAATTTTGTTTTATTGCGATTGTGTGCAGATAATACGATCTAAGGTAAAATAAATTTCAAATTTTTGTATGCTATATACAAAGATTGTAGAATAGATATGCATATACATATGTGTAGTATACATTTCCATTATCGTATTTTTATTTATTAATAAAATAAACTTCAGCATAGCTCAATAACTTTACAGAATTTTTATTCATTCATTCATTTAAATAAAAAACAGCCGTAAAATATCAGCAGAAATGGCAGAAACAACAAAACAACAACAACCTACCTAATCTTCATCAAAGCATTTTCAATTTTATTTAGTAGACCAGTTCAACAGTCAGCTGTAGAATTTAGATGTGCGCAGGTCATTTATAAATTGTGTATGTCGGTTCGAAAAGAGTACAAAAAAAAAGGAAAAAATAAAAAGAATTGCGATAAGTCTATAATAATAGTATTTTATTTTTGTAAGGAATAAAAAAAAAAATTAAAAATAGTTATAAATAAATTCTTCTAAATTAAAGTCATCAAAATTATATTTAATATCGGTGGTGTTGTTTTATAGAAAACAAAAACAACATAAAATATTAACTTTACATTTTTCTTGTTAAATTAAAATTATCACCTTGTGAAAAAAAAAAACTTTTTTCATTTACGTTATTAGTTAGTATTTTAATTTTTTATTATATATATATATTTTGTACAAATATATTATGTACTTATATGTACATATATATGAATATGTTTACTTACCTACGCAAATTTTATATTAAAAATTATAAATTTTAAATTTGTACATTATTAAAAAACAAAAAAAAAACCGGAAGCAATCATTTGTTTTCTTTTTAATTTTTTATTATTTTTTTTTTTTTTTTTTTTGCAAAATTTCGTTAATAAAAAATTGTGCTATTCTAAAATCTTAAAAGTGGTGAAAAAATTTTCTAATAATTAAGAAAAAATTAAAAAAAAAAATTCATTTGCAATAGTTATGAAAAAATAAAAAATTATTGATTTTATGTTTTTATGTATTTTAATACATAAATATATTACATCTATATATATTTTGTACCTATATAGAATAGTGAATAAAAAAAAAATAAGAAAAAAAATAAAATAAATAAATAATTGCGTTGCAGATGCTGCAACTTTCCTAAATTTTGTTTTTGTGTATTGGTGTAGCAAAACAAGTATGTCAGAAACTCAAAGTTCCAATGTTATATGATCAGACTATCTATCCCCTTATACTTTATTTATTTATTCCTTTTTACTTTTGTTACATAGAATTAAATTGAATGTTATTAAATGTTTTTAATAAAAATTTAATTTAATTGCAAATTAAAAAATTGAAATCAAATATTAAACAATAAAACAGGTGGGTTTTTATTTTTTTATAAAATTTGACTATACATTTAAGTAAATAACTACTAAAATTTTATAATAAAATTTTTAATATTTAAACTTGATAAAATCTTTTAGATACATTATTATTGTATAATATGTACAAGTATATATATATATATATACATAATATATAACTTTATATTAATTAATTAGTTTATTAGTAAACCTTAAAAATAATTGAATAAATAACATGGAGGAAGATTATTGTTTTGACTGAAAGGCCACTTTAATAAATATATTAGATACTTAGTTACATAGTTTTGCAAAAATTGTACTAAGTCTTTTCGGATTGAATTTTGTCTAATTATCTTTATACTAAAACTTAAAATAAGACTTAAATTACAGTTAAACATATCCGTTTTGATTACAATTTTCTCTTAACTAATAAAATACGTTCCAATGTGAATTAGGTGCGAAACAGAAGGGTGTGTCATGTACTAATATTATTTTTTTTTTGTTTTAAGTACTGTAGATGAATTGAGCAACTGTTATATACTTATATGTTAGTTAATAATTTCTAACATAATTAGGAGTAGTTATATATATACAATATTAGGCGACCAATATTGGTTATGTCATCTGATTACTAATCCCACGAAGGCTATGCATTTGAATCCTGAGCTTGTTGAATGTTTCGTTAATACGATTTTATTGTAACCATATAATAAAATGGATCTATGATATTGAAATTGTAACTAAGTAGTTATAACTAGTTATACCGGGTGTTCCAGAGCATGCGTATCAGCTTTTTAAGAGGGGAAGGAGTTATTTTAAAATTTAGAAAAAAGTTTGTTAACTAAATCGAGGGTGCTCTATCGATTGGTAATATTTTCAACTTTCGGAAAGGACCGCTAATCGGTTTTTTAAGATCAAAAATCGCCGAAATTGGCCGAAATCGAGATTTTCAAAGGGGAAGGGGTACTTTTTAATGCAAATTCAGATTCTACGACAAAAAATAAGAAACTTTTGTTAACAAATTTTTTTCTAAATCTTAAAATAACGGCTCCTTCCCCTCTTAAAAGCTGATAAGCATGCTCTGGAACACCCGGTATATATATATATATATATATATATATATATATATATATATATATATATATATATATATATATATATTGAAATTTAGATAAAAGTAAAAATTTTCACAAATCCAAATCGGTTTGGATTTAGAATAACAACATGTAACTATATATAGTTTTATACAACAACAACAACTTAAATCCATTTTTTTGTGGCTTTATAACTAGTTATTATATTTGATATGACAAATTTGTGCATTGCGTTGATATACAGACCTAATAAAGAGTACAAATCAGAAACTAAACGATTGTAGTTTAAATACGATGAATAGAACTTATACACAAGACGAAAATTGTTTCATGAACAAAATTCATTGTAGTTAATACACTGTAGACTCCTTGATAGATGTGTACCATTGTACATAAGTAAGTGCGTAGTTAGGGCATTTCCGAACCTTTCGCACTTGCACTTGATACTCGCACTAAATTTTTTTTTTATTTTCAGTTTTAATAAATTTAATTTTGCGATATTTAGTGTATTTGAGACTACATTAAAATTTTGACACCAAATCAAGTGCGATTTAACAGGTTTAGTGCGAGTATTTTTTTGAATTGCACCAAATCAAGTGCGAGAGATTCGGAAATGCCCTTAAGATTGTGAAAACAAACTCTTCCTACTGTTACTCATAACTAACTACAATTTTTTTTTAGTTAATTAAGTAATTAGCTACTTGGTTATTATTGTAATTTTGAAATTAACCTCTTGATCGCCTAACTACTGATTAATGGACATCCTGTACATTTATTTTATTGTTTAATTTTTTTTATTTAATTATCCTTTTTGAATATTGAATATAACATGATATACTTAACTACTTAAATATATGAAATTTACATAGACTATCAGTGTGTCTCAGATTACCTAACTAGTACAGTATTATTAAGTTTATTGACCAATCTTACAAATTTTTATTAATTTTTTAACATTGTTTTCATCTTCGTTTTTATCTTCGTATACACCCTGTTTCAATCTTTTGTTTGTTTTATCATTGTAAGTATATACATAAATTTAATTATATATATATATATATATATATATGTATATATAACTATGCTATGCATTGATGTCATGGAATGGTCAAATCGATTCAGTTGATTTCAAACAAATTTTAATATGAGTCTCGAGGAAGGGGTGGAAGTCATATAATATTATTTTACAGACAGAAAAAAAAAATATGTAGCTATATATACCTATAAATATTAATATAAAGTGGAAAATTTGTTTAAATTAAATAATTTGTTAAGTTTAAATGTACAATTAGTTAAATTATATGTTTTAAATAACTAAGTATAACTATAGTTAGTTATTTTGTTTTTTTTTCTACTCCGTAAAATAATAATTTTTGGCTTCATCGAAATGATAGTGAAGTGGTTCTTTTGCTAGAATTATTTTAATTGCATCCAAATTTCTTCTTTTATTATTTCATATGTTTGTCAACTTATGTTGAAAGTACCAAAAGTATACTTTAAGTACTTATAAGTAACTATTTTTGTTTGTTTAGTTTTAACAAAATAAAAAAATTGTTATTTGTTAAAACGTTATAGTTAAATACGTATGTAACTATACGTTATTAAAATGTACATAACTAATTATTTTAATTAAAAATTAAAACAATGATCTTTATTATATTGATTGAAATCATTTCTAGTCATAAATAATTTAAAAATGTATTTAATTAAATTAAAGTCAGATTTATTTTTATTAATATTTGATTTTATTTTTATTTGATTGCAAATATCGACTATTTTTAAAGCATCATATCTACTTACGTAATTCATTCATAATACCTTAAATTAAAAATATTTTTATTAGTGATAAAGTGAATGGCATATATATATATATATACATATATATATATATATATAAATATGTATATACCTATAAATATACTTTCATAAATAACTAACTACAGAATTTATAGAAGAGCAATAACTACACAGGTGGCATACTTATATTCAAAAGACTTAATAATGATTATAATTTTAGAAGGTAAATTAAATACATAGGTACATACTTACTTACTAGAGATAATAACTGGAAATAAAAAATAAAATAAAATTAGGTTTGAGCAAATTTATAAGTACTTATGTACTAACCTAGTTTAATTCTATCTTAACTAGTTATAATATTTCCGCTTCAATTGACAGAAAACCAAAATAAATCGATTAACTAAAAAAATCTATATGTATTTGTAGTTATACTTAATTAATGAAGTAAGTATATAAAGCTTTAAGACTAAGTACTTAAATATGTAATCAAAAACCTTGTTCTTAAAAATGATGTATTATTTAGTTAAGTATAGTTACTTGATTGACTTTACCAATCCAATCACCCATTACTTTATTATACCGGTATACTTGCTCTATCTTATATTTTTACTTAATAACTATTTAGTTGATTACTCTAGAATAGTTATCTTATAAATATATTATAGTTAGTTACATATTTAATTACTATATAGTTAGCTAGTTATATACACGAGTTTAACTAACTGTAACAAAAATATAATTAATTATAGTTATAACTAAGGCAATATGAAACTGATTGAAAAATAAATTTACGTACTTAAATGTTAATGTAGACCTGTCAAACATAAGTAGTTACGTAAACTTAGAAAACTAGTTACTTAATACATAAAGTATGTAAAATTAGACTTTTTCCTTTAACTCTAACTCTACATCTACGTTTCATATTATGTTTTACCCACTCTTCCTAAGCTAAGTTAATATTTTTAATTATGTATATATATATTTAACTACTTATAGCTAATAAATTATACGTATATACGTACATATATATAACTATTTGAAAACTTAAATATTTAAGATTAACAACAAGATTAATTTTTTTTTTGTTTTGGTTTTATAATTGAGATTAACGTTCTTAAAATTGCAAATAAGTACAACATTGAATTTAATTTTTTAAATCATAATTAAACTACTTAACATAAGTATACCTACTTAAATAATAAAATTTTTATTAACTATTTAGTTATCTTAAATAATTTTAATTAATTCTGAAAAAAAAAAAAAAAATTAAAAAAAAAAATGTTTTTAAAATGTTTTTTTTTTTTTTGTTTTAACTTAGTAAAATATTTTTAGATTTTTTTAATATAATGTCAAAATACGCAATGAACTTATTATATTTAAATAATTGATATGATAACTATATATATAGGTATAAACACAGATAAATGTGTGTAGATAGATATATACATCATTATACTGTGTACATACGTACAATATCTAATATGTATTGTTTTCAATTGATAATAATTATAATTATAAATTCTATTTTGGAACATTTTTATGTTATTATAAATTATGTTAACCGGTTCAATGGCTACGATATGTGAATCTGATAAAAGTAAATAAGAATAAACAACAACAAAACAATAATTTAATTTAATATGAAAAGTGATGATAACGAAGAAAATTAATAGGTATACTTAGTTATGTAGTAATAAATTAATCAAGCAGAAAAACAGGTTGTTTTTGTTATTTTATATAGTTATTTTAAGAATATTTCTTTTGTTTTTATTTTGATTTTTTTTTTTTAGTTATAATTGTTTTATCCTAATACAAACACTAATAATCCATGTCATATAAACATTTTTATACATAGTTATAAGTAGTAAATTTAAAATTTTTTAAAAAATAAGTTTTTGATTTTAAATTAAATATGTAATTACAGGGTGTTTTAAAAAAATAACTTGTTATAGTTTTAGAGATTATTGCAATCGGTGTAAAAGTCTTGAAATATTTGCTAACTAAAACTTAACTTTCTCATTAAATATTTTCTTTACAGGTAACTATAACTATGTATTTAGTGGTTTATCATATTTAATCTGTAAATTGGAAAGAGTACGATACAAATGTCTGAACAAATTCTCAACCGAGTTTAGGTATTATTAAATGATAGATATTTAAAAAGGGACATAGCGAAACTAAATATTTGCTCAAAAACTTTTAATTTTCAGTTCTAATAGATATTTTAATTTTAAATTTCATCCCATGTATAATACATTTTAAAATACATAACTATGAACCTATATATATATATATATATATATATATATATACAGGGTGATTTAGAGCAAAAATATTTTCAGATGTGATTTCTTGGAGTATTAAAATTTTCAGTTGTTAAAATCAAAATTTTAAGTTTGTGCAGCTATTATTCAAAAACTGTAAGTCTGATACTCATCCAACACATACCGTTAATTAGGTGTATTAATTTAAAAGTTAAAAAGTTATAAAGAAAATATTGCTCTAGTTTCAATGCCTTCGGAGCTGTAACTAGTGGATATTATTTAGACATAATTTTTCTAATCCGATTTTCTTTAACCCTCTCCTCTGTACCCAGGTTATGTTTAAAGATAGACCCGTCTAGAAAATTTTTTTCCTTAAAATACTCAGAGGATTTTTTTTTTTTTTAAATAAATTATTTCGTATGCGGTTGTTGTCTAAGATAAATCAATAAAAAAATTGTATAGTTATGTAGTATACTTATATATATATGTATATCAATGTTTAATTGACATAATGGAGAACAATTCATAATAAAATTGAATACTATCTTTTATCAAACCCTAAATAAGCTAACCTATACCAAAGACCTATAAAATAAATTAAATTAAATTAATTGAAACATTTTGATCTTTTTTAAATTTTATTTATCAAAATTTACTTTTTTAAATATTGAAAAAAAAAATGTAAGTAAGTAAATATAACCATTAAACTTTAACTTAGTTAACACCACAAATTAATATTATTACATTGTGCTTATACTTAATCTGTAATTCCCGAAAAGTGACTACTCATGTTTTTTCTCTTCGATTATTTTTCATTAAACAATATTTATACTTAAGTGATCATCTAACTATAACTACCCTAAATAAATAGTTATTAATACACTTACTAACATTATACTTATTAAATGATTGATTTACTTTCAAAATTTAACAGTTAATACTGTTTAAACTCATATTAAAACTACATTGCAAAAAAAAAAAAAAAAAAAAAAATTAAAAACTAAAAAAATATAACTTTTTTTTTGCGCAAATTAACTCATAAAGACTCTTTTATACGCAAAAAAAAAAAAAACTAACATTCAAAAGTAAATAAGTTAACTTTATTTGTATCTATTCCACCAACTCATTAAAAAAAAAGAATAAATATAATAATAACAAAATCGGCTCAATTATATCGAACTGAACTGAACAATACAGTATTGAATTAAATCTCAATAGACTTAATAAATTAAATTAAATAAAATTGAAAAAAAAAAATTAAGTATGGAAGTATTCGATTAAAAAAAAATTTGATTTAGAAAAAAAAAACAAAAAAAAACAGAATATTTAACTAGTTTTTCTTTTTAGAAACTATACTTCTACAGTTTTTGTTGTTGTTACCATTAATTCAAAACAAAAGTTGTAATTTTTCTTATTTCTATTTTCGTTTTTTTTTTTATTAATACTTACTATCTTTTCTATTGAAAATCACCAATTTTATATTAATATATATATATATATATATATATATATATAGCTATAACTACAGTAGATATATATATATATATATATTATAACTTACTTAGTTGTTTACAATTATAATTTTGTTGTGGTTATGTGAGATTTTCTAAAAATCATTTTTTTTACTTGTCCATATTTTGCTTTCTATACAATAATAATGAACTTTACCCATTCATGATCGAGAATTACGTAGTTTTATGACTGTTAAATACAGTCAGTGATGAAATTATTAAAACTAAGTAGCTTCTAAGTATAGATTTATGTTAAATAACTATTAGAAATTATTTAACTATTTTTTTATCCATTCGGTTTAACTAACTTTTCGGTTTAACTGTTTTTGAACTTGAAGTATTTCGGAATAACTATACTATAAATTTATGTAATAGGTGAGATGTGAGATCATAAAAAGCAAATTGAAACAAATTATAAATTATATTGTTTTAGTTTATATTTAAATACAAAATAACTATTATTAGTTTTATTATAAGCAGTTAAATTAATTTAATTAAATTTAATTATGTTAAACATTTAGTTATTTCCGGAAAATTTGATTTATAATTTTATAATGACAGTGTAGGTTTATAATTAGATTAATTTAGAGTAGTTATAAACATTATTATAATTTAAGTATTACTCATAACAACTAACTAACTAACTATATATTCCTAGTTTATTTAATTTCAGTATTGAAGTTATATTAACTATACAGTTATATCATAGGTTTATTTAATTATTAAGGCAATTAACTATATACTTTATACTCTAACTAGTTATTACATTTTATAATATTAGTTAATTGGATATATATACTTACTTAATTATATATATATATATACAACAATAAGTTTTACCGTTTGTTTCGTTCATCATAACATACTTGAACTCATCAGTAGATTTTTATAGTATTATACTACCTATACAACTCCTGATTTTGATTGATTTTATAACTTATTAAAAAATGTCATACATCTGTGAGTTATAAAAATCTAACAAAATTTCAATGTTAAATATTAATAAATCCAACTTGTTCTTTTTATTTAAAAGTAAAATGTGATGGATATTTTAATAATTTTTAATTAAATTTATACTTAAGTAATTACATAAATTTATTTTATAGTTATTAATACATCTGTGAGTTATAAAAATCGACCAAAATATACAAATTGAGATTCTGATACAATTGTGATTCTGATCAGAGTTCTTTCAATTGTTTGTTATAGTTAAGAAGTTACTTAATAACTATAATTACAGTAAGTAGTTACTTACATGTCACATCGTTACATATTTTGATATACTTACAAATAAGTATGTAGTTATAATTTAGACAATTAACTATAGTTATATATAAGTAAGTAAGTACTTACAATTGTTATAACAAATTGGGTATTTTTTGACTAACTAGTTATATATACTTATTTTAACTAAAGAAAAATGATATAAAATAGTGTTTTAAGATAAGCAGTTATAATTATTTTTTTAAAAATAAATACAGTGTAACTGTAAATTGTTAAAATAATACTGACACTGACTGTATAAATAGAAAAATATTTTTTATAAAAAAGTGAGAAATAGAAACATTTGCCAAAATGGGAATGTTGACTTATAAAAGTATACAAAATCTGTATTATCCAATTTTATGGACATTATTGTTATATTATATATATATATATATATATACACATTTGCTTTATTATTCTTTTTTATGGTATATAAAATTCATTTTTTATTTAAATTTATTTTAAGATTTTGTTCCAATTTTCCGCTTCATTTTTTTATGTTTTTTATTTTCGTTTTGTTTTGAAAATGTTTTGTTATGAAATTTCATAGTTGTTTATGATATATTTTTTAATTTAAAAATTTTTTTTTTTATTATAAAATAAAAATTGCATTTAAAACTTTTGCATTTAAAACCAATATTGCTAAAATTTACTGACTGATATTTTTGATTTTGTTGATAGAATAATTATGGATACAAAAACAAATAAAAAAATAATTATTAAATATTTAATACTAAAATCTGAAGAATTTGTAAATTCCATAAAATTAAAATTAATTTCAATAGGCGTAAAATAAAATAGCAGAATACAAAAAATAGCAAATTATTAATTAATAAAATAATTTTAAGCAAATATTTTTATTAGGGCCTTCAATTTCCTCTAAAAAGTATTTTTATATTATTATTATTGTTATTATTTTAATAATTTATTAATTACTGCTTTACGTATTTAGAAAATTGAATAATTTTGAATTTTATATATAAGTATGTTGTTAGTTGTAGATAGTTATAAAAAAATTAGTTGAATTTACATTTTTGGAAATATTTACCACAAAAATCAGGTGGTGGAATTTCTAAATAAAAATTATTGAATTTTAGTATTTAATTAAGAAGTATAACTTTAAGTATAAGTAAGTATATATATTTAATTAGGTATTATTAATAAATTTTAATATTTATTTATTTCCTCATTGAATCTATTTTTTTTTTTAATGGTTGAACTGGGTTGCAAAATTCAATCAAGTTTAAACTTCAATAATTTTTGCGAAATATTTGAATTTTAACTAACTACTTAATTCCAGTTTTACTTAATTTATTTTTTAAAATTATTAAAACAAATTAACTGCAATATAAAAATATGAAATCATATAAATTTTAGTTCGAAATTATATACTTAACTATATACATATATTTTTTTTTATTTTACCTTATAAAACTATGCAGTTATGGGCTGGCCGTTAGTGTTGCATAATTTTTTACTTACTTATTTACAATAAATTTAAATATTACAGCGAGGCATATATATAATAACTATATCTCAAGGCAATAACAGTCAATCTAACTTTTGTGGAGATATTTAAGCATGTTATTTATAAGCATGAACGTTAGAACAACTGCGATTTTAACCCTTTCTGACCTAAAAGGGTTATATAGAATCATTCCATAGTTATGTTCATTAAATTTGATGAAATATCAACCTATATGAATATTATTGCAATCGCCTACGGCACCTTTTCTAAAGTACTTTAATTAAATACAAAATTACTTATTCATAAGATAAGACGACTGTTTATAACTCCATAACAGACCCATATATTTATAGTTAAAAATAAACATTGATGAAATTTATATAAGTTCACATATTTAAGTACTAAGCCTATTGTTTTTTGAAAGGTTCATTAATAGCCGACAAATGATTCAATTGATATTCCATTTTAATAAGCAAACCCAAACAATTTCAATTTCAATTTTAATCTTATCTTTTAAATTTATCTAGGGTAAGTGAGGCGTCATAATAATGTTGTTGAGGTATAATAATATCAAATATAAAAATAATTGTTTGTATTTTTTTTTCTCTAAATTAAAAGTACGGTTAATGTACTTCAATTTCAAACGTAATTCGCAATTTTTTGAAGACATATATTTTTATCAAAATTAATTTTATTTGATATAAAAATGATAAGAAGTAACACAACACGAACTAAATAACGATTTAAATTCATGCTTACTTAATAATTATTTTAAATTATTTTGTTTGTTATAACAAGGAAATGTTACTGTTTTGTTTACTGCTTTTAAATTTTCACGAAAACAATTAGTTAATTAGTCTACAGTTAATCTATCTAGTTTCAACTGTGATAGCTATTAGAGTAGTCGAATTTGATTTCTGTCACTGGATTTAAATTATCATTTTGGATTACTATTGTTGTTTTACACATTCTGAAATTTCTCTGTCGCATACTTTTTTTGTTTATAGGAGCGATTTACACATTCGACTGATTCAGATTATTTAAATGAAAATTTAAAAACAATTAAAAAACTTAGTAAATTCTTTTGTATGTGTAAATTTGTCGTAGAAAAGTTGAACAGATTTGAATTTCCCTCCGGATAAAAAGTAAAGTTGTTTTAGCATAAGTCAGCAGCTTTTTCATTTGTTAAAAACGGCCAGAGAAATTTTTGAACTTGTAAAATAAGCTTAAAACCAGTGCTCATTATCTGGTGGTCATTATCTTACATACACCCATATTCTCTTAGACCCATCGTTGACGAGAAGAAAAAATTCATCTCGTATGGTCTCGCTGAATATGCCTTTCTGTTAGACACTGTAAGCGGCGCAATAGAACATTTTATTTGTTGGTAGTACAGATAATTTTTTACTGTCAACCAAAATTATTGGTATATAAACAAAATATGGTTTATAAAATTTTTGGAAAGTATTAGTGGGGCTTAGTTTTAAAATATTTTTCAAATGAAAAATAAATATAAATATACTGTTTTGAATATTTTCTAATTTAGTACATAAACAGTAGTAAAACAGTAATAGTAAAGATGGTTTTTTTTTTTCAAAACAAAAACACAATTTTAATAGTAATGCAAAACAAAATAATGAAAAATTGTTTATTAATCTTTACTTCACTATTTTATCTATTCAATTTATTTATTTAATTCAATTTTTTTACAAAAAAAAACACAAAATACTTTGACGAGATACTCTATCGCTTACAATTTTTGACGAGATAAAAAATGGCTATCTCGTCTCGTCAAAGGTCTAACAGAATACAAAACTATCTCGTCAGAGATATTCTCACGCGATCTCGCGAGATGGGTCTAACAGAATATGGGTGATAATCTATTATAATCTTAAAGGTTCGGATAAACTCGGTTAAGATTCGGTTTGTGTCATAGGTAGCAGTGATTGCCCGTAAACACCGGTACACTTAGACACAAAAAAATACATTTTGGTTAACTAATAAGAGATAACAAATAAATTAATTATTATAGTTAGTGAACTAAAAATCAAAAATACCGGTTAATTTTTTTTTAGTAGAATTTAGTTAGAATTAAAGTAGAATTTAATTAGTGTACTGTACTTAACTATTTATAAAATGTACTTAAGTATTTTATTAAAAAAAAAAAAAAAAATTACTTTATAACCGGCATTTTTTATTTTTTATTATTTTTTTATTATAACTGTGAATTATTTAGTTTTGGTTTTTTTCAAAAGTAACTGTAGTGGTCATTCTTATATATATATATATAACCATAGTTAATGTCTACAATATTTTATTTTATTTTTATTACATATTCATATCCTTGTACTTATCTCATTCTTTAACCCTGATATTTAAGGCATACTTATACAAATATATAATTGTCCTTGTAACCATTTAACTGTATTTAAATTACCATAGTTATTGAATTAGAATTTCATTTTCAACAAAAAAAAAAAAAAAACAAAAAAAAAACCTTAGAAAAAGTTTACTATACGTTAATCTAACTAAACCCAAAGTTAAATGAACTGAACTTAAATGAAAAGAAATTTAAGTAGTTAGTTACAGGTGGGGTGGGTGTCAAATAAATTGTGGTTAAAATAATAAAAACAAAAAATAAGTTGAATATTTATTTTAATATTAACCTTCTTAAATTTCATAAATAATATTCTAATGGCAGCTATATACCCATACTTACTTACTCAGTTGGAAAATTATTTTACAGTTTACTCAAATATAAAATTGGGGTTTAAAATGACTATTAAAGTAGTTATGATGGTTAAATGAAATTGTTCTATTTTATTTATTTAATAACTATAATTGTACCGTTAACTAATCATTTTTTTTTTCAGACAGTAGTTATGTTCTCACTACATTTTAAAGACTTATGTTCATATTAATTGTTAGTATTTGTACTATTATCTTTTTTTAAATCTCTTTCTATAAACAAGTCAGCCATCAGTTGTATAGAATTTCTCTATTTTGTTTGTCCTAGAAAAAATAAATAACTATAAAAATAAAGTTTTCTTGTAAGTATGAACATTATTGTGTTTAAATTTGAATATTGTTTTAGGCTGAATTGTATTGTTTAATTTTTTCAGTAATTTCCTTTTTTTTTGTTTTTTATTTTTTTATTTTTTTTTTTTTTTTTTAAATAAGAGGGATGATGATGTTGAATACATATTTAGATTTTATCATTCTCTTGTTTTGCTTAAAGTAGTTTTCTATATATGGGAATTCAGTATTGTGTTTTTCTATTAATCACTTTAGCCCAGTTTTTTGTTTTTAAGACATTTCCTCTTATTTTTATGTTTTTTTTTTTATTTTTATTTTTTTATTTTGTCTATATTCTGAATTTTGAATCCATGCAATTCGTTCATTAACTTCTGAAGTTCTTTTCTTGCAAAAAAGTAAAAAATAAAAAAACGAGGTGTGCTCCTTGAAAATTTGGTTCGGCACGCCTTATTTAATTCAAACTATAACTACTTATATGTACTATATTATATACATATATATATATATATGTACATAGTAACTTAAATTTATTTCGGAGAATATAAATTTAATATAATTTTTGGTTTGGGAAATTTTGATTGATTTTATTGTTTTTATTGATATTTTCAATTTTTATTACTCACCCTATTATAGTTAAATTTAGTTTTTCTCTTTTTACTTGTCTTTTCAATTATATGTGGGGGTTGTATGTCATTGCTCATTTTGTCATTTTGTCATTGCTATTATTTCTTTTTATACTTACATTATTATTATTTGTTGTTGGTGTAATTTTTTGATAACCTTGCTATTGTTATTAATTTGTTTTTTTTTGTATATATATATATATATTTAATATTTATTAAATAAATCGATTAAATTGATAAGTAATTGAAATAATTTTATCTTATTTAGGTGGTTGTTATCTTTATACTAGTTATTTAAAAAAAAAAAAAAATCAATATTGAGTTTTTAATTAAATTGGTTATACTGAAATTACAATTACAAAAATAGGTTGTGCAATAACTGTGGTACTTATCGTATGCAGTTTTCGTTATTTTAATTATATAGAAATTATTGTTTTGACTAAGCAAAAAAACTGACTATCAAAATTATGTAAATTATTTTACTGAAATAAATTTAAATTAGTGATGTAGAGCTTATTGTACATATCACTATAGTAAACTATTGATGGTTACTCTTAATTGATGAGAATAGAATTTACCATCAATTAATTTCACATTCAAAGAAAAAATTAAAATTAAATCTCATAAGGCTATGGCTCCAATTCTATACGGATTACCTAAATTACACAAAGATGGTATCCCACTACGTCCAGTAGCTGCTGCTATTAAGGCTCCAGCTCAAAAATTAGCTAAGAAATTGTGTTCAATGGTGCCTGATCTTATTAATTTTAAACCTAAGTATTCGGTTAAAAACTCTATTGAATTAATTAACAAGCTTAAGGCAATAAAAATATTGCCCAAAAATGTGAAATTAGTGTCTTTTGACGTATCAAGTCTATTTCCTTCTATTCCTATTAATAAATTGAAGGATATATTGTACTCCAAAAATTATAAATAATATTTCAGATAGAGACATAGGTTTACAATTAATGGACTTGATTAATTTATGTATTGACCAAAATTATTTTGAATTTGACAACAAATTTTATAGCCAAACTGATGGTTTAGCCATGGGTTCGAGTTTTTCACCACTAGGAGCTGAAATTTTTATGGACGATTTTGAAACTACTTTATTTAATCAACAATATTACTTAATGAAAAGTATTATATTTTGGATAAGATATGTAGATGATGTGTTATGTCTATGGACAGGCACGGAAAAAGAATTAGTTACATGTTTTTGTTGAAAAATGTCTGAACAAATTGGATAAAAATATTAAATTTACTGTGGAATATGGAGGGGAAAAAATTAATTTCCTGAATTTGATCATAAATATTTCTAACAACAATTTGTTTTTTGACATTTATCGAAAAGAAACTTTTTCCGATGCAGTTATTCCTCTGTCATCAAATCATCCTTGGTCAACTAAAATGTCATCGTTCCATAATTTAATATTCCGATTAATTAGCATACCATTAACTGACGATAAATTTAAAAAGGAGCTTAGTATTATAATTGACATTGCAAGAAATAATGGATATATAAAAAAGACTTGGTTTACAAAATTTTAAAATCTAAATCTAGAAAATATATTTGTAATTTGATATCTCCAAAAATTGGTACGTTGATAAGGAAATAATTAATTATAGAAAAATACCGTATATCAAAAACATTTCTGAATATTTAACAAAACCACTTAGGGCGGCTAATATACAACCGGTATTTTTTAACAACTACACTTTAAAAAATATTTTTGTTAACAATAAAATAAAACAACCGAAGCCAGATAATATTTTAACAAAAAGTGGAGTTTATAAATATCAGTGTGGAGGATCTGATGCAGTATATGTTGGTAAAACAAAACGAAATCTCCAAACTAGATTTACCGAACATATAAAATCGGTAGCTTCTCCCTATCCGTCATCAGGGTTAGCGCATAAAATATTCAGACCACTTTACCGACATTGACAAATTGGAATTGGTAGAAGAAGTAGCAGGTAGCAGAGTTTTGGATAAATATGAAATTTTTCATATTAATAAACTAAAAATAAAAAAAGTCAACTTATTAAACAATCAGTTAGACCTATAACTAATGAGAGCCCGCTATTTAATAGTAATTTTTTTTTTTTAAATTGTAAATCAAATTATGTATTTTGTAAACTTTGTCGCTTACAACATGTCAATCCTAGCTAATATTAAAATCATATGTGTGTTTTTTAATAAATGTATAATTTTTACTAGTAATTTACCAGTTACTATTTTTTGTACTGGTATAACTACTTGCACTAAATGTTAAGTTTTCATCTTTTAAATTTAAATTTTATGTTATTTACTTAGTCTTGATAATGTCTTAAAAGAACCAAACATGTCGGCTCATATTTTTATTTTTTATTTTTATTAAAATATTAAATTAAAATAAAATATATAAGAAAATCTGTATATATATTTTCTTAATCAGTGAAATATTAACAAGTGTTTTATTTTATTTATTAAAATAATTTTATTAATTTATAAAAATATTTATTTTAAACTGACTTTTAATTGCTTTAACGCAACTTCAGTACCTAAAACAAATTCGTAATTTTTAGTGGAATTTCCAGAATTTTATAAAAATTTATTCTGGTTATGAGTAAACTGTTTTTTTCTACATAACTAAACAAAATAAAATAATTTCATTTCAACTAACTAACTATATATAGTTGCTTATTATTTGGTAAATACTGACTGGCTACACAGTAGGTCTGTATGTTTACTTTTATTTGCAAAAATTTGCAAATGAGAGGAAAAATCACGTGATCATAAAAATCTGCGATAATAGTTAAAATGTTCTCTTTTGCAAACAAAAGTAGACATACGCAAACTTTGCATACTTAAATTTATCCAAATTTTTTTATGTTAAAAATTAAGTGATTTTTAGGTTATGAGATTATTTTAAATTTGAATTAATTTAGTAATTTTCTGAAATTTTTTGTAAAATTATTGAATAATTTTTCGTGGTTTTGGTTTTTTTGTCGATAAAAAATTATATAATTAAGTTTTCAGGTTAGGTATACAACTTTGCATTTATTTTAGGTATACCACTTTTTATATGAAAAATATTTTATTGACATTTAAAACAACAACAAAAAACTGACAGTAAATTTTTACAAAATTTTTGCAAATAGAAATTTCATTTGCAAAAATTTATTTAAGAGAGAGCTCTGACATAACGTTTTAAACACAAAATTCTCTTAAATTTCTCAAAAATTTATAAAGAGCATGCAACAGTAAACATACAAAAATTTGGATAAATTTATATAAATTTATATAAATTTGCGAGTTAACATACAGACCAAGTGACTGGGACAGCAATGAGATGTCAAAAGATTGAAAAATGACAACATAAGGTACATTTTCTGTTATTATGTTCTGATATTCCCACTTTGTTTATAAATATAACTAACTAATTATAACTATATACATATATACCTAGATATTTTAATATTGAACATGTAACCAACTAGTTATACTTACGTATTTTAATATTTCAACGCTAACATATAAACGGATGAACTGAACTTTAAATCTAATATATTTCCGATTTTCATTAACATTATAAATATGCAATGTAAAATAATCCAAACATATGGATTTTGATAGGCAATACAAGGCAGAGAAATTATGCAACCATAATTCTACAATTTTCCCAAACTATATATAACTATATATATATATATATATATATATATATATATATATATATATATACATACCAATTAGGTGTAGGATTTTTCTTAACTATAGCTTCATTGTTAACAATTCCACCATGGCTCACTTACAAACGGAAACAATTTAATTGACAAAACCACAATATGAAACGTCAGAGAGTGGCGCCGATTCTAAGAAGAAAAAATAATCAGACAAAATTCATTTCGAATTGCTTTAAATCTGTTTATACTTATTTAGCTATACTTTCATTGTTGCAAGTATATTCATCTGGATTGAAAATTGTCGAAAGAGATATGATGAGGAAATGAGTTTGCTTTAAACATACAAGATTTTCTAACACAGTTTTTATTTTATTAGAGTCAACAATAATAATTTCATAAATCTACTTACTTTATTATTCTACAAACAAAAATCAAACAAGATTAGTTATAATAATATGTATACCTATATATACCTATTTACCCAAAATTCGAAGTAAATATATTTATCCCAGGTAAATTTTGTATGCAAGTATTAAAATAAGAAATTAGAAAAAAAAAAACAATTGTTTAAACGTGAAATTTTTTCATCTTTCTCTCTTCAACAGTATTTTTCTAGTAGTTAGTTACGTTCTTAAACAATTTAACTAGTTAGTTACAAATTTCTAAAAATATTTTATTTATGTCACGTATTATACTTTCTCTATATCCTTCTTCAATATAAGTATACTTATATTATATAAGTAGATACATTATACATATATATATATATATATATATATATATTTACAGCTGAAATTATCAAATATAAGTATATACGTATCAAAAAATATTTTGTTGTGCCGAAGAAGACCTTCAAAACATAAAATAATAAAAAATAAATACTTAATCTGCACAGGGACAAATTGTGAGAAAAATATTACCGTGTAGCTATATAAGTAAATATATAACTATATATGAATAATATGAATACTGATTTAGAAGATCCTTATAAACTCAATTTTTGTCAAATTTGAAATTTCCCCTTTTAAATATAACAACTACATACAACAATATAATTTCAGTTGATTTACCTTACCATTTTATACCGGCATTTTTTTAATCGATTTCTATATCCTTGTATTTCAAAATATTTCTTTTGAATGTGTTTTTGTGAATAATACACACATATATATATATATAGTATACGGAATTGACATACCATACCTTTTCATAATAAAAAAAAATAAAAAATAAAAAAATAAAATCCTGTCAGAATCAGAAACATGACATAATGGTGCAGAATTGAAAAAAATTAAATGAAAAAATAACAACAAAATATAAGCATACAGACAATACAATGGAAATGGACATATGGACAATATACCAAGGTAATGATGATGTTATGAATATCCTTGTTTTAAACAAAATTCAAATTTTATTTAAATCAATTTTTTTAAAAGATAACTATTACAGTTAGTTACTAGTTAGCTGCCAAATATATATAATAAAAATAGGTAACTATAATATAACCCTAAAAAAGGACGATTTTAGTTTTTTTGTACAGTTTTTATTTTGTAACTAAATGTCATTTCAAATTACTCTGTTGGGAGTACATATTTTTATAAAGGATGCATTTTTTTGTAGAGTAACAGGAACTATCGATTAATATAAAAAAAATTGTTCAATTATGGGGTCTATTTTTTGATTGAATGGTCATGTTAACAAATTAAATTGTGAAGGGATAAAACAAGGTTCTATTACATTCTAGAAAAATGTACTTTGTCGGGACTTATATATATTGTAGTCATTATTGATCTTTTCATCTTTAAAAGTGAAGCCAAAATAAATGTTACTGTCAATGGTGATCTTTAGAGATTCATAATAAGTGATTACTTGTTTCCAAATTTGCTTGTGATAGACATTGAAAAATTTCAAATTCATTACATGGGCAGACATGGACAAGGTTGATTCGGATAGTTAGACATGGAAGAACTTCGATTTCATTAGGATGATGCTATGTGACATACAGTGAAACAAATAATAATTAATTTGACATTTAGTTTGTTATATAATGTTAATTTGTTTCTGCATTATTGAATTATTGAAAGGCAAATTTTATGACAGCATTATTTCAACAAATACAAACTACAGTGAATCGGCTTCTAAAATCGTATTATTTAACGACATTGAATTAATTTCTATACAGATATTTGAAGGCATTTGCTTTAGATAAACCAACAATAATTAACGTATTAGAAATCATCATAACTTATCTTTATTAATTAAAATCAAAATTACAGTCATCGAATGCGATTTATTAGAGCTAGTGTAATGATAGACATAATTGGTTTGTTCAGTAAACTTATCTAGAGTAAAAAAAGAACACTTTTTTGTGTTCAGTAGCTTCCGTTAATTGAACGTTTTTGTTCAAAAGTGTGCTGTTCAGCAGATTGTCCAAAACAGTTCTAAATTGATTTTTTTTTGTTCTGAATTTTGTTTAGAACATTTTTGGATAACTTTTTTTGTTATTGTTTTTTTTTTTTTTAATTTTGACAGTTAAACAAAGAAATTAGAGCAACAAAGTTCAAAAAAGATTAAAAAAAGTGTTCAGTAGATTTTGTTGTCCGAAGTAATTCTATAAAGTGTTTGACATTTGATTATCTAAAACAGATCTGTCCGATTCAGTTCTAAATCTACTTAACAAACTTACTAAGTATGATGTCAAAAATAATAATTTTTAAATAATACAAAACTGTCATAAAATAATATTTTAAATAAAAAAATAAAACTTAGATTTAGGGCTTTATTTATATTTTTGTTTTATATTTCAATTTAAAGTACTGTCACTCAAAAAAAAAACCACCCTTTTGGATTCAAAAGAAATATAAAAGTATTTTGCAGATATTTTTCCAAAATATAAAAAAAAAATATAATATAACTATAGTTACATATATATATATATATATATATATATATATATGAACCCAAATATATATATTATGTACATAACAACATTAAGTATTAATGTCAGGACAAATTGAATTTTTTATTTATCCTCAATTTTATTTTTTAAGAAATAAGTAAGTTACTAGTAGTTATTTAAAAAAAAGGACATTTCCTGGCTGTTTTGTTTTGTATACATTTTTGTTTTTTGTTTTTATTTTTTCATAATCATTTACAAAAAAATTATTTAGTTACTTAAATGAGGACAAATTAAAATCAATATGACCTACTTACATATTATATACCGGTACATAAGTATATAAATAATTATATATGTAAGTGTATATCTATAACAATTTCTATATTATTTTTAGAAAACAAGTCTAGTTATACCAGTGGTGTTATTTTCCGTACTAAAAATACTATTCAAGTATACTATTCAAGTATTTATTTTTATCCTTCAGAAGAAAAATTTCTTATTTTTAAATTTTTTTCTTAAGAAATGACCATGACTATTATTGACAACCTTTTAAATATAATTTATTGAAGACATTTACTTAGAAAAATAAATTTAAAAAACTTTAAAAAAAAATTTTATTTTCATTGTTGTACAAAATTTACTTTTAAATTGCCAAAAATTGAAAATAAGGCGTTTCACTTTAAAAAAAAAAAAACAATTTTTATTCAATAATTTTAAAGCAGATAACAACTTAATTTTTTTTTAGGGCAAATTACATAAATGCTTAAGTATTTGTACATAAAAAAATATTTTATTGAACCGTAACTACTATTTTTATTTACTATTTCTACCACTTAGTTGATATTGTAGATATAATAATCTAAAATAATTGCAACAAGGTTAGTTATGATCGGTCGGTCATCATATCTTAATTTTAAAACTGACTTTTATATTGGGTCATTTTTTTTTTTTTTGCACATTTGCTGTCCTGGACTTAATTACCTTATAATTTTCTAAATAAACAAAATACAGAAAAATCAATAATTAATATTAATTTTAAAAACAATTCTCTGTTTGTCACATTTGATTTGAAAATTTTATCTTAAACAATTTTTCTTAAAAATAAAAAAAACTTATACTGCCTACCCCAAAATCCTATGTCCCCAGCTCAACTTTTTTGACTTTGAAATTGATTTTTTCTCTTTTTAAGTGGCTTTGGGCTTACTTGGAAAATCAAAGCTTTAAATTATACTAATTATAATTTCAATGTTTACTTTTTAAAAGCAGTACAATGTATTTTAACCATTTTATTAGCAAAATAAAAGATGTCCCTATATTTTTGTCCACTGTGTTACCGATGCTTTATTTTTCAAATTAAAACCGTTTTTTTCTTCAAGTGTTTTGGCGCGCTTTTGTAATTTGTTCAAAATTATTTAATATGTTTATTCAGTTGACTAAAGTTTTTCAAGTGAATAGGTCGTAACTGAAAAAAATAAATTTTCCAAAACCTGTAAGTATGTATTTTTATTAATTGTCTACTATGTTACCAATTTTATTCGAAGCTAAAAATGAATTGAGTTATTTAATTATATAAAATAGTGAATAATGTAAAGGGAAATTTTAGAAAAAACTTATTTTAATATTGTTTGGTCAATAAATTAAGGTTTTTCTCAAAAATTCAGTAAAATTGTCCACTGCGTTACCTGTCCACTATGTTACGTAGAACACGGTAACACAGTGGACAAGTTAGTAACGCAGTGGACTAATTGGTAACAAAGTGGTACTTTTCATAAGGGTAATATTAGAATATAATTTTTTGTTAATAGGAAATGCCACCCAAGGCAAAAAAATCTTTAACTCCTGCTGAAAAGCAGAGAAGGTATCGAGAAAAAAGAAAGCTTGACTTGGAAAGAGAAAATGAATATAAAAAAAAGGCGTGTGAAAGATACCATAAAACCAAAACTTTAATTGAAAATCAAACACCTCGCGAAAAAAGACAGACACGCAAAAACTGGCGGACAAACAAAAAAAATCAACGTAAATCTAAAAAAAATCTCCAAACTGTAGTTGAAAACACTCCGCCATCTACGCCAACCACTGCAAACATCTTAAATGCGGAAAACAACAGGTCGCGGGGTAGGAAAAAGGTACTGCTACACAGAACTAAATTATTTAGAAAGAATATAGAACTTAATGAAAAAATTAATGAATTGAAAAAAAAAGTCGAAAAATATAAAAAACAAGCTGTTAGAAACAAACAAAAAAACAAGAAGCTGCTGGAACAAAACTTTTCCCCAATTGCAAAAACTAATAGCCTAATTGAAGAATGTTTTTCTAATTCAAGATCTGCACCAGCTCACAAAATTAAGAGAGTGCTATTCAACTACAACATTTTAACCCATTCTCTGAAAGCTAAATACTCAGAGTTAAACAAAACGTCTGAAAAAAAAACATTTAAGTCTGTCGTTGTGTGTAAGTTACTACGAAAATATAGAGTTCTTCGGCAAGTTGGTTATGAGGCTCTTGCCATTCAAGCAGGACGTGAAAGAGCACATAAACCAAAAGAATTGCCTGAAATTGGAAAGTGCATTCATAAATTCTTTTTAAGGGATGATGTCAGTTGTGCGACCGCTGGCAAAAAAGAAACAATAACCAAAAATAAAGTTAAGGAACAAAAAAGATACATGCTTGATACTTTGATGAATCTTCATAAAAAATATAATAGTGAAGCAGAAAACTATGTATCATACTCATATTTTACATTAAATCGTCCATTTTATGTTGTTCAACCAACAATTCAATCCCGCGATACATGTGCTTGCAAGCTACATTGCAATATAATGCTGAAAACATGTACATTGAAAAAACTTAACGTTATTTCTACGGTAAGTTTGCCTCTTCTACTTCAGATGGCTGTCTGCGACACACAATCAATAGAATGCATGTATAACAAATGTACTTCCTGTAAAAATCAGACAGTCCCATTAAATTTTGAAGATTCTAACCTCGATGTTCATTGGATGGAGTGGTTACGAAGGGAGGAAATTTATGAAAAGGATGGCAATACAAATAAAATTTTTAAAACTGTAAAGGAATTGATTAAAGGGAAAATTTCAACACTAATCAAAAAATTTAATGAAGAGATGATACTTCTGAAGAAACATCATTTTAATATTAAAACACAATATCAAGCTTACCGGAACTGCATCGATAATTTAACAGAAAATGAAGCGGCAATTCATGTAGATTTTAGTGAAAACTACAACTGCAAATACACTGAAGAGATCCAATCGCATCATTTCGGAGGGTCCAGAAAACAAATAACTCTTCACACAGGTATCTCTATTTTAATAATAATTCTTTGGTTATTCCAAATTTATTTATATCGTAGGTGTAATATATTTATTCGATAATGATACGGTATCATTCTGCACAATTTCACCAAGTAATGAACACAGCCCAAGTGCAATTTGGGCTCATTTGGATCCGGTTCTTAAAATGATTCAAAAAAATAAACCAGGAATAGATACACTTCATTTTTTTTCAGATGGTCCGTGCACTCAGTATCGACAAAAACAAAATTTTTATTTATTTAGTCACAAAATTTTTGAAAAAAAATATAAAAGTGGAACATGGTCATTTTTTGAATCAGGGCATGGGAAAGGAGCGGCTGACGGAATTGGTGGTACTGTAAAAAGAATTGCAGATAGGATTGTCGCACACGGAAAAGATATTACTAACGTCACCGATTTTTTTGAACTTGTGCAGAATGAAACTTCCGTTAAGTTATTCATGATTGAGACTGAAGCTATTGAAGATGTGCGGAAATCTCTACCAAAGCTTATTCCTATCTTGCCGGGTACAATGCGGTTGCATCAACTAATAACAGAAGATTCAGGTTTACTGAAATATAGGGATTTAAGTTGTTTTTCCTGTGTCAAAAGAGGATTTTGTGCTTGTTTCAATCCCAAATTATACGTAGCCTCACTTGCAAATTCCCCTAAGCCGCGAGCCGAGGTCTACGATTTAGTATATACTCCAACAAGCAGCGAGAATGAGTTTGAATCTGACATCGAATCCTTGCCTGAAAGAGATGATTCAGTCACTGATGGATCAAAAATTAAAACCGGGACCTTTATATTTTTAAAAATGTATGTAGAAAAAAAAGAACGTAAAACTGAGTATAAATATGTAGCCGTTATTCAGAAACTAGAAGAAGCAGATGAAATAGAAGTTATGTTTTTAAAATCTATGGATGAAACGAAAAAAATATTTAAGACACAAGACAATGATATTTCATATGTAAACATGAATCAAATAATTAAAATATTGCCCAATCCAAACATAAAAATGAAAGGAGATCGTCTTTTTTATGAGTTTGGAAACAGAATTGATGTTTGCGAAAAATAATTCAATATTTTGGTATTTGTAAACATTTTATTTATGTATAATTTTATATTAATTTCCCCTAAGTTACTTTTTGGTCCACTATGTTACTTTTTGTCCCTAGTCACGAAGACTTTATTTTTATTTTTATTTAATTTTAAGATATTTTATTTAAGTTTTGTTAATTGAAGTGATATATAAATAATATTTGTATTATAATGTGATATATAATAAACTATACGTTCCTGCTGTAACAGCGAAATTAAATTTTATTTGATAATAAATTAATAAAAAGTAACGCAGTGGACTAAAATTTGTTAATTTCTTTTATTTATATTATTTTTTTTATTATTTTTTCAATAGAGGTTTTTTATTTGCAATAAATGAAATATAAAAAAATTATTAATGTTTTTCATATTTAGTTTTTTTAAATTTAAATAACATTAAACATTCAGGTAACGCAGGAGACAAATTGACTGATTACAATTCACTGATTTTGTTATAAAATTTGCAATTTTTAAAAAAGTGTACGATTAATTTCAGAATATAGTAACGAAAACTTGCAACTTCCTGAAATAAATACCTTGGTTCATATAAAAAAAAAATTATTTAAAATTTAAAAATTCTGAAATGTGCAACAAAAAAAATAATGACCCATAACTAGTACCAGCTATAGTACATTTATTTGTATACAAATTATAACTACCTAGTAATGCTAACCTTCCGATGTCCTGTGTCATTATAACAATCCTATATTAACCTTATCTCTGCCCTACTACTTATTTGAATTTTTATAAATTAGTATTTGTCAATATTTCTCAATATAACTACTTAAGTGCGATTTCTTATACAAAGGGTGACATCGAAAAAGCAGTATTATAATTTTGGTTATACAATCTAGTATGTTCCATAACGAACTATACAAAATTTATAATAGTTTAATAATGCTTGCGTACTGGACCCCTACCGCGTATTCCGATTTTCGTAAAACGAATTTCGTATTCGAAAGATTGGTACTGTGTAATACGAAATTCCAGTACCACAGTACCAATCTTTCGAATACGAAATTCGAGTTAAAATAAATTTGACAACTCGAAAATCGTATATACGAATCCGAATGTAAATTTTCGTACCATGTAATACTACTTTCGAATATTTTTTAACATATTTTATCCGAATGGTTTTTTGTTATGGAATGGAGGTAAAACTTTGTTTGTTTTAAAATTAAGTGAGTTATGTAAAAATATAGTTAATTATACTTAATATTACAATAATAACTAATAATATAAATAAAACTACATTTATATTTAATTTAGTATTTAAAAAAATTTATATTATTTCATATTTGTGTTTTATAGAGGCTTAAACAAAAAACAGCACCATCTCAATTTAAAATAATTATGAAGTTTCAAAACGAAATACAAATACAAAAAAATTGATATAATTTTAATAAAAAATAATAGTTAACTACTTTTCAAGATGATAAACACACATTTTCAAATAAATTTAAAGTATACAAAAACATTACTGACAATTAGAAATTCGGAAACTTATGTTACCAATTTAAATGACGTTTATTTCCTTTCGAATTTGATACGTGGTACCAATTAATTTTACATTCGAATCGCAAATTCGGATTATCGTTCGAAGCCGAATTTCATACACGGTAGGGGGCCTGCTTTAATTATGCCGGATAAGATAGAATACATATAAACATTTTAGAATTAATTATGTTGTATATATAGTACGTTATGGAATATATATATATACTAGCTTTGTAACCCGTCATAAATGACGGAAGCAAAATAAATCCTGGTTTCTTTTTTTCTTTCATTAGATTCTTTATTCCGAAATTACAGTACTTATGTTTATATCACTTTTTATTTATTTTTATTTATGTTTATATTGGCCTAACACTAATCTTTTTTTTTTTTTATATAACAGAAAAAGAAGTACCATACCAACAAATTTGTATAAAATGTTTGTATTTTTGTATGGTATACTCGTACTCACTTCCATTTAGTTATAATTCGTTAGTTGGGTTCCATTTAGTATAAATTATACCGTATTAGCGTTATTGTGGCCTCTGGGAGAGCAAATTTAAAAATGGGATCTTATTTTCATATAAATTTTTTCTTTTGTATAATGTATAGGGATCTTATTTTGCTATATGAATAAACTGTTATTATGGTATTGTGTTATTTTTAAAAAAATATTCAAAATTTTGTATCTAAATTGGTAAAATTTACAAAAAATACAAAATACATTTTCATCAATAATTTTCAATTTAAAAAAAAACAATGTTTTATTATCCGACGTAGAAGTAGAGTTAATTATCCTACTCTACTTCTATCAAGTTCTATTGATTGAACAGTGAACCTGAACAGTGAAGTGAACAGTGAACACTTAACACTGAAAATAAAATAATATTTTTGGAATGGAGCATACAGAACATACAGAATTCAGATACAGCAAATAATAAAAAAAAACAAAAAAAAAACAAAAATAATTTTTTTTTGAGTGAAGTGAGTTACGCACACAATAATGACAAAAATAAAAGGTATAAGCAATAAAGTAGTATAATGTATAATATTATACAATACAAATATGCTGATACACATGTATATTATTGTGTATAATTTTAAGTAATAAGAATAACCTTTGAGTGAATTATGTTTTTTTTTGTGTTAAATGCTGTTTGCCTTTTGGTATTAACTATAGATTAAACTATTGATTAAATTTCTATTAGTCCTTATTATTATAAATCAAAAAAATTGTTTGTTTTATTTATATTATTATTATTATTTTTTATTTTTCCTTATTATTTGCAAAGAAGAATAACATTAAATTAAAAAAATATATTTCATGCAATGGTATTTTTTCCTGCAAAGGTTCAGCATGGTAGACAGGGGTTAAAAAAAAGCACCAAAGCAATTTGTATATATATGCATTTGTATACATATGCAATTTGTATATGTGTTGGAGCGTTCCGTCGAACTTACAAACATCCAGATAAATGCAGAATAATATATATATAATACTACATTGCAGTTAAAACTCTAACTTGTACTGCATTTTCGATGTCACGGATATTTAGGAAAAAATTTAGAGTAGTTTAGTTAGCTTGCTTGTATGCAACTAAATTACATTATTTATAATTTTTATAAATATTTAAATTTAATTTTTATATTTAATATATAAAAATAAATTAAATACCAAGTAGTTAACTGTTAGTTGTTATTTTGAGATTATCTATATTTAATAACATTAAATTAACTACTTTGATTTGTTGTATAAATTTTTTTTTTTTACGTTAATTAAGCTTATTTCAAATAAATATGACTTTAATTGTTTTATAATAGTTAATTAATTTAATTTATCAATATTTTAAAATTAATTTAATGATGCCAAGTTGAATTAAATTTATATAACTACTTTTTTTTTATTAATTTATGTATAACTAACTACTTAATGATATTTAGATATATATATTAGTATGTTATATGATTTTATAATTAAACTTTATTTAGTTAATCACAATAGTCTTAATTTAAAATATTTTCTCTGATATTTTATTTATTTATAAAAAAAAAAAATTGTATTTCATTCATGCTTGATATTTAATGTATATACTGAATATATAACTACAGTTATTTTCCAGTTAAATCACTATTTTTTAATTTAATTAAATTATATTTAATCTAATCTAATCAAATCTAATCAAGTTTGAAACTTTCTTTCAAATATACTTATATATATACTTATATATATATATATATAATTGTAATTTAAGAGTAAATTTTAAAATTCACGCTTTTACAATAGCAATTTTTTTTTTTTTCTTTTTCAAAATGGACATTATAATTTTTAGTTTTTTTTTTTTGTTGAAGTAACATTACAGGCAGGCTGATGTTTGCTATGGGCAATCACGAATATTATTTGAAGTTTTTTTTTTTTTAATTTGATTTTTAAATTATTAAACTTACATTCATGTTTTATATAAGTATAATTTATCTAACTATAACTACGTATCTTTCAAGTTAAATATCATAATATTTTATTTTTCTCGTATTTATTTAATTGTTTTGAACATAAATGTCTCATGTCTATGCATTTTTTCTGTTTTTTTTGTTTTCAGTTTTTGTTCAGTTGTTCATGACAAGTAAAATATTAATTTTTTTTTTTGTTATTTTTCTTGTTTTTTTTTTTTTTTTAATGTTAGTAATTTAAAGAGTTGCTTAGTTGTAACTAAGTTTAGAAAAAAAAAATTATTAGTTTAGTGTATAGTTAGTAGTTAAGTGTATAAATATCAAGAAAATTTTTATAAATTGGCATAATTTTCGTGTCTTACTTGCAATTCATAGTAATTTATTATAATACGCGTGTATAAGTCTATGAGTATAACTATGATAATTGTTTAAATTAAATGTGTTATAAAATTGAAATTTCGTTTGAAATGTCAGTTGAAAATAATTGTAGAATGTAATAAGTAAGTAGTTTAGTAATGATGGAAATAGTTAAAGTATACTTATAGTTCATCCCTAACTTCATTACTTCATTACCATTTAACTATATGAAAAACTACGTTATTATTTTTGATGTAAAATGATTTCAAATTATTCACATTTACCAACAAAAGAGGGAATAACAAATATATATATATATATATTATATACTGTTAAATGTCATTAATTTTTCATATTGATCCCATGGCTATATTTCAGTTTTTGTTCGAAATTAATTTGGAATACAAATTACATTTAGAGCTATCACTTTATCAGTCATTGTTATATGACAAATATACTTGGTTATAACGGTGACATTGGAAATGTATCCAAAAGATTTTAACCGATACAATGTACATGTATAAAAATACAATATGTTAAATTTTCTGAACTGACAACATTGTGTTGGCAACATAATTTTCTTTGCTTACAATTACGATCACTCTAAACACATTGTCTCTGAAAATAAACGTCAAATTAAATGTAAAAATATTATAATACTCATTTGTAGATACTTATTTTGTGGATAAATTTTTAAATTAATTGACCTGAATATTTTTGTGTAAAAAAAAATTAATAATAGACAATTTCGTAAAAATATTTTTTTTTTGTTTTTTTGAAGAAGAATCTTCTTTGTGCTTTAGCCTCATCGTTAATAAAAGCATCTTTCTTCCATGATTGCATTTCGTATTAAAATTAAAGTAAATTAAAATAAAAAAAAATCTTACAAAATTTATTTTTAAAACATGAATTAAAATTTATACTTATTTTTCTTTGATTTTAAAAATTTTTCCTCCATCTTTTTTATTTATTGCTTGCTTAGTAAAAAAAAACTCAAAATAACTGTACCAAACTAAGTATACTGTGTATCAACAAAAATGTTGGGATACATAATTTAACAACCCGTGTACGCAAATACATTATCAAATGAATTACCGATTAAGAGACAATATAAATATAATTTTTTTTTGACATTTAAGATCATGCGACAATGTGTTAGCGATGTTGTCGATACATTTATGATGTCACGGTTATGTCGATGTCAAATTATTAAACTCTGTATCTATATTATAAATTAATTAAACAATGAAATCAAAATAAATGAAATGACAAAATAAAAAAATATAGGGTATTATGTAGGGGATGCTAGCTAATCCACAACATTTTAGTTTGGGAAACGGAAAAATCTTCAAAAAGTCCTCAGGGACAAAATTGACAAAATCTTCAAAGATAAAATCTTTAAAAAAAAAAAATTGGCGAAGTTTTGTTTTGCATACATTGTCTTGAATATAAAAAAAGAAATATTTCCATTGGGGATTTTGACGTTGGAGATTGTGGTCATGGAGATTTTGAAATTGTGATTTCGTACCCAACCCATGTTATTTTCCATATTCAAATTATGTAGTTGATAACTTTCGGTGATGTCGTAAATGTCTTTAAAAAAACTTCAACCTTATATAAGTAGTTAATGTAAAAAAAATTAACTTGTCAATGTTATCCGTAAAAAAAATTGGCAACATTGTGTAAGAAGAGCTTTCTTTATAAGTATAATAAGAATTAAGACATTATGTTTTAATTCATTTGTGATCAAGCCGAATTGACAGAAAGTTTGGGGTTTTAAACATTCTTGTAAATAAAAATAACTACCTGTCAAACCGGTCGCGAAAACATCGTCAACAACAATTGTGATCATGGAGACAATGTCTCAAGCTTTTGTGAGCTTTTGTAGACATTTAATGGATGTTGTATTCAACCTTGTGTTGACCAATTTACCATGTCAAGGTATATCACATATTTAAAAGAAAAAACAATTCTATATGATTGTGTATACAATTTTCTGCGTAAAAGCAGTTATAGTGCGCATCCCACTTGTCTTGAAATTATAAAAAAAATTTGTACTATATATGATGTCTTACAGTTAACAGGACCTAAGATATTTTTTTTTTTTATTATTTTTCACTTACTTTTTATATAGTTTATAAGATGCATGGAGACTATGGTATGAAGAAAACGTGTTATTCTTTTTATTTGATGGGTGATGAAACAAAAAAAAAAAAAAAAAAAAAATTAAAAAGAAAAATTTAAAACGTGAAAAGCGTGATAAGATTATTTTCTTACTTTGATTTTTTTATTGTTTTTTCTTCTCTTTCTCTCTATTATTTCTTTAATTTGATATAAGCGAACACTTAAGCTCATTTTTATTTCTCTAGAAATTAAGAAGTAAAATGAAGTCAACAAGTTCAAAAAAATGATTTATGCATCATTTTGTTACACAATTGTGTATATTCTATTCTTGGTAATTCTTCTTGTTTTTCTATATTCGTTTTTTATTCATCAGTAAATTTATTGCAAAATTGCAATAAAAAATAGTAACAAAAAAAGAAAAAAATGCATAATATAACAAAGAAATCTAGGCAAGTATCAAGGAAATAATATAAAATAATTTTTTGTTGTTTTTTTGCAGATTTTGTAATATTTTGTTTTTTTTTTTTCTGTTTGGTCTTAATTTTAGTACACACTTTATTTATTCATCATATATTTTTTTTTTTTTTGCTTTTTTAGATTTTTTTTTTGTAAAGAAAGAAATATTAATTTTTTGTATTTCTTCGACATGCAACCTTTCTTTTTTATTTTTTACTTTTTTTTTTTTTAATATGAAATAGCGCCATCTTTTGATAATGTTTTGTATTCATGTCAATTAAATGTCATTTTAGGAAAATTGAAATAACAAAAAACAAAAAAGAACAAAAAAAAATCAAATCAACGTACAAAAAAAAAATAATAATTTAAAAAATTGTGTATTGTTATAAAATGGATTGACCATATGTTAAAAAAATTCGTGGGTTAGTCCTGAGATTTTAGTTTAGAGTAATGTATTTGGAATAACGGTTTTACGAAAGTAATTGCGGTTATCTGAGTTTGTTGTTATTTTATAAAGTTCGGTAGAATGACGTTTAACTAACATAAAAACAGGTTAAATTGTATTTTAAACAAAATTTGGATATAACAAAAATGTTATATACGTCCATTTTGTTATGAAAACATTATGCGAAATGGCATAGTTATTGCAATTTGGAAATTGGCTGACTTTTTTTTTTAATTGAACTCAAAATAATTGAATTTTTTGTTCAATTAAAAAAAATTTAATTTTTTTTATTTATTATTCAATTTCTACATATTTTAATTAGCTATAAAAAGATTTAATAAAAATAGCATTAGTACTTTAGAATTGACATTAACTTAAAAACTTATAAGTTTTGTTTAAAACTAGTTAATTTTTTTTTATCATTTCGTATATATCAGATTGATTGTTTTTATAATATATAACTAGAACTAAGTACTTAGTTATACTTAATTGTATTTTTCTTCCTTTTGAAAAAATAGTAATAAAAATGGAAATTAATTTTATTATTTTATTTCCAAAATAACGGGATCAGCACCCTAACTGCGTTCACAAAATTTAAGCAATTAAAAAAATTTAAAAAAAGAAGTACAGTTAGTAAAGACATAAACAAAATTATGGAAAAAATATTAAATAAATAGAATAGAATAGAATATAATATAAATAGACTAAAATCTGTATCCATTTTTAGTTCATTTCTATATAAAGGTCCAAAGATTCATTCATACTCAATCTAATTATTGGGTTTGAATGAAAAAAGAAAAAAAAAATTGTAAATAATAACAAAATAGTTAATAAAAAAGTTGTAATCACAACTAACTATTGTGAACTGAGTAGTTATTCTATATAAAGATCAATCTGATTTGATTTAATGATAATGACAAATAACTAGTTATTGTATTACAAATAACTATCAATTCTTTTTTTTATAGCAATCAAACTAAAATTGTAATTTTTTGCTACTTGTACCACAAAATAATTATTTTCATAATATGGTCACTATAATTCAGTTGCATGATAATATGCATCTACATTGCATCTCAACTATAACTAGACAAAATAATGTTGATGGTGATGAGATAGTGACAGAGAAAAAGATATAAAAGATATGTATATGTATACTTACGTGAGGGTAAAAACAAGATAGAGAATAAAAAACTGAAACACAAAAAAAAAAAAAACAAAATAAATAAATAAATAAATAAATTGTTGCTGATGTTTGCTATTCCTAGAAATTCTGATGTTCAACTGTTGTATTAATATTAATGATGATGTATATGAAATTAAACGTTGTACATAATATACATACGTATACATATATTATATGAATGTACATTATTTAATTGTTTTTATTTAACATTTTTTTCAAAATAAAATTAAAGAAGAAAACATGACATTTTTTAAATATAGAGATAGAAATAACTATATAGAAAATATAGATAAAAATAAATATGTATGTAAAAAAATGTTTGTGTAATTTGATTGACAATAGATTTGCTGCCTACTGAATTTAAAAAAAAAAAAAAAAAAAAAAAAAAATCAATTGTTTTTTAATGACAGCGGCTTTTTTTATTCATGTGATTATTGAATTCTATAACGATAATAATAATTGTTATGATGATGATGATGATGATGCTTATGATGTTGATGATGATAACTACAAATGATAAATTGAATTTAAAGCTTGAAAATACATGAGTTTTTCTAAATTGTTTGTCAATTAATATTGCTTGAATGCTGATTTTGTATACAATAAATTATTATTACAGGATAAGTACTATTTTTAGAGTGAGTGAGTCCTAAAAATTTTTCCTATAATTTTTTTTTTAAAATTAAATTAAAAATTTGAATAACTCTTTTTTCAATAATTGCCAAAACTGTGGTGCATATTCATAATTGATGCTTTACGAAGAAGTCTTTCACCTCATAGTTTACACCAAATTAATTTAAAAGGAAAATTAAAAAAAAAAATGCTTACAACATTTATTTAATCCTTGAGCAAGATTCGAACCTCTATCAGCGTTTTGCAAAATTCTGATTTTTTGGGGTAGCTGCCATACAACTCCTAGCACTTATCAAGTACTAATCAATGATTAATAAAAAACTAAAAGAGCTACAGACCTATAAATTTGTATTTTGATATTTCTCTGAAAATAATGAGACACCTCTATCAGCGTTTTGCAAAATTCTGATTTTTTGGGGTAGCTGCCATACAACTCCTAGCACTTATCAAGTACTAATCAATGATTAATAAAAAACTAAAAGAGCTACAGACCTATAAATTTGTATTTTGATAGTTCTCTGAAAATAATGAGACACCTCTGTCAGCGTTTTGCAAAATTCTGATTTTTTGGGTTAGCTGCCATACAACTCCTAGCACTAATCAAGTACTAATCAAGGATTAATAAAAAACTAAAAGAGCTACAGACCTATAAATTTGTATTTTGATAGTTCTCTGAAAATAATGAGACACCTCTGTCAGCGTTTTGCAAAATTCTGATTTTTTAGGGTAGCTGCCATACAACTCCTAGCACTTATCAAGTACTAATCAATGATTAATAAAAAACTAAAAGAGCTACAGACTTATAAATTTGTATTTTGATAGCTCTCTGAAAATAATGAGACACCTCTGTCAGCGTTTTGCAAAATTCTGATTTTTTGGGTTAGCTGCCATACAACTCCTAGCACTAATCAAGTACTAATCAATGATTAATAAAAAACTAAAAGAGCTACAGACCTATAAATTTGTATTTTGATAGTTCTCTGAAAATAATGAGACACCTCTGTCAGCGTTTTACAAAATTCTGATTTTTTGGGGTAGCTGCCATACAACTCCTAGCCCTTATCAAGTACTAATCAATGATTAATAAAAAACTAAAAGAGCTACAGACCTATAAATTTGTATTTTGATAGCTCTCTAAAAATAATGAGACACCTCTATCAGCGTTTTGCAAAATTCTGATTTTTTGGGGTAGCTGCCATACAACTCCTAGCACTTATCAAGTACTAATCAATGATTAATAAAAAACTAAAAGAGCTACAGACCTATAAATTTGTATTTTGATAGTTCTCTGAAAATAATGAGACACCTCTGTCAGCGTTTTGCAAAATTCTGATTTTTTAGGGTAGCTGCCATACAACTCCTAGCACTTATCAAGTAATAATCAATGATTAATAAAAAACTAAAAGAGCTACAGACTTATAAATTTGTATTTTGATAGCTCTCTGAAAATAATGAGACACCTCTGTCAGCGTTTTGCAAAATTCTGATTTTTTGGGTTAGCTGCCATACAACTCCTAGCACTAATCAAGTACTAATCAATGATTAATAAAAAACTAAAAGAGCTACAGACCTATAAATTTGTATTTTGATAGTTCTCTAAAAATAATGAGACACCTCTATCAGCGTTTTGCAAAATTCTGATTTTTTGGGGTAGCTGCCATACAACTCCTAGCACTTATCAAGTACTAATCAATGATTAATAAAAAACTAAAAGAGCTACAGACCTATAAATTTGTATTTTGATAGTTCTCTGAAAATAATGAGACACCTCTGTCAGCGTTTTACAAAATTCTGATTTTTTGGGGTAGCTGCCATACAACTCCTAGCACTTATCAAGTACTAATCAATGATTAATAAAAAAGTAAAAGAGCTACAGACCTATAAATTTGTATTTTGATAGTTCTCTAAAAATAATGAGAAACCTCTGTCAGCGCTTTACAAAATTCTGATTTTTTGGGGTAGCTGCCATACAACTCCTAGCACTTATCAAGTACTAATCAATGATTAATAAAAAACTAAAAGAGCTACAGACCTATAAATTTGTATTTTGATAGTTCTCTGAAAATAATGAGACACCTCTGTCAGCGTTTTACAAAATTCTGATTTTTTGGGGTAGCTGCCATACAACTCCTAGCACTTATCAAGTACTAATCAATGATTAATAAAAAACTAAAAGAGCTACAGACCTATAAATTTGTATTTTGATAGTTCTCTGAAAATAATGAGACACCTCTGTCAGCGTTTTGCAAAATTCTGATTTTTTAGGGTAGCTGCCATACAACTCCTAGCACTTATCAAGTAATAATCAATGATTAATAAAAAACTAAAAGAGCTACAGACTTATAAATTTGTATTTTGATAGCTCTCTGAAAATAATGAGACACCTCTGTCAGCGTTTTGCAAAATTCTGATTTTTTGGGTTAGCTGCCATACAACTCCTAGCACTAATCAAGTACTAATCAATGATTAATAAAAAACTAAAAGAGCTACAGACCTATAAATTTGTATTTTGATAGTTCTCTGAAAATAATGAGACACCTCTGTCAGCGTTTTGCAAAATTCTGATTTTTTAGGGTAGCTGCCATACAACTCCTAGCACTTATCAAGTAATAATCAATGATTAATAAAAAACTAAAAGAGCTACAGACTTATAAATTTGTATTTTGATAGTTCTCTAAAAATAATGAGACACCTCTATCAGCGTTTTGCAAAATTCTGATTTTTTGGGGTAGCTGCCATACAACTCCTAGCACTTATCAAGTACTAATCAATGATTAATAAAAAACTAAAAGAGCTACAGACCTATAAATTTGTATTTTGATAGTTCTCTAAAAATAATGAGAAACCTCTGTCAGCGCTTTACAAAATTCTGATTTTTTGGGGTAGCTGCCATACAACTCCTAGCACTTATCAAGTACTAATCAATGATTAATAAAAAACTAAAAGAGCTACAGACCTATAAATTTGTATTTTGATAGTTCTCTGAAAATAATGAGACACCTCTGTCAGCGTTTTGCAAAATTCTGATTTTTTAGGGTAGCTGCCATACAACTCCTAGCACTTATCAAGTAATAATCAATGATTAATAAAAAACTAAAAGAGCTACAGACTTATAAATTTGTATTTTGATAGTTCTCTAAAAATAATGAGACACCTCTATCAGCGTTTTGCAAAATTCTGATTTTTTGGGGTAGCTGCCATACAACTCCTAGAACTTATCAAGTACTAATCAATGATTAATAAAAAACTAAAAGAGCTACAGACCTATAAATTTGTATTTTGATAGTTCTCTGAAAATAATGAGACACCTCTGTCAGCGTTTTACAAAATTCTGATTTTTTGGGGTAGCTGCCATACAACTCCTAGCACTTATCAAGTACTAATCAATGATTAATAAAAAACTAAAAGAGCTACAGACCTATAAATTTGTATTTTGATAGTTCTCTGAAAATAATGAGACACCTCTGTCAGCGTTTTGCAAAATTCTGATTTTTTAGGGTAGCTGCCATACAACTCCTAGCACTTATCAAGTAATAATCAATGATTAATAAAAAACTAAAAGAGCTACAGACTTATAAATTTGTATTTTGATAGCTCTCTGAAAATAATGAGACACCTCTGTCAGCGTTTTGCAAAATTCTGATTTTTTGGGTTAGCTGCCATACAACTCCTAGCACTAATCAAGTACTAATCAATGATTAATAAAAAACTAAAAGAGCTACAGACCTATAAATTTGTATTTTGATAGTTCTCTGAAAATAATGAGACACCTCTATCAGCGTTTTGCAAAATTCTGATTTTTTGGGGTAGCTGCCATACAACTCCTAGCACTTATCAAGTACTAATCAATGATTAATAAAAAACTAAAAGAGCTACAGACCTATAAATTTGTATTTTGATAGTTCTCTAAAAATAATGAGACACCTCTATCAGCGTTTTGCAAAATTCTGATTTTTTGGGGTAGCTGCCATACAACTCCTAGCACTTATCAAGTACTAATCAATGATTAATAAAAAAGTAAAAGAGCTACAGACCTATAAATTTGTATTTTGATAGTTCTCTGAAAATATTGAGACACCTCTGTCAGCGTTTTACAAAATTCTGATTTTTTGGGGTAGCTGCCATACAACTCCTAGCACTTATCAAGTACTAATCAATGATTAATAAAAAACTAAAAGAGCTACAGACCTATTAATTTGTATTTTGATAGTTCTCTGAAAATAATGAGACACCTCTATCAGCGTTTTGCAAAATTCTGATTTTTTGGGGTAGCTGCCATACAACTCCTAGCACTTATCAAGTACTAATCAATGATTAATAAAAAACTAAAAGAGCTACAGACCTATAAATTTGTATTTTGATAGTTCTCTAAAAATAATGAGACACCTCTATCAGCGTTTTGCAAAATTCTGATTTTTTGGGGTAGCTGCCATACAACTCCTAGCACTTATCAAGTACTAATCAATGATTAATAAAAAAGTAAAAGAGCTACAGACCTATAAATTTGTATTTTGATAGTTCTCTGAAAATAATGAGACAACTCTGTCAGCGTTTTACAAAATTCTGATTTTTTGGGGTAGCTGCCATACAACTCCTAGTGCTTATCAAGTACTAATCAATGATTAATAAAAAAGTAAAAGAGCTACAGACCTATAAATTTGTATTTTGATAGTTCTCTGAAAATATTGAGACACCTCTGTCAGCGTTTTACAAAATTCTGATTTTTTGGGGTAGCTGCCATACAACTCCTAGCACTTATCAAGTACTAATCAATGATTAATAAAAAACTAAAAGAGCTACAGACCTATTAATTTGTATTTTGATAGTTCTCTGAAAATAATGAGACACCTCTATCAGCGTTTTGCAAAATTCTGATTTTTTGGGGTAGCTGCCATACAACTCCTAGCACTTATCAAGTACTAATCAATGATTAATAAAAAACTAAAAGAGCTACAGACCTATAAATTTGTATTTTGATAGTTCTCTAAAAATAATGAGACACCTCTATCAGCGTTTTGCAAAATTCTGATTTTTTGGGGTAGCTGCCATACAACTCCTAGCACTTATCAAGTACTAATCAATGATTAATAAAAAAGTAAAAGAGCTACAGACCTATAAATTTGTATTTTGATAGTTCTCTGAAAATAATGAGACAACTCTGTCAGCGTTTTACAAAATTCTGATTTTTTGGGGTAGCTGCCATACAACTCCTAGTGCTTATCAAGTACTAATCAATGATTAATAAAAAAGTAAAAGAGCTACAGACCTATAAATTTGTATTTTGATAGTTCTCTGAAAATAATGAGACACCTCTGTCAGCGTTTTGCAAAATTCTGATTTTTTGGGGTAGCTGCCATACAACTCCTAGCACTTATCAAGTACTAATCAATGATTAATAAAGAACTAAAAGAGCTACAGACCTATAAATTTGTATTTTGATAGTTCTCTGAAAATAATGAGACACCTCTGTCAGCGTTTTGCAAAATTCTGATTTTTTGGGGTAGCTGCCATACAACTCCTAGCACTTATCAAGTACTAATCAATGATTAATAAAAAACTAAAAGAGCTACAGACCTATAAATTTGTATTTTGATAGTTCTCTGAAAATAATGAGACACCTCTGTCAGCGTTTTGCAAAATTCTGATCTTTTGGGGTAGCTGCCATACAACTCCTAGCACTTATCAAGTACTAATCAATGATTAATAAAAAAGTAAAAGAGCTACAGACCTATAAATTTGTATTTTGATAGTTCTCTGAAAATAATGAGACACCTCTGTCAGCGTTTTACAAAATTCTGATTTTTTGGGGTAGCTGCCATACAACTCCTAGCACTTATCAAGTACTAATCAATGATTAATAAAAACCTAAAAGAGCTACAGACCTATAAATTTGTATTTTGATAGTTCTCTGAAAATAATGAGACACCTCTGTCAGCGTTTTGCAAAATTCTGATTTTTTGGGGTAGCTGCCATACAACTCCTAGCACTTATCAAGTACTAATCAATGATTAATAAAAAAGTAAAAGAGCTACAGACCTATAAATTTGTATTTTAATAGTTCTCTGAAAATAATGAGACACTTCTGTCAGCGTTTTGCAAAATTCTGATTTTTTGGGGTAGCTGCCATACAACTCCTAGCACTTATCAAGTACTAATCAATGATTAATAAAAAACTAAAAGAGCTACAGACCTATAAATTTGTATTTTGATAGTCCTCTAAAAATAATGAGACACCTCTATCAGCGTTTTGCAAAATTCTGATTTTTTGGGGTAGCTGCCATACAACTCCTAGCACTTATCAAGTACTAATCAATGATTAATAAAAAACTAAAAGAGCTACAGACCTATAAATTTGTATTTTGATAGTCCTCTAAAAATAATGAGACACCTCTGTCAGCGTTTTGCAAAATTCTGATTTTTTGGGGTAGCTGCCATACAACTCCTAGCACTTATCAAGTACTAATCAATGATTAATCAAAAACTAAAAGAGCTACAGACCTATAAATTTGTATTTTGATAGCTCTCTAAAAATAATGAGACACCTCTATCAGCGTTTTGCAAAATTCTGATTTTTTGGGGTAGCTGCCATACAACTCCTAGCACTTATCAGGTACTAATCAATGATTAATAAAAAAGTAAAAGAGCTACAGACCTATAAATTTGTATTTTGATAGTTCTCTCAAAATAATGAGACACCTCTATCAGCGTTTTGCAAAATTCTGATTTTTTGGGGTAGCTGCCATACAACTCCTAGCACTTATCAAGTACTAATCAATGATTAATAAAAAACTAAAAGAGCTACAGACCTATAAATTTGTATTTTGATAGTCCTCTAAAAATAATGAGACACCTCTATCAGCGTTTTGCAAAATTCTGATTTTTTGGGGTAGCTGCCATACAACTCCTAGCACTTATCAAGTACTAATCAATGATTAATAAAAACTAAAAGAGCTACAGACCTATTAATTTGTATTTTGATAGTCCTCTAAAAATAATGAGACACCTCTATCAGCGTTTTGCAAAATTCTGATTTTTTGGGGTAGCTGCCATACAACTCCTAGCACTTATCAAGTACTAATCAATGATTAATAAAAAACTAAAAGAGCTACAGACCTATAAATTTGTATTTTGATAGTTCTCTCAAAATAATGAGACACCTCTGTCAGCGTTTTGCAAAATTCTGATTTTTTGGGGTAGCTGCCATACAACTCCTAGCACTTATCAAGTACTAATCAATGATTAATCAAAAACTAAAAGAGCTACAGACCTATAAATTTGTATTTTGATAGTTCTCTCAAAATAATGAGACACCTCTGTCAGCGTTTTGCAAAATTCTGATTTTTTGGGGTAGCTGCCATACAACTCCTAGCACTTATCAGGTACTAATCAATGATTAATAAAAAAGTAAAAGAGCTACAGACCTATAAATTTGTATTTTGATATTTCTCTGAAAATAATGAGACACCTCTATCAGCGTTTTGCAAAATACTGATTTTTTGGGGTAGCTGCCATACAACTCCTAGCACTTATCAGGTACTAATCAATGATTAATCAAAAACTAAAAGAGCTACAGACCTATAAATTTGTATTTGGATAGCTCTCTCAATTAAATTATTTATTTAATAACATTTTTTTAACAGTTAAATCTAAACCGTCCATTTTTTTTTCAATTGTTCAACAAAAATTCAATGTAACAAACGTCAAAAGTTTCAAATTGTGTTCCATAATGTAAAAAATACTGCTTTGTAAATTTATGTCTAACTATAATTATTAAACTATTGTTTATATTAATTTTAGTAGAATGTAACTTTAATTTGCAAAAATTAAATTTAGAGACAGTTTAAGGACATTGTTTTGTTTACAATATGAAAGTCACTGATCCTAGCGGAACAAAATTACTTATATATAACTATATTATATATATACATAAATTCCAAAACTTATTATGAGGGGCTCTGTACATCTGCACTATTTGTCATATTGACCTTTTATTTTCCAATTTTACTATAACTAAGTTGTAATAATAATTTTTCAAAGTCTTTAATTAAAAAAAAACCATTTTTTGTTTGTTTGTGTTTGATCGATTTTTCATGTGGTCTTATTCTTATATTATTAAAGAACATTATTACTTATTGCATAACAAATAATTAAATAAGTATAATTTTTTATTTATTTATTTCTTAACAAACTATTATACTTTTTTTTTCAAATCTCATTTTCTGTAGGAGTAATCTTGAATTACCAATTATGAATCAAAGAATTTAATAATTTGTTTTTTATATATATGTAACTATGTAATATTTTTTTTAAATTTTTTTGCTGTTTCTATCAAGATAAAACCACTCAACCAAACTTGTAATTTTGAGTGTTTATTTTCTTTTTAAACAACATCTTAGGTACATTTATGTACATATTTAATGTATATTATATGACTGAGTTTGATTGAGTCTATATATTAAATTTATTTATGTGGGAATATTAATAATATATATATATACATATATTTGTATTGTGTATATATATATACCTACTTACAATATTATATTTGATGGAAAAAAATTCAAAATTGGTTAAAAAGATTTTACCTTAATAATACCATATATATATGTATATACATATATATATATAATTCTAAAAGTAATCTACTCGTTCGTGTTCCATTGAGACCACAAATTCAGAATATTTAATATTTGAAATGCGTTCATTCCCCTTTAATTTTTTTTCGATATTTTATTTTTTATTATTGGTGCAACACAAAATATGCTTACTTAACTCTTGAATAATCTTGAAATATATGTTAATGTAATGAATGCTCTACTAGTTTTTTTTTTTTATTTTTCTTTTTTAATTTTAATATTTTTCACAAAATTTAAACGCCTCAGGTGTACAATGTAGGTCGAGATTAATTTTAATGTTTTCAACTCATTAAAATTATATTACTTACGACGACGATGATTAAAAATTCAAAAATACAAAAAAAAAAAAAAAAAATATCAATAATTTGACTTGAATTTCAACTGTTTCCATTTATTTAATTGTATTTTTTTTTTTTTTTTTTTTAAATATGGAAAAAAAATCCCACATATGTAGGTGGACAACATGGTGGCACCTTAACTTATGTAAATTTTTGTTTTATTTTAAATTTTTTCTTTAAAAAAATGTAAATCAAATTAAACGCAACACTGTAGTGTATAACTAGTATTATTAAATTACTTTGGATTTTTATATATTTTTCGCGTTTTTGGTTTTTTGTTTTAATTTAGGCAGCAGCCTAGTTTCATTCATAAATTTTATTTTGAAAAATTCTTTTACACAACAAGTATTTAAGTTGCAGACATCTAGACGTCTAGTCTAGTTTTGTTTTGTTTGTTTTTTTTTTTGTTGTTGCTTGACTGGAAATTTGAATGAAAAATTAAATATATCAGTGGGGTTGTAATAATTCAAAATACTGATGTACTTAGTTAGTGCTTCTCTTCATAGAGCAAATGGTTATTTTTGTCCATTGTTTCTGGATGGAATAAACTAAGTGAGGATGAGGTTATGGTTAAGTAAATAAATTTTATTTAACTTGCAACGAAATTAAAATCATCATCATCATCATTATCAATGTCCTGTAACCCCATTCGTGGGACATAGGGCAGAAATAAAATCTTTCCATCGACTTCTATTTGCGGCTAACCCCTTCAATTGTGGTCACGTTCTTTGCTTTGTATTTGCTTCGGTTAAAACAGTTGTTCTTGAAATTAAAATAGCTAAAAACTTTACTTATGGTTGAATTATTTTTAACTTTGCTAAGTTTGGGTCATCAAGCAAGCAAATCTGGCCTATGTTGAACCTGAAGCGATCCCTTAACCTACTAACCATGAAAAGGTGTGACATTAGCACTATGATCATTACGGGTCATTACGGGTCATTGTCTGATTGGTAAACATGCCAGAAGCCTGGGACTCCCCTCAAACGACTTCTGCAGAACATGTAGAGAGGTGGAGGAGGATGAAACTGTTCAACATCTAGTCTGTTTCTGCCCTGGTCTCTACCATAAAAGGAAAACCCATTTAGGAGCCTTCTTTCTGGACTCGCTGGGTGATCTTGAAAACACTGGTATCAAAAACCTCCGCCGCTTCGTTAAAAGCTCAAATTGGTTCAACGAGTAGGGTACTACGCGAGGAAAGTTTCCGTGGTATCACAATGGACCTCACCGGTCTAAGTGTGTCGATGTACTGTCGGCAGCCACTACTACCTACCTACCTACCTAAGTTTGGATCATAATCTTTAATATTTATTTCAGATCATTTCGAATCACTACGATTTGGAAAGATTTTCTATTAAGTATTATTATATTCTGACTATTTTAACTGTGACATACTTAAATGTAATTTACCATCTTTTTAAACTGTTGTTTTAGTTCAAAAAAGTTTAACTTACTTACCCTTCGGGAAATATTGCGACTAATATATTTGACCCGGTTGATATTATGAATGTTTAAAATCCCCGGCTAAAACAATTTTAGATTCTGGATACTCGTTGGTTTTCTAAAATTGTGTTGATTGTGTTAGACAGGTTATCTAATTTTACAATAGTATCAGGCCAACTTATTTGAAGTGATTTGTATAGAAAACAGAAATTAATAATGTGCTTTCCAACATGAATTTTTATCAAATGTAATGGTAAAACAGTGGGGTAGTGATGCTCTTGAAGTTATGAAGGATGTTGTAAGCAACATCAGATTGTATAGGGCAACCTCTCGGTGGGAAACAAAAAGTATTTTCGTTATTGACTTTAGTTTCACTTAATGCTAAAATTGCGGGATTTTCAGCACGTATAAATGAGCTTGGATATCGTGCAAAATCTTTAATAAGTCACAAATGTCACAAAAATAATTTTTGATATGAAAGAGCACGATAAAAATGACACTGAACGTTACTAAAAACTACATCGAAAAGTTCAAAGTTAATAAAATGGCAACAACATTCTTTCTTTTCACCTACCAAAAGAGACTGGATATGCAGTAACAGTTTTATTGCTTTTATATTGCTGCTTGGTTACTACTATAGTTCTTAGACGGTATTTTTCTGTAGTTGAAACTTGCTCTAATGATAACAATATCAATTCGACAACCTCGGTTATTACAAGTATTTCCGCTTGGAAGACGCTATCATACTAATACAGTATTATACTACAGTTATACTGGAATAATGCTTGAAAGTGATTTGGAAGATACTAAATTAAGCTATAACTACTCAATGATAATAATAAAAACTAATTAGTTAGTATTTTCAACTTTTAAATTATATTTTAAGACTAATTATTTACGATTTTATCGACCTAAAAATAAACGAACGCATTCCGAAATTAGAAATAGTTATACCAAACATTATAATTATAATACTTGAACTATACTTAGTTAGTATTATTATAATCCTTGGCTATACTGTAAACCTTAAAACATAACTGTACTACAGAATAAAGAATTGAAAAGGACCAATATCCTTTTTTTGGTCATTTTAGCAATCCCTGAGAGTCGCACGTAAATGATCAAAGGTATAACTGAGTTGAGATGTTAGATATATATAATTAAATTAATTAGGTTAGGTAGTATATATATATATATATATATAAGTATATTATAAGTACATATAATTAATAAGTTAATTTTGGTTAGTTTATTAAGGACAATATAATAAGGACAATTTTTTTTATGCAACACTCAATTCACTAATCCTAGCCAATATAATTTGAATACATTCATTAATTTTGGTTTTTTTAATTCGCCATAACTAGTATATAATTTTAGTAGTAACGCAGTTAATATCCTCAATTCAACAATATTATATATCATCATAATAGTTACAAGTAATTTTTTCATGAATACCATTATTTGATAGAATGTAGTTAAGTGTAGTCTGAATAAGAAATGGAGACAACCGATATAATCCAAATATGTTGGTGTTTTATTCTATAGTTATAGAGTGAATTACAAATAGAAAGTATAATGAAAGAGGTAGATAGTGATTAATATTATATAATACTTAAGTACATATATATACAATACGTATATATTTTGATTTTAATCCTACAAAAGTGGTTTTAATATTCATTAAAAATATCAGTAACCTTAAGTCTATATTTATTTTTATTGTATGAGTGGTAATTACTTGAAATGAGTGTTTCAACTTAAAGAAGAGTGTGGTTTTAAATAGTTATCACTCTTGTATTAAATTTTGTAAACGAATATATATAAGTAGTAGTAATAGTAGTAATGAATAAGTAGTTATAATAATAATTATTTGGCTACTATCATCACCATCATTTTTATTAAATATTTTTAAATTAAAAACGTTTAAAATTGCTTTCTTTTTTGAATTAATATTTTTGTTTTTGTTGCTTAAATCTTTTTTTAGGCTTCTTTCTTTGAAAATTTGTTGTTTTTTTTTGTTTTTCTATTTTGTGTATATTTTTTTAAATTTCTGGTTAGTTTTTTTTTTCTTTTTTTTTTGCAACAGACAAGTAGGTTACTACTACCACTGTTGAATTAAAAATATTTTAAAGTAAATATGATTGTGATTGATTATGATAATGATGATGATGATGATGATGATGATGATGAACTGTGAATGGGATAAGTTGAAATGGTACTTTTATGTTTAAATATAAGTGATGTATCTTTGAATTATCATCATTGCTGTTGTTTAATTGTGTAAGTCTATTTTCAACAAGTTTCTTAAAAATGAAAGAAAAAATAAAAAAATCAGAACTAACCATAAAATAAAGCGTAGAGTTAATAAAAATTTTATTTTTTGTTTTTGTTATTTCAGTTAAAATATACTTGACTAATTCACAAAGAAACCATTTTAAATGAAAATCCAGGATTGGCGCTTCTGTATAGCTTCTGTACATATAAATTATAAATTGTTAGTCAAATAAGAAATGTATGTGGGTTAAAACTGCTGAGACCTATTTTCTATGAGAAATTAATTTTGAACTTGATCCTCATCAAATTTTATTTAATAACTATGGGCTATTATTTTAAGAAATTTTAAAACTAAATAACTTTTCCACATTATTATAAAAACGAATATTTATCAGGTGAATAGCCTCTTGCTTCGTGTAATATGCTAGCAACGAGTTAGATTTTTTTTTTTTTAATGAAATCAAATGAATTTTTTCCACTTTTATTCCATAAGAAATCAAATGTTTTTAATACTTACTTCTGTCCGACACTACTTACAGACAAATCTTATATGCTCTGGATTTGATTTAACATTTTTGTTTTGTTCTGAGTTAACATTTTTAGGTTTGATGTTTTTTTAATTTTTTATATAAATAGTCAAAACAACAGCTTCATATTATCCTTGGTCTGGAGTGATGAAAAAATTCTAAATTAATGAACAAAAAGAACATAATTGGAGTCCCTACATTGCTCAACATAGCATATAAGATCATAGTAGTAATAGTTCAAATCCGATTGGAAGAAAAACTGGAGAAAACAATTCGTGTAGAACACACTGGTTTTCGTCGTCACCGAAGTTGCGTCGATCAAGCAAACACACTTCGAATAATAGTAACTAGAACTGAGTATAAAGTACCATTATACATTCTCTTCATTGACTTCAAGAAGGCTTTGGAACCAATCAAGCGCGCTGTGATATGAAAAGCACTGAGGGATACCAGAAAAAATAGTCCGCCTATGCTAATCATTATACAAAGAAGCCGAACTCTCAGTAATGCAAAGGGGACAAAAAAGTGCTTCCTTCACCACCACACCAAACAAGAGCCAAACAAAAATGTCCACTTTTACCACTGCTCTACACAATCGTCCTACATAATATACCTAAAAAAGCTTGCTCAAAAAAGAATAGAATACCTTGAAATCTCACACAACAACTTGAAGGCTTCGACCATCCAGATGATATCTGTTTTCTCTCGCACAAATTCAGTGACATGTAGAACAAATTACAACCCTTGGAACAACTTACCAAACAAGTCGGATTAGAAATCAGCCTGCAGAAAACCATCAAAGCCATGAGAATAAATAACATCAGCACAGAACATCTAAGGTTGAAACAAGAACAAATAGAATTTCAGGACAACATCTGCTACACAGAAAGTATCATAGCAAAGTAGTAGTGGGGCTCAAGAAGATGTAGAAAACAGATTAAAGATTGCAATCGATATGAAGGAACAGCCAAATATCCAAATAGCAATTAAAGTTAGAATATTCCGATCTTGTGTAAAATTAATCCAGATACATACGGCAGTGAAACTTCGTTAACATCAAAAATCCTCAACCAGAAGTTACAATTTTTCTTTAATAAATGGCTAAGGATAATATGCCGAATATTGTGGCCAAACACAATAAGCAAGAAGGACCTTTGAGTACTAACCGGCGAAGAACCGATAGCGAAACAAACCAGAAGAAGAAAATGATGGAGGGGGATGGATGGGTAGGAAATGATAGATGGATAGGCCATACACTCAGAAAATCATCAAACAATATCGGCCGAATGAGTTTAGAATGGAACCCACAAAATATAAGAAGACTCAGTCATCCAAAGAACACTTGACGAAGGACCATAAAATAAGAACTAGAAAAAACAAACATAACGTGGGAACAAGTGAAAACAGCAGCTTATAGCATTCGAGTACGATGGAAATGGCAAGTGGAAGCCTATGTATTCTATCCAGAGGAGTAAAGAAAAAAAAAGTTAAGAAAACCGTTGTATTATTCTACAGTTGATTAGAAAAGAGGGGAGACATAGTTGATGAGATAAGAAAAACATAGAGAGATATTGCGAGCAACATCATTACATAAAAAATATCCCTCATTGGCCGTAATTTAATATAATTTCACATTCTAAACGTTCTAAGTATATGTATAACTATACTGTAATCTAGATATGCAGCGTTGAACAACTTCAATATATCTACGGTTGTGTTGGGAAGTATTGCCTCTTGCACTCCTCTTGCACTGATTTATTGTTGCGATTGATTTCGATTGCTTCTGTGGAAATTGACAAAATTGTTTTTCGGCTCTTGTGCTAACCTCTATCTAGCGGATTTTAATAGTATGATACGAAATTTACATTCCACAACATAAATGCACTCAAATATTAATTTCTATGCAATTTTTATGCATTTTTTTTTTCAATTTGACTTTATGGAAAAGTAAAAATATTTTATAGTTACGGCTCTGAATAAAATTATATTTTTTTACAATATTAAGTTGACTTGTTGAGTATTGTTGTAATAATTTTTTTGTATAGTTATTATTTAGCTTTTTGTGTCTTAGTTAAATTGTTGTGATTTTTTGTTTTTTAAATAAATAAATAAAGAGAAAAACCTATTTAAAAACAAACAAAACAAAAGAAAAATCAAAAGTGGGTTGTTGTATTTACCAAAAGGCATTTAATAATTAAATGAATGGGAAAAGTATAGTAACTAAAGTAGCAGAAAATAGAAAAAAAAAAAACAAAAAAAAAACAAAAATGTATTAACAAAAGTGACAAGTGAAATTTTATGACAGTTTTTACTTACATATTTTGTTATACTCTATTACTTTTATGATTGTCTTATTTTGAATCGGAATAAGGCGGACTTGTTGGTTTGTTGTCTAAAAGAAAACAATGTTCTTTTAGAAAAAAAAAACAAAAAAAAAGAATAAAAGAAATTTAAAGTTAAAACTTGGTGGTAGTTAACTATCAGTTGTGTAAAATTGTACATACTTATATGTACTTACATACATACTGACATTATATTATATTATTGTATAATTATTATGAATAATAAAATATTATGCAATAACATGAATGACTAAAGAGGGCAGACTTTAATTATTTTTTAAATAATTTTTTATGTTTATGTTATTACTCAATGGTTTTTGTTTTTTTTTTTTTTAAACAGTTCATATACCATAAAGCATAATACAAAATAATACATTTAGGAGCAAAAATAATGTTGTCTGCGTCTATTTCCGCTTTTTCGATTGCCTCTTTTGTTTTGGGTTACAATTGAATTAAAATTCATTTTTTAAATATTGTTTTTTTTTTGTTTTTGGTTATTAATCAATTGAATATAATTTTTGATAGAAAAAAAATTTAATAATGGTAAAGTAAAGCTAATAAACTTAAAATTTATGTACATATATTTTTTATTTATTTTTTCATTTATTCATTTTTTTTTAAATAAAATACAGTATTAAATAATATCAAGATATATTCGGACCGATGGATTCATTTTGGAAACTTAATTAGTATTTTAATATCAGTTTAGGTTTAAAAATAAGTAAAAAAAATAATTAAGAAAATAATAACTATATACTTATTTACTGTCTACTTAATATATTATTTGCATTCAATACGTTGGCTACCAATGTATTCCAAATGAATGGGTATACATTGGTGAACCGTGTGATTACTAGTAGTTAATAGCGACATTTCCATTCTAACTACCAGGTACAAATTTTAATATTGCTAATAAACACGATATCTGATGGACACGAAAATGGATCACTAGTGCTGTACTGGACCTGAATGTAGGAAATTTTTTTTATATATTGGTGATCACGGTAACAAAAGTTTTAAGTTGTTATTTACCTTTCTAAGACTAACTATTGTGGTATTCTTTATAATAGCCGTAATTGTAGAATTGAATTTGTTTATGAATAAAAATATTCGAATGAACTTAAGTACTTAGTTGTTAGAATTAAAAATGGCAGAATCAGAACAAATAATTTTTGAAATAAAACAAAATTTAATAGTGTTAATCCCGTGTTTTATTTAATGCCGTACTGGCATAAATATTTAATTAAATATTTTCTTTCATTTTTAAATATCACTTTAATTATTTGATGTATATTTTTTTTTTACATATATATATTAAAAATCTCTTGTCTATAGAATAGTTATTATATATTATTTAAACAATGAAATAAAAATAAAAATATAAATAAAAATTAGAAAATAAAAATTATTCATTAGAATGCAACCTAACCATATATTCTTCTAACAAAATTGTGAAGTATATTTTCTATATTTTAAAAATTTATTATTGATTATATAAGTTTATGGAGAATAAAGTACATTCGTAATAATTCGTAGTTAGGTAAACTAAGGTTAGTTATAATGAAATTTGAAAAAAATCACATATTTTTATTTATTTTATTTTATTTTTACTAAATATTAAATTTCATTACAATTACCAACCTAACTCCAAATTAAAACCAAAAAATCAAAATTCAAACTTAAAAACAATAGTAAAGCAAATATAATAAATACAATAATAATCCAAGATCTAAATATACAAATTCAAATAATATATTAATCGCTTGGCTTTAAATAATAGATTGCACTATCGTACATCTATAATTATAATTGACAAGCATTTAGGGACCTGCGCCGCAGACATCTTTTCATTTTATTTCGATTCTCTGAATGAACTTCTAATATAATATATAAGTTGGAGAAGTCTATATCAGTCCATGCAAATCCTTGTTCTTTTAAAAACTTTAAATTTGGCTTTAACTTGAATTATAATTACTCAACAGGGGCCCCTAGTAATAGTTATAATATACAATAGTATGAAAAAAGCAGTTATGCATTATTTTAATAACCGCAAAATAATTTTGAACATTTTTTTCTATTAATAGTTTTCACTTAAATAATAATTCAAAATTTTCATTAATAATACCTTCTAACTATACGTATAACTACTTGTAAACATAGAAATAAAAATAGATTTAAGTTAAAATCAATTAAATTCATTTTCATTTATTTATTTAATTCTTAGTGACTTTAACCTAGGTCAATATCTCATTTATATGGATGCAATTTTATATAAAAAAATTTAAACTGTACAACACATCAAGAATGAATGTGTGTGTTACGTTTTTATTTTGTACATAACTAAATACCATATATATTATACTTAAGCGCCTACATTCAAATCTTTATAGTTAGATTATTTATTTTTTTTCTATTCAATTAAAAAAAATAAAATATATACGAGTACTTATGTAGTTATAATACGCATTTCTCTAACTATAGAAAATTATTGTATTGCATTTGAAAACGATTGATTTTAATAAAAAGAGAGAGAAAGAGATGAAATATAAAATGTGATATGAACTTAAAGCAACGTAGTTAAACCTATATAATTAAATTTGTTGTTTGTAAATGGCATTGCGTAGTAAGAGTAAATTTCTATTTAAAAAAAAAAAAATTAATTTGAGGTTAAAATGATTAAAATCGTAAATAAAATTTGTTCAAAAATTATAATTGAGATTTTTAGAGAAATTGCTTCGCTTTAAGCTATAGGTAAGTCTATGTTTAATATAATGATGAGTATTCAAGCATATTTTCTGTTGTAAGTTATTATGTTCGATAAAATATATGAATTGATTAAATTATTTTAACAATATCTATACTAAAGGCTATCAAATTCATTTAATATTAAAAATTAAAAATTAAAATTTTAATAAAACCTTATCAGATTTATTATTAAGTACTGGAAATAAATGAAAAATAAATAAAATAATTATTTTTGGTAATCGAATTTAATTAGTAGTAATTAAATTAAAGTCAAGTTTCCTTTCGCTAATAATCTGTATTGAAATTATCACTATTTCGGAAGAAAATAAATTTATTCATCAATACTTGCGACATTACAATAACAAAATTAGTGATAGGAAGTTCGAACTATTATTCAAGACTCATTATCTACATCATATTTTGTCGTTGTTCTGTAAAAATTCATTATATCGCTTTTTTTTGCTAAAAAATAGTTTAATATCATGTTCGTTAGTTTATCGACTTTACCAATTGAACTAAATAAAATTCCATTAATAATTAAAGTTTTTATTACTAAAGTATATTTGACTTAAGTAGTTTTTTTTTTGTTTTAATATTCATTACTTTTGTTGACAAAATTGTATACAAATTAAAAATATTTAAAAAATTCAAACATTCAATTTTTATATTTTACTACTCTAAAATCTATAATAGCAAATAATTATGAGTTATAAAAATCGTTCACGCTCAACAGTCGAATGAAATGATTTAAAACTAGAATCAGTGACGTATCAATATTTTTCTTGTAGGGTTCAAAAATTAAATATTTTATGAATCACACATCCTGTTCATAAATCTTAAATTTATAGTAAACTACACTTTCAATTTTATTTAATTTTATTTTTATAAAATTTTCGCTTATCTTTTTCAAATCAGCTTCGCCAGCATATATAAAGTGTATATAGAACTACTTAGATTCAACATTGAGTATGAATATGAATATTTTTTAATAAAACTGAATGTAATTTATCTACAGAAATTAAATTTAATTATAAGATTCTAATTCTATAAAACAAAAGAAATTATGCAATTTAGAAAATTTCCGGCAAAAAGTAACTATATATTCTATAAATAGTTTTTTTTTTTTTTTTTAAATTAAAATGCCACCATGCATTTCAAAGTAAATGATGCCAGAATAACGGAAATACTTATTAAAATGTATTTACAACCACTACAAAAAAAAGAAAAACATCTCATATTTCCATCATCCCTCCAAATGCAATAAAATGTTTTTTTTTTTGGTTTATTTTAGATATAAGTAAGCATTCTTGTTTGTTTTTAGAAATGTGTAGACAAAGAAAAACAAAAATAAAATAAGTAATTAAAATTGTATAAGTATGTGTCATTTGATCCTTTTTTAAATTTTTCATCCTTTTTGTAGAGTATTTCCTTGAAGATTAAATACAACTTACTTTATTTTTAGAATATATTAAAATTAAACCAACGCAACGGGATATCACTTTAGAAATATTTTGTATTCGAATAGATTTATTCTGATATTTTCTGATACTTAAATGTATTTATTTTTGAAATTATAAATACATTTTTGAAGACCCACCATCGATTTTACAGTGTAGTTAATGTTTTTGCAAATATTCTGAAGTTGTCGATTGATTTATTGTTAAGTACAGTACGATAGGCAATCAATTAAAAATAAGTAAGCATTTTATTTATTTTTCGATTAATGTCCAACTAATGGAGTTACAGGACAGTAAAGGTTATCAAGTAGTTTTTTTTTTTTTTTTCTTTATTTATCTGTGTTCACTTACAATTTTAATAATTCAAAAATAGTTACAAATTAATTCAATATAATAAATAAATTGAATAACAATTTTAAAGTTGTAATTTTGACACGCATTGTACATAAGAGTTTTATGACCGTAGCCGAAGCTGTCTGGTCTTATAATTTATTAATAATATAAAAATTCAATTGTTTGACAATATTTTTTTTTTTTTTTAATATATAAAATAAATACAATCAGTTAGAAATTCATTAAAAATTTACATTAATTCAAATATATTTATAAACTAGGGGCCCCTGTTGAGTAATTATATTTCAAGTTGAAGTTAAATTTAAAGTTTTTAAAAAAAACAGTAATTTACGTACTGACAGAGACTTCTCATTACAAAGCAGAAAACACTCATGTTTTAATGAATAGCTTTGGAATTAGTATGTTTTCGTTAAAAAACATAAATACCTTACTTCTCATTTTCTGTTTCGTTTCTACCTGTTTCTTAATTTATTTGGCGAATAATAAAACCATATGATTAAAAAAATTTCAACTGTGTGCGCATTATTGTTTTATTTGCAACTTACTTATTATATATTAAGAATTCTTTATGGAGAAGAGATATAAAATGAAAAGGTGTCTACTGCACAGGTCCTTAAATGCTTGTCAATTATAGTTATAGATAGCTACTTTGACTCCATTATGTAAAGATGAAATTGCCCATCATATGAAGAATTCAACTGATTTTTTTTTGTTTTTGCTTTTTTATATTTTTTATTTGAGATGAATTTGTTTCTTTGTTTTTTTTTTAGCATATGCACATAGATTCATTCGCAAGTACACAATATAAAATATAATAACTGATTTGTTTGCTTTTGTTTATTACTTTCATAAGATCTCACATATGCATAATGTATTTGCTGAATAATAAAATCATATGAGTACAAAATTTTCAACTGTGTGCGCATTTTTGTTTTATATACAATCTTATATATATTAGAAGTTCATTAAGGAGTAGGAGAATCGAAATAAAATAAAAAGATGTCTACTGCGCAGGACCTTAAATGCTTGTCAATTATAATTATAGATTGCACATTTAAACATTAAGAAATTCGACGATTTTTTTTTTGTATTGACAGAAATTCAATTCAATTGACTTAATATTACCAGGTAGATTATTAAAATTTTTTAAACAATTGTAGAGACAGTTTGTGTTTTGACGGTTTGTTTTGAACAGTGATAGATAAAAATTGCATTTGTTTCGGGTGTTATAATTATGCACATCTACATATCTTTGCAAAATGAAATAATGCTTAATTTGATTATTTATAATTTTAAAGCCCAGAATGTACAATTCACGCTTACATATATTATCGAAACTAAGGTACTTATCAGAATAAATCATACTCGTTGGGTGCAATATTGGGTAATTATGAATTATTTTAATAGATTTTTTCATTAGTATTTCTATTTTTTTTTAAACTAATTTTTGGCGCTCCACTCCATATAGGGTTGACATAAACAACATTTGACAAAATACATGACGAGTATATAATAAAAAGCGTTTTTTTATCGAGAATTTTTTTCAATCTGCGTAGAATAAAAACATAAGGAGAAATTTTTTTGCAGACAAGATCAATATGATCTTCTCATTTAATTTTGGAATCTACTACGAGACCTAGATAGTTATGACTTTTCACTACATCAATACGTGAGTTGTTGTGTAGAAATGTTGAATCAGAAAATAATTTATTTTCAAATAACAGGATTTTTGTTTTTTTTATGTTTAATAGTAGTCTATTTTTAGAAAGAAATTGTTCGATTAATACCAGGTCTTCTAACATCGCAATCTTCAAATCACATTCACTGCTTAAAGAGCAGACTTTACGACTGCATCATCTGCAAAAAGCGAAGTAGATCCATTGAGATTAAGCCGCAAAAGATCGTCAATGTATATTTTAAAGAGGTCAGGACCTATTATAGAGCCTTGTGGTACACCTTTCTTTATTGTTGCTGTTTCACTTAAGCAATTAGCAATGCGGACACATTGTGATCTTTCTGTTAAATATGTTTTAAAAAAGTTAATTTAATCGTTTGTAAACTTTAAGCAGGGTAGTTTATGTAAAATGACATCATGATCAACACAATCGAATGCTTTTTGTAAATCTATAAAAATACAACCAGTATATTTACCAGTATCTGTGCTTTTAGTTAAATATATACTCATTTAAAGATAGGCATGCGGACGTTGTACTTGAATTTGTTTCAAAACCGTACTTGAATTTGTTTCAACCGTATTCGTTTCAAAATAGTTTGTCTTTGTTTCAGAACAGTTAGAAGATGTTGGAAAACTTGCATGGTTAATAAAAGTTTGAAATTATCAAAGTAAATATAAAATAGTTAAGTTCGACTCAGGAAATATTAAATAGAAATTTAAATTCATAGTATACCTATACTCGTGTGTTGTATATTGAAACAAATTCATATTTTTTTGTAAATTTAGCATTATTTTATTTTATACTTACATTTAATTTAAAATTTGAAATTATATATTATATAGGGGAGCGTGTCATATGCCTATATATTTAATTTACCGGTAGTATCATTTGCCTGTATTTCTTGTAATTTGTCTGTATTTTCATTTGCCCGTATTTCACTTGTCCTATTCTATTTAACTTGATATGTTGGATACTAAATATGACAAATGTATTTTTGTTTTTTTTTGTTAATTCATTTATTAGTAATTAATACTATTTTAAAGCCTTAAATCTATTTATTTTTAATTTATTTATAATTACATAAAATAAAATTAGTTCAATATGGTTATTACACAATATTAATAAATTTATAAACAATAATTTACCGAAATATACATATATAATTCATAAAAAATTTAAAATACAAAATTTAAAATAATTAGAAAATTCAAAATATAAAATCAAAATATACTTAATAAGATAAAAATTAATGAATATATGTGCGAGATTCTGAGTAAGGAGAGATTTTAGACTTGAATTCAAAAATCAAAGTTCTACGTCTTTTACAGAATATTTATGTATAAATTATTAATCGCTGTTGGATACATACAAACTGACTGAAAACACTAAATAAATCAGATTTGGGCATTGTGGTAAGTATTTTGGGTTTTTATATTTGGTATTAGGGATTTTGTGGCAACCGCATAAATGTTACATATATAAATACAGGCAAATGAAATAAGTGCATATGATAGTATATAATCCATTATATATATATATATACAATAGTGAAAACAGGAACTGCGATTTATAAAAATTAATTTAAATTTATATCATAATAATTATGTTTTTAATTATTATGCGCTACAGCAGTATAGAACTAACTATAGTTAACATCCTAAGACTAAATTTTTAAAATCACTTTAATAATAAATTAAATGATAAAATTAATTTTGATTTTTTAACACACTGTTATTAATAGGGACTAACTAAGTAGATACAAATACTTATTTAGTTATTGAATCTGATCAATAGAATTTATTTTTCAACATCTGCTTAACTTAAATATTTGAATAGCAAATTTTAAATTTTAACTTTTAATTTTATTTTCTCTTAAAATTTTATTTTATTAAAAAAATATTTATTAGACAAATTTTCCTATTGTATGAAAATTTTTCATTGCTATATGATTTTTAATACTTAAATTCTAAAATTCCATTTGTTGTTTTGAAATATTATAACTACTATTGTAAAAGTAAAATAAAACAATAAAATTGAATAATTAAATAATACTATATTTAAAAAAAAATATTTTTGTATTAAGTTTGTAATTTGGATTTCATGAAAATTTTATTGAAAATTATTTGAAAATTTTTGAATTAATGCGATGACGAGTGGAATTTAATTCCAATTAAGAAAGCTTAATTTTGCATTTTATTTTATTTATTAATACTTGAGTACGTTTTGGGTAGGTAGTAGTTGCTGCCGACACATTTAGACCAGTAAGCAGGTTCATTGTGATACTTAAGTATGTACTTAGTTGATTAAAAATTAAAATTAATAATCAATAAGAGCAGGACTATCGGTTGCAAATGTAATTTTTTAAAAATCATATACATATATATATATATATATATACTAATGTATAACTACTCAACATCACAACTCAATTTTTTTTTTAAAAATCATATTGATACAAAATTATACTCAACATTATAAGATTCGGATGCGTAACGATTTGTTGCGAAAAAATCTAAAAGTCCTTCCATCAAAATCGGCATTTCAATATAATCCTGTATTTTCTTTTAATTTTTATTTATATACGAAACCTATTAAAAAACGGCAAAAAACAGAAGTGTAAATGAGAGGATTTAGATATGGCAGTATTTTGTTTGTACGTGCTTTTTTTGTCGGAATGTCGATGTCACCTATAAAACGAGTTGGGTATATGGAATCGTCATGACCAAATCCCCAAACCACTTTTTTCCAATGACAAAATTCCCAAAAACAACATTTTCAAAAACAAAATCAACAAAAACAAAATTTTCAAAGACAAAATCCACAAAAGCAAAATTCTCAAAAACAAAATCCACAAAGACAAAATCCCAAAAATCCAAATCCAAAGACAAAATCCACAAAAACAAAATTCTCAAAAACAAAATCCACAAAGACAAAATCCCCAAAGACAAAATCCCAAAAATCAACAAATACAAAATTCTCAAAGACAAAATTCACAAAAACAAAATTCTCAAAAACAAAATCCACAAAGACAAAAACCCAAAAGATTAAATTCGCAGTTAGTGACGCAATTTTTAGCTACAAATACAAAAAGTTGAGTATTTTAATACAAACTAACTATCCGAATAAAACAAAAATTGTTAACTAATTTTTTTCCGCCAAAATTTTTATTAATTCACAATTCCATGGACATTGTTTCAATCTCCTCCTAATTACCATTTAGCTGAGAATTAATATAAACAAAAAAAAAATGAAATTTCGCGATTTATTTATTTTGACAAAATATTTCATAAAATAGTTTTTTTTTTTTGTTTTTGTTTTGGTCACAACAAAGTAATAACATCGTGTTTATTGTTTTAGCGTATACCTATCTATATTATGCAAAATATGCACAATACAAACGTGCAATGGCGGTTTAAATCAAAAAAAAAAATGTATAAAATACATAGTTAAAAGCAATTTTATTTGTTTGAATTTATTCTTTATTAGCATATTTCAAATAATATGTCTATAGTAAAAGTAAATAATAAAAAATACAATCAATAAACAAATTATAGTTTTAGATTTTCAAAAATGTTTATTGATACTATGAATAACCATTTATATTAACGGATAATATATATCAATAGCATCATCATATTACTTATATACATATATTTTGGGGGATATTTGAATGGCGAACAATGTCCAAAAAGAATTTTGTTTTTGTTTTGCTTTTTTTTGTCAAGATTTTAATTTGATAAATATCAATGAGATGCATTGGTCCAGGATGAAATTCAATTTTACTCATTTCATTCAATTAAACCAGACTCACCTATTTTACGAATATAAATCTACTTCTTATTTTGTCTTAAAAATAAAAATTATTACTCTTTTTTTCGTACTCTCTACCATTTAGAAATATATTACCTAAATCCTGGATTTTGGACCAAAAATTGGTTTCATTGTTCTTTTAAGGAAATTCAAATTGACTTTGGTAATTTAACAAAAATAATTTGACAGTAAATAAGTACTGCATTATTTTAATGGTAATGATTTTTATTTTGAAGTAGGATAACTGCCATGTAAAGTGGAAATTATGTAATGAATTTGTGTTTACATGTATTTGTGTTTGCACGATTTTAACTTTGCACGGCAAGTAATGGTAATGTTAATAATTTATTTTACATTAATTTGTAATGAATTAATAATATCAATTTCGATAATGCATTATGAATGTAATGCATTATTTTAAAGGTAATGATCTTCATTTTGAAATAGCATTACTGCCCTGGTAAAGTGGTAATTATGTAATCAACTTGTGTTTACATGTATTTGTGTTTACACGGTTTTAACTCTGCACGGTAATACAACTATATAAAAGTAATGGTAATTTGTAATGAATTGATAATAATGCTTTCGATAATGCATTGTTTTAATGGTAATGAATGATCTTCATTTTGAAATAGCATTGTTGTCCTGGTAAAGTGGAAATGATGTAACTAACTTGTGTTTACATGTATTTGTGTTTACACAGTTTTAACTCTGCATGACAATACAACTATATAAAAGTAATGATAATGATAATAATTTGTTTTACATTATTTTTAATCAATTCATAAGAAATAATACTTTCGATAATGCATTATAAATGTAATGCATTATTTTAATGGTAATGATCTTCATTTTGAAGTAGTGATACTACTCTGTAAAGTGTTAATTATGTAATCAACTTGTGTTTATATACATGCTTTTGTGTTTACACGGTTTTAACTCTGCACGGTAATACAACTATATAAAAGTAATGGTAATGATAATAATTTGATTTGCATTATTTGTAATCAATTAATAATAATGCTTTCGATAATGAATTATTTTAATGGTAATGATCTTCATTTTTAAATTGCATTACTGTCTTGGTAAAGTGGTAATTATGTAACTAACTTTACACGGTTTTACCTCTGCACGGCAATAGAACTATATAAAAGTAATGATAATGATAATAATTTGTTTTACATTATTTTTAATCAATTAATAAGAAATAATACTTTCGATAATGCATTATAAATGTAATGCATTATTTTAATGGTAATGATCTTCATTTTAAAATAGCATTGTTGTCCTGGTAAAGTGGAAATGATGTAATTAACTTGTGTTTACATATTTTTGTGTTTACACAGTCTTTACTCTGCACGGTAATATATAACTACATAAAAGTAATGGTAATGTTAAGAATTTATTTTGCATTATTTGTAATGAATTAATTATATTTTGATAATGCATTATTTTACAACTCTAATAATACTCATAAGCTTTTCTTACTCAATTATTTTTCTTTTTAATACTGTGAGATACTTGTTATTATTATTTAAAGATATTAAAATTTATATAAAATTAATTTTTCATTAAAAAAACATAATTCATTATGAGAATATTTATACAAATTATATTCCAAAAGTAAAAAAAAAAAAATACAAAAACTACTTAATACTATTATAATAAATCAGGTTAACCTTATTAAAATCATATAATAATAATAACTGTACTTTAAGTCGATTTCATGCATATTTAATACGGTTAAAGTACTTAAAGTCTCATTAACATACTTGATTATTCATTTGAAATTAAAAATGAAATTCTCTAAAGAGTATATTCCATAAAAAGAAAAGATTTAGTTTTACATGGATGTACATATATATAACTGTGTATGTATGTGAATATGTATCCTACATTATTTTTTTTAAACTCTAGATATGATACACAAACAATGTATAATAGTTAAAGGTCATAATTAATTGTTAATAAGTAAGTAATGAGATTTGGTTATTACAAAGTACTTACCTATTATAATAACAACGTAGAGTAATAATGAAACCATGAATCTAATAAGTCTATCTTTTTTAATTATTTTTATTTAACATTCATATTTTTGTGAATGTGTTTTTGTGATGATGATTTAAAAATCAGCGGTTTTTTTTTTTGTTGTTTAAATTAATTTTATGATCTTTACACATTTTATTCGATTTGTTTCTCAGATATGGTCTTGGTGAAATCATTATTAAACATTAATTTAATTTTTTATTTGAATGAATGGTGGTGTACTTATGTGATTAATCAAATTTGATAGAGTTTGATTTTGCTTTAATGTTTTTTGTTTTTGTTTTTTTAAAGCCTTACTGACCGAGTCTATTACTTTTATTGTTCTCTTGATAAAGTAAATAAAATTAAAAATCCATATTGTTAAGAGAAATTTTTTTTGAAATTTACTAAGCCATACATTATAGATTTCTATGCATAATTGCAATTTAGTTGTTAGGTTTATAGTGTTATTTTAATTGTTAAAAATTAAATTTAAACTGAAGCTTTTATTTTATTTTTTTTTTTTTATGATCTTATCAGTAGCTTAGGTAGAATCACCTTTTCGTGCTTAATTAAGTACGGTACTGCACTTTTTCCACTATCTACAATAATTCGAGTATTTATTTTAACAAATTACTGGCTTATCTACTCATTAAATGTGGAAAACTACTATTATTATCAGGAACTAGACCTTCTTAAATAGAATAGTTTCATTTTATTTAATTTGTTACGAAATATAAATAAAATTTATTTTCATTGACTAACTATAAGTAATTCCTATTTTTATGCCATTGCTAATAATGACTCACTATTTTTGTAAATTTTTGTGGGCTAGACTAATTAAATAATATAAAAAAGTTCTATGTAACCGTGATATCAATCTCGAAGCAAAAATACGGTTCGTTAAATGCTACCTTTGGTCGATATTCCTCTATCTATCTATGGTCTAACGACCATGAATAAGTTTAAAGCATTTAAAATGTTGGTATACCATAGATATCATGGGTAGATCGAGTGAACCATAATAGTGAGGTTCTAATTATAGAATAGGTAGAGATATCGCGAGTTGTTATTAACAATCAAATGCAAAAAAACGGCTTATCTGGGTCATATGATTCAAAATAACAAATATCATATTCTACAACTGATTCTGCATAGTAAGATTGAAGGCAGAAAACTAATGTCATGGCTAAAAAAACATCAGGCAGTAATGGATATTATGATGTAGCGTAGGCTAGAGAGTGCTTCAAAAATGTGATCGAATACATCCAGTAGTGGATATGTAATTGAAGTAGAAAACTAGTTTAAGAATGTAAAAATAGTGGAAAAAATAAAAATGTATATAAAAAAAATTAAAAAGAAAGCTAGTAATAATAATCCATTGCACATTAAACCTTCAAAGCATTTTGTCTGTACAAATAATTGTCATATTGTTTATAGTTTTGATGCACAGTACTTATGATATGAAATATATTCTCTGCGACCGACTGACCAGGTCAGGGGTGGCATTGTGTAATTTGAAACGTCGTTTTGTTTCGACTATTTTCAAAAAGTGGCATTGCATAATTTTGTTTCGACCATTTTTATTTTGTTTCAATCTTTTCAAAATTGGTACGACATATTTTGGTATTGTGTAAAGTTGAAACGCTACTTTCTTACATTTGATACGACCAAATTTTGGCGATTGAAAAATAGTTGACGCTTTTAGGTAAATTTTAAAAAAAATAATAAATTAATAGATGATTTTTATTAGAATATTTATTTTAGAAATGCACAGAAATAAAAATTCCAATAAAATGAAAAATTGAGTAAATTTATAATGATTTTCTTTCAAGAATAAAAAAAAACAAAAATGTTGGTATTATTATTAGCTTCTTTTACTTGTATCTAGTTGCAATTTCTTTTAGTTCAATTTTTTTTTTTTTTTGTATTATTTTCTAGCAGTAATTGTTGAAATTTAACGAAACAAATCAAAAATGGAATTATGTAAAGTGTTTCACTGTTTTTTCGAGCGTTTCAAAATAAATTAATAAATTACGTAATGTCATCCAAATTTTGTTTCGACAACATTTTGTTTCGACCGAAATATTTGAAACAAAGTTACATAATGCCACCCCTGAACAGTCTGAGAACTAGGTTTAGTTTTACTAAAGGGTTTTATAATAACTTAAGGAATCTCTTAAATACATTTTTCAGATATTTATAGATGTATTATGATATATGGGCTGAATCGAAAAAATTCTACTGAGTTCAATTACTTTAAAACAATAATCTAAAGTAATGCAATTGTGAAAACTGAAAGAGAAATCCAGATAATAAATGTTACTAATTTGAAAACCCGATATTTAAGAAGTTAATATATTTTCTTCATCAGTTTTTACAACTGTTAATTAATATTTTTTATATTATTTCAAATATCCAATAACAAAAAAAAAACCATTTTACAACCTATAACTACTTATTAAGTACAATAAAAAAAAAAAAAAAAAAAAATTTCCCCCAAAAATATTCAACAAAACTATTCACAAATAGTATTTTGCTAAATTTCGAATATTTTCCAAATAATCATGACTGTTATAAATCATTTTTTTGTTGTCTAGTTTCACTGTTTTTTTTTTTTTTGTTTTTTCGCCAGGTGAATTTTTAATTGTCATCCACTTGAAAGTTACTATTATAACTGACGATTAGATTTAAAAAAAAAAAATTATAATTAATTTTATTGCGAAAATTTCCCTTCACAGTTTTGTTTTTTTTTTTTTTTTTTTTTTGTATTGTGTAATAATTATTTTCGTGAAATTCTCAAAATTATAAATACTTTCACAATTATTACAGTTTTGCAAAACTGTAAAACAAAAAATGCCAAACTACTATAATTACTTTTTGCGAAAAATTAACCTACATTTTAGTTTTTTTTTTCCCCTGTAGAAAATAATTTACAAAATTTCTTTAATTTAAGTATATATTTATATATATATATATATATATATATATATATACTTACTACATAATATAGTTTTGAAAATTTCCTGAGCTCAACAACCTAAATTATTATTTGAAATCATTTCATTTCAGTAGCTGTAAGTAATTTTCTAGTTAATTTCAACCATGATTTTTATTTTTTTTTTTTCATTCTTTATCTTTTTTTGTTTTTTTGTAAAATTATTTCCTCGCCTCAAACTATTAAATTCTGAACAGAAAAATAAAAAAAAAAAAAATTAAGTTATAGTGAAAATTGTGAGATATTTTGATTTGCAATAGAAATGGAAAAACTAAAAAAAAAAATTAAATAATAACAAGCATCAATGTTGAAAACCGCAAAATCAAGATCATAGATAATTTAATTTACAAAATTGATTTAACCACAAGATACAATTACTTATTAGTGATGCATATAGTTTTTGAAAATTTCTATATACCGTAAGGTCTTTAATATATATATCTAAAGGAAAGAAGGGAACTGACATTATGTATTTAAATTCATTGAATTTTTTCTCATCAAAAAATAATTTTTTTTTATTGTAAATTATAAAATTTTTATAGTAAGATAAAATAACCAGTAGGTACATTTAATCAATTTAGTGTTGCCGTTCATACAAATTTTTATACTAATTTTTTTATAGTTATTTATTTTCTCATTTTCACAAATTATTATCTTCCCATTTGTTGATTGCTTAAATATTTTCTATTTTTCAAATTCTATTCTTCTTTCATAAACATTGCAGTTTCCATCATATATGCACTATAGTTTGTGTCTGGGGTTAGTTTTAAATCATTATTAACGCTTACACAATCTCTTCAACAGCTACGTAGCTGAGCTAAATTTGTGTTGCCATTTTAACTGACAAAGCTAAAAAATATCCTGTTCATCTGGTCTGTTGTCACAAATGCCAATTTAGCTTAGCATTGCTATTTTAGCACAGGCATGAATACAGCAAGTAACTAAATTTAATATATACATCACTGAAAACAAATCTGATTATCAAAAATAATCTAGAACTATTACAAGATAATTAAATAAAATTGCCTGGAATATTATTAATAGAAATCTGCAATTTTTTCGGCTTAAAAAAAGTACTGATATTTATTAAGACAGTTTCAAATGTTTAGCATTAATCACGCATTAACCAAATACAACAAATGTTTAAGCCAAGTTAGTATTTATTTTATTTAAACGACAACACTGATTTTATTTAATAATTGAATAAAAATTTTAAATTTAAAGACAGTAAGTAATTAAAAAAAAATATAATTTTTGTTTTTCCAATTTCTATATAAATTTGCAACTGTTGAATTGGTGTTCATTTTAAATAAATTGTAAGGCCAAATTTCATTGATTAATTCTGATTTTTTGCTATGAAATCAGCAAGAAAATTCAATGCCCTGAAATAAGTTTTACTTTTTTTTTGTACTAATTATATATTTCCCGTTATTAAATTTAATTACATTATACTTAAATAGTTTTGTAGTGTTTTTAATTTTGTTTTAAATAATTAAAATTAATTTAATTTTTTTTTTTTTGCATAAAAAGACGTGAATTTGTTATTGTTAAATATTTCAAAAGCAATTTTATTAAAAAAAAATTATTTTTTATGATTTCGTGAAATTTTAATGTAAGTGGGATGGTGATGATTTAATTTCAATTTTATGTAATGTATTAAATCTTAATTCAATTAAACAATCTTGTTAATAAAATGAAGCTATATATTTAGTTTATGGTAGCTAAAGCTACTCCACTACGTTTCCAAACAAAAAAAAAAAAAAAAAAAAAAAAAAATAAATTTAGTAAGCATATATAAGTAGTTACCAATTAAAAACAATAAAACAAAATTTTTTTCAATGCTGACATTATAAAATCCTTTAAAACTCAATTTGACATTTATTTTACATTCAAATAAAGGATTTTACTGCAATTAAAAAAATAAAATGAAATAAAATTACTCAAGTAAAAAAATAAAATAACCAAAAAAATAGAAATTTCTGGTTAAGTAAGCAAAAAGTCAATGTTAATTAAAAAAACAAAATTTTTTTTAAATATATATTTTTATTCACTATATTTGAATCACTGTACCAGAACCAAATAAGACAAAATCAAAAGTTCTTTCAACTTTTGCACACACACGTCTCAAAATGTATTTATATACATATATATATACATTTATTCAGAGCACACATTTTTCGTCCTTTTTGTCTTTGTGCTTTGTGCTTTTTTTTTGTCTTTTTTTGTTATTTTTTTTTTGTTTTGAAGTCTATAAAACTTTAAACTGACCATAATAGATCCGGTTTGGTAGTCTGAGAATTAAATAAAGAAAGAAAAACAATGAAAAACAAACATCCGAATAATCTCATCATTTTTGTGCCACTCAACTCACTGTACATTATTCAATCTCTTATTTAAAAAGCACCAAAACACATTCTAACTAAATACAAAGAAAAATATTCACTGTGCTTCTATGGTACCAATCTCAGTAGTATTTAAAAAAAAAAGAAACAACAAAATTGAGATTTGGTTTTTCTCTTTAAAAAAAAACTAATATCCTTAAATGTTTAAGGGATTAAAAAATATTTGATACAAATACAAATACTAGGAAACTGTATTCAAACTAAGTATTTAAAAAATAAATCTCCAATGTATCTTCATATATCAATTCGTGAATTTAGTTTGAAAATCCTTCCTTCCTTTATTAACTATAAGTATACACATACATTTTTTGGCATATTATTGAAAATAAAAATATAGTCTGTCTATTATAGATCTGTCAGTGGTATTATGTGGAATTAATATAATTAGGGTGGGCCATTAAAAAATAAAATAAAATATTTTAATTTATTTTATGTTCAGTGTAATTAACTATGGAATTAAGTATATAAATTTGGTTGTTTAAATATAAAAATAGTTGTTTATATATAAAAATGTTACTTTTACCATCCTGTGGGATAACTATTACAAATTTTGCTGTTAGATTATTCGCTAATCTGTTGTCTATCACACAACACAACCAAATATTGCTACAGTTGCTTTAAAAAGTTGTAAACATGTTGTCTATCATAGCAGTGTTGCCATTGACGGTGACAATTTGTAATAGTAAAAACGGATTTTTCGTTACTAGAACTAAATATTCAATTGAAATATTTTGGTCCATCCATATTTTTTATTTTTACCAGTTAATATTCATTACTGTATTGAAAATTGTTATTGTGCAAAACTTGTTACTTATTACGCAATGTATTACACATCCGAAGTACATTGACCTAAATTAACCAGTTAACTACTTAATTTTTCCATCCCGTTTCGAACCACTCTATGATGAACTGAATGTTCACTTTAAATATCTCAACGAACAAAATTTTCATAGTTAAATAAAAATTAAATCAGGATTAATGATTTTCAGTTAAAATTTATTTAGAAATTCAAATTTATCATTGATTTACAAATTATGATAAAGATATAATTTAAATAATTCTATTAACTATATAGTATTATTATGTATATCATCATTATTATGTACCTATATAGTATTATTAAAAAGTTATTGATATATAACTAAGAACTATCCCGGAAATTTCATATTTTCCGATTATTAATTTCATTATTTACATTTAATTAATTATCTCGTAATTTTAGATATGGAATAATAAATTGTAAATTGTGTTGTACAATTTTAGAGGTAGGAATGTGCTGGTAATAATTTTTATATATATACATTTTATTTTAACTTGCTCGTGTCTATTTATTTATTTTTTTTTTTTTGTAATATAAATGAAAACTCACTCAATTCTAATTCTAATTTTTTTCTAAATCTAAATAAAAATTTTCAAGAGGTCAGTTACTTTGAATTTTTTATTTTTAAATGAATAGTTATTTCCAAATCAATTACTTACTTACATTTTTAACATGTATATATACATATACATATCAATCACATATATATATAAGTAAATTAAAATAATACAATATTTAAGGACAATGACACAGGATTCTATTTTTATAGAAAAATTCATAGAAAATTTAATTTTTTTATTTGCTTACATAAATGTATTTTATGTGTTGGTGTGTGCTTCATTTTGTAAGAATAAGGAAGAAGGAAAAACAAAAACAAAAAATATCATTCAATTTTTGTAATCAGTCAAGCATCAATTTTTTCCAATATCCTTTAAGGATTCTCTGTTCTTCATATCTATTTTTTTCTTTCTATTTTCTATTTTCAGGAAAAGAATGAAGAAAATGAATGCAAATGGTTCTATTGAAATTTATTAATGTAGTTGTTAGTAAGCTTAACTTAAGTACTTCAGTTTTATTCGAAACACAATTGGGGAAGAAATTTTATATGTTTTTTGTTGTTTTAATATAGATCCTTGAAATTGTGAAGGGAATTTAATGGAGATGTTTTCCTTTTTTTTTTTTTTTGTCTTTTCTTTTCGACTCGTTCAGTGAATCGTTGTTGTCACATCATAATTGATTCTTGTTAAATATATAACTATACATAAGTAAGTAAATACATAATATTTAAGTTTGTACATATATAAGTATATGAGAAAGGATATATATATACTTATGTACATATTATAATTTATTATTTAGATTTGATTCTATAGATAAATGTGAATGGATTGAATTTAATAACAGTTATGAAATTGAATGTTATTGACTTAAACTACTTTATCGTCATATGGCATATGAAAGACTGTCATGAGTGTGGCATAAATAAGTAAAATTACTTGACAAGTTTTTTAAAACCAATAAATTTGTAAAACTATGATTTTGTAATCATTAGCTTTATTATTTATAATGTATAATGTATAAGTTATAATGTATAATGTATAATGTATAATGTATAATGTATAATGTATAATGTATAGTGTATAATGTATAATGTATAATGTATAATGTATAATGTATAATGTATAATGTATAATGTATAATGTATAATGTATAATGTATAATGTATAATGTATAATGTATAATGTATAATGTATAATGTATAATGTATAATGTATAATGTATAATGTATAATGTATAATGTATAATGTATAATGTATAATGTATAATGTATAATGTATAATGTATAATGTATAATGTATAATGTATAATGTATAATGTATAATGTATAATGTATAATGTATAATGTATAATGTATAATGTATAATGTATAATGTATAATGTATAATGTATAATGTATAATGTATAATGTATAATGTATAATGTATAATGTATAATGTATAATGTATAATGTATAATGTATAATGTATAATGTATAATGTATAATGCATAATGTATACTGAATTGTGGATTTAATTTAAGAAATGTAATTAAATTTACAATCAACCACTTTTCAAAATACACTCAACTTATACAGACATATTTAATACATCTTTGAAATTTCTCATCACCTTCAATATTCATTTTTAAACTTTAACTAGTTGTTGTCATCTTAAAAAATAACTAAAAATATTAATAATAATTATTTTTAATATTTCGAAATAAAATTAGTTAACTACTGATTCATTTTTGATTTCGCAAAACCTTGAAATATTTTTGAAAAAAAAAAATAAAGTCACCAAAAACGTTTTTTTTTCTGTTTGTCCTTACCAAATATAGAAGGAGATTTCCTCATAAGGAATTTCAAAAAAATTTACTCAGACCGTAACTAGAAAAGTAAAAAAATAATAATTACAAACATAAATTATAAGTAAATACGTTTGAAATTGTGAATATAAAAGAAATTAGAAAAATTTGAAAATCTCCAAAAACGTTGTTGTTCTGATTTAAAAAAAATCTTTTTTCCAGAAACTTCAAGAATTAATCTATTAGATTTTTTATTTGAATTTCACAATTAATTTTGAAAATTATTAAGACTCATTGCATATACATATAATAATATTTTATTCATTTTTTATATTTTAACATTTCAATTTTGGGGTGTAGGTGGAGAAAAATAAAAAATAAATTTAACTTATTTTTTTTTTTACTTTAATCTCACCAAATATAGTTTGTGCCGTGTTTCATTGCTAAAGAAATAAATCTCCGTGTTGAAATAAATTGAATATTTCTATTCTATATATATATATATATTAAATTTATAAAAACAAAAACTGAAAATAATAATCTTTAAAAACAAAATAAAATCACATCTTGTTAAAAGTGTAAATAAAAAATAAATTCCAATAACAACAGTTTTATTCAAGTGGATCATCATCTTAAGTTAATGACGCTGCGGTCATCCGATTACATTCACGAAACTGTGAAGATAGAGAAAAAATAAAAAATATAAGTTCTAATCGGATTATTGGAGTGATGGACTGTGTTGTGTAAAAAAATAGTTTTAAAGTATTATATTTTATTTATTTTTTTATAATAATTCTTAAGATGCCGGTATCATTGTTAGAAATTGTTCTTATTTAGATGATTTTATGTCATGTTTTCTTCTGTTCTGTTTATTCATTGTCATTTTAATTGTTTCGGGTATATAAGATAATAAATTTTTGGTGATTTTATTTTGGTGAAGCATTTTACTTTTAAAAATAATTTTTCTACACTTATAGTTTTACTTTTTTTTTTTTTTTTTTTGTTGTTTTTTAAATGAATTTTAAATTGCTTGTAAAGGTTGTAATATATGACATTTGGACGTTGTTAACAAGACTGTATAATCTTATGTTTCCAAATGATTGTAATTATATAAAATTTGGAAGCATAAGATTGTTATGGTTTGAAGATGTGAAAGAAGAAATTAATAAATTTATATTTTAGATTATACTTGACTATTTACAATGGGGAAATTATAAATTGAGACGCCATTTAAGCTGGATAGATGAGTTGAAATAGTTAACAGTAGCGAAATTTTTATAAGATATTTTATATAAAATATTTTTTTTTATATAATGTTATTGTTCTTAAATATATTATTATTTTAATTTACTTATATGTATTTGTGGTATATGTAGGATAATGTTTTTGGATATTTATAAAATAACATATAAGTAGGGTCTTTTCGTAAAAATGGAAAATAAGTCTAAGATCGTTGAATATTTTTCGAAATGAAATGAAAAATACTTATAGACAGAAATTGTTCTTGGGTGATGCATATCATGTTGTTATATGATGTATATCATATGTAGTTGCATATTTTTATGTATGTAAAAATATGCAAATCCATTTTTTATCCTAGATTGAAATTCAACCCTATTGCATATATCTACAATGTTTTTCGATTATTTATTTATCAAATTTCTGGCATAAATGTATCTGGCAATACTGTTACTATTATCTGCCATAAATCTGGCATTACTGTTACTATTATCAAAAACTAAGCGTATAGAATACCGTTGATTCAATTTTATTTCAGTTGTTACCAGATTATAATCTCAATCATTTGTTATCATTTATTTTATACCAATGACAAATATTTAAAAATTTTTATTTTTCTCATTTAATGCTAAATTATGTAAAATATTGTTGGTGACACTGTCATGTCCAGGAACGAAAAGATGTGATGGTTTTCCAACTCGTGAACACGCTATACATATAATTGGCTATGAGAAAAACACAGATTTTCTAGATACAATTGTTTGTCCTTGCGATTTATTGATTGTTATCGAAAATGCCAAATGTATGGGAAACTGTAATCACTCGAACTGGAAAGGTACATCGTTGGATATCATTGGAATATTTGGAAACAAAACATTTTCCCTTTGGAATTTTCCGTTCAATATTATAGCTTCAATGAGATTTCCATAATTTTTTTAATAACTAAACTCGTTGCATTGCAAAGTTCTGATGCATTTAGATTACGAAGCAAAATAATTGGTGAACCAATTTTCAGTCGTAAATTATGTGGTGAAAATTCTGGTAAATCGAGTGAATTTACGAATTCAATGGAATAATTTACGACTTGATCTTTTTCTACCACTGTGTCAATTTATTTAAATATGAAATTAATTCGCAAGGTAGTGCTTTCTGTATTATGGGCCATTGTGCATTCATCCCATATAATAATTTTACATTTTGCAGTATTTTGGCCATGTTCGACTGTAAAGGTATGTTTGGTCATTTTTGAGGGAGTATCTAAGTACCAATTTTTAGGTCTGCAATACCTTTAGTTTTTAAAATATTCCTGATGGGTGCTGGGAGTTGTATGATAGCTATACAAATCACTCAGAACACAGGTGCAGGTACATAAACCAAGCTTATCATCAATCCAACCTATGATATAAATATGGTCACGATACGTCTAGTGGCTTAAAAGTTACATGTTCACAAACAAAAGTGATTAGGGTGACCAGATATTTCAAAATTATCATTATAAGTATGTAGTTATAGGTGTTCAAAACTGACGTTTCACTTTCATTTAAATTTTGATTTCTACAAAAATATTTTTACAGTTTTTTTTACCTCCCTATTTTTCCTACCTCAATAACGTTATTGTTTTTATGAAAATTTGTTCATAACGGTTTTTTAATTCCAAAATTTTATTGTATATATATACAAAAAGCTGACTCCGAAAATTTGTTTCTTTATTGTTTTTTTTTGTTTCAAACAATATTTAATTTCAGTTTCAATTTCAATGTTAAAATTTTTTTTTATCATTATAACAGTTACACCGTGCAATTTTTTGTTATTGCTTTTTTTTCTACTGACAATGTAATTTTAATTTTTTATAAAAAACTTGATTAGTTTAGCTTTTTTTTTTCTTAAAAAAGTTTTGAGAAAAAAATATGTAAAAACAAAAATAACATGAAATTTTTATCTTCATTTTGTTCATTTCCTTTCAAAAGCGAAAACGTAACAGATTTGATAAATTAACAATGAATGTAAAAAAATTAAGACGAAAAAAATTTTTAGGTAGGTAATGAAAAAGTGTAATATATTCCACCACAACATTATAATTCACATCCACTCGTAATTATCCCATTGATATGTAGTACCCCTTCTATATGATGTATGAGTATATATTATGTGCAATTGAAATGAAGTATCATTAGAAGGTCACTTATAATAATCTAATCTAAGACCGCTGATATTTCATATTAACTGTAAAAGTATATGAAATTCATTGAAAAAGAAAAGAAAACATTTTTTTAATATTTTTTTACTATTTTTTTATTTTTGTTTTTTTTTAAGATTGTGTGGAAAATTAATTAAGTGCACAATAAAAAATGTTTATTTGCTTGATAAATAAAAAAAAAAATATGAAAGTGAATGTATATTATTGGCCCATTTCCACACTTTGTTCCATACTAGGTATATTACCCATTATTTATCACACTAGGTTCTACAGTATAGGGATGTATATTATTCATTATTTTATTCACTAGGGATTCATCACACTAGTGATATTGTATATTATCCATGATTCACTATACTAGGTTCCACACTAGGGATGTATATACTATTTTTCACATTAAGTATGACAGGGTCCATTTCCACCACTATAGAGATTCACCGAAATACAAATTCTATATAATTTGTTCAACAATTATTTTGAACTTTATTTTTTGATCCCAAATTTATAATTTTCTGTATAGTTTGTTACCAGATAAAATAGTTGTATTTGCTTTTCATATATATGTACAGTCTTTTAACATGACCAACTAAGCGAAAAAAAACTTAAATCAAAGTTAAATAATACCTATATTATTTTAGAGGTCATCGAAAGACTAATAGACTGTTTGTTTGTATATGCGATGCGGTGCGGTATACAAAATTAAATTAATTTTTCTTCAATGATAATTTTTTATCCAAAATACAAACATTGGTGTAAATAATTTCATTGAAATTTTCAATGTCAATTTGTTTTGTTTACAACAACCACAATACCTAATTATTATTGACAATAATTTTATGTCATTCAAAAGTAAATCTTTTTCTCATGTAAATATCAATGAAACTAATCTCGGATCGTGCTTCTTTGAAAATTATATGCATATCATATTTACTTAACTATATATAGATAAATAATTCTTCCTATCATCAACATTTTAACTAAGTGGAAACATTCCGTTTTGTTTCAATTTTCAAGTACCTAAACTACTATACTTTTTTTAGGAAATATGCGTTCCCATTAGAAAAATCTGAAATGAATTATAACTATGTGTTGCAAGTCATACTACATATTAACAAATCTGAGAGATATTTTCTTTTCAGAAGATTGTAATGACAAAATCATTTCGGGGGGATTTGTTATTTACGATATTTTACTTATATTTGATACTTATAGATTATTTGAAATTGGAAGTTTTGAAATGTGAAGTGATATTTTTATATTTTTATTTTTAGAAAAAATAAAAATAATTGGATGTGATCTTTTGTAATATATATATAGAAATGAATTTATGTTATTTAAGTAAAATGTCTCTTTTTAGAAATTTGATGATAATTGAAAAGTGTTATTTGTTCAAGGTTACCAGATTATCAGTTTTTGTTTTATTTTTTTTTTTTTTCAATATAAAATTATAGGATTACAAAAAAAAATGAAATAAAAAAGATGTAGTTTCAAATTTATCATTATATTGTGTATGGTATAGCCAGTATAGCACAATACGATATAACTGTAAATTGATTATGTCATCTGGGCTACTAATTAGAATCTTCGCGGATATAAAATATGTTATTTTTTCTTATAACTTGGAAATAACCAAAATAATGTGAAAATGTGCAATTTTAGAAGGCCTAGTTCCTTGTAATATCTCATAACCTTATTTATTTATTTCAATCTCAAATCAAACAGTTACAAATTACTTACATCTATAAAAATTAACATTTGAGAAAAAACATAAAATAAACAATATAACGTTAATGTACCAATTTCCGCCCCCTTAAGGAAAAATTAGTTTAAGTTGACAAAATAAGCAAAATATAAGCTTTTTTAAATTTTTTTTCTTCAAATTACAATAATTAGTATTTTTTAATAAAAAAAAAAAATATTTTCATCTAATTCTAATTTAAGTTTTTCTAAATAAAAAATAAAATATTATAACTGCCAAAAAAAAGTTTGATTGTACATATTTCCGCTCGACAATTTCAATCTGAACTAATTCCGCCCTTATTTGAACTCAATTCCGTTTTTCAACCTATTTGCGATTTACATCAGTACCTATTTACGATTTTATTTAAAAAACCTCTTTAAAATAATTATTAAGAGTAAAATTAATCATTTTTTAAATAATTAACTAGTATAGTTAAATTATAAAAAATCAATATAAGTAATTTGAAAAAAAAAAAAAAATAAATAGTTAAAATTATTTGACATAAATATATACATTTATTTCAATATGAAAATTTAAAAAAATTAAACAATGCATTCAGTATTTCAAACAAAAAAAAAATAATTCAATATATCCATTGATTAATAATACTATTATAGTATTATTAATCAATGATATAACATAATTAACTTAAATATTATAACAATGCACATTTGAAATAAATAAATAAAAATACAAAATATTTCATATATATACAAAGTAAAAATCCCATTTACTACTTCTTAGTTTTGGCATTTTTTATTTGTATGATTTCTGATACATTATATTGTCCTCTGCTGTCCATTAAAACTGGAGGCTCAATTTTGCAGACTATGTCACTATGTCTGAATATATTAGAATATCTTCTTTTACAGGCCATCTTCAAAATGTGCCAGACATGGTCATGGTTTTCACTCCTCAATTTAACTTATTGTGAAATTTATACAAAGAAATTATTTTGGTAATTTATAATGGACGCCTAAAATTTTGGTGGCAAGGCAACATAATTCCAAAGATTTTTTAAATCATACAAAATATAATATAAGTAAAACATAATTTTGGAAAAACTTTTTCTTTAGGGTTAGCGTTAGAGTATAATTTATCTAATTGTTAAAAATAGTCGAATATTTTCCTTTTAATTTTACTAAATATGCTTATCATACAGGATACGCGTATTTCGTCTACTAATATAATGAAAATATTCGCTTATTTTCAACAACTAAAATATAATTTTTTCTTTAAATATAGACTTGGTATGAATTTAGTGAAAATAGCTTACACCTGCATATTTAGTTCGGAATTAGGACATATTGAACGTATTACCGACCCACTTTTTCATACAAATTTTAATAAAAACTCAAAATTTAGTTGTAACAAAAAATACATATGCGAAATTAAATTTATAGGTCGTAATTAGTTCCAGCTTAGTTTGTTCAATTTCTATTTAAAATCGTCCAGTTGCATCCTGATATAATCAAAAATAGGTGAATAACTTAATTAATTATTTCGATATATCATGTTCCTAATTCCGCCCGATCGATCGTAAATACGTACAACATAAATTTACGTGTTCCTAATTCCCGCCCAAGACTAATTAGCAATTTTAAATATTTTTTATTTACAAATTGAAGAAAGTATGTATTAACATCTTTTACAATTATTTGAATAAAATAAATAAGTGAACATCACAGTTTAATTATTATGGGCTTAACAAAATAAAAAAAATTTTAAACGTTTGAACCAATATTTTCGCAAAAATGTCTACCTAGTTTAGTTTTCTATCAATAACTTATTTATTAATATGAATAAAAATGTGCATTATTTTGCATTACAACGAGGAAATAATATTCTTTTTTTATTTCAAAAATAAATTTGAAATATAAAGCGTGGTAGTATTTTATTTACAAAAATAGGGTTCGGGCGGCATAATGTACTAGGGCGGTGATAGGTACATTTACGTTATAGTTAAATTGATTTATATAGTTATAAACTTAAAGTTGTATAATTTAATAATACTAAAGGATGTGATCCATGAATCTGTTCAGTGAACGGTGCAGTAAATGTACCGCTGTTAATGAAAATGGATCTGAAAAAATTCTAGATACATTTCATGGATCTGACTTGTAGAAATAATAACAAAAAAAAAATTTTTTTTATGCTGAATGTTGTGACATCTACTGTAAGAAAAATCAAGTGTTTATATTTTTTTATGAAAGTTGTCAAATTTAAATCGTCATTAATTTTTGAATTAGTGTGAAAAGTGAAATTCTTGAAGAAGATTTATGTAAATAAAACTTGAATTAAGAGTTAGAAAAAATAATAATAATATCAAATTAATTTATTACGCAATTATTTAATTAAAAAGTACTAGGCGCAAGTATTACGGTAAATTTTTGTTGTGAATTGTGTTCAGTGGACAAATCCATAGTACACGGATCTGAAATGGAATCCAGATCTACTGGTTAATGCTACTGAACCCACCAAATGTTTATCAAGTTGCAAGTACTAGTGCAAGTTCGTTACACAATTGAATTTCATAAGTTTAGGTACTTATATATACTTGCAAATTATACTTGCAGCATTTATAACCTGTATAAGTTCACTTGTTGTTAGTAAAATCGCTTGTATCAAATATTTACTTGCATATCTTACACATTAATAATAGAAAACACTTTAATAATTATTAATTTAATAATTAAAGTACTTTTAAATACAAAACAGATGGCAATCTAAGATAACTTATTCAAGTTGTGTAAATTAAATCCAAATTCAAATCATATTTATAGAAAACTCTTTATCGTCATCATCTTAAAAAGGAAATAATACTTCTAAAAAAATGCATAAATAATAAATTAGGTACTGAGATTTAATATCTAAGCGATTTATTTAGAAAAAAAAAACAAAAACAAATTGAAATATTTATGATGTGATTCCGATTTTGGTTTATATTTTATGACGTCTCCTATTATAAATTTTTATTATAGTTCACTCTGAAAATAACCAATTTATCTGTTTTTTTATTAAATTGTAATATTTAATGAAATTTATTTTATTTATTTTATTTATACATTTTTTTTTTCTTTTCATTTCAGGTGGCATAAGTCTAATAAAAAATTGTCAACTCATGAACCAATGTGCTTCTATAATAACTAAATGAAAAATATTAAAATAGAAAATCTAAAATTAAATAATATTTACAAAAACAAAGTAAAAAGTAAAAACTAAAAAATTTAAAAATACATTATTATATATTTTAAAAATCTCTGAAATTCTATAGATTTAAAGATACATAATTTAAAGAGAACGGAAAAATAGAAAAAAAAAAAATATAAAAACTTAACGATTTTCCATCAAAGGGAAGAAAAGTGTCATTAAATTGTGTTGTTATGGTCTAAAAATTATAAAAAAAAAAATAATCTAAAACGAATGAGTGCTCATCAAAGGCAGTGTAGAATATAGTTTTTATTTTTCTGTGTTTAAGAAAATAAAACCTAGAAAAATATAAAAATTTCCATTAAATTTTCTATTTTTTCCATTTTTTTTTTTTTTTGCATTTCTATTTAAATCGTATACTAACAAAGTACATATTCACAATTTCTATTTCTAGTTTTAATATTTTCTGTTTTTTTTTTTTCTATTTATTTTGTTTTGTTTCTTTATATGGTAGAATTATATCTTTGAATTAGGCGTGAAATTAGTTTGCGGACTTAGTTTTATTAGGTAAAAAAAAAAAAAAAAACATATTGCAATTTTCAAAACAAAAATTTTGCATACGAGGATCATTTCAATTGCATTAGATTCAATTGCAATCTTATAATTAAGAATATAGAAAAAGAGAAATAGAAAATCATAAAAAATAGAAACTAAAAATTGACAGAAAAGTCATTAAAAAGTTGAAACGAATTGATTTATGTGCAATCAAAAATAAATTTTTTTTATTACGAATTATTTTTCACACTAAATTTTTATTTTTATTTTGAAAAAAAATATTGCCATTGATTTTTATTAAATAGAATTTTTTTTTAATTTTTGTAGAATTTCGTAAAGATTTTAAAATTTTGAAAACATATTTTTTTGTAAAAAAAAAAAAAAAATAGTTATTAGAGAAATAGAATCTCTTAGGTCTTAGACCACCAATTTTTATATTTTAAATTAGCTAGTATATAATTAATCTTAAACTTAATTTTTTTTATATTTTTTGTATTTTTATTGAATCGAATATTAATATTTTCTATATATATATTTTAATTCTATAATGTTTAATATAATTTAACTAAATAAGTTTTAATAATAAACAGAATTTTAAATTTTAAATATTATTCAAGATTAAAATTTAAATAATAATTGTATTAATTTACTTTAATAAAGAAAAAAAAACATACAAACAAAAAAATTTTGGAGACTTTTTTACTATTTGGAGACTTTTTTAAATAATAGCACAACAATTAAAATATGGCATACAATAATTAAATATTATATATATTATAAGTTTTTAATAATAAATTAAAAAATTAATCAAATTAAATAAAAACATTAAATAATATTAAATAATAGGTTTGGAGACTTTTTTTTAACTATTTTGAAAATTTTTTAATAAATAATATACGTTTTTAATTATGACCATCGTTGAATATTTTTTTAGGGAAAGGTTATTATTGATTTTTCTATAAAATAAAATGTAATAAAAATAACCAATGAAAGTACTGTCATATAACAAAAATTACTTTGTAGAGTTTTACATAAAATAAAATATATTAGAAATATTCAATGAAAGTACTGTCATATAGTAAAAATTACGTTGAAGAGTTTTACATAAAATAAAATATAATAGAAATAATCAATGAAACTACTATCATATAAGTAACAATAATTACTTTAGAGAGTTTTCTATACAATATAACACCATAAAAATGATCAATAAAAATTCTATCATATAACAAAAATTACTTTGGAGAGTTTTCTATACAATATAATATAATAAAAATAATTAATGAAAGGACTATCATATAACAATTATTATTTTGGAGAGTTCAGTTTCTACAGATTATTTTAACTATTCACATTAAAAAATATTTATTTCGATATATGTATATTTATCTGCATATTATAAATGGATTTTAATCGAAAAATCAACCCGATAATTAAATTTTTCATTTCAATTCCAAAAAATTATTTTGTAGAATTTAAAATAAACATTTTTTTATTTTGTTTTTTATTTTTTTGGATTTTAGTTTTATGTCAACACTAATGAAATTATTTTTGAACAAATTTCATTATAAATATTATTTAAGAAAAACTATAAATAAATGAATAAATTCAATAATATTCAATTAAAAATTAATTAAAAAAGTTAAAAAAAAAAATTAGAAAAAAACACAACAACACAAAATGTCTTCCGATGGAGGCAATGAAGAAAAGGATAGCTGTGTTAGAGTGGCGGTGCGGTAAGTGATATAAAATTATAATTTTATTTATTTTTCAATGAAAGTGATTTATTAATTTAATGAAAGTGATTTAAAGTTATGATAAATTTAATGTTAATATTAAATAAATATATTAGTTAGATCAATTTTTTGCTATTTTCGAACTTTGACATGTTGGAAATGCAATTAAAGATTATAAATAAATAAAAAATTTGAGTTGAAAGTAGATAGGTAGGTGGAAATGACAATTGTTACTATTGTCAGATATGAAAGATAGTTTTCATGTCAAAAATTGTGATATATTGTTTTTTTTTTATGTTATTGACATTAAATTAATACTTAAGTAGCATTACCTTTTCGTACATTAATAGTTTTTACTACACAAATTGAAAAAAATAATATTTTTCTAATATTTATTTATCAATTATTTTCTGGGTTTATCAACTATAATATTAAATGTTAAAAACTATATACTATTTACTGTTATCATACTATTTGAACTTTTAAAATGATTGTAACGCTACTCTGAATAAATTTATTTATAAATTTTCATCACTTTCTGTATTACGAAAAAAGAAAATCTCCTAACTATAATGTAAACCTATTACATTAAATTTATTACATTAATTTACATCATAAATTATTTTTGTTGTTGTTTATTTGTTTGTCAATTTCTTTACTGACATATTTTTTTATTTTTAATTTTTCTTTGTAACTATAGTTTTTTATACCTTAAGTCAAATTTAAATACCAAGTTGATAATAAAAGAAAAATTATGTCAATTAGATTAAAAATTATCAAATGTGATTTGTGACAAGCAAATTTGATTTGTGAGTTTTCCTCCAACAATAAAATACAAATAAACAATCTAAAACATTTAAAATAAACAAATTTCGAAAATCTCACATTTTTGTTGAATTTATTATTTTAGAAAATTTTTCAACTCTATATATCAATATTTAATTTGCGACATAGGGTTTTGTATAACAATGCAAATGGGCTTATCAGCTTAATAAAATGTACCTATTTTATGTTACCCGTATTTATTTAACAAAAAAAAAAAAAATATCTATACATATTTAGACAAAAAAATATTTATATATGTATATATACTTATATCTATATAATACACATATCTATATTTGTATAGTATTTGATTGTGAGGTCTCAGAAACTGTGAATTGGTTTGATTTTTTAGTTGAATGAATTTTTTAGCAGTTCAATTGTCCAAATTATATAGCGGTTAAAATGAAGCGCAAGATAATATTTATTTACATTTTGTAAGTTGAATGTGCTTGTGTGTGTAAGTATGTTTATAGAGTTGTTTTGTTAATTTTCGTTTTGTTAATTTTTGATGTCATTAAGTCAGTATGTTAGTTATGAAAATGAGTAAACAAATTCATAAATTTATTTATTATGAGATTTCACGGTTTATTTTTATTTATTTATTTTTTTTTTTTAAATTTTGAAATAATATTTCAGTGTTGCCAGATTATGATCTGTTTTGTTTGAATTATTTCTAAGTCCTTTGTTGAGTTAAGTTTTAGTTATAAGTTAGTAGGATGATATCTGAAAATTAATTTTAGTAGGTTATCGGATGAGATAAAATTAAAATAGATTGGAGGACATATTTGAGAAATTAACTGTTAACAATTATTTAATTAATTTTGTATATATATACTTTATATAATATAAGTTCCTATTATTTAAACTGTTTTACATTTTCAATATTGTTTAAATTTATTTATGCTAAAATGTTAAATTATTTTTATTTTTTATTTATTATTACAACTTAACTATTAAACTATTTTGTAACATCTATTGTTACAACTTAAACTATTAAACTAACTAGTTATATTATTAACTATTAATGGTTACTTATTTAAATAATTTTTTTTAATTCAATTAATTTATTTGCTCAAATATTCACATTTATTTACAAGTATATTTTACAGAGATCAGATCTTGTACTAATTAATCTACACAAGTGAAATATAAGACATTTAATTTATTTAGAAAAATTGGAAAAACCTTTCCAAAAATTTATTGGCTTTGATAAATTATAATGATTTCAATAATTATAAATTTCAGTCTTTATATGGAGTAAAGTAAAATCTATAGGTCTGATAGTAACGAATACAATAATTTAAAATTTACTATCTAAGTATACATATTTATTGCTGGGTTCATGTCGGTGCTAAATTGGCATTGTTATAAATGTCAAAAAAATTTAGCACGGTTTTATACCGCTCGTTGCTATAAATGTCAAAATGAAAGTGTTTTTTATTTGTTTTTACGAAATATTTTTCATATCAGAACTAATCATTCTGTAAATGTCTTGAGACTTAGTTTTCTTATCGTAGGATCGTAAGTGCTTCATGATATTAGCAAGTCATTAGAGAAATTAGACTACGAACATTTTTTTTCTCTTCTTTGGTACCACATTTTCTGTTTATCTGGCAATATTCCACAATATTTATGTACATTTTTAAATTTAAAGAAGAATATGATTAAGTTAATGAATGTAATAGATAGAGACGGAAAATAAAAAGAATATATATTTTACAGGTGAAACAGAAATATAACATTTCAGTTAATTTTTTTTTTTTTTTTATAATACAGTAAGCGAATTTAACTAATTTTAAAATTTCAAAAGTTTGATTTGATGTTTTTTGTTGCGCATTATAATGACGTAATTAGTCGCACCTTGTGATTTTGGTTGTAGAAGTAAAAAAATAAAAACAACTAAAATTACTTTATTTGTTTTTATTATTTTTAGATTCATTTTCAAATGTTGTAAGAACACAATTGTTTTGATTTGGTTGTTGTTTTAAATAGAAAAAAGTACTGAGAAAAAGTTAAGGTAACTAACAATGGAAAATAATTCATTTGAAACTGAATTTCATACACAACACGAGTATATTAAATTTCTTGGAAAAATCTTGATAAAAATTTGTGAAATAGAACTAAGTAGTGTTCTAGTGAAGAAATTTAAAATTCTTGAAATTAATTTCTTTTCAGATTTTCTGAAATTGCACCAAACAAATGTGACTCAATATTATGGTTTAAAGATTCGTGTTAATTTCGAATGTTGTAATTAGTGATATTTCTATCGAATTTATGGCGATATTTTTGAATTTTCATAAATGATTAAATTTGCTAAATAAATATTTAGATTAAGAAGCTATACCATTAAATTTAGCAGACGAACAAATTTTAAATATGAAATGGTATTTTTATGACAGACAATAAATTAGAGTAGATGAATAACTTACAGTTTAATTTTAATTTGGAATACTTACTTAGGTAGTTATGTATGCATAATGTACAATTATGAAATTAATTTTTAAAAAACAAATTGAATTATTTCAGCTTTTTCCAAAAATTTTGATGTTGAGTGAAAATATTCTTAGTTCAGAATTTTGCATAAATATTCAATAGTTATTATACACCATCATATTCTGTTAGTTCTACAGCTCAGAGTGAGACTTAACCTAATTTACAAATTTCCAAGCATTCTGCTCTATCTAGTGTCCTCCATCTGTTAATTTTAATTTTGACATTTGTTGACAGTTGTTTTTATCAGTTTAATTTTGAAAGTTGTCTTGGATTTCGTTCAGCTATATTGATCTTAGTTTATTTTTTGCTGTAATCCATTAATTTCAATTTTGACAGCTGTGTGACAGTTGTTTGTGTCCGTTTTTTTTTACATTTGTCTTTATTTCATCCAGCCATCTCGTTTTTGGTCTACCGCTTGCTCTCGTGCTGTACGGTATTGCATCTATTATTCTTTTTGGCACCCTTTGTTTGATTAATATGCACACATACTTACATATTCTGCAAACAGCTTTAACCAACCATTAAATTAATTATTTTTGTAACCAACTCTAAAATTCCTCCTAATTATTTTTCTGACATACATACTTATATTGAAACAGCAAAGCATTTAAAAAAATTATTTTTAATTAATTTAGAATATTTTAAACTCAAAGTTTTGCAAAACCAGAATTAAAAAAAAAAATTGTTTATAAATCTGTAAAAATAGAATTTTCATACGAATCCATACTGTATGATAGTGTTAGTATAGGTATTAGAAACTACTCATCAGCTCATAATCGTCTTCTTGACATAACTAGTTACCAAGAATAGAAATCCATTTACAGACTAGTTGCGTCTTAAACAATACTTCCGTTCTTATTCTTCGTAAAATGTCATCTATATTCGATTTTCATTTTTGTATACAAAATCGAGATAAATTGTTGAATTTTTTCAATTCTAAATTTATCTTTATTTTAAAAAATCTATTTATTATGTTTATTTTCAAAAAAGCCCATAATTGGTCAAAAACAAACATAAGTGCTTCATTATAGTCTAATTATATGAAGTACAAAATTCTGATTGTGCAGTATGTGCAGCGCTGTTTTTGAACAATAATTTAAATTAATTTAAATTGTTTATGATGTATTTTGACATATATTTTGACATTCTAGTTGTCATATTACAATTAAATTTGACAAAACTGTATATATATTATTAGTAGTTTTAGTACTTGTGCTGTGCAGAAAAATTTATGTTTATTTTTAGAAATCTATTTATTATGTTTATTTTCAAAAAAGCCCATAATTGGTCAAAAACAAACATAAGTGCTTTATTATAGTCTAATTATATGAAGTACAGAATTCTGATTGTGCAGTATGTGCAGCGCTGTTTTTGAACAATAATTTAAATTAATTTAAATTGTTTATGATGTATTTTGACATATATTTTGACATTCTAGTTGTCATATTACATTTAAATTTGACAAAACTGCATACATTTTGACATTCCAGTTGTCATATTACAATTAAATTTGACAAAACTGTATATATATTTTGTAGTTTTAGTACTTGTGCTGTGCAGAAAAATTATCTTTGAACCACTACTTCCAAGCGCAGTATCATAACTAGTTATTTAAATATGTAAAGTCATATATATATTTATATATATAGTTATATATTCTAAATAATACGCTGTAAGTATGCAGAATTTTGCATATGTTGTTTTTTGTCGTAAGTTAAGCCAAACATTAAGGTTTCAAACGATACCTTTAAATAGTAATGCACAGGCTTATACTAGTTAGGGAAAATATAAATGTCTCTTTGATCAGTAGAGACATAATAAATAATAATAATAAATAATAAAATAATCTCTATTTCAACAGAATATTTTGAATAAATTTTTTTAATATTACTCTTCAACTTTTGTAGATTGTATGTGGGTATATTTTTGCATTGAGGAAGCAACTTGCGTTGGAATATGGTTCTACTGTACATTCAAGAAAATTTGCCTACAAATGAATTTCCATAGTAAGTATTGAGACACCTAGAAATTTGCACTGTGTAGGCACTTTATACGTCTCTTCTTCGAAGACGCAAATCTTTCAGGGGTGAAACTGTTTTGGACTATATATATGTGTATGTTATTGGACTATTGAACTACAAATTAAAAGAATATCCTGTTTTATAAATTTTCATTATCAATTTTCAATATCTTTAACAGATTTCTATTCTTTCAAATTTGTTCAACCAATTATTGGAATTGACTGAATTCGTTTTTTTTTATTGTTGGCTTAAATAAATTTATTAATTAATTTCACAATAGAACAAAAAAATGAAAAAAAAAAAATCTCGCGAAATAAATTTATTAATTTTATGTTGTAATTTAACGTTGCATTAAATTAAATTTGTAAACATTTTTTTAAAACACTTAATATTAAAAATATTTTTTTGTTTTTGTTTTCCTTGTTTTCACGAAACACCTAATAAATATTCAGTTGAATGAATGTTTTTTTATTATTTTATTTATTTTTATTTTTTTTTGTTTTGAATTGAATTTTAATGAAATTAATGTAAATGAAATTCATCACAATCACAACAAATTAATATACAGTTATAACTATACGAGTATATATATATATATATATATATATGCATGTAACAAAATATTCAGAAAATGAATTGAATCCTGTTTGTTACTTGCTACTCATACATAAATAATTTGGTGGTTAATTTTTTGTTCTGAGTATCTGCTGATCAACCAAAGTAAGGAACATAAAGTCATCATGTTCTCCCGGTGTATATTCATTAATTCAATTTATTTAATTTTTGCACTTCATTACCTTAAATAAAATGAAATTGTTTTATTTTTTTTTTTTTTTTTTTTTTTTAAATTTACTTCGGAAATATTTCTGATGAAGCGACAAACATAAAAGTTCGTGCTAATTAAAACTGAATTATATTTATGTTAATTTAATGCAGAAAAAATAAGAGAAATGAATGTTTACAACCGAAATATGTTTTTATATACTGATATATATATATATATATATATATATATATATTTTTTTTTTCATATAAAAAATAAACAATAAAAAAAAAAAATAAAAAATTATTCTCAAGTTATGTTGTTTGTAATTGTCAGGATTCACAATACATGTATACGTACATATATTATTTTGCCAGATTATATTCAGTTGCACTTTAGTTAAATGTCAATTTTGAATGTAAACAGAAAAAAAAAATATTGTTTTTTGTTTTTAAAATTATTTTTGATTGTATTCTGTTCATTTTTTGGTAATTTATTTCCAAAAATGGTTTTTTTTAAATAAAAAAAAAACAATTACAATCCCAGATTGGTTATTTTTTTTTGTTGTAATTTTAGATGATACGTTTCAATTTTTCGTGTCAATTATTTTGTACAAAAGCAACACGATAACATGATGTCAACATATTTTTTGTGTAAAAATTGGGATTTTTGCCGCAAATATATATATACATATATGTATAAGTTAATAAAGGAAATATTTTCCGAAAAATTGTTTATTTACTGTGTGTACACATAGTTGTATATATATATATGTGTATATAATGATTATGTGACAAAAACAGAAGCAATGCCAGTTAAATTTTACAATAAATTTTGTGTATTTTACATTATTTTTTATATATAATTAAGTAGTAAGAGTTGAATCAAGGACTATTTTTGAAGCCTCAATAAGTAAATTTGGATCTGAACATTTTTAATTTTAGCCCTAAGGGCGTTTCCGAACCTCTCGCACTTGCACTTGATACTCGCACTAAACTTGTCAAATCGCACTAAGTTTAATAAATTTAATTTTGCGATATCTAGTCGACTTGAGACTACACTAAAATTTTGACAACAAATCAAGTGCGATTTGACAAGTTTAGTGCGAGAGGTTCGGAAACGCCCTTAGTTAGTTTAAAATTTTTAATATCTTATTTATACTAATTTTGGTTTTGTCTGAAGCCTTTAATAACAACAACAACAATAATAATAAAAAACAGTTCATTTTATGATTGAAAAAGAATGAGAATTGAGAGAATAAATCAATTTTTGTTAAAAATATTATGAAAGTAGGTGTATGTAGAAGTAAAATGTAGTGAGACAATAATATTAATGCATTTACAACAAATTCGAATTACAAAATTCTGAGTAAGTAAATTTTAAATTTTTAATTACGGACTTTCACAGATATTATTTATTTAAAAATCGGTCCTGTACAAAATAGATGTCATTTTGTTTGCTAATTAATAGGGTTAAACAAAAAAATAATATAAAAAAAAACAAAAAAAAAATTAATTTACACTGGTATAGTTAAAATAAATATGAAAACAAAAAAAAAAATAGTAAAAATTAAAACTACTGTTAAATTAAAAAATAAATTGAATAAATTGATTTTGTAAAAAACAAGTGACAAACAAATTGAAAATAATGACAAAAAAAAAAACAATAAACTTATTTTTTTTTATTGTTTTTTTTAATCTTATTTTAAAATTAAAATATTTAACTCTACAGTTATTTCGAATTATTTGCTTATTATAATTTAAAGTATAGTTATATTATTAAATATTTTAATTCAATTCAGCTTTTTCATTAGTACAATTATCATCATCATCATTGTCCTGTAGCCCCATCCGAGGGGCATAGGGCGGAAGTACTATACGTATTACAAAAAAACATTTTAGTACATATTATGAATATATATATATATATATATGTTGGTATGTATAGTAAAAGTGGGTTATCGTGACCTAGTGGGTATTTGTGATCTAGTTAGCATAAAATTGATTTAAAATGTATTTCCTAAAAGAATACAAATTATTCCTAAGAATATTCCCTTTTAGGGAATTTATTTCAAAAATTTAATTATTTTATTCTACTATAGTTGTAAAGTACTTTAATATGATAATAGAAAATTTCGTGCCAAAAAACCAATTTGTCATTAAGCACCTTAGTTTTTCTCGTAATTTCAGTTTTCGTTAAGGTTTTGAAGTGAGAAATTGATAAAAATGTTTTTAATTTATAGCGAAAGGTTGGTATTGTTATAAAATTAAATATATGTTCATGCCTAATAATAAAGTTCTAGAGATTTTTTAACGTAAAATGATCGAAAAATGTGATTATTTTGTAAATAAGCTGAGTAATTAAATAATTAAAAGCGGTCCGAATTATAAGCCATCATTTTTTTTCTGTTGAGATATTTGTGACCTATAGATCACAATTAGAGTTTTGAAGTGAGTTTTTGTATAACCAAATAGTTAACTTTTTATTACTTTTTATAAATTTAAATTACTTTATTTGGAAAGTATTAAGTACTTGCTAAATAAAATTCAATTTGTGACCTACAATATGTTTCGATTAAAGCCTCATATCGTCACATTACTACAACGGTCACAAATTCAAGCATTATTGGAACCGAATTACCCGCAATATCCGAATTACATGTTTCAAATTGTAGTTGTTTTTTAGAATTAATTTAATTAATATATTTAATTTTATATTGGTCATGTCTATTTTTTTACTGTAAATTAAATAAGGTATCATCGCTCATTTTGTGACCTACACAAAATTTAATAAAATAGGCTGAAAATCATGAAGCATAACAGCGGTCATAATTATATTCAAAACGGTCACAAATATGCTACCTATCTTTTTATATAAAATAAAAAAATTTAAGAGCATGAAAAAAAATAAGTAGTAACTACATATAGTAGTTACATTAATTTTATCATTTAAAAAGTTTCTATTTTGGCTCACAAGTCATGAAGATAAAAAAAACAAAAGAACAACTAAATGGCTTAAAGAAAATTTTCCATCTGCAGTTAAAAGTGATTTATGGATTGCTTATTACAAAAAAAAAAAAAGATGAAGAAAAGATAAAGCTTTGGATAAAACATAGAACAACAACAAATGAAAGAACGGCAACAAAAACTCAAAATGGTTTTATTTGAAAAAAAGATAGAAAATAAACATAACAAAAGTCCTTCAGTAGAATCAGAATCCGAGATTAAAGTTAATTCATACGTCATTGTGTAGTACGAAGGTGAATATTTCTCCGATGTAGAAAGAAAAACCGATGAATATCAAGTCAAGGCTATGGTCATGAGCGGTCATAATTGGAAGTGGCCAGAACAAGATAATATATTATGGTATAATATCGGTGACATTGTTAATAAAAATGTTGAACCAGTTTTAGTCAATGCAGATCAGTGAAAAAATCAATTCTATCAAACGTGTGATATAAGAATATGTTTTTCTGTTATGAAGTTTAATTTATTTTTTGTTTAATTCTTTTTATAATTAAGTATTATTAACTATTATTAATTCTAATTATATTTTTGTGATTTTCACTAACTGAATTTATGAAATAATATGTGATACATTATGTTTTATTAATTGACAAACATAGCTATTAAAGTTTTGAGTTTAGTATTATTTTTCATAGTCACAATGCCTAGGTCACAAATTGGTGCGAGGCTGAAATTTTGAGTTATTATGGAATTTAATTTATTTTCTAGAAACTATTAATAAAAAGTCAAATAAATTACATTTTATTCGAAAAGAATTAAATAAAGTAAATTAAAATGATAATTTAAGAAAGTTATCTTGAAAATTGGATTTTTAGCGCATCGCAAAAGTCAAAATTTAGTTGACATAGGTCACCAATACCCACTTTTACTATATACATTGTTCTTTTTCTACAGTACAGAGCTAAGTAATTACATGTATATAGTGTTTAACATTTTGTTTAACATTTTTCATTACAAGTCGACTTCAGATTAGTTAATTATGTAAAAATATTTCTTTATATTAAGGTCTATGTGTGTTGGTTTTATTGACAAAAATTTTATGTTTTAATATTTTATTCTATTCTACTCCCTTTGACAGAGGCTGCAGTGTTTCCAAAGTCTTAAAATTTCGTGTAATAATAAATTTTTTACAAATCAGATTCTAATATCAATTTTTATCATATTGAACTTGCCTTATTTAAATACCTTAATGTAATATAACTGTGACATATCAACAATTATAGTTAAAGCTGAATGTTTATTTAGATTTACAAAATAATTTTAAGATATAAATTTTTTGTTTCATTTGATCTCACTAATAATAGTTAGTTAGTGCAATTTTAAATTTACAAAAAAATATTAGTTATTTTTATATGAATAGTAACTGACATATTTTTATTAAAACAAAATTTTTTCTCTCAAAATAATTTAAGTAATAAACATAATAATAGTTTTGCCTTTAGGGTTTATTTTTATATATATATATATTTAAGTATTAACTAATATATTTAATTATCAAAAATACAAATTTAAAATAAATTATTGTAAAAAAACAACAAATCAAAATTACATTAACGGGTAGTTCTCCGATAAACGTACACTTTAAAGTCACAACTTCTAAAAAACATTTAAATATATATTGTACTTAAATATTTAATAAATATTAGATAAATAAAAATTAGTTTTTTAAAATAAAATACAAAATTTTTAAATTTTTAAAAAAATTTTTAAGAAAAAAATCGCTTTAAAATACTAAAAAAGCATTCTCCTGCCTGTCACAACACTATTTTTGTTTATACTATTTCTTTTTATTCGAAAATGTGGTTATTTTTTAAAAAAAAGAAATAATTATGTTACTCTAAGTAATGTAATGTGTTCTGTAAACACATTCAAAAGATGTTCAAAAGTTTTATAAATGCATTTTACAAAGCCTAAAGTCTGTCTATCATTTTACACTACCAACTGAGTTGTGTTTTTTCTATGTATTAGAAATTCTCAAAATTCGGCATAACAAGTATGTAACAAGTTTGATTAAAGAGAATATTAAATTATTAATCTTCTCAGTTATTAAACAAATGTGAAAAGTGAATCAAGTAAAGTGTAAGGTATAAAAGATTGTGGGAATTTTACGAAGAACGCGAGTGTCGATCATTCTCCTGGTAAGCTTTTTTATTAAATTTCATTATATATTTCCTCATATAAGCAAACAAATCAAATACTACGTTGAATTTACTTACGCCATTTATACTTTTGTACATTAATTTTAGTTTTTTTGTTATTAAAGTTAGATTTTGTATTGTTTTATTCTCCTGGAGAACATTCTCCTGGAAACAAATATTCCAGGAGAATTCTTTTGTAACAGGAGAATGTTTTTTTATATCAATCTCAGTAAATTTCAATGTTCTTTTAAAATAATATGCTATATTATTTAAGTTTAGAACACAACATTTCGCATATTATGGGCAAACCTACGCCAAAATCAAAAAACACGGCCGAAGCTCTTAAAGTCAAAAGAGAAAAATAAATAGAAAGGGACAGAAAACTTAGACCGGATCCTGCTACCTTAGAACAGGAGGTTTAAAGTATCGGCGAAAATATTTAAAAAGAAGGGAAAAGAAACAGGTAAAGCTTATAAATGAGATGACTTCAAGGGAGAAAGATGCTAAGCGAAAATATTGGAGAAACAATAACAAAACTCAAGAAGCCAAATAACTTTACATACCGTAGTAGTGTATACTAAAGATTCATCAAATGATCGATTGAAGACCGAATGTTTTTGCACATTATCGGAATGTATTTCACATAAACCAATTATATCTAAAACTGAACCAGCTTACCTGGAACTACTCGGAAACAGGTCACGGCAAAGGAGCTCCTGATGGTATTGGTGGACTCTGCAAAACGAACAGCTGATAGATTGGTAGAAGAGGAAAATATCGTATCGATTTCAACACGATCTATGAAAGTTCACCAAGTAGTGGGAAATGTTTATTATCCAGAATTACATATGAGAAAGTTAAGTTGATTTCAATGTTCTGGTGAATGTTATCACTTTGAAATAGGATTCCAGTGTTATACAAAAACCGTTGAAGAATAAGGTAACATAAACAACCATCTAGATACACTGGACGATATCACTAATTTTACTTCTACAGTGAATGAACAAATTTATTCAAATAGATACGCTGCAGATTGACAAATCAAGATGTTACAAAAGATGGAGAAATTAAGATAATGTGCTTAAAAATTACCAATGAGGACAAAACTAATTTTAAGGCTACCTTAAAAGATATTTCCTTCGTAACTCCAAACCATATACTAATGATTTTGCCCTAATCCAATAACTAAACACAAAGGAGAAAGAGAGTTTTATTTCTTTAAAAATAAACTAAATATAAAAGAAATCTTGTGATATTATGTCGCATATAATGAAATATTGGGATTTATTTTAAGTGTTATAAAATAAAACACATTTTTATTTTTTTTAATTTAATATTATTATAACTATTGTTGCCAAAAACTAATAAATTTGATTAAATTTAGTGTGTTTTGTTTAAAACTACGATATCAAAAACATTCTCCTGTCATTTAAAAAACATTCTCCTGTTACCAATCTATTTTTGCTCTTTAGTGTATCCCATATTATCCAATTAGTACATCATAATAATAATAATAATAAATATAATAATAAATATAATAATTTAGCTTTAATGTGTTTATATAATTTTTTTAGATTTTTATACTTATAAGGATCTAATAACTTTATAGGAAAATTTAGGTTTTTAATGAAATTTGTACTTTAAAAACATTCTCCTGGAATTTTCAAACATTCTCCTGTTACCAATTTTTTTTTAAATGCTTTTATTTATTAGATTGAAAGTACAAATTAAGTGTTCCAACTGTTAATCCATTGTACAAGTATAGACTCGTTATTCTAGAGCAACAAAATGATAAATTTTGATCAAATAACGATTTGCCACTTTTTGTATTCAAACTGTACGTTTACCGGAGAACTACCCTAACATAATTTAAATAAATTTTTATTACTATATAGTTGACATCTTAATTTAAAATATTTCTTAAGGCACAATAAAACACGTAAATTCTAAATTATTGATATTTTACTACGTAAGTAGGTAATAACATTTAGTTAAATGTTTTTATTAATATATATAAGTATATATATATATATATATACTTAATAATTATAGTAATAATTAGTACATATTTAAGTAAATTTAAAATTATTTAAAGTAATTATTTAAAAACAAAAAAAAAAAACAATTATTTTAACATTATGTTTAATTAAAACTAACTTAAGAATAAATAGTTTTGTTTTTAAATTATTTAATTATATTTTTCAGATATGACTATAGTAAAGTAAAGGATTTAGTTAAAGAATTTAAATTAAGTATATCTAACTATACTTTTTTCCATTCAAATTCAACATTTTTTCAAACAATTTGTTAGAAAAAATGTTGATTTTGAATAAAAAAGTATATATATATATATATATATAAAAATACTTAGTAATAAGTTACGAATAAAATAAATAAAAATAAATTTTTTATCTAAACAAAATTAGAGTTAACAATTTCAGTTTTAAAAAAAATAGAATAGAATGAATTCTCTTTCATTTAACGTAACTTCACTCACATACGTTAATTTTTCCATAGTTATCAAATTTTTTTAACTATCTTTTCACTTTCTTTTTATGTCAAAATATATAGTAAGTAACACATATACGTACATATATATATATTGATTTTCAAACCTGTTCTTTTCTACTTTAATAAAAAAAAAAAAAAGATGCACCAATTTGTAATAAAAAAAAATTCCACAATTGAACCTATGGAAAAAGGACAAAACAACGTCTAGATGAATTAAATCAAAATTCAAATTTTTCATTGGCTTATTCATTATTCATTCTGTGTAGGTATTTAACTATCTCTCTGTTTTTTTTTACGATTCAATTTAATTTCTTTTAAATGGTAAAATTTCATATTCCAATTATTTGAAGTTCTCTATTGCACCCTCTACAATAAGAACAAAAAAAACAAAAAGAAAAAACTAGTCACGCATAACAATACAATTTCCTCAATTAATAGTTTCGGACTCCAAAACATTTTTTATTGTTGTTATTTTCCTGGATTTTATATTATGTATACATATAACCACTCTTATATTATTGTTTGTTTTATGTATACAGTCCATCTCTTTCAAATTATCTAACAAAATTTTGTTTTAGTAATAACAAAGAAATTGATATTGTTATAATGTAACTATATACATATAACTAGTTTCTCTATAGTTAGTTAGTTTAAAAAATATCTAGTCATAGAACCTTGTAGAACAAAAAAATTGTGAACTCTACTAGTTTCATTTTATTTTAACACATGCTAACTTTTAAAAGTATAATAAATGTACATGACGTGTGTATGTAGTTACTGATGAGAACTGTATCTAAAGTTGTTTAACAATATTAACAGAAACTGACTTTATGCTCCTCTACAATATGAGTATAGTAAAAATAAAAAAAAAAAACAACTATAATGAAAAAGCATGATTAAAGTGAACTCTTTCTTATTTCTGCGTTTTTGGTCAACAATAAAAAAAGTTATTTTTTTTATTTTATATTACATGTGCTGCTGACCATCTGAGTGCATTGTAATGCAATGATTTGGAAAATTTAAAGATGAATTAACTTTGCGGCAAATGTTCATACATATATATATACTTCCTTCAAGTTCTTCTAAAGAAACATTAAAAATTATTTAACTGAACTGTGTCTAGGTTTTGTAGTTAGAGTAGAAAAAAATAAAACTTAAAAAATACTAAGAAAATAGATTTTAATGACCTATACCCATTGTTCTCTGCAGACGTATATACGGAAACAAAGACATTTTCTTATAATTTATTAAATAAAAAATGTACTTTGATTGTATTGTAAAAAGAAAAACCATATGAAAGGTTTGTGTTTTTGTTTTGGAAAGGTGTAATTGTAGTATATTCGAAATTTTTATGTATAGTTGGGGACCATTATTAATTTTATAAGCAATGTAGTGGTCTGCAGTAAATTAAAAAAATTCTTATAAAATTAGTTGCGTTACAAAAAAATACATACGTAACTAACTTCAAGTTGAACTTTGAACTTAATTAAGTATAATAACTACATAATTAGGGTTTGCGTTTATTTATTTCGAGTTCAAATGCCTTATTATGACATTAAAATCTGGTTTATAGGCTTTATAGTTACAACATTTATTTACAACATATGTATTTTTTGAATAAAAATATTATGTAGTAAATTTACTACATTACAAAATAGAGTATAGTGTAGGTAATTCAGAATGATTAACTATTTTAGCTTTTTTAGTGCATTCGTAAGAAAGTAACTGTACATTTTTTTTCATAGTTACAATAAGTAAATTAACATGCTATGTTTAAAGAATTTAAGTTTTTATTTTACAACATTTTGTACAACCAATTACATTAGACATCAGTAAATAATTTCTAAGTATCGTAAATAAGTAGACATTCTGAATACGATAAATGAAAAAAGAACAAGAAAATAACTGCATAAGAGTAGTTGGAAGAAAAAATTATTTTCTTAACAATGTGTTTAAGATCAGAAGACCAAATTAATGTTCGTAAGGTCTTAAATTACTAATATATTATATATATATATATAATATTATTCTGCATTTATCTGGATGTTTGTAAGTTCGACGGAACGCTCCAACACATATACAAATTGCATATGTATACAAATGCATATATATACAAATTGCTTTGGTGCTTTTTTTTAACCCCTGTCTACCATGCTGAACCTTTGCAGGAAAAATTGATTGCATGAACTATATTTTTTTAATTTAATGTTAGTCTTCTTCGCAAATAATAAGGAAAAATAATAAATAATAATAATAATATAAATAAAACAAACAATTTTTTTGATTTATAATAATAAGGACCTATAGAAATTTAATCAATAGTTTAATATGGTATAATAACCAAAAGGCAAACAGCATTTAACACAAAAAAAAAACATAATTCACTCAAAGGTTATTCTTATTACTTAAAATTATACACAATAATATACATGTGTATCAGCATATTTGTATTGTATAATATTATACATTATACTACTTTATTGCTTCTACCTTTTATTTTTGTCATTATTGTGTGCGTAACTCACTTCACTCAAAAAAAAATATTTTTGTTTTTTTTTTGTTTTTTTTTATTATTTGCTGTATCTGTATTCTGTATGTTCTATATGCTCCATTCCAAAAATATTATTTTATTTTCAGTGTTAAGTGTTCACTTTTCACTTCACTGTTCAGGTTCACTGTTCAATCAATAGAACTTGATAGAAGTAGAGCAGGATAATTAACTCTACTTCTACGCCGGATAATAAAACATTGTTTTTTTTAAATTGAAAATTATTGATGAAAATGTTTTTGTATTTTTTGTAAATTTTACCAATTTAGATACAAAATTTTGAATATTTTTTTAAAAATAACACAATACCATAATAACAGTTTATTCATATAGCAAAATAAGATCCCTATACAGTATACAAAAGACAAAATTTATATGAAAATAAGATTTTTAAATTTGCTCTCCCAGAGGATACAATAACGCTAATACGGTATAATTTATACTAAATGGAACCCAACTAACGAATTATAACTAAATGGAAGTGAGTACGAGTATACCATACAAAAATACAAACATTTTATACAAATTTGTTGGTATGGTACTTCTTTTTCTGTTATATAAAAAAAAAAAGATTAGTGTTAGGCCAATATAAACATAAATAAAAATAAATAAAAAGTGATATAAACATAAGTACTGTAATTTCGGAATAAAGAATCTAATGAAAGAAAAAAAGAAACTAGGATTTATTTTGCTTCCGTCATTTATGACGGGTTACAAAGCTAGTATATATATATATACTTGTGGATATTATTTAATTTCACTAAAATTTATACGTAAGGACCCCATTTCATAGATATAGAAATGAGTAGATAGATACAAGCGTTTGTAAATTTTAAAAACTTCAATTGACATTTTCCAATTGACAATTATCAATTTCTGTTTTAAAAACTACAATTAACATTTTTGTTAATTCCTGTTTCATAAAAATTTTGCGTAAAATTCTAATGAAAATATGACAAATTTTTAGTTTTGCTTAGTTATGTACCATGATGAAGTGTAGAACATTTTGCCTGATAGTTCTTCTTAACATTTTCTAATAAATTTGTTGTGACAGTTTTTGACAGAAAAAAAAAAATAAAATACTTAAGATAAATTTGTCAAATGTATGTACATACGTCAAAACTTAGAACAATCACAATAATAATAAACGAAATAAAAAATAAATATTAATAATTTTTAAATTTTTACTGATAGTTAAGTAAATTAATAAAAATTAAAGTAAAAAGTTATAAAATTAGAAAATAGGTAAGTAAATTGAAAATAAAAACAAACAAAGAAAAATTATATATAACAAACAGTTTCACTGCACATTCTCAAATTTATTATTTTGTTACGTCACAGGTTCTGTTTTTTATTCAAGTCAAGAATAAAATAAAAAATTAAAATTTGCATGCGTGACAGTTCTTATTTTATATTATATATTATATATATCAAGTTCTTTAATATTACTTATATATATATATAGAATTTAAAACTGACTACAAAATTTATCAACAAATTTAAGCACTTATAGTAATAGTAAAATTTTTTATTACATATCTTACATCGGTACAATTCTGTTACAATGTCTATTATAATACAGCAAAAACTTATTAAACAATTGTGAGAATTCTGTCAAATTGACAATACTATGGTTATCATAACAAAATTGACATGACACATTTATATTTCTGATTTGTTGACAATTTTGTCATATGTCTATATTTTTTTACAGTAAAAACTTGTCAAACAATTGTAACAATTCTGTTAAATTGACTTATACCATAACCAAATTGATAATATTTGTAGTTTTAATGTGTTGACAATTCTGTCACTATGTCTATTTTTGCACAGTAAAAACTTGTCAAACAATTTTAACAATTCATGTCAAATTGTCAATAATATACTTATACCATAACAAAATTGCCAAGTATTATTTTCAGCTGTAATGTTTTGACAATATTGTTACGTATCTATTTTTATACAATAAAAAATTGTCAAAATATTGTGACAATTCTGTTACATTGTCAATAATACATACCATAAAAAACATGACATGACACATTTAAAGCTGTAATATATTAACAATTCTGTCCCAGTGTCTATTTTTGATACAGTAAAAACTTGTCAAATAATTGTGACAATTCTGTTAAATTGTTAATAATATATATTTAGTATATACCATAATCAAATCGACATGACACATTTAATAATTTTTGTTATTTGTTGACAATTGACAAAACATATGTGACAAATGTCTATTTTTGTACAGTAAATTGTCAAATTGTTACCATCTATCGATATCTATGAAATAGGGAACAGACTTTACTACGCACTATACGACGTGAATAAATAAATAAAGTAAACAAATAAAATATATTTTCATTTATTATGTAGAAAATAACAAAAATTATAGTTTAACTATAGCTAAGTAGTTAGTTAGGCTTGAACGAAAAGAGTAGGATTTTCATAATCTTCTTTGAACAAAGTAGTATTAACTATAGGTTATTTTGCTATTTTTTTTTTATTAATCAATGATTGCTCTGTAAAGTTCACAATTAAAGGTTTTTCAGTAAGTAAACATGTTGTATTAACCTAATCAATGAAAGTAGAAGGTTATGCTTCACATCACAGCTTCCTGATTGATTTATTAAATGATCCAGCCAAGTGTGACAAAAATAAATAAAGCTACAATCTGTATGATAATATTTTATTATATTGAAACCAACAAATTGTATTCTCATAAAATACTACTAAAATAATATTTAGTACAGAGTGATTTGAAATTTATCAAATAATAAAATAATTTTCATTTAAAATTTTGTTTAATTTATGATATTATATCTAACTAATTAATAATCATGATGATGACATCTCATCTATGTTTAATTATTTTCATTTGTATATCATATAAATGATTTATTTTGTTTCTATTTTGTTTTTTTTTAATTCTATTATGACCCATAATTTCATCAGCATCGTTAAAATTTGTGGTATCAAAGGGAATTTTTTTTTTTTTTTTGTGATGTAAATTTTATTTAACTTTTAAGTATAATAAATATTTAAAATGAAAACCTAATTAAAAAAAATAAATTGTACCCACAAATAATAATCATAACAATCTACCCAACAAGTATTAAATTTGATATTCAGTTTTATTTACAAAAAATATATATATATATTTTTTATAGTCTAATTTTGAATTTTTGTTTTTGAATTGTATTTTAATAGCTTTTCTTCTTCTATCTAATCATGTAGTTCCAGCCTCTTAAAAACAGACCATTTTTTTTAATCGCCCTTTCTAAATTCAAATTGAATAAAAAATAAAAAGTGCTGTTTTATTGGCTTTTGAAAATAAACAACAAAAAAAAATTTATAATAAAAAATCAAAACAAATCATTAAACATGAAAAAATCAGCATGATGACATTTGAATAGTATGAAAATGTTGATTGTGTATATTGTTGTAATGTGAATGTGCATGTTCTTGTCCTCTCAAATTTGTTGTTTTTGTTTTTGTTGTGATTTAAATATCTATAAACAAAAATCAAAGCAAGACCAATTTAAATATTATAATTTTATAAAATTTTGTTTTGAAGAGAGGAGAAAGACTTCAGTAAAATTATGTATTTGGAACATTTACACAAAATTTAATTTTTGCTTTTTTTTTTGTTGATGTTTTAACTCCTTTTGGGGTTGGAACATATAGGGCAGAACCTCTAAAGCTATAAAGTGTATACATACACCTTTTGTTAGTACTTATGTATATATACATTAGTTGTATAAAGATATTTTAAAATACATTCTCCGATCATTTATAAATGCTGCGCTTCAGTAATTTTTTTCGTTACACATGAGCAGGATGTGCATAACTATTTTAATATTTATTATTATTTAATCGGACTTGGGCTTAGTAATATTTTCTTTATAATGTGCTTAAAGTTTGCTCATTTAAATATATTTTTACTATGCTGGTGGTAAAAATTTAAATTTATTATTGTTATTTATTTAAGTAATGTCAAATAGAACTACATACAATTCTATTGCAATAAAAATTGGCCCACCTTTAAAATCATTACTATCAAAAATGTTGTACTTATAAGCAGGTTCCAAGTATCTATTTTTTTTATCTAAGTACTGAGACTTTAATATAAATTTAAGGTATATATACGAACAAGATGTGAGGCAATTTATTTGCAATAAAGTTGTACATATTCCAGAACAAAAAATCAGAACTGCTGACACAAAAAGATTTTACCCAAAATGTAATACATTGTCGGTTTTATATTTTTAGGCAACTAAATAAGAGCTATGGATCAATGCTTTTGGACTTTAAATCTAAATATCAATTATTTCGTAGTATAAAATCACTTCATCACATCTCACAATGTGAAAATGATGTCGATGTGAAAATGAAAAAATGTCATCACCAAAACTTCAAAAAAATCAAATAATTTTTTAATTTTATTTACAAATAACATCATTTTGTGTTAACAGTACCACCAAATTTTATGTTAACAATAATACAATTTTGTGTTAACAGTAACACTATTTTTTATTAATAGCAACACTATTTTTTGATAACAGTATACTTTTGTGTTAACAGTAAGACTATTTTGTGATAACAATAACACTAATTTGTGTTAACAGTAACACTACTTTGTGTGAACAGTAACACTATTTTGCGTTAAAAGTAATACAATTTTGTGTTAACAATAACACTATTTTGTATTAATGGCAACACTATTTTTTGATAACAGTACCACTATTTTTGTATTAACAATAACACCACTTTGTATTAACAGTAACACTATTTTGTATTAACAGCAACACTATTTTGTGTTAACAATAACACCACTTTGTATTAACAGTAACATTATTTTGTGTTAACAGTAATACAATTTTGTGATAACAATAACACTATTTTGTGTAAAAAGTAACACTATTTTGTGTTAACAGCAACACTATTTTGTGTTAACAATAACACTATTTTGTGTTAACAGCAACACTATTGTGTGTTAACAGTAACACTATCTTGTATTGTAACAGCTACACTAACTAAAACATTTCGTTTTTCCATTGGGAAAAATTTCATACCATCAATTCATGAATTAAATATGAATGTAAAGTAATGCTCAAATCCTATTTGTTTTTAATTTTTTTTGAAAATTTTCAAATTAAAAAACAATCACTAAAATTATTATTTTCATTTTCGATTTGCATTTTTTATTTTACATTAAATTTCTATTTCTTTTTGTTTTTATTTTTCCTATTTTTTTTTTTTAATTTTTTCTCTTTTGAATTTCAATTTCACTCGATCGTTTATTGTCATAAAATTTCATCTTATTGATTTGATATTCAATTTCCATTGTCACAAATTCTGATTACATTACAAAATTTTATAGACGTACTTAAATATTTTGAAATTGTCGTGATACAATATGACACTTCAGTGTCATAAAAAAAAAAAAAAAAATTTTAAAATATAAAAAGGAACATCCACCCACTGTGTTATCAATGACGTACACGTATTATGTTGGTGTATATATTTGTGTTGTTTTTGTTTTATATTACAAATTTCCTATAAAATTATTATTAGAATTTTTGTTTTATTGTTTTTTTTTTATTTTTGTTATTTTTTTTTTGTTGAGAAATTTAATGAAATATTAATTGAAAATTATGGCAATAACTAAAATTTATTGAGCATCTCTATTACATGATCGCAGTATCCTGAAACTGTAGGATTTTGTTGATTTTTCGAATTTTAAATTTTGACTAATAGGCAGATTTCTAACTGAGCTCGATATAGACTTTTGTAGTTAGCAATAAACAAATTATTTTGACTTGTATACATTTTTAAAGACTTGTCTGACTTGACTTGATTGTCTTATGCATACTAACGTTAATGAATAAATAAATAAATAAACAACTGCTACCTCTGGGTCTATACATAATATTTACAACTATCGTATACTTAGCTCAAAGAAATTTTATGGTCAAATGTGCGAATCAAAATAATTTTCAGAATTTGGTTTTAAATTTGGACTTGGTTCACTCCAGTTTCAATAACTTTATTTTATATATGGGATTGGGTTCGGTTTTTGTTCGACTTTTGTTTGTTTTTGCATTTGCAGCATTTTTTTGTTAATATATATATAGGTATGTTAGGTATAGTAGATATAGCAGGTATGTTTTGTTAGTAGCTATGTTCTTCGTATTATATATTGTAGGTATTGTATTGTACTATAGCAGGTATGCTTTGTTAATAGGTATGTTAAGACAACATTTATATAACTATTTATAGAAATTTTCCAATTTACTTGTCCTTCTTTTTAAAATATGTATATTGAACATCTTATAGACATACGGTTTGAATTACTTATAATAACGAAAATTGGAAGAGCACATAAAGTATACTTAAAAATAGAATTAAATGGAAACTCAAAGTCGAAATCGTAGGATATCGTATGTAGTGTAGAAGATCATATTCGAAATCTGAAATGTTAAATGCGAGATATCAAATAATTAGGTGTAATTGTACATTCAGAAAATTTTATACCTATACAAAATAATTAGAAAACAAATAATATAAATATGACAGCGTAGTTTAGTGATATACGAGTATATTATTTCAATGTACACTCATCGGCCCTATATTAAATTGCAAATTAAAAGGAAAATAAAAATAAAAAACAAAAATAAAAAATCATTTTCAAATCACTATCGACAATATCATATTTTTTTTTGTATATATATATGTATTATTACATATATATATATATATATAAGATTAATTTTGAAATGTATTAAAAAAAAACATTTTCAATTTTGATAATAATTCAGATTGCGGTGCGCTGTATATTTTTTTTTTTACTATTAAAGGACTCCATAAAGGAAACTACATATATATATATACCTATATACGTTGTCGTGTTCATTAAAAAAAAAAAATAATTGAAACAGTGTTTATCTATGTATCAAGTTTTGGAATTTTCTATTTATTATAGAATTTTCATATCAAAATAAAAAATAAAAATGTTATGGTTATGACAGTAGTAAATTGTGGTCCTAAGAAAAAATAATTGCAACTGTCAAAAATTTATGTAAAAAAAAAAATAATAGTTAGGTATACAATTTAGAACGATACTAATCATATATCACATACCAGTATATTTGACTTGAATTATTCTTGAAATTTCAAGCTGTGTATTCAATTAAACAGCTTGAGTGGCTGTCAGCTTGAGCTTGAGTTTGACATATGTATTTTTGGTGACATAAATTTTGACACCTAAAATTTGTAAAACTATAAATTTAAAGAATAAACAAAACAATTAAACATTTTTTTTATTTTTTTTCCCTTTTAAATCGTATTTTTTTTTTAAATTCACTCTAAACATTAAACAAAATTTCGTAAATTTTTGACATTTTTAAATTCACTCTAAACATTAAACAAAATTTCGTAAATCTTTGACATTAAATGTCAACTTAAGGTGTCAAACTTTCAAACTGTGTATTTGATTAAAATTTTGCAAGTCAAGTATATATATATATATATATATATAAGTAAATTTTTCCGATTGATTTAAGTTAAGCTGATTTCAAGAAATTATCGCATAATATGATATTCAAGCGTACTTGAAGCTTTCTTCAAGCTATAATGTATAACTACGTGGTTATAGTTATCCACTAACTATCGACTTTCGAATTATATTCGTTAATAGTGAAATCATTTCATAACTGTATATAAAATTAAAACAAATTGGTTGAAACGAAACTGTATAATTATTGTTAATAACAAAATAGGGGTATTGGGTAAAGTTTTAATTACTAAAATATATAAAAAATTTTATATTAAAATTATTTAGATAATAATTTGTACAATAAAATAGTAGAAAATAAATTTATTTTTTAATCTTCAAAATAAATTACAATAAATAATTTAATATACAAAATAGTATTTACGTGTAGATAAAATATAACTAGTTAGTTATATTATCTATCTAAAAAAACAAAGTGAAGTCGCACAAATTTTCTAAATTTAACTTTTTTCGCATTATAACTATTTACTAATACGAAATGCTTGGGATCACATTTGTATGAAAATATTTTGGTCTTTGTCACAATTTTTTTGTTTATAATACCAAACATCAAGACTGATAGTATGAACACTCTAAATTTCTATTGCGTAGAGACTGGCATGCATCTAATGCATGCACAGACCAGCCGATTGTCTAATTTTTACCAATCTATTTTTTTTTTTATTTTTCAACAAATCTTTCTGTATTGAATATTTCCCGACAGAACAACTTAAAAGTTGGTGTATACCCTCTTACTTTCTTCATCACTATTTCACTTACATCACTTTATATCACATTCAATTTCTATTTATTATGCTTTAAATTTGATAATTTTTTACTCTAAATATTGTTACTCATGATATTTTCAACATCTTGCAATATTTTGGAATTCTAAATGCTTTATAGGGCTTCACAAATCTGAAATTCAATCAATCTATGGCATAGAAGAACATTCAGAAAACGCAAGCATTTATATTAAAGCCGATTGGAATATGTTAATAATTACTAACAAACTGTATTAAAATGTTATGAAATATTAAAAACACGGTTTTTAAGAATTTTGTTGTACGTTACAAAAACTTGGTATACGAACAAAAAAATTATAAAATAAAAACATTTAATTAATTTAATTACTAGTGTGTATGACGGTGTCAGCCATAATTTTTTAAAGTATTTAAGTAAATATTTGTATATATACATATATAAGAAGCCCCATTTATATAAATCTAAAAAAAATTGTGAATTATTATCACAAATCAACTATAAAGGAAAATTGTTACACTAATTGCAGATAAATTATTTATCATAATATAAATTGCAATTTAAACACCAACATAAAATACAACACTGCCATGCCAGTTAGCTAACTTTTGAAAATAAGACACTAACTATAAACTATTTTTATGCAATTTCTAAGCAGAAAAATATTATTTCATTCCGAAATCGATTTCATATGAACTTAAAACCTAAATTTATATATTTAATACTAGTAGAAAGTGGAGATACGTCAATTTTTCTTCCCATGTCATACAATTTTTTATAGGTGTGTATTTATTTGTTTTTTTTTTGGTAGAATTTATTTTTTAAAAATCTAAAAAAACAAAATCTCTGTGTAAAAAAATCAAGTCAAAGTTATCAAAAATAAAAAATTGGTTTTTGTATGTGGTTACATTGTTACATACCCTGTAGTAACCACATACCAAAATAATCAAATGTACCAGATTTTGGTTTTTGTTTTTTCCCTTCCTGTTGTTGTTGGCAGGTAAGTTACCTGTATGAAAGTGAGTTAATGAAAAAATAAAAAACCATTTTTTTGTTGTTGTAAGTAATTTCTGTTTTCTTAAATTCTAATTTCTGACCCACTGATGAAAAGAATTTTGTTTTTAGCTTTTTATTTTTTATTATTTTTTTTTTAATTAAGGTCTTTTCTGTTAATAATTACAACAATAACAACAACAATAACATACTGACAAAGAAAAAAATGTAAAGGTACATGTACATATATGTATATATATATATATTATATATATATATTATATATATATTATATATATATATTATATATATATTATATATATATATTATATATATATTATATATATATATTTATATTGGATATGGTTAGTGAACATCGTTGGCCAATAAAAAAAAAAAACCAGGAACAAAAGAACATTTTGTTGTTGGTGTTGTAAGCGGCTTAGAAATTATTATGTTGGTTAGATTATGGTTCAGGTTCAATTTAGTAATTTTGTTTTATTTTGTTTTTGTAAATTATTTTTGGGTAAAATTCAGATAATTATAATTATAGTTTTATTTTTAATATAGTAATTAAGTATTTAGTTATGTAGTACAAAAGCAAAAATTGATATTTAAAGAGAAAAGCTCAGTAATATAATTTCAATTAATTAAAAACATAGAAAAGTCTGAACACTTTATGTACTTAGTTAATTTTAAATTATATATTTAATCTTTTAAGAAAATATCAAACCTTTAATTTTAATCTATACTCACTGTTACTGAGCTTATTTTTAATAACCTAAACCTATTTTGAATAATTGAATCAGAAATTAAAGATTAAATAAAATGATGAAAATAATTTAAAGAGAAAAAAAAGAGAAAACCGATTTTAGATCTTAAATTTAATATCATTTTTTTTTTTTTATTAATCTTGGGTTATTATTGATAATCGGATTTGTTTTAAGTGTAGTACCAGTAGTCAATTAAGATTAGTTAAATAAAAGTCAAATTTCTTTTTACTAATAATTTTGTTTCATTTAAAGTGTCAATAATTCGGCTTTACTTGTCAAAATAACAGAAGAAAGTATGTCAATGATTTGATTGTAATATTGGTATATATATATATATATATATACAGTTGGTAATATAATACAGTTTTCAATAATCAATCTTGCATTGACTTATATTTTTTTTTCTAATCAAAGCAAAGTTAGAGCTGTCAAAAAAATGTTTTTCAGTTTATTCGAAATATCGGAATATTTATATCTGACATTGGGATATTTTTCACACTAGTTTGGGATATTATACTTTGTTAAAGTATATTATTAAAATATCAGGAATAGTTTCTTTATACCGGCAACACTTTTATTTGTTCTCAGATTATTCGAATTATCCATTTTCTGTTCCTTTTTTTTGTTTTTTTTGTTCGGAGTGTACTCAATGCTGGTCATAGTGTGAACTGTTTGTTCGAAAAAAATTTCTAACAGAGTTATCCAAAAAAATAAGTGTCAAATTAATCCAAATAAACCTATTTGTAAACATAACAACAGTCACTTTTTCTCACTTGTTTTGTCCATATACAAAATCGACTAAAAGGGGGTGATTCCTTAGAGAGTTTGAGGGAAAAAATGTTCTAAACATGGTACCCAAACATTCAGGGAAATTTTGATATGACTTACTGAAAAACGGTATGTCTGATGTATGAAAGTAGTCTACGGTGAAATAGTAAAGTATAAATAAATGCATCAAAACAATCAATAATGAAATAAATCAAATTAAAAGATAACTATTATTTTCCCACCCCTCGAAATTCGAGGAAGTTTGATAAAAAAAATCGTATTCAATTTCATAATGAATTGTTTTTCATCATTTCAATTTATGCTTGGTACTTTATTTTTTTATTCGTTTATCTAAGACAACAACCGCACATGTAATCACTTTTTTTTGGAAAAAAAAAAAAAAAATTCTGGCGATGGATGAGTTGTGGTAATTTGATAAATTAAAAGTTTTGTACGTTAAAATGTAATTTTGAAAAAATATTTAATTTCGCTACGTCTCTTTTTAAATATCTGTCATTTAAAAGAATAATAATGAAAATTGGTTATGAAATGTATTATGTGTGTGCATTTTGTATGTTAAAATATAATTTTGAAAAAAATAATTAATTTCGCTACGTCTCTTTTTAAATATCTGTCATTTAAAAGAATAATAATGAAAACTGGTTGTGAAGTGGTTCAGATATTTGTAGGTATATACCGTATTTTTTGCAATTTACAGATTAAATAATAATGATAAACGTTTTTGATAAAAACGTCAGTTTTTAAATCCAAAATTTCAGTTTTGGGGGCAACTGCGACACGAAAACGATAAGTTTAATAACCACTCAAACATCAAATACCATTAATTAGCTATTTTAATTTAAAATGAAAATATTATTCCGTTTTGCATATCTTTGGAGTTGTAGTGATTATTTATTAGACCGTTATTTTTCTAATCCGATTTTCCTGAGCATTTACAAATGACCCAGATTAAATTTAAAATTACATCTCGTATCTAGAATGATTTCATTTTCTAAAATATTCAAACGAATCAACCGTTATAGGATTTTCAGGATAAACTCGTTCACTCTGTATATACATATTATAACTCCTAATACATATCACATAATTCAAATTAAGTTAATATACAGCGATAGTTACTCACATAATTCAAATTAAGTTAATAAGTATATGTACAGTGATAGATACTGATAGTTATTAATAAATAATTAAAAAAAAATTAAAAATACAAAAAGCATAATAAATGTCCAATTAAAACTATATATAGAAAAGCTATAATGAATATTTTCGTTCAAATACCTCTTTTGCATATATATATAAATCTATATATATATATATACATTCATACTATATCATATACTTAGCAGAAAATATTCCATGTTTAAACCTTAAATAGCGTGATGAACAGCTTTTTTTTTTCTATATTCAACTTTTGTATAATTATTTTTAATCTCTTTCGAAATTAAAATTATAAATTAAAATTGATGATTTTAAGTTTATTTGAAAAGAGGAAATTAATTCAAACGGCTTTAAAAAAAATTAAAATGTAAATAGAAATCAAAATTACGATATTATTTAAATGCGCGCAGTGCGGCACGTTTCTTGTGTTTGATAATTTTTTTTTTAAATAAAAATTCTGAATTTTTTGAATAATTATACTTGTAGACTTTTAATTATTATTTTACTACAATATTTACATTATAGAAAACATTTTTTATGTCTTAACTAAAATTTTATAGAATTTGTTTTTTTAATTATAGTTATAAGATTTGTAATGAAATTAATTTTTTCAATTATTTGATAGTGTTATGACTTGTTTCAGTTCCATGCCAATTAATTGAATTTTGAAATTAAATTTTTGTGCTTTTTCTTCATAGGGGTAAAGAACATTTTATTATCATGTATGCATGTATGTATTATGAGTTCAATGTCATTTTAGTTGTTATATAGTATTATTGATATATTTGATCATTGTGTTTAACCATTGTATTCTAGTTCAAAATTAGGTTTAAAATTTATTTCGTTAATTTGATTGTATGAATTAAGGTGGGGTTTAGCTGGTAAACATTTTCAGATGCGATAATATTTTGTTGGCACTAAAGATGGTGAATTGACTTTATTTTATATGAGAATTCAATGCATACAACAAGAACAGTAAATGTTATTTACTAGGGATATTTATATCTGTTATTGGGATATTTTTCACACTAGTTTGGGATAATAATATACTTTGATAAAGTATATTATTAATATTGTTACACTTTTTTAAATATATATAAAATAAATATATATAAAAAAATAAAATAATACATTTATATATATAAAAAAAAAATATTTTTTTTGAATAGATGATTTTGACTGTTTAACAATGGTTTTTTGTGTATGTAATACTTGTGCATATAACAACCCTACCACCTGCAATAAAATAAATTATATATATACTTAACCTATACAATAAAATAAATTTTCCAAATAGAAATTTAGCGAATTCTATTCAACGAGCTATTGCTTTCTTATGCCCATGTTTATACGAGACAGAAATCTACCGCAGATCTGTTGCAGAAATTTGCCTTTCATGTTCATATGAAAAAAAAAACTGGTAGATTTCTGTCATTGTTGCTGTCAGATTATTGATGGCCGAAAATGAAATTATTGACAAAGAAATAAATAAATAATTGTTTATTATCATTCTAATGTCAATCCAATATAATGTTATTTGTATAATTTGTATATTTTTCTATCCAAAAATCACGTTGTCATCAACAATTTCGTTGCACTTTGTTTACAAAAAATAATAATAATATTTTGACACCACAAATTTTAAATTTTGGTAGATTTGCTTACTTACCCCTTACCTAAATAAAGCTTAACCAACAAAAAATTTTGGTAGATTTCTACCACTTTTCTATACCCGTATGAACATGAATTATGTAAAAATTCAATAAGCTATCTCCCTCTTTAGAGTTAACAAAATATTATCACCCTTTAAATTTTGACCAGCTAAAACCCACCTTACGCAGAAGATTTGATTTTATGCTAATTCAAAATTTTTGGAAACTTCAGATCTACAGTTTTCACATGAATGTAAAAATAGAAGATTATGTCAGCCTTAGTACAATTTTTTTTGTTCGATTTAGTAAAATATTTGCCATACTCATAATCAAATGTTTTACATTTACATGTCAGTACACTTAGTATATTAATTGAAATATTAACCCTATTAAAGTATTTATTCTTTGAATTGATTATAGTTTCTGTTGTCAAGATAAAGTACATCATAGGCGTGTTCGTAGTTGCAGTAAAACATGCGTCGGTGTCTTGCAGATTTTTTCTCTGTCACTATGAACAAAAAAACTTGCGCAGACGCGCAGAAAATTATTTAGCAGTCATTCTTGTTCATATTCATAGAAGCAGTACATGCACAATTCGTTTATATAGTTATAATATATTATTTATAATTACATTATTATATATTTTTATTTATATTTAATATATTTTAATATATTTTATATATATTTTTTTAAATATATTTTGTAAATATTTTTTTACGTATATTTATTACTTGTATATTAAAATATATATTAATATTATTATTATTTATATGTATATATTATTATTATACACACATTTATTTTATTTTAATAATTAATTTTTATTTTTTACTTAAATATTTTCTTACGACATTCTTATTTATTAAATGTTAAATGACATGCACTTTAAAAAACATTCCAAAGCAGGCGCACTAAAATATCTGCACAATCTGCCCGACACTGACGCAACACCGATTACTATGAACACCGCCTGCTTTTTATCTGTGCAGAATTTTTGACGATATGCAACTACGAACACAAAATCTTTTTTGTTGCGCAGGCGCGACCTCTACGAACACGCCTTAATTTAAGTCAAGTTATATCTATACTAGATTGTATTATACTTTATGAACACTTTTGTGATAATGCAAAAATGAAAATAAAGTATTTTTCATAAGATATTACTTGATTATAGGTTCAAAACCTTTATTTTATATTTATATACTTAGTTTACACTTATGTATTTGTAATTAATACATTTATATGAATTTATTTTTCTCGTTCTCAAATTCAAAAGCATTCATTCATTTTTTATTTCAAATGTTGTTCAAATTACTACATGTAAACGTAGTTTAAATAAATTACTACATGTAAACGTAGTTTAAGATATTATTAACTATATGTCAAAGAGTTTTTCAGTTTGACAGGCATAACAATAAAGAACATGATATAACAGTCATTTTAAATCACTGTCCTGCAATCCCATTCGTGGGGCATTGGGCGAAAATATATATATATATATATATTGTTTCCCTATCATATTTTTGAGAGCATCTCGAAGGCAGTTTTATACCTCCATCTGATTATACAATACTGTTCATGTAATTAGACTAACTCACTTCATCGGTTTGCATTTTTTAATGGTTGATTTCGATTGGTCGAAAAATTTATTCTACAATTTTTTAACATTTTTTCTATAATTTTTTTTCTATAATAAACGAATTGGTTTAGGATGTGTTTACGAGTACAACAAAAGTAGTCTTATAATATCCTCTTTATAATTGTCTGATTCATATCTCAATCTCCATTTAAATAAATAATAGAAAACTCAATCTTGTTATTTTTATATTAGTTATATTTAAAGTACTTGGAAATATAATTAACAGTAGTGCTTCTTAATTGTGTGGGCTAGAGATGATGCAATTAATTTTCTATAGAAATATCTAGATTAGATCAAAATGATGGGTAGATGCAGGAAATATTTTTTTAATATTAATTGTTCATAAATATTTAATTAGATATAACTACTTAGTTGAATATGCTGATCAAGCACTTGTATTAAGGGTTTTGATTGAAAAATATAAATTTGGATAACTAGCATTTTAAGAAAATTTTTAAATAAATTTTAAAATTTATTTTTGTGTGTTAGACGGCCGTTAAAATACACAGATTATGTTTTAATAAACATTTTATTTGATGTTTAGGTACATATTTGAGTTTAGTTTTAATCACATACTTATGTCAAAGGTGTAATTACAAAAATAAAATTTGGTAGTTAAATGAAAACAGGCACAATATGAGTAAATAACTGACATAAGTCGGTTTCGATACAAAAAAAAAGATTTTGCCTTTACCATTTTTAATGTCAAAAATGCTTGATGACAATAAAATAATATTTTATTTTTTCATCAAACAAAGTCCAAGTTATATGTCAAACTTTGTTGAACATTGTTTACACATCAGGCTGTAATCGAATTTTCAAACAGATAAAATAAAATCGACAAATAAAATGTGATGTGTAAAAATTGCTTTAAAAACTGTGTAATTAAAGTAAATTACTTTAACTGTCAAAAATTTATTTATCTTAAAAACGATGGGACGTACATTTTTTAGAGATAGTAAATTTTTTAGAGATGTATAGATAGTATTCTTATAGGCTATAGGCTATACTATAAGGCATGATGATATTTTATTTAAGTTTAATTAATGAATGATTAATATTTCTGTTATCTCTTAGATGACATTTTGCATTTTTTTGTAATATCATTTTCCCTCTCAAATCTTAAATAACCCATTGAATTATTGATGCCATTAATGCCCATTGAATATAATTAATTTCTTTGTTAAAAATAATTTTTGTTTTAAGTATGTGGTATTTAAATATCTACTACATATAATTTATTTTCATGTAAATTTTTACTTACAATTAATTGAATAAACATATTTAGTATATATATATAATGTCTATACTAAATATGTTTTTTCAATTATTAGTTAGCAATAAGGTTTTTCCCATTTTCCTTTTGAATGGAAAAAGTTTGTTTTGCAGATAACTACTATAAGATAATAACTAGTATAATATCTGATCATTGCACAATTAAATACGTAAACTGTATTTAAAACTATCTATAGATATTTGTACAATTATATGTAAAATGTATTTAAATCTATAGATATTTGTATAAATAAATAAATTGAATTAAATTAAAAATTATTAAATATAGGTATATAAAATTATATATATACGTATATATAAATATGACAAAATTATTAATTAACTCTTTCACTACCGAATTGTAATACAATGAAAAATAAAAAATTCGAATTTAACTCTTTTATTTTGTGAATAAAAAAATAAATGCAATATTAGTAAATTTGTTCAAAATTAATTTCTTTATAATGAACGTTGGTAATGAAATGGTTAATAATATACTAATACCAAATAAAAATTATTTAGTAAGTAATAATAAAAATGCAAACATACTATATAATGATCACTTACTCATATTCAATTTTATCCAATTATCATTAGCCGTATTATGGACGTTGGTAATGAAATGGTTAATAATATAATAATACCACATAAAAACATTGAGTAATAATAAAAATTCAATCATACTACTAATCACTTACGCATATTCAATTTTATCCAATTATCATTGGCCGTATTATGGACGTTGGTAATGAAATGGTTAATAATATACTAGTACCATATAAAAATGATTCAGTAATAATAAAAATACAATCATATACTACTAATCACTTACGCGTATTCAATTTTATCCAAATATCTTTGGACGTTTTATGGACGTTGGTAATCAAATGGTTAATAATACCGCATAAAAACTATTGAGTAATAATAAAAATGCAATCATATACTACTAATCAATTACGCGTATTCAATTTTATCCAATTATCCAACTACTACAAAGTAAATTTTGTGTTCAAAAAGTATCACCCGGAGATTAGCGACTGATATGTTTTAATAAAAATTTTTAATTTACACCTTCAATAATTTAATTTTTCAATTTTGTTAACATTATTGTAATTCTAATCAAATTTTATTATATTTTTTTTTTGTATTAATTTAAAAATTATCTATAAAGTGTGGGTGCAAGTATTACATAAATAATATTTTTTTTTATATTGATGAATCCAAAAACAGTAACAACTCAGTCATAAATAGTTACAGGTGGGAAAATTAAAATTTTATGAAAAAGAAATAATACAGTGATTCCACTCAATATGATACAACGTAACTTAATTTGGGAATGAATTTAGAAATATGTATGTGAATTCATTTAAAATGGAAATGAAATTGAATTTTGAAAATATTTAAAAAATTTAATTTCGGTAGTAAATTAAATCTAAAAAAATATTTATTATATTTTTGAAAATATTAAAATAGCCCTGGGTATATATATGTTTGCATTTATTTATTTTATTTTTGGTAGCATTTAGTGATGAAAATTAAATTTTAATGTTATCATAAAATTTCATAATTGTCAATAAAATAGATTTTAAATATATTCATTTTAGGAAATAATTATTTTAAATTTTCACCACATGATAACCTAAAATCACTTTTGAACTTTTGATTTAAAAATAGTTAAATAGGAAAAATTTGGAAGAGCTGAAAATTTAAAATGTGTTTATTATTTGGTACTTAGGGCGTATGGTAAAATACTAATTTATCGCACTAAATTTTTATCCGGATTTAAAAATCTATACTGTTCTAACATTTTTATATCAAATTTATTTTTAAAGCAGCAAAAAAGTGTTTTTTTTTCAGCATTATTTAGCAATGTTTATAAATTTATGACTATGGTAATATTAGATAAATTTTATATTTTTTGAATATGTCATTATTGTGTTATTACACATATTATTGTTATATATAGAAAAATGATGTACAATGTCAAAAATGAAATGCTTTATTATGGTATAGTCATATTTAAATAGTATGTCATAATTATTGTGTTCATAAATTTTGACATTTTAAATAATTGTTTTTTTTTTTTTATTAAAATCAATTTTTTTTTTACAAGATCAAATTTTTATCCTTTTTATGTGTTTACTTTTAATGCGATATTTAGTGTGGTAAAAAAAAACACAATATTTGACGGGTTTTAAAATGCGATATGACAGACGTAGTGCGAGTATATTCAAACACACAGAATTTTTATGAATAAATTTAGAGCGATTTGACAGGTTTAGTGCGAGTATCAATTGCAAGTGCGAGAGGTCCGAAAACATCCTTAGTATGATCTGAGGTTGCTGTAACAGATTGTAGTTAAAAACAAAAAAAATATTTAATGAAATTTACAATTTAGCGTAATGATTTAACATGCAAGTTACTTGCTGCAAGTATAGAAATTACAAATATATTGTGATATATAAGGTTTGTTCAGTAAACTGTTCTAGAACGTTCTAGAGTGAAAACGAATTTTTTTTTGTGTTCAGTAGTTTTTTTGTCCAAAAGTGTTCTGATCGGTATTCATTAGATTGTCCAAAACAGTTTTAAATTGATATTTTTTGTTTAGAATTTTTTTGAGAACAGTTTGGTTGTTTTTTCTTTAAATTTTGACACTTACACAAAAAAATTTGAAAGTAAACAAAATTTAGAATAAAAAAGTTAAAAAAAGATCAAAAAAAGTGTTCAGTTGATTTTTATGTTCTAAGTGGTTCTAAAGTATTTGACAGTTAATATTGTCATCAAAACTGTTCTGCCCGATTCTGTTGTAAATCTACTGAACGAACTTATTATGTAGAATGTCAACAAAAAAATTTTTTTACTGTCCGTTACGTAGGAATATATTTTTACTTGCATAAAACTTCATATATTGACATAGTGACATCTAGGTATTATAAATATTAACATTAAATTCAACTATATTATTATATTATTATAAATTCAATTTGTTCCAAAGAAGTATTTTCAATTTAAAAAAAAATTGATTTAAAAATTTTTTTTTTTTTAAAAGAAATAAAAAAATAACAAAAAGCACAAAAATCAATACAGAGCTCTTCAATTTGTTCTTTGAATTTGTTTTAATTTTAGTTCATTTTTATTTGAAATGTCAAATTACTTGCAATTTACTGGCTTGATAAAAACAAGTAGATTGCTCAGAAGATGCCAGTAGATTGTCTGTAGATGCCAGTAGATTGTTCAGACCGTATGTTAGTAAAAATATTTGAATTATTCAACTAACTTGCATGTCGAGTCTTTAAGCAAGCAAAACTAAAAATTTTGATTAATTTTTAATAGCTAAGTATACATTTTTTTAAAGTTAAAAAAGTCTAATTTTAAAAAAAAAAAATTACTGTAACAAGAATTCGAAAAATTATTTATTAAAAATTTTTAATTTAATGCTCATTTTTTTCCCTTTAAATATTATAAACATTAATGTTAAGTGATAAATTGCAGGAAAAAAAAAACAAAAACTGAAATAAAACTGATGATTGAATATAATCGTCAATAAATTCTTGATAACTTGTACAAAAAAAAAAAAAAAGATAATAAAAAAATTAAACAGCCATCTATCATGAGATTTAAAAATAAAAAAAAAATTGTATTTTTAAATTTTTTTTTTTTTTTTTTGTTCCATCTAAAGTATAAAAATTATAAATGTTTAAAAATGATATTGGATTATCAGCAGCAGCAATATGAGTTTACGAACCAGAAAATAAAAAAAAAAAACATCAATTTTTAAGGTCAATAATGTCAACTGACCAGTGGCGTTTCAAGTTTATTCTATTTTATTTAAAATACAATTTTGTATAACTAATTTGAAAATTATTAATAATTTTTGTATATCACATTTTAGTAGTAAAAGACTAGTTTTTTTGATAGAAAAGGGATATTAAAATTTCATCTTTTTTGTGATAATTATTAAAAATAAACTCTGATGACTACCTTAATGAATTTGTTTTTTAAATGAAATCAAAAAAAATTTGAATAATAATTTTTTTTAAAAAAATTTTAATTGACTAGGATTCTATTAAAATTTACATATTTATTTTAATAGTTTTGAATAGACCTAAAATTTTTAAAATTTTTTTAATATTAATTTTTGTTGTTTCATTATTAGGCGCCAACAGGCTGTTTTTTTTATTCGATTTTTTTTTTTATTTTCTATTATAAGTTATGTCATTTCAATAACAATCTGAAAAATTATTAGAATTTAATTTGAATTTTAAATTTTAAGTTAACCAGCAATATCCCAAGTAGCTACAGCTTACAAATAAATCAATTGTAATATTAAATATAAATATAATTAAATAAAATAAATTTTAAGTAACTTAAAGCTGTCAGTATGGCTAATTTTGACTATTAAAATCAAATTTGTTAATTGTTATTAATTTCTCTAAATACATATTCATCATTTTCTAATTTACCTTTCTAATTGGTTACACCTCATAGAGAAATTAATTTAAAATTCCGTCAGTAAAAAAATTAAAAATATATAAAATCATAAATTTTTAAATATTTATGAGAAGAAAACAGAATATTGCAAAAAATCAAATATAACAACCACAAAACCAAAAATAAAAAAATAAAAAAACTACCTAATAAATTATCACTATTCAAAAAACGAATGAAAAACCGCAAAAAAATGTTTAATTTTTTTTTTTTCCTAAATGACACTTTAAATCCATTTAATTTATCTGTCTAATCGAGTTGCCTGTCAGTCTGTATTAATGTCGTATAAAAACAAAAAAAAAAAAAAACTAATAAAAAAAGAACAAAAAAAGGAAAAAAAAAATTAATTCTTCAAAATCATTTTGTAAGTCCAACTAAATGGACCAATTGATTCCAAAAACTTATTTTTAGCACATTAGTATTTTTGTTGTTGTTGTTATTGCTTTTTTTTTTTTTTTTTAAACCAGTTTCGTTTTGTATATCTAATCAGCTGTAATAAACCAGTTAATTTTGCGAATTAAGTAAATATATTTTCAGAAATTTTTGTGAATATGAAAAATTACAGTAGTGGAAAATTGTATTTGGTTCTGTGTATCAGAATTTTTTTCTTTACGGTTGGGTAAATTAATTTTTTGAGTTTTAAATTTAACAAATTGTTTTCTATGGTGTTTAAATCTACATATTATAACTCCATAGAAAATGAATCAATTTGTTGAACTATATTTTAAATTATGTCCATACGATCAATATGTCAATATGTCGATACCACACTCGCATTATCCCATAGGCACAATAGGCACAGTGCCTAGGGCCTACGAACTGTAAATGGCCTACGAAAATGTATACATATTATTATTTACGAATATATAATAAATATTCAACCAAAGCATGAAAAGAAAAATTTCACTTAATCCAAAATAATTCAAAATTTATTTTCAAAAAACCAAAAAAAAAATCATTAATTTAGTAAACAATTTATTTAATTATTACCTAAACTAATCTTCCTACATTTTTTATTGGCGAATTCATAACAATAACATCATCGAAACTAATTTCTCGCATTAAATCACTTTCAATTGATAAAAGCGTAAGAGATGATAATCGTTTCTGTCCCATAGTTGATCGGAGGCAATTTTGTATTCTTTTAAGCTTTGAAAAGCTCCGCTGCCCTTCCGCATTCGTTCCAAATATCGATAAATAAATTCTTAACACAATATTTATATTAGGAAAACTGGTAACTAGTTTATCATTTATTTGTGCAATTATCATTTCCTTCACTGATTTTTTATTCCCATACATTCGTGAAAATAATAAAAACTCGTCAACAAATGCATCTTCAACATCTGAAGAATATATTTGCACTAACTGGTTTGCTTTCGAAACTATTTCATTATTTGTTAAACTTCTGTCCACCAAAAAATTAAACCTTTCATATAACATTTGATATGCTGCAAGTCGCTTACGCATTTCAATTATAAGTCTATCTACTATTTTATATAAAAAGATTCTATACGAAATTTGTCACTTGCATTTAGCCTCAAGCTAGGATCTGTGTTGTCTAAAATTTCATCAAAAAATCTATTTCGTGTTCGTTTATGTTTTGTATATTCTTTATATTCGGAGGATGTAAGCTTTTTTGCCATGGTTTCAAATTTATCAAACTCTAAACGAATATCATGAAAGTAAGCTATGAGAGTATCAAATAATTTTACAATAGTACATAATTCTATGCCAGCCTACATCAATGCTGTTTCAAAATTCTTTAACTTTTTTATTAAAGATTTCGCTTCCTGCACAGTCACAGCAGGTTGACGTTCGCTTTCAGTTATTTGAAACAATGCTTTTGTTGAATTTCTGAATCTATACTTATAAAAGGGAAAGTTTGTTTGTTTGTTTGTTTGTTTGTTTGTTTATTTGTTTGTTTGTTTGTTCGCTATACACGCCCACAGTTTTAAAGATAGAGTTCTGAAATTTTGTACAGTTATTCATGGTACCGGTATGCAAATAACGCGGTACTTTACAAAGCTTCGGGTTGCTGCCGTACAATTCTTACCAAGACTCAGGAATATTTTAAAAACCATGTGTGTGACAGATATGAAAATTTACATTTAGATACTTTCACAAATAAAGAAATTCGACTGTTACCGAATTAAATTTGGACTGGTTCGGGTTGCTGCCGTACAACTCCTAGCACGTACGTCCCAGGACTATTTCAAAAACCAACTGTGTTATAGGCATAAAAACTTACACTTAGATACTCTTGCACAAATACAGAAATTCGACTCTTACCGATTTCAAAAATTTGGACTGGTTCGGGTTGCTGCCGTACAACTCTTAGCATGTATATCTCAGGAATAAAAACCAATAGTGTTACAGGCATGAAAATTTACACTTACATACTCTATCAGAAATGTTTCAAAAAAAAAATTGTGTTACAGACTTGAAAATTTATTTATAGGTATTCTATGAAAAATAAAAAAACATGTATTGTCCTGAAAAAGTATTTTCGAATTTAGGAATCAGTATAAAATTTTTACATGACTATGTGAAGTGGCTATGTAAATTAGCCACAAAAATGTGACGATTCGTTTTATTAATCAAAAAATACTGCAGAGTGTTCCAGGGGGTCCATGTGTACAAATCGATAGATACAGTTATCGATGAAAATGAAGTTGTTGTTCCTCTACGAAACTTGAAGAAGTTAAAACTACGGTACTAGATTAAGAATAAGAACTTGGCATCCTAATTTCATTTAAGTTTAAATTCCAATTTATTGTGGAAAAAACGAACATTTCTTTATTTCAAGAATACCTCAACAGCAAGGAACGTATTTGCTTATACTTTATCAAAGAAAGATCACCAAAATATTGTTTACCAAGAAATAATTTTAATATAAGTATAGCTCAAGTGGAATATTGTTGATATTTTTTTATCGTAGTGAAAAAAAATATTAGAATATTTTTGATAAACCAATTTTTTTCAATTCGATTCGTAAATCAAACTTTATTGAAATAAATTCGATTCATTTTGTGGTCGACCCGGACAACGTCGGGTACCTTTGCTAGTAATTCATAAATAGACCCTTAGTAGCATCATGTCGAACAGACCATCTGGTTTCTGATAAATTTTTAACAACACAAGTATTTTCTTTCATATTGTCTTTCAATTTGGACCATTCTTGTGGTGAAGCACAAAAAAAAATGTATATTGCTTGTAAAATTCCAAAAAACTTTACTGCTTCCAATCAACACTCTACAGCAGTTAAACCTACCAAATTAAGACTATGAGCAGCACATGGAACCCATTCAGCCAGACTATTTATTTCTCTAAATCTAGCTTGTACACCTGCATATATGCCAAATATATATGCAAACTGGCGTTATCATATGATTGGGACCAGCAATTTCCAATACTTATGTTATAATGTTCCAAAGTATTTCGTATAATGTCGAATAAATATTTTCCATCGTGTTGTTCAATTGCAATAAATTTATAAAGCGAAATAAAGGCACCAATATAATACTCACAAAATAACATTCATAAAATAAACCAATATGGAATGAAACTAAACTTTGTTATTTAAATAAAGTGTTGTTAAACAAAAACACTTTGGAATTAAATTAAAAAAAACTATTCGATAGGATTAAAGGTAAAAGTGCCTAGGGCCTACGAAGAGGTTAATTCGGGCATGGTCGATACGATCAAAATTATGCCCATATGTTTTTATACGATCAATAAATAATCTTATTGGAAAGAGAACAAATAAGACACAATAGCCACTAGAGACGTTACAATAAATTTAGAAAAATAGTAAGTGAAAATGTATGGATTATAAATGAATAAAGTAATCATGATTATTGGTGAACAAATGGGGAAGAAGGTAGTCAAGTAGTATCTACTTTCTTTAAAGTTAATATACTACATGGTGACGATGATGGAATATATTTATTTAATTTTTACAATTATTTTGAAGTTATAGTTTGTTATTCGCAATCGTTGTAATATAATAACCTGTTTATCACGACTTGTTTTCATACCACATTTTAAAATTGTAAAGATTCAATTTATGAAGCTTACAAATGATAACACCCTTAATTTCTATTTTTGTAAATTATTTTTAGTTAGTTTTGGCTGATAATCGGAAGTTTTTGTTAGTGACATATTTAAGATTGAACTAAACTAAAGACGATTTTGTTTTCATTAATTTGTTTTTAGTATACTCACGTACTAGCTTATGTAATCAACAAACGATGTCGGTTCTGGGCCTGACTAATCAAATTATTCCATTTTTGTCGATCACGGGCGATTTCTCTCCAGTTGAACCAGTTGAAGATACAAAATTGTTTCATGTCTGTCGATACTTCATCTCTCCAATAAAGGTTTGGTCTGCCCCGATGTTTTTGGGTCTAATTTTGAAGATTCTTTTGCCTGAATAGTTTTAATCCATCCGGTCTAGGTGTACGAGCCACTGCAGTGACTGCTTGACTTTTTTATTGTGCAAATATCGATATTTCAAAAGCAACATTTTTATTCAGTCAGTGTTTCATAAATCCAAAATTAATTCGACTGATATTGGGTGCGTGTATAATGTAAATGTAAAGTTATTCATCCATATTCTTAAAGACTCATAACTGATGCGATAAAAAATTTACCTGCATTCACGTCTAAATAAATTTCTATTTCTGGAAGACTTATGAAAACGTTTCGTTTACGTAAATCTATTTAGACGTGGGCGCGGTTAAATTTTTGGTGAATAGTGTCGTTGCATTTTTGATTATGATCAGAATTGGGTGCGTAGGATATTCTGAAAAAAAAAAATGCTTGATAAAATCCTACCATTTAAAAATTCTGCCGGTTAAAGTTTTTTTTTTTGTCTATACTGCAATTCCAAAAAACCTACTTTTTTTAACAACAGTAGGAATATACAATTTTTCCACATGAAAAACAAAATGGATTATAAATGACAGGACTTTAGTTAGCGGGATTTTTACATGAACAATAAAATGGATTTTAACTGTCTTTAGTTAGCGGGACTTATTTATGGTGGGATATTGGATGTCAGTGTTGTTTTGTTATTTTGGGATCCAATTTATTTTAACATTATTTTATTAAGCTTTATGGAAATCCCCTATGGAACATTTTAAAATATACATTTATGTTTTCAATAAACTTTAAATAATTTTACACAATTTTTTACTGTTTCATTAATTTGAATTTTATGTTCACTAATTTGTATTGTAACTACTGTTTGTTATCTACATTTATTATTCTCATAGTTTCATTTAATCAAGTAAATATCTCTGAATAATATTAAAATTTTTTAATGAAATAATTTAAATTTTTGTTTTTGAGTAAAATTTAGAACTTAAAATACATTCCTAACCCTATTGTCACTTGTTAACAATGTTGTAAACAACAAGTCAAACTATGACATAGCTTTAAAAAAAATCTCTTCTTATTTCGAATTCGATTCGTATTTTCAATAAAAACAAAAAAAAAACAAAATTTTTTGAGTAAATAAATTAAATTCGTTTTGGGAAAATCGTTTACAAATAATATTGAAAGCTAATATTCAGTTAAAGAAGCTTTCTTTAAATTATGTTCAGAAAATGATATTAGTTATGTATATTTGAATCTAAATTAACTAACTTAATTAATCTGCTCATTAGTTTTGTATTATAAGAATCGAATTGATTAAAGATTTGTTTCGAACCAAAATTAGTAAATATTTTTGTTATTTTGTTTTGTTTTGCTTTTTTCTATTAAATTCTACTTAAATAGTAATGTGTTTTAGGAAGAAGATATTAATTAGATCTTTAAAAATAATGACAGGTGTGTTGTAGTTTTTAGAAAATTGAAAATTCAATGTTATTCTTATTTTTCGGTATTAATGTTGTTTTTGTAGCTAATAGATAATAATGTACGTATTGACATAGTAACTGACATAGTAATCTTCAATTGAGTTGTGTATTTGTTTTTAAGGCCAATTTTAATGAATACAAAAATTTTATTAATTAAGATATATGAAAGAATTTTAGATAAATTTTTGATTTGCTATTTTAAAAATTGTTGTTAGTTGTTTACAAATTTATAGAAAGAGAAATTTAACCTCAATTATATTTTAAATTCATTAATTACCTGTGTAACTGCTTAGTTTTTGATAATTATTTTTATTAATTAATTTTGTTATTTTAGTTGTACTTATACTTACAATTGTTACTTGTGTATTTCATTCTATACATTTTGATCTGTTACAATTATTGATAGTCCGTAAAACAAAAGTACATCAAATTAATACATTTATTTATAGATTTGACCAGTTTTTAATAAATAAAACGATTAATATCTAATTTGTTTATTAAAAATTTCCTTTATTAAATGATTAGCTTATAACTAGCTATTCCCGACGTAACATTCCCCGGTCAAGCATCAAAAATAAATATTTCTTTGCTCTTCATTTAAATATTTAACTCAAAACAAGGTTTTCTATTTCAGCAAAACAATTAATTTTGCTTAACATATCCAGTTTAAAACATGTCACTTTAAAATCTGTTAGCTGTTAACTGTTAATATGTCCAGTTTAAAACATAATATTTTTGTTACATAAGTAGTTAATTATTTTCTTCCCCTAATCCACTTTTTATTACCTCCATAGAGTCACTCTGATGTACAACTGTCCATTCTAGTTCAATATTTTTAAATTAAAAAACTGAAAATTTTGAAATAATAATCTAAAAAAAAATTATATAACTAATAGTACTTAACATTACAATAAAAATTTGTTTTGCAAGTATTCAAATGATCTTATTTGGTTCTTGTATTGAATATATACTTCGTTTTAGTATATGATATATTTAGAACTTGAATATATTTGTCTATAAATGATTTATTTGAAAGATGGGCACAAAAATTAGTACTTATGTACTTTTAAAGTTTTTTTGTTTGTTAATCGGTAATTTCTTGCGGTAATATTTGTTTTTCTATAAATGATTTATTTGAAAAATAAACACAAAAATTTAAGTAGTATCTACTTTTTAATTTTTTTTTTATTTCTGAATCGGTAATTTTTTGCGGTAATATTTTGAGAAAGCTAGAATTTGAATATGTTTTTCTATAAATGATTTATTTGAAAATTGGGTACAAAAATTAGTATCTACTTTTTAATTTTTTTTTTTATTTCTTAATCGGTAATTTTTGCGGTAATATTTTACAAAATCTAGAGCTTTAATATGTTTTTCTATAAATGATTTATTTGGAAAATAGACACAAAAATTAGTATATATCTACTTTTTAATTTTTTTTTTAATTACTGAATCGGTAATTTTGTTGCGGTAATATTTTGAAAAAGTTAGAACTTGAATATGTTTTTCTTTAAATGATTTATTTAAAAAATGGACACAAAAATTAGTATCTACTATTTAATTTTTTTTTAATTTCTTAATCGGTAATTTTTTGCGGTAATATTTTGAAAAAGTTAGAACTTGTATATGTTTTTCTATAAATGATTTATTTGAAAGTTGGCACAAAAACTATTAGTACTTTTTTTGTTGCTTAATCGGTCATTTTTTGCGGTAATATTTTTTTAAAAAAACTTAACATTTTAAATTTTTGGGTTCTTGTCGCTGCTTTACTTGCCACTGCTTTTTGCTTCAATTCACCGATGTGGAGAGTTTTACAGACATTATTAGATTGTTAATATTTTATAAGAAACATTGTCCGTTTTGTCTGTCTGTTGAAAAAATTAATACTTAACAAATAAACAACATAATTCTGTGGCAATAACTAAAATACAATCTCTAGCTAATATATTATAACAAAGTATAATTGTGAAAATATATATTTTTGCACGTAATTATAATGCAATCGTAACAGTATTTAATTTTTAGCTTATTTCGACTTAAACGGTTATATGTTATTGCCACAGAAATCATAAATTTGCCTAAAATTATCGATTCCAATAGCTGCTAAGGTTTATTTATTTGACATTTACTTAACTACTTTTATAATTGTAAGCTTATATAAATTCTGTAAACTGTCACTAACAGGGCAAAAAAAAAAAGTAAAAAGAAAAAATTGTAAATTCATAAAATTATGGAAATTTCTTGTTAAAAAGGTATAACCATTATCATACCATAGACTATATGAACTATGTATTAGTCTATGGTTTTAAACCAATACATACTTCATTAATCATTACATTTTGATTTTTGCATCTTTAAATCAAAATACTTAATTATTATTAATTTATTTAATATTCATTCTATACACTGATATCATTGTTGTATCATTAATATTTGTTTTAAGGCTGCTAAAGCATTGAACTAACTATCTAAAATACCAATTTGAATTAATAATATCGTGACCAATATAGTTAATTATGATTTGAACATCATTTCTATAATAATTTCAATATGCGATAGGTACCATATTCGATTACGAATCTGTAATTACTTTTTGTATATAAAATCATATAAATATAAAATTTTATAAGACATCATTTTTAATGACATTTTAATAGCTTAATTATCTATTGCTAATCTCATTTGTAAAATTTAAGCAAAAAAAATGTTTTTTTTATTAAAATTGCAATCGACACTTTAAAACGCTAAAACATCAAAGAAAATTCTACCCATTTTAAAAGTTTCTGCTTATCTAAAAAAAAAAAAACAAAAATCGATAAAAGATTAAGCACTTCAAAAAATACACCGCACCGAACTCAACAAATACACTACTCATTGTTGAATATTGTGATTTGCATTTAACACCAGTGAATTACTTACTGAAACGTTCGACTTCATTAATAAAAAAAAAAAAAAAATGTTTATCAGGAATGAAAAAACAAAATCTCGCAACATAAATGTGCAATCAACCAAGCATATGACCATCATAAAAAATATATAGTCAAGTATATATAACTATAATAAAAAACTAACGTGGAATAATCATAAATAACATAACTTTTCAATAAGAGTACAAGTAAGGAAGGTGTTTAAATGAATTATTATTGTAATAATGCGATTATTTCATGAAATAAATCGCAACAATCAAAGAAATATTTTACAAAGATAACATATTTTATGAAAAATTAAAAATAAATAAATATTTTTATTAAAAGAAATTTATATTTTATTTTACAGTTAATGGAATTCTTCTTTGTTAGAGTTATAGTTGCATTTGCAATATTATAAAAAATTATTTTATAAGAACTTTACTTAAAGAAATGTAGTAGATATATATAAAGTAGGTACACTTACATTATAGTTATGCTAAAAAAAGCAAAGTAAATCATAAATTCATTTCCTTACAATAAAAGTAAAATAAAAAAAATAAACAACATTCAAATGGAGATATGACAGGAAGCTTAATTTCATTTAACAGAGAGACATTTGGTCTAATGACAGTTGATAAACATTTCGTCGGCCTAGTAATGAAATAGTGTATATGAAATTGTATAGTTTTGAGTAATTTATATTTTAAGATTTTTGGAAAATTATGCGTTGAGTAAAAGCTTTATGTCCCTTTCAAAATTAATCTTGGTATTAAAAAATTCAATGCGTAACATTCTTTGAAGTTTTTGTAATGCATTATAGTTTATGCCGTTCTCCTAACTTCGCTAGCATAAAAGCTGTAGTTCAAAGATGTCAATGAATACTCTTTACGTAATTTCTGTATGAAGATGTATCATACGTTATTTCATTTGTATGGGATACACCATTTCATTTTCGTTGCACTATTGAACTTGTAATCAATTTTGTTTGTTATTCAAAATTTAAAAAAACTATTTTATTAATATTTTTCTTTTTTCCTTTATTAATAACAAAAAACTTAAAACTTGTATTATTAAATCGAAAGTATAAACCTTAATTTTTTTGTTTGCTTCAGCTTGCATCTTATCGGCACTTTTTTCATTTCTGGCTAATTGCTTATTTTTCATGTGCTTTTGATAATCCTCTTCCATTAAAGATTTATTGCTTAAAATTTTGTACACACTTCTTACATGCGTCCTTTTTGGGATCATGGAAAGACATATTGAATTTTGTATTAAAGATTTTTCTATATAAATGTTCTTTCACTGTCAAATCTGGATAAAGTTCACTGAAAAGTTCCGACATTTTTTGTATATTCAGGTTACTGGCTAAGTACAATTTTGAAGAGTCTTTTCTTATGTAGTGGTGATTCTACAGCAGGGAACGACTCAATGTGTTCTATAATCTTTTTAATTATTTCATTGTCATTTTTTTTTGCATTTTGTTGTAATCCAGGGCGATCTTTATCCACCGAAGTATTTTGTTTTTCCTTCTTTTTGACCACCATAACAGCTCCGTCAGAAATATTCAATGTTGCTAAATAAAATTTTTTGCATACAATTTTTCCATTTTAAGTGTATTGAAATGTGCAGTATCTTCTTGAAGCTTTTACCAGTCTTCTAATACAGTCTTTTCGTAATACTGTGCTGTTTATGAACATTCTTTGTTTTACATATTCCGCAAGAGACCAATATGAATCATTAATTCGTATTTTGTCATCTTGACTAAAATTTTCATTGCAATTAAACTTGCAAGTACAGATGCAAATTGTTGCGGTTTTATTGGCTTTTAAAATACCAGATTTTGACAAATATTGTTGACCAGTATTTCGTAACGCTTTTCTTTTATTTTGTTCCCATTCAGATTCATTGCATCTACGTTTTCTTGTAAGTTTCTTTCTATCATTAATTTCAACTTCTAAATTTGCTGTGCTTTGCTGTAGAATCAGTTGTTGTTCTTCGCCGGTGTTATCAACAATATTTAGTAGTGTAATGGCCTTTACACTAATATTTTTTTAAGCATGTGATGTTTCATGCAGATACAATATTTTAATTTTTCGTTATAAAAACTGTGTTAGACAATGAAATTACGTAAAGTAAATAGTTTTTCTTTTAGAATCGATATTGAGGAATCTAATAGAACTATAGTCGTAAAATGATGTAAAAATATTATACACCATTTTATTACTAGACCGACGATTTTTTTGTTTTGAAATTTATTTATTTATTTTTATTTATTTATTTCATTTATTGTGCTACATATAAGACGATTAGTCTTTTAAGCATGCAACTAGAATTCATAATTTAAAACTAACAAAACTAAACATATTAGAAAATAACAATGAAAAATGTTAAAATGTAAGAATATAAAGTGATTAAACTATAACTAGATTAAATTACCAAATTAATAAAAATAAAACATATATATATTACATATATAGAGATATAAAAATGAAAAAAAAAAAAAAAAAAAACAATGCTATATACAAAAATTTACATACTTAATATATAATACATATGTATATACCAATATATGCCTGTTGAAGTGAAATAATACATTTGCCTACCTCAAATCATGATTTCTAAAATACTCACTGCTGAGCTCAGTAAACATTTTAATGTTATTAACGCGCAGAATGTAGTTCGGTATGGAGTTCCAAAGAACAGTAGTTCTGACAAAATACGATAGGTGTTTTAATCGACTCCTGTGACGAGGAACTATTAAATTCATATTTCTTGTTGATCTACCAGTAGTTACCTTTTCAGAAAGGCATAATGGCATAAGATTTAACAAAATCTTTTTCATAACAACAATATACCTTGCTTTCAAAAAGTTACTTGATGTAACACCTAATATCACGTTGGAAACATCACTAATGTGATCATGTTTACGCCGGTTTGTGACAAAACGAGTGCAAGCATTAAAAATTAGTTGCAGCCGGTGAAATTCACTAGCCGGCATACCAGAGTATCACAGTATGTTAAATTCGGAATCTATAAAGCTAGGACGAGTTTATGTTTTAACCATTCATTTAGAATTTTCTTAAAATACAGTAGACATTTTTGGATATTCTAACAATGTGGTCATTTCATGTTAGTGTATTATCAAAAATCACTCCTAAATTTTTAACTTTAGTGACATATTGAATTGCTAATTTATTCATTTTAATTTGGGGTAATATAGATGTATCAACTTCCATAGAATAAACAATCATTGCTTGCGATTTAGATGCATTTAATTTTAGCCCATTATTTTTAGTCCAAAATAAAATAGCATCAAGATCGTCGTTAATTTTAGCAATGTAGGTAATAGTGATATTGGTAATAGGTCCACTAATAAATATTTGGGTATCATCAGTATACAATCTGCATTTTAACTCAGATAAACATGAGAATGACATGCCATTAACAAACAAACTAAACAATAAGGATCCTAATAGGGACCCTTGAGGTACACCACATTTTAGCTCAACTATATACGATCTCATCTCATTCAAATAAACAAATTGATTTCTTTTATAAAGGTAATTACATAATAATTTAATAGCTGATAAGTCAAAGCCAAATGACTGCCTGAGTTTTTTGCATAGAAGTTCATGGTTTACACAATCAAAAGCTTTGGAGAAATCCAAGAATAGTAAAACAGTAGCATTTTTTTTTTATCCATTTCCATGCACATATTATCGGATATTTCATTTGTTTTGATAAAATGTAATTTTATAAAAAAAATATAGTTTACAAAACGTATTTTGGTAGCAATTTTTTTTTTATTACAAGAATATTTTCCACACATGTTATTATGCGCATAGGTTTTAATACAAATAGCACTTGTCAGTATTTAATTTGGTTGTATTTTTTTTTATAGGATTAACGCATTTCATTTGTATGTGTCGCTGCTCGTGGTAAAACAAAGATATCTGATCATTCTAGAAATCTTAACATTACTCATACAGAGTGTATTTAGATAGTAACACACTGGGTGTAAAATCTTAGCTCATACAGAGTATATGATTCTGTAAATAAACTTTGTATGAGCTAACAGTTATATTAAATATACAGAAATGAATAAATAAATATATAAAAAATTCGTTTTTATTTACTCACTGTTAGATACAAAAAAGGGTGTATCAGCCACAATCACATTAAATAGTTAAATATGCCAAATATGCGTTTGTTAAATACGATTTTCTAGCTGTACTGCTTTCGATTTATCTAAAATATATAATTCTATAAAACATATTTGTCATACATGTTGTAATATTTGTGTTTAATAATCAGATTTGTTTTTAGTGATATATTTAGATTTATGGTATAAAAGTCGAGTTTGCTTTCACTAATCATTTGTATTTATTTTGCAAATATCGATATTTCGGAAGCAACTTAGTTCCTTCATCAGTGCTTTGCGTTGTTGTAATACGTTTAAATTTACTGTTAGATACAAAAAATGGTATATCAGCCTTAATACAATCAAATGAATCAAATGAGTGAATGTATCCCCTATATTATTGCAGCCGCAAATGAGCTTATTGTGCTAAGCTAAAATATTTACTTTTAATCTTATCCATTAATATCTCGAAACCTGCTCAACGCAGCGTTCTCTTCTTATCAGTGGTTTGTATTTAATCGTTTTTTATCATTTCGTTTACTTAAATCATTCCAAATGATTTTATTATTGATTTGATGAAAAAGATAGAAAAACCTGGATTTTATGTATAACATATAGTTATGACAAATATGTTTGATAGATTGGTATATTTTCATAACAATACATTTGGCTAACAGTTTTTGTTTTTTTTTCTATTAATTAATTAAGATGTATATTGATATATTATAATCAATTATTTTTAAAATTAGTTAAACTTTTAATTATTAGTTTTTAAAATGGTCAAGGCGAACATGTTTGTTGTTGCATGATTTTATATAAAACATTTATTTTAATGTTTAGCTAAAATTAATCGCTTTGTTTTATTTTTTTTTTTTTGTTTTTGATTTTACCGGCATTGTGTAAACACATTTATTTTTATTAAATCTATTTTACAAGTTGTAATTTACAATTTTTATTCTTTTTTTTTTTTTTTTTAAATTTCAAATTTTTTTTGAATGACTTTTGCTTAAAACATTTTTTTTTTATAAAATAATATATACTTATATATATATATACAAAAAAGAAGAGAAAAATAAACTCAAATAATATTCTTTGAAGGTGAACTCATTGCATATAAAAATTGCAATGAATTTAAACGATAATTTAACCCATTTTAATTTAATTTTTATTTATTACTATTACATTAATTTAAAACTAAATATTACAAATTTTTTTATAAAACAAACAAACAAACAAAATAAATTAATAAATAAACATTGTTTTGTATTGCTATGAAAATAAACCATTTTATGTAAATCTGAAAACTTTGTTAAAAAAAACATAAAATAAAATACAAAAATAAAACTTTCAAGGTGTAAATTATTATTAAATTAGATTATTTTAACATTAAATTTATTTATATGTGCATATATATTTAGCACCTTACAACTGTTATATAACGCAAAACATTATAATATTATGTTATACAAAACTATGAAAATAAAAATAAATAATTTAAAATTAATAAAAATAACATTTAAACTATCTAATTCAGATTATGAGATAAATTTGGTGAAGTAAGTCAGAGGTTGAAAACATTTTTAAATTATGCAAAACAAAAAAAATGGATAAGTATAGTTTTGGTGAAATTCCAATTGTACTAAAATAATTTTTTATAATTTTGATTATGTTTCAGAAGTTCTTATGCAACTGTTCGATAGCTCTTTGTACACTATTTCATGATTCAATTTAATTTTAGTATGATTAAATTTAATTTTTGAATTTTGGTCTCTCTTGGTGATTATCTGTTTTATAACAATAAGTTTTTGGAGTTGTTTCGTTCATCACAACACTACTTGAACTCATCAGTAGGTTTTTGTATTGTTAGACTACCTAATACAACTCCTGATTTTTGATTTGATTAATTTTTTAACTTATTTATAGATGTTATTAATACGTCAGTGAGTTATAAAAATCAATCAAAATTTGTGATGTAATATTACTTAAAATTTTCTTAAGCTTGAGGTCTGATATTTATTAACCTGTGAAATGAATTTTATTTTGAGTTAAATATTTTGTTCAGAGATAAAATACCTAATACAAGAAGGAAGTATATAGAATATTTAATTTTCATTGAAATAAGTTTACTACTTATTTGTTTTTAAATGTAAAATTTACTCCTAACATTTTTTGAGCTATTCCGGATAACAGGAGTTTAATGACATACATATAACCTAACTAACTATGTTTTAAATTCAAATTACGCAAGTATCTTGCACCAAAATAATCTAATCCTAATAGGCATTATGATATAATTTTAATGTTTTTAAGTACTCAGATAAAATCATGTGAAATTTATTTTACAACAACGTATTTTTTGTTTTTCTATAGTAAAATTATGATTTCAAGTGCTTCTGTTACGGGATGTTTGAATTAGGACTTATAGTTAACATGAATTATTTATGATCCCAATTTATTGGTTCTGTTGTCAAAATCAAATATATGCCATAATTTCAGTTGAATTATTACAAGTTTGTTGCGATGATCAGTTTCCAGTCGACTAGTAATTTTGTCAGTTGAGAATTTAGTTGGTATTATGAAGTGATACTGACAAAATTTTGTTCTATTGTGAATACTGAGAAAATTGATGTTTTTTTGACAGTTAAAATTTTTAATTTTCATCTATTGTGAATACTGAGAAAATTGATGTTTTTTTGACAGTTAAAATTTTGAATTTTTTTCTATTGTGAATACTGAGAAAATTGATTTTTTTTTTATAGTTAAATTTTTCATTTTGATCTATTGTGAATACTGAGAAAATTGATGTTTTTTTTTTATAGTTAAAATTTTAAATTTAGAGTTTGTTTTAAAGTTATTTAAAAATTGTTTAAAATAAATAATTTAAATTAAGGTGTTTTTAAATATGTCGTCAACCGATTTGTTTTTGTATAATAATTTGTATTTTCTCCAAATATTTCTATTAATCGCATTAATAGAATTTTGTTGCTGTAATCTTCGTCATTTTACTAAAAAAAAGTATGTATTTTTAATACCTTTTTTAAAGCACATAAAATAAATAATTATAATTTTAATAAAACCGAACAATAATTTAAATAAAAAAAAAAACAAACCATTTAAGTAAACAATAATGTTTCTTTAACACAATATATTTTGTGACCCTAAAATTTACAATTTAAAAAAATTAATTTAAAATGTCAGAAAAACTGACTCTTACTGAACAATTCACAATTTAAAATTTTTGTCAGTATTCACAATTTATCCATAATAATTTGCTGACAACTGATAATTACAATATCGATTTTGAGTATCTGATGACAGATATTTACTGAAAACTGACACTTGACACTTATGGTACACAATATGTCTACTATGATAGATTTTGATAGCTGTTGACTTACATAAAGTGATTAAATTTGTCCTTGTACATATTACAACGATTTGTTGCCTTATCTTTTATTGTTGTTTAATTAAAGTGTTGATGTTTTTGTTTTAACCTTTTAACCAATATTGTCCATACTGTCAATTTCAAACTGTCAACACTGTCAAATATTGTCAATACGTATAAAATAATTTATTGTGGCTACGTGGAATCAAATTTTACCGTATGAATCTCGCTCTTTAATTTACAGAATCTCTACCTTTTAACAAAAATAGTAGAGGTTCTTTAAATTGGTACCAGCGGGATTACCTAATGAATTTAGTAAGTTAAATTTTATTTCAAAACATCATGTAACACAATTTCATTGTTTATACTTCAACTTTACAGATTCTGAAAAAAATTAAGCAATTTGACATGATTTCTAATAATAAGCTTAAAAGTTTAAATTCAGCTTAATAATTTGTATGTTACAATAATTGACTTTCATATTTTGTATTAAAATTTTTGTTTCAAAATTATTTTCTCTTAAAAAACACAAATCTTTTAACTATTTATTTATATCTGAAATAAAAAACTAATAATCAAAATAAGAATACTGTAAATATGATGCAATATTATTTAATTCAATAAAACTCAACAAATGAAGGTGTGTATTTACATTTGTTTTCCTTTGTTATTTTTAATATTCACACAGAACTTATTTTTTATTGACTGATTCGACCACCGACCATTGTAAAGCACCTGGTTCTACAAATAATGCGAAAAAAATATTAAAATCTAAATTGTGCATACTATTTTACATATTTTTATATAAATATTTGTGTATAAAATAACAAATAAAAAATAAAAAACATAAAAAAAGACAACAAAAAAAAAACACTTAAAATGAAAATTATTAAAGGTGTAATACTGGATATGAAAATAGATAAAAAATATATTTAAAAAAAAAAATGTTTAATAAAATTTACGTTTCTTGCAGTCAATGGTATCTAAAATAACATGTAAATATATGTGTATGAATGTGCTGAAGCTAGTTTGAATCAAAATGACACCGTTAGTTTGACACTATGTAAACATGTTTTGTATAAAATTGGTTTTTCAAATTTAACATTAAATTTCAAGTAGTAAATAGGTTCAAATGCGTACCGTTAAGTAATAGATACAAGTAAATTTAACTAAAATAAATATTTCGCAATCATTATGAAATATATTTATATATTATATTAAAACTGTAATTTAAAATTTAGAATACTTTTTTTTTTTATTTTAAAATTTTTGTTTATGACAAGTTTCGGTTTTTGTTAGAAAATTAGCACTATTATAAGTGCTATATTAAGTATTGGTAAATACTTAATAGTGGAATTGAAATTGCGTAACCATGAAATTGTGATAAAATGTTGCTTTACAATACATTTTTTACTTTAAAAATATTTTTGTAAAAATCAGAATGAATAAATAAATATGTATATATAGTTAAATATTTTAAATAAACAATAAATTTTAATAATAAAAATTTATGTTTTGAAAAAATCAAACTCTTACGAGTATATTGTTGTTGTCGTCCAATGGAACTAAGTTATTATTTTGATCAAATTTCTGAAATAAGACTTATACCATGGATATCTATAATTATAATAGAAAAGCATTTAAGGACCTGCGCAGTAGACACTTTATCTCGCTTCTCCTTAATGAACTCCTAATAAATAAGTTGTGTCTATGTTACGGTTAAAATAAAGAATTGGTTATTATTAATAATAGCCGGACAAACTACGACGATGTTTTTAATAATTACTGGTTATTATTAATAATATACGTATTTTATCTATTAATAATTTTATCCATTAGCATTAGTGGCATTCACTTACTATAGGGAATATTTCGAAACGAAATATTATATGAGGAAGTAGTATTTTTATTTCCTAAATAATACTTGATAACCTCCAAATTTTTATGAAAACATGAGTGGATAACCTCCAATTTTTTATGAAAATAATCAAACTTTATCGTGAGAAGTCTATGTCAGTACGAAAATTACTGTTAAAATTACTTTTAAAACTTTATATTTGGCTTCAACTTGAATTATAATTATTCAACAGGGGCCCCTAGTATATATATAGTATTGAAACTATAGTATTTGAAAGCGAAAATACTATGCTTTGACTACGTTTATACTATACATTTTTAACGTAGTTAATGTATAGTATAAACGTAGTATCGATATCTAATGTTTGTTTGTACTATCAACGATAACATATAGCTATTGCATTTGTATATATACAACAATAAGAAACAATATCCAATGATATGCAACGATATACAATGTATCATTACATCATATACATTTTGTTCGTAGTATCGTATCAACGATTCCATACAAGTTATATACAATGATATACAACAATATAATTACAACATATATAACAATAACATACATTTTGTTCGTAGAATCAACGACAACATACATATTATATTATATACAATTATATACAACAATATAGCTACAACGTATATATACAACAACAACATACATTTTGTTCGTAGTATAAACGATAACATTAAATGACAGGACACAATTAAGCATAATTGTATAATTTTTAATTTAATTTTAGAATCATTTTGTATTAAAATGGCCAATAATATTGGCAAACACAAGATTTTGCCAAATAATTAAAGCAAAACAAACAAAATACTTTAGGTTATTTTACAATACATAATATATCAATCTCCATCTCCCACACAAATGTATCAAGCTTCCTTTTTTGTTTTAATTAATCTATATTTTTGCATTTAAACATCTTCATTGTTCAATTTTTTCATCACTCTATCGATTAATATTAAAACATACTAGCAATGTCCAAGCATGTAAAAATAAATATGTCCCAGTGAAAATACAATATTTTGAAGTAAAGACATGCTAGTAATGTCCAAGCATGTAAAAATAAATATGTCCAAGTGAAAATACAATATTTTGAAGCTTTTCGTCCTTTTTGTTGCAATTATATTCCAATTTGTGTTTGTCAGTTTTCTTGCATCAAGTTTTTTTTTACTATTCGATCATAGATTTCCTTACTTCCAACAATTTTTTATTGTATTGATGTCATTAGAATTTATTTTCAACACTTTTTTTTTATATATATATTCCATGAATTGTTGTAACTGTTTTCAAATTTGTGTAAAATTCGTTTTTAATTAATTATAAAATTAAAACAGAATTTTTTAAAGGTACTTAAATTTAAAAAAAAAAAAAAAAATATTTTGCTAATTATCTTTTTGAATATACAGGGTGATTTTTAATGACCATGACACAAATTTATGCCTCTCTTAATTAATAAAATTTTAGTATGAAATATAAGTTCAGTGTTGAACGGTGTCCTAGATATTGCAATTTAAAGGAAAATTGTTTTTAAATAACGGTATTTTTTAAAATTGTGAATTCTGTCAATTTTTTCAATATTCAGAATCTCTAATGTTGGAATAGCTACCCACGTTTACTTGTTTAATATAAATTTAATACATTATTATTATAATACATACATTGATATATCCATAATTTTAATACATTAGCATATATACATACATTAATACATTAATACATACTTAAAACATATACATTATATGACATGATGCGCTTCCGCGTCCGCGTCTGGATGATCATATCTGGATGCGGACATTATTAATAATAACGAGAATGATGCTAAATTTTAATGTTCTGGTTTGAGAAAAACAAAAAAAATCAAGTAATTACAAAAATATTATTTTTTCTTACATTATTTTCATTCATTAATCTTGCCTCAAGGTAACAAATTTCCTTCATCTAACTTGATTTTGTGCGCAAAATACGTTTCGGTTCGATTCATACATCGTGCTTGCTACAATTGTTTAAATTCTACTTGGTTTTGCAGCCAACTACAATTGTTTAAAGTGTAGTACTTGGTTTTGGCTATCCATGTTTTGTTTAACCATAATGATTTGAAAATATCGATATTTTTTGTAATATCGTCTAACAGTTTACAAAATGGATGCCCGGATTCATCCCAATTTTTTACGTTTTATCACAACAACCACACACTTTTGATTGATTTCTGCTCCTCTATGTTGAAGAATCAAATAATTTAAATCCACCTTATATTTAATATAAAAACGGTTCATTTATTTTTTAATACCTAGCCAATGCACTGATAAAACAATCACTCTATTTTAATTACAATTAACTACTGTTACAGTTACAGTTATTTAAATAAGCGGAAAAAGAAATTATTTTATGGATCATCACTTCGTTAAAACTTCTCTAACAAAAATTTTCAACAATTTTAACAGTTTGTGTTCTCACCATCTCTAATTAATATTATTTAAAGAAAAAATCTCTTTTAATTAAAAAAAAAAAACAAAAATAAGAAAAAAAATAACAATAAATAATTTTTGTTCTTATTGTTTTTGTAAGGATATTTTATTTTTTTTTTATTATTTCATTTAGTATTTTGTATTATATTGTTATGTATATATATATATATATATATAATTTTTGTATTTAATGTTATTTTAAATTTTATTACATAATAATAATGTACATAATGTGTATGCCCGAGTGTTTATAACTGTTTAAGTTAACTCTCATTAAGCGTAACAATAAATATTATATTTTTTATGCATTAATGTGCATTTATTCACCCAATGTGGTGCATTGTTGTTGTTGTTGTTTCTGTTTATTGATATAATTATTATTTAATTTTACAGTCGTATTATAATAAGTGTATTTTATTGGACTAAAGAGATTGAAAGAGATATAATTAAATTTAAATTTAATTGCGTGTTCACAATATTCAAAATTAGTTTTTTGTTAAAAAATGATTTTTTTTTTTTTTTTAAAATTTGAATATGGGAATTAATTTTGAATACAAAATGAATTAAAACTTCGTAAAATGGTAATTAGGAAATGTTAAAAATTCAGCTTATATTATAATTTAAATTTGTAACGGTATATTTATTTTATAAATTGGATTTCAATTCGGTTGTATACAACTGCCAAACATCATAATATGACACATGAATACCATGTTTGTGTCTGTCATACTATTTTTGATATTAAGTATATGATATAGACAAGATAATATCGATATTACATTTCTGTCAGTAGATTGGTATTGTTTAAAACATGTTTTCCCTGGATAAATTTTGTTTTTATTTTTTTCAAGTACTCCGTTTATTTTGAAATTTTGAAATATTTCAAAATCAAAAATTTTTTATTTTATTTCTAAAATTAATTTACTTGATACAAAACATTCCAAATATCCAGCATAAAAATGAATCAAACATTTGAAAATATTATTAATGATATTCATTTTACTCAGAATATTAAATCTTTAAAAATCGTACTAATAATTATCATTACAATTCTATTACCATTACTATTGTATTTTGATATATTAAATATGATAACATTACTGCTGAGAGAATTTGTGCCATCATTTGAATTTCAATTTGTATATGAAATTAATACAAATATCATTTCAATAATTGTTTTACTTCAATTTTTCGGTTTAATATGGCTTCGTCATATGCGAATCAATGAAATGAAAACTAAATATAATGAGCTGAGTTTGGAAGAAGATAAAACAGAAGAAGATATTACAGAAACCTTGGAATATAAAAATCTTATTAATAACCTTATTAATAAACATGCAGAGAATTTAAAATCTTTCAAGTGCAAAAGAAACGGTGCTACTGATGAAGGTCATCGTTATGGTAATAATGTTGATGATATTAAACATGACAATGATTATGATACTATTGATAATGTTGGTGATGATATTTTTAATACTAAATTACAAAAACAACACCAACAAAACTATTCAACTGAATTCACTAACATGAAATTAAATCCATCAGAAATGATGAAATTAGTGACAACAAAATCAACAATTCCTAACGATGGAAATTCAATGCTTGAAACTGATATTCAAAGTTCAGAGAATGGAACAGCTAGTTATGTTTCTGCTAAAAAACTATTTTTAGATACAAATAATGTTGGTAATAGTTCAGGTGGTGATGATGGTGATTATTTTGATTATTTAAATGATGATAGTGGTGTAATTGATCTTATTCAAAAGAATCAAATGATAGGAGAAGAATTATTTACAGATAATAATATTATAGACTCAATTAGTAAACCTGATCTATTAGGTAGATATATATATATATATATATATATATAATATAAAAAAAAATGAACTTAACATTTTAGTTTATATACGTATTGAAAAATAGATTAAAATTTTAATGATTGATAATTTAATTAGATGTGATAGAAGAAGAGACCGTCGGATTGATTAAAGGAAATTCAAGTACTGAATATTATCGACCAGATTATGTAGGAGAAAATATTTTTGATTTTAATGAACAAATATCTGATTTTGATAGCTTACATCACTATTATAATCCACATGATATGGATGGAGAAGTTTTCAATCGAATTGATAAAATTTCTAGTTCCGAATGTTCAGCGGCGGATGATATTTTTATCGACTGTAATAAAAAAGCAAAGAATAATGATAAGACTGGTAATGTTTTAAAGGTTAGAAGAAGTGTGGTCTAATATGCGTTAACTCTTAATTTAATTTTATTTTTTAAACACAAGTTTTATTTCAAATACAAAAATCTTGATGTTAAAAAATGTTTTTTTGATTTATAATGAAATTATTATTATAAAATCTCTTCCGAAAAGCCAGTATTCGACCTAGAATTTTCTAAGTATAGAAAATTTAATTAATATTAAATAATATTTCGTCATTTCAAAAATTTTAGAATCATAAGAGAATTCACATGTTTTCATTTTTTATATTGTATTTTAAAAGGTAACAACGCCTTATTTAGGTTAGTAGAGAAATATTTGCAAATAAAAATAAAAAATAAAAAATTACTAATGTATCGTTGTTATTTTTTTTATTTTTTTTTCTTGTTATGTTTTCGGATTGATTTGTAAATATCGCTTTGTTTCGCCACCCACATAATTATCACAAAGGTGTCATAAAATTTTTTCCTATTCAAAAATAGATTTAAATTCGATCACAATTTTTATTTTTGTAAATATTTTGCGGTTTTTATATCGGAATAAAAAAATTATTCAAAGGGGTTATTGAAATAGTTTCAACAAAAATGTTGATTCTAGTTTCACAAAAATGTTGGATCAATTCTGGTTTTTCAAGACCTAAAAACATTTTATTTTAAATTGCTCGTCATTTACTCTGAATCACTTGGGTGCTTGCTTTTCTAAAACGTCAACAATTTGACGATTATTTTTTGATGACCTTTGCATTTGATTTTAGCGTCTTAGCAATTATTTGCATTTTTGTCCATTGACGTTGTGGAAATTTAAATCGACAAATTTTCTGTTTGATTAAATTTTTCTTAAAAATATAGTTTGAAATCAAGAAAATCAAAAACAGTGAATGAAATCTTAAAAAACATTTTAATTAATCAAATTAGTAGTAGTAATTATACTGAACATTTATATTGCATTGTTTAAAAATTTAAAAAATACAAGAAAAAATAAAAAAAGGTTTATAAAATATCCAATTATCTAAAAGTTGTAGACAATACATTTAAATCCAAGCAACAAATGACCTTAACCATAACACCGATTTTTTTCTCGATTAAAAGTCCTTATTCGTATTTCAATGCTGATTAATAAAATTTAATTGAGAATTGTACACGAATTTAAACATTAAATTATAAAATTATAAATTTTAACTAAACATATAAAAAATATATACCTTGGTTCCAAATCCAATTCGGCCATTTTACTTAAAACAGAAATTAAATTTGACTTGCAGTAACATTAAAATTTTTAAAATGCATTGCTGCCAAGATTTTCGCAATAAGTTGACGTCTTAGAATTTTATGACTGACGAGTCAAAAATGTTTATGAATTTTTGATTTTGATCATTGTCATGTTTTTGATGTTTTAGAGCAGTACTTTAATTTTTGAACGTGTCTCAAAAATTGTATTTAACTATACCAATTTAGTTTTGGTTATTATAATTAATATATATATGTCTATAACTGTAATTATAATCTTAAACATAAACTAAGAAGTTGTTGCGATTTGCGAAACATTTATGTTTACGAAATAAAACGAAGTAAAACGAAGCAAAATCTACGAACAATAACTAATTTTAGTAAATTATTGACCAATAGAAAAGCCAAAACATCGTTAGTAGATCAATTTACATGAAGTGACTAAATGGTAAATGTTTCATATGAAAATAGCGTAAAATACTTTACTATATATAATTCTGGAACAAAAACATGTAATAAATTAGCTTTGTAATGACAGGTTAAAACTATCGATGTAACAACAACGGTTTGATATGTAATTATGAGTGTCTTGATTTATTTTAAAGGCTGTAGAAAAGTTCATAATCTATCATATATTTGACTAGTTTTGATAAATAATTGAACCTCGAGATATTGTAAGAAGTATTTTTTTTGGGTTACATTTTCACTGTGTTCTAGAGTCTCTCCTTACCTTCGTTTTAGAAGTACTATTTCCAATGAATTTTCATCAATCTCGAACAAAAAAAATTTATATATGTACCTATTCCGGTTGAAAATACATCAAATTCAAATAATTACAGTTGTTATAAACCGATATAAACGCTTTACCTTTTGGATCTATAACCATAACCATTATGGTGTCTATAAAAAAATTGATGAAATAAGTAGTTTCATATTTTGATAGATCTATATAGGTACGAGATATGTATATTATACATTATTTAAGTTAAAATTATATTAATTTATAGGTGTCTATTTATTTATTTATTTATTTGTTTATTTATTTATATTATGTTTATTGTATTTATAATTTTATTTATTTGTTGGTCATTCGATAAAGTCACAGTTTAAAAAAATCAAAAAAAGCAAAGGAGGTTTATTTTAAATTTGAACAATCAATACATTTTTAAAATGAATTTAAATGAATGGTGCAGTTGCGTTGATGACGAGACTGCCCTTTTGTTTATTTTCCAAAATGTGGTTTTGTAAAAATACATTTTGTTGTTCCCAGAATAATGAATCACAAAATATTTATGTGTAATATATTAAAAATATTATGTGAAACAAAAACAATTTAAAGTTTCGTTAAATTCAAAAAAATATATATTTTTTTAACTTCGATTCGGTTGAGTCTAAATTTAAGATTTATTTTTTGAATTCACATTGAGTAACAAATTCTATTACAAACAACAAAAAAAAAATGTTTATTTATTAAGTATATATTTTTTTTTTTCTATCATGTTTCACCTTAAAAAGGTTCTAAATTTATTAGCACAATCACATCTGTTTGGTAGAACAAGTTAACAAAAAAAAAACAAAAACAAAAATAAAAATAAAAACATCGTTAACTTTGGAAATGGATATAAATTTCTAAAATATTTTGATTTTATTATTCATGCTTAATTGAATCATTTTCAGAAACTTCCAGTTTATTTTATCGGATTTATAAAATTTCAATTTTTTTTATTTTGATGTTTTTATTATTATTTGAATTTTTAATTCCGCTTTAAAATGCAAGATTTTATAAGATAAAATTAAATAAGTTGTTGTTTTTTTTTTGTATATAATATACTAATTTATAATTTCCTTTTTGAGATCATCCATTTTCAAGTTCAAGGTTAAGATCATTATAAATTAATTCGGGAAATTGAAATTTGATATAGTCTAAGTATTTCGTTAAATTTATATTTGTGCAGTTTTTTGTTCTCCAGATGGCATATTAAATACATTTGAATGCGTTTAATGTGAAATCAAAAACAGATCCCAATTTGAGACACAGTCCCATAGCTGTTAAAAAAAATATATTTTGTTTTGAATTAATAAATTAAATGGAAATGGAGGAGACCATTTTTGATAGTACCGAAACATTATTTTTTTAATTCTATAACTATATGATATGTGGGGCCAACTGTCATTTAAAATATAATATATGTTGTCTAAAAAGAGATTAGTGAAGAGTTACTGGTGATTTGATATCTATGATATGTACACTATAAGTATAGTTACTGTCATTTTCTGACATTTTTTTTTTTTTGCACCATTTTAGAGGGATGGTAACCGCATTTGCAGATGACACTGCGTTTACATATACTTGTAAGAACAATTTTGAGATAGCTGCATGCATGAACTTTGATCTGGATTTAATTAGGCACTGGTTTAATAAATATAAATTAGTAATAAGCTGGAAAACTAAGCATATGAATTTTGGTATCTATATAATCCTTCTTGTGATAACTTTGATATTTATTATCATGCTCCCAATTGCGTCAAATTTCCAATAGACTGCAATAATAACTGTTTTGGTGATACTATCCAATGTGATAATAACTGTTTTTTAGTTGAATTTGTAAAATCGTTCAAATATCTTGGCTTATGGGTTTACTCCAGATTGGATTGGAATGATCACGCTTGCTATTTGAAGAATTATCTCCGTAATATTATTAGACAGCTTTATCATCTAAGTCTATACTGTTCGGAAAAAATTATGTGCTCAGTTTATTATGCGCTTTTTCATTCAAAAATTCAGTATGGTATTACTTGTTGGGGAGGAGCATACTTTACTAAGATTAGTCTATTACTTGTGTCACAAAAAAATGCTATTCGAATAATTTGCGAGAAAAGACGTACTTGTCCGTCTTTTCCGTTATTTTTTAAATTAAAAATACTTCCCATTAGAAATTTATTTTACTATAAAACTTTAAAAATGTTTTTTATGAAGTTTGGATATTTAGATGTTAGATATACTAATAGGTATAACTTGAGAGTTAATTATCGTAATTTGGTTCATGTTCCACGTTGTAGGAAAAGTCATTTTTGTCGTTTCTATGATATTGTAGCACCTAAAATTTTTAATAAACTTCCTGACCACATCAGGCAAATTAGAATTTTATCGAATTTCTTAAAATTATTGAAAGCTTGGCTTTTGGAAATTAATTTTGATAGTAGTGAGAAGTTATTAAGAGTAGTTGTTTAGCTGAGTAAGATTTTTGAAGTTCTTGCGATTAATATATGGTGTCTATTTTCATGATTAGCTTAAGTACAATTTTTTTCAATTTTTATCATATTTACTTAATATTGCACTGCATAAAATTATTTTAAATTTTGTATTTTTTATTTTTTATTTTCTCTTTGTATTTAAATTTTAATTTCTCTTTTGCTCTTTCCCCACTAAGGTTATTTGTTGATTTTTTTTTTTAAGAAATAAGCATCATTCGATTCTTGCTTTATGCAACAGAATGGTGACTCTATTTTTCTCTATTAATTAATACTAAATGAATTTGTATTGTACAGATATAATTTTGAATTAATATAACTTTTAGCTATAAGATTAATTTTATTATTTGTATATACCTACTATATGAATTATATTATATCATAGATTAAGAAAATACGGAAAAATAAAAATACTGATTTTAAAAAAAAACAAAAAAAAAAAAAAAAAAAAAAAAATTTAATTTTGGTCAAAATTCATTTATTTTATTAACTTTATTTTGTAATGATTATGCAGTTTTAAGAGTTTTGTAAGATTAATGAAAAAAAATTAATGTTTTCTAATATTTGTAGCTTATTTTATATATTTAAAAAAATATTTAACATATTTATCTAACTTTAAAATTATTTTGTGATATTTTTTTTTTTTTTTTTAATTTAATAATGTCTAAAGAGAATTTGTTAATTCTCATGTTGAGACTATACATTTACAAATTTAAGCTTATTAATAATTTTTAAATTTTTTATATAATTTAAAATTAAAATTAAAATTCAATTCATATTCAAAATTCCAAGTACTGTAACAAATTGTTATTAAAAACGAAGTAAAATAAACAAGAAAATGAAGTGAGAAAGCAAATAAAAGAAAAATTCACTTGATGTCAAAAAATCAAATAGAGAAGAAAAAAAAAAAAAAAAAAAAAATACAAAATTAAGATTTAACTACTATAATCAAAATTTACTAAAATACAATTAATATGAACTATAAATTATAAATTAAACTATAAAAGCAAAATAAACAATTGATAATACTATTCTTAATTTAAAACTTGATATGATTTTGTGTTATAATTTTTGAATATTTTATTAATTAATTCATTCTTCAGGTGAAGTTTATCTAGTACTTTTAACTCAATTTCTATACTGTTGTACCATATTATGCCCAGTATTTTTTCGGGATATAACTATGTATTAAGTTTTTGCTTCTAGTATTCACTTGATGGATTTCATTTCTTTTCGGCGGCAGAACGGTTGTTGTGTGTACATTAAAATTGTGGACATCATGGATATATGAAGTATAACTTTAAGGTAAACTAAATCGCTTACCGGTATAGTATGTTGTTTGTCCAATGAATAAACTTTGTTTTTTCACGCCAATTATAATTGAATAAGTTTTTTAGTGTCCTATTTTGAATGCTTTTTGTATTTCATATATAATTTGCTTCGTTGTGATTCCCCATAATTTAATTCCATAACAAATATGACTATGAAATAGAGCATAGAAAACAGATTTTTTCATAGGATGAGGAATTAACAAAGATATTTGCTTGAATACACCTGCTACCGAAAACAGCTTGTTCCATAGTTTAGATGTATGAACACTCCATTTTATCTGAGAATCAATCCACCAGTCCAAGGTATTTATATTCTGAAACCATTTCTAAGATTTATAATTATTTAACTCAATTTTCAATTTTGGACATGATGATCCAATAATCATATAACTATTTAGTTTTCTTTATATTTATAGTCAGTTTTTGTGTGAACATCCATTTATATATTTTTTGTAAATCAGTATTCATTTTACACTGCAATTGGTTGTAGTTCTGCTGCTCTAACTACTATGCAAATATCATCAGCAAATAAAAATGTGTCGACATTATTACTTGTGGCACACCAAAGTTCACATTTTCATTTCTACTTTTCAAATCAACAATTTTAATAAATTGTGAACGATCTTTCAAATATGCTTAAAAACCATTTTCATATTCCGTTCCTCTTACTCCAAATCCATGCAATTTTTGAAGCAGTATATTGTGATCCATCGTATCAAATGCCTTTGACAAATCTATAAATACTAATCCAACTACGTTTTTATTATTTTTATAATTTTGAACTTTTGTTATCATATCAACTATTGCTGTTTCTGTGCTAGATTTCTTTTTGAACCCATATTGATTATTTAGAAAAAAGTTTATATTTGTCTAGATATTTAGAAATTTGATTATGTACAGTTTTTCTAAAACTTTGGATATTACAGGTGCAATGCAGATCGGCCTGTAATTGTCAAAAACACTTTTTATTCCACTTTTGAAGATTGGCACAATTCTTCCAATTTTTAGTTCATTTGGAACTACTCTAATTCTTGTAATGATTTATTTACAATCGTTGATATTGGTTCACTCAAATTCTCATTACAATATTCTCATAAACATATGCCCTGACATATTATATGGATCCAGAGATTTTGAGATGTTTAAGCTATTAATTACGTTAAAGATATCATATTTATTGACTCTTTCAAATTCAAATGATTGGTCAGTTTTAGCTGATGATTCATAAAATATTCTATTTTTTGTTTTTTGGGCCAATTTTTCTCCTATCATGGCAAAATACTTATTCAAATCATTTAATCTGCTTTCAGCTTCTATGTCACTTCACAATCCATGCAGTAGATCTATTGATTTATCGTTCTTGTCTCTGTTGTATAATATCTTGTTTATACAGTCTCAGGTTTTAGCAGTGCTGTTTGCGCTATCTTTAAACATTGTCTCAAAGTATTTTTTCTTCTTTGTTCTTCTTATTTTCGTTACCAGATTTCTATAGTATTTAAATTGAAGTTCTAGGTTGGAGTTTAAACGATCACTTTTCCATTTGGAAAATCAGAATTGTTTAGTTTCTACTGCTTTTATTAATTCATTGTCAATTCATTTTCTCTTATTTTTACTACTTAATTCATTTCTTTTATTGTATTTTATTAATTTCGTTGCCTTATTTATATTTTCATTAATTTTTAATATATACATTTAGAAATGATTAAAATACTTATACTCTAATAAATTTGATGTTCAATTCTAGAATTGCTCACATATTATTATAATTAAAACATTTATTATAATATTATTCGAATACGTTTTTTTTTGTAATTTCATTATTTCATGTTAAATTTTAAAAAGGACATTTTTTTTTTGTGTTACATAAACAATTTAATTTTAGCTTGTAAGTAACTACAACAAAATTTTCTGTACCTACCCACCCATAATATCTGAATAATTTTTTGAAATTTATAAATTTTATTATATTATATTTTTGAAAGCTATGCAATATGCAATCATACAATTGTCTCTTAAACAATGTAAATAGTGAGTAAATATTGGAAAACAAAAAAAAAACTAGAACAACAACCATCATCAACTATGTCATTATTATCATTATCATCAGCATATCATCTTTATCCTCATTGTCATTATGTCCAGAGCATAACATAATAAATTATAAAATACGATTATTGAACTATTATATGTATGTATGTAGTTATGTAAGGCTTAACTTTGCTATAATAAATATTTATACAGGGGTTATTCCATTAAAAAAAAAATTTAATATACGACTATTGTCTTTGGCTATACCTTACAACTGTATGTTATGATTAGTCAAATAATATTTTTTTATATTGCAAGCTTTGTATGCCTCAACATCAGTAATTTTGATTGTAATAATATTTTGTTTGCTATGTAGCTCCTCTTTTGGGTTATAAAAACAATTTTGACTTTAATTTTAACTACCATTTCAGACACATTTTAATTGATTGTGCGATGTAATTGAATGCTCCTGTATTGTAGGTATAATAATTGATATTTTAATTTAAAACTAATAAATTTATTGTGTAAATGCAATCGAAGTTAAATTTCAATTTAAAACTAATAATTTAATTGTATCAAAAGCAATCGAAGTAAAATTTTTTTCTTGGGTATGAAAGGGATAAGTAGATAAATAAACTTTTATACCTATATACTACATTATGTATTACTTATTAGTGATTTTAAGGACAATAAACAAATCGTTATCTTAATACAGACCAAAAAACGAAAATGAAAAAATAAGGTTTTTTGAGATTTATAAGGTCTGTAATACTTCCATTATTTGACGTTTAAAATGAAGTCTAATGAAATGCGATTTAAAAAGTTGGATCAAGATAGATAATAGAATTTCATTGAAAAAAATTTGTATAATAATTAATTATTTATTTATTTATATTCACAATAAATTTATTTGTAAGCTCAAGTTACTTGGACTATCGGCCTATTTATGAAATAAAATTTTGCCACTTTTCGTAATTACAATGTTTTTTTTTTGTTAAAATATAGTAGAGTAGATTTGTTGTTGTATATTAACCATCCTGTATATAAAATCATATTTATTGAAAATTTATATTTCCAAAAATATATTTATAATAAATTTGATATCATTTCAATGGAAAATATAATTTAAAATTAATATAAAAACCACAAGCCATCAAATGTAAAGTAATGATTATAAATAATATTTACCATTACACCAGCATCACCGTCATTATCAGTATCATAAAGGATTTACAAAACAAAAACAATAATAAAATCATATTTGGCTTTAATAATATAAACATCGTGTATTTATAATCAGTATATCAGTATATATGTAATATATGATATACAATGGTAAGTATATGTACTATGTAAATATATGCTACTATTGTATAAAATTTTCCAACTAAATCATATTATTTGATCACAGCAGTATAGTAGAGTATACAAAATATTAGAACCAATTATTCGTTAAGATTGATTTAAACTAAAATCAAAAAAAAAATGTCTAAAAAAATGTAACCAAAATTTTCTGACGATATATTATATGTATATATTTATATGATGTATATTAAAATTAATGAAAGAACTTAATTAAAAGACTGACTTATAATTCTGTATAACATAGGTAGGTACGATATTTTTATATTTTTCCAAATAAACATTTCACTTTTTTCTTAATATTAATATAAATCAATTACAATATGTATGTTAGGTGTATATATATATCTGTATTGTTTGTATATAAAGGTATATATATATATATATAATATATATATATACACTTAAATTAATATCTATAACAGAGCTCATTAATATCTCTCTTTCAGTGAAATTTTACTGCCATAAATTTATAAATTGTCAATGATCATGATATTGATAAGGAACAACCTTAGTATGTAAAAATATTATCAAAAATAAAATAAAAAAAATAAACACAGAACACTTCTATTAAATCAGAAATGATAAAAACTGTACTGCTGTCAGTTCTTGTTTTATGTATAATTTTTTTTTTTTTTTAATGATAAACGAATATAAATAACATTTAATTTGAATATTTTGTTGTTTCCGTTTTATTTTTGACATTTCCTATGTTTAAGTATATGAAGAAAAAAATTTTTTTTTTTCCTTTTTAATAACTGTAAGCAAATGAAAAAAAAAATAAAAAAAATAACACATTTTGTAAAAAAAAAAAAACATTCGTTAAATGTTCGTTAAGTTTATTTATTTGGATCTGGGTTCTGTAAGGTAACATTACCTTATTTAATTAGGTGGAAAATAGTCCATGTAGGTTCTTAGTTTGTTTTGGTTTAGTAGAGCTGTTCATTTTTGGGGATTGCGGACAATTAATATCGCCAGTTAAAGATGCAAAATAGTTAGAAGAATTTTCTTTTAGTTTGTTTCAAATCAAAAAAAAATATTAGATGGGACAGAATTTTCTTTGGGATGTTTTTAAGGAATATAATTGTGAAAATATGTCTCTTCTAAATATGAACCTTTTTATTTGTTTTGATTTTCCGGAACTTCATTTAATTTCATTTTATTAAAAATATTTGTTTTGCTTGGAAATTTAAAATTAAATCAATAAATTTGATTGTTTATCGTTAAATTGTTTGATAATAAAACTTTAAATCTTATTTAACTATTTTGGTTCAAAATAATTTATTTTAATTTATTAGGACTTATGTCCTTTTTCGAGTATTTATTTTTGGGAGTTTTATCGTATTTTGTAACAAAATTTTGCATAGAAAAGTGTGTAAATAGAATTTTTTATTTATTTAAAATTTAAATTTCGTTAAATTATTTATTACATTATCCTTTAAGAACATATACCTTTACTATTTCACATATTATTAATAATTATCAATTGTCTACGATTGTAGAGACTTTCAACACAGGTACATAATTTGTGAAGTAAATTAAATGAAATGTGTTTTATATATAAGTTATATTGACACTGTCATGACAGTCATGGCATGACAGGATATAAGCAAAAAATATTCTAAACATATTTCACAAGAAAACAATTAACTACCATCAGCATTTTTTTTTTTCAAGTATTCTGCTTATTTTGAAATTTTGAATGAATTTTATTTCTAACGGTAATATACCCATAATAGACTTTAGCTAACTTATCTGATTTAAGCCAGCTTCATGTTATTATCGTTCTATTTCTAAAATTAATTTACTTGAAACAAAACGTTTAAAATAGCTGTCATAAAAATGAATGAAAAATACATTTGAAATTATTATTAATAATGGTATTCATTTCACCAAGAATATCAAATTTAAAATTGTGCTAATAATTACCATTATTACAATTCTATTACCATTATTATTATATTTTGATAGTATATTAAATATGATAACATTACTGTTGAGAGAATTGGTGCCATCAATTGAATTTCAATTTGTATATGAAATTAATACAAATATAATTTCAATAAATTCTTTTACTTCAATTTTTCGATTTCATATGGCTTCGTCAAATGCGAATTTATTGAAATGAAAATTCAATTTAATATTATTTAGTTAAGAAGAAGATAATACTGAAACCTTGGAATAGAAAAATTTAATTAATAATGTTATTAATAAATAATATGTATGTAAAGAATTTAAAATCTTTCAAGTGCAAAAGAAACGGTGCTGATGATGAAGGTCATCATTATGGTAATAATGTTGTTGATATCAAACATGACAATGATTATAATGATATTGATAATGTTGATGATGATATTTTTAATACTAAATTACAAAAAGCTATTCAACTGAATTGTCTAACATGAAATTAAATCCACAAATGAAATTAATGACGACAACTATAAAACAGTGGTAATTCTATTTTTTTAAAATGATATTAAATTTTCAAAGAAAAGAAAAACTGTAGTTATATTCAGTTACAATAAAAATTCAGTTATTATTTATATTTTTATTAATGGTTCGGCTGGTGCTATTGGTTGTGGTAATTTAAAAACCGTTATTACTTATATATAAAAAATGTTATAACATTATTTGTTAAGCTTCGTTAAGTTATTTCAAAGCTTATTTTTTGTTGTTGTTCTTATATTAAAATTACAATTTAAAATGCAGACTTTATTGCAATTGAATAAATATTTTTCAAATCTATATTAGTATAAAATCAGTATAAATAAATGTATAAATCTACATAATGACACTTCTTATTAAATTGGAATCTCCAAATAAGTATAGTTTTCTATTTATTTATTTATTCATTTATTTAGTTCATTAAACTATTTATATTACTATTCCAAAAAGAAAAAAAAACATTTTTATTAAATTGATATTACTTAGTTATTACATAAAAGGGTCATTCTAAAAAAATGTATATTTTTGAAAATTAAAAATAAAAAAAAAAAAATTTCTGAATTGAGCCTTCAATTATAATTCATTTTGAAGGAAAATTGGTAATCAATTTCGTAGTGTACGTAGCCGGATGAATTTTAAAAGATTTTAACAGAAATTTTGGAAATTTCATTTTCGAAGTCGTTTAAAACTTCCACTGCGTTACTGAAATAAAATACCATAAATTAAACAATGTCTTTAATTTAATTTAAAATGTTTATTATATTATAACAATAATAAACAACTAAAATTAGAACTCAATGTTCAAAATAAAAAAAATTAAAAATAAAAATACTTAAAATTAAAACTTAATTCACATAAAATCACATTAAACATTTTTTTTGGAATGTTTTTTATTATAATTTGGCTAAAAAAAGGCTTAACTTCTTTATTCTTTTATTTCGCATTTGCAATGGAGCCAAACTTTAAAATAGTACTTTAAAAATATTTTATATAAAAACGAAAGCTTCTAAAATGTAATAAAAAGGGCAAAGTAACGCACGAGAAAATTAATAACACAGGGGGATAAAAATAGTAACGAAGGGGAATTTTATCTTTCTTTAATATCAATTGGCTGTTCAAATTGATAAAATATTTTATCACCCTGTATTTTAGTACTGGATTTGGAAACACTTGAAGGAATTGGTTATATTGGATGTACGATTCGTCGTTTTTATCGATAAATGAAGAATAAATTTGGCATTGATAATGAAATCTTTTTATTGAAAATGATTGGACAGGCGTTTTGCTTTGAACTAATTTTACAAAGCCAATCTCATCAACAATATTTCTTTCCATGTGCTACGATTTTATCGGTAGTTCTTTTAAGAATTCCTCTGATACCGTTGACAGCCTCTTTCCTATAACCAGATCATAATATGTTTATACTTAATATGACCTTGCAATATGTTTTGAAATAAAATTTTTTTTACTGACTTTCTAATAGATTTCCGAAACATTTTAGATCCTAATTCTCTTAAAAATTTTATGCTTACGCTACTTACGTACAAAATTATTTTCAACAACCTCTCTCAAGAACTTTTTTTCTTTACCTTTATTGGAGTTCATAAATTTTTGTCCTATACAACTTGTTAACGTATAGAATTTTAATATTTGCCTTGCGGTTTAAATGTGTCTTATTTTTATTTGTAAATTCTTGATTATTTTATTGGTATTCACACTTTAGGACTTGTTTGTGTACATATTTTTAATCATTCATATATTTTTTGTATTTTGCAACCGTTTTTTTTCAATTTTATATTTTCCTTATTAAGTTTTATGTTATTTCAGTATAGTTTAGACCTATCTCTCCTTTTTATTTTTCCCTGATGCGTGCTAAGAACCAATTGGGAAGTAGATGATGGTGTAAAGTTGGCTACAGCTTGTAAAGCCTCCATCTTTGATTTGCTTTCTTGTTTCATTTTGCGCCATTCCTTTCTAGTTTTCCTTGTAGTCCTCTCTGAAATATCATTAATTAGTACTTTGCTCTTGGGATACCTTCTTCTAGCCTTTTTTTTGTATCTTCAAAATTTTATGAGTTCTGTTTTAGTTTATCTCTGTAGTTACCCTTCCTTTTCGACAGCTGTTAAAGGCATACCTAATTTTTGGTTTTTTTTTTTTGTTTTTTAAATAGTTTGATTACAAAATTCATATGAATTCCCTACGTTACTTCCCATGCTATAAAAGTAAATTTTAGAATTATTTAATAGATATATAGCTCCAGAGCAAAAATACTTGAAAAAATTGATGCAAACTTTGAAAAAGATGCCTAGGGACAGCGAGTTTTTGTTGTTCTTCCACATACAAAATGAATAAAATCAATCAAAATCAACCAAAAATGGATTTTTTACTTATTGGTTTATAAGTAAATACACTGAAAAAAGAAATAGGAATGGTTGTCGCTTTTTATATACAATTTTTCCTATTTTTATAACAACAAGCGGTATAGTGGACATTTTTAACAATTATTCCTATATTTTTTTTGTAAATTACCATCCGTTTTTAGAACAATAACTATATATTTTTTTATAAAAATTCCCAATTTTATAGTAGTTTTTCTTATTTTTTTAATAACATTTCATAAAAGTATACGACTTTATTGGAAAACGTATAAAAAATATAGGAATTAGACCCAGAAAATTTAGAAAAGTTCTCAAAAATTGTATACCAATAAAATAATAGTTATTGTTTTAGTTGTAGAATGTTTCTTACAAAATTACGAATAATGTTTTGAAAAATGAGAAAAACTGATCACAAATATGAGAAACGGTACTAAAATTATAGTAATGTTTCCTAAAAAATAGGAAAATTGAGTGAAAAAAATGAGAAAAACAGATCATAAACATGGGAAACGTTACTATAATTATAGCCATGTTTCCTAAAAAATTGGAATATTGACTGAAAAAAATATGGAAAATTCCAATAATTTCAGGAAGTTTTACTATACTTTAAGACATTATTGCTCTCATATTTATAGGAACTTTTCAATAAGAACGTAGTAAATAAAAACACCAAAAATATTATTTTCAAGAAAAAAAATTTATTTTATGATTTTTTTAGTTATTTAATTTTTATTTATTTAAATATACTAATGAACTAATAATATAAATGATTCAATATTTTTATAATTATTTATAATTTTTTCTTTAACATAATTCTTCTTTTCACTTCTAACATGTTGATGTAACTTTCAAATATTTGTATTTAATTTTTTTTACATCTAAGTTATTTATTATATTATGTTAAAAACACCTACGAAAATCAGATGTGGATGGAGAGTTTTTTTTTCATTAAATATCTTCTCAGTAAATTTCTGCATGTGCTCTTCCACAAGATAGTCAAGCTATAATTATTCAAATTATAAAATTATATTTTTTAAGCAACTAGTTTATTTATACTTACATTAATGAACATAAAAAATGATTGATGGACTTCGGTTCTGCTTAATTTATAACGATTTCTCTTCGCACTTTCTGGCTTTTCCTGTACAGTTTTGTATACCGATGAAGCTAATAAAAAGGGAAGAACAGCAAAACCCGCAAGTGGTCCTTCTTATAATCTTATATACAAATACAAGTATGGACAAAAAAATATTTCTTTGATCCGAATAAGTTAATTCAATCTACAGAATAATAAAGTGGATAAAATTTTAAATAAAATTTCTTATAAACTTGTGTTAATATTGCAGAGTTTCCCTGATTAAAATTTAGAAACCTATGAATATAATTTTTTTTAATTGCTTACCCTTGAAAATCATCCACAAGTTCGATCATGTTCCAATCAATTAATTTAAAAAAAAATCACTTACTTAATGACAAATCAATCACTATAAAATGTACTTTACAAATAAAACAACGCCCAGCCTATAAGGCTACGTGAAACTAAATTTTCCGCAACAAATTTCTTATTTATTATATTTTTAACATTATTTGTCCAAAATATAAGACCTATTATAATATTTATTAGAAGTTTTACTTTTGAGGGAAAAATTTTCCTTATTATGATAAATAACTTTTCTTAATATTTTGAGAAAAAATAGCAGTTTAGCTCAGATATTCTACAAATAGTTTGTAGTAGATTTTCTTATATAAAATATTATAGTTATTATAATTGTTTTTACATTTTCATAAAAAAGTATGAGATATTGCTATTTATTTTGTAAAAATTCCTATAATTTATTAGGAATTTATCTCACATATTTGCATTTTATGTTTTGAAAATATCTCAATAAAATAATAAGTTATCTAAATGAAATTGGAGATATCACAATAAAAAAACGTATAGAATCCTATATAAATTACCACTACCATTATTTTTATAACAAAATTATTGTAAATTTTCCTATTAATTTGGTATTATTTTTTTTGTAAAATTTATTATTTAAACTGGAATAAGTACAAGATACAATAACAAAATTTATTATTTTTTTAGTGAAATACCCAACAGATATAAGGAAATTTACCAAGCGATTAACTTGTTAATGGCTTTGTAAACCTTACTAAAAAAATAGATAATTATCTAAAAATAATAAGAACTTGACTCAAAAAAATTGTAAAATTTACAAAAAAATCGCTTCTTATAAAAATAGGAAAATTTATTAACCATTTTTTTTTCAGTGTATAATAAACTATATTCAATTATAATTTATAAATATTTAAGATATTAAAAATTAGTTGAAAAATTAGTTTCTTTTACTGGGACAGAAAAACCTACATTTTTTTAGAATGACACAAAATTATTTTTTACATATTCTAGAATTTTTCTGTTAAATTTAAAAGAAAAAATTATTTAAATTAAAAGGAGAAAATTATAATTAATACGTTTCTAATTAATAATAATTAAATCTGTGTTTTTTATAATTTTTATTTCAATAATTTAATATTTATTTTATCATTTTAATTTAGTTTTTATTATATTCAAAGAGTGCAACATTTTTTTTGTTCTTCTAATTAACCCCTAACTCTTCAAATAACTAAATGACGGTTAAATAACGTTTTTAATTTTTTTTTTTTTTTTTTTATTATTTTACGATTCTTATTCTCGAAATATTTTCAATTATTTTTTAAAAATAATTTCTCTATTCCATTCCATTTATTTGGTCTTTAATTTTTAATGTTGGTATTGAATTGATATAGTCTGATTTAAGTTCTGGCTGTCATTAGATATAGATTAGAAAAAGTCAATTACTTAATTTGCGAACAATTTTATTCTATTTTAATTTTTGATTTTTCTTTATCTCATTACATTTTTATTTCTACTTTGTTTTTTTTTTTTTGTTAATGTAATTTTCATGTGATATTATACAATTTTTTTTTGCAATTGATATTAATTCAAATTAGTTGTTTTTTTTTTTTGAATTATTTATAAATTGATTTGTAGTTGTAATATCGTTCAATCGGTGGCATGTCATAAGTTTCAGAATGATAAGTCCAATTGTGGGGTTATGTCTTGCTAAATTGAGCCAAAATTCCTGTGGGAGTATTGTTTAACTTTTATCCATTAATATGGTAAAAAATCCCAAAATAACTGGGACATAAGCCCAAGGATGGCAGATTGCAGGAGATGTCCTTTATTTTTTGTATCCAACAGCCGATACGCATAAACACGATTTAGTTAAACATTCTGTAAAAGGGTGTAAAACTTTAAAATATTGTTAATTATAATAATAGCTCTAAATTAATATAATTTGTCTGAATTATTGTAAATTATAGAAATAAGTCCCATAGTTCATAATCATGGATTTATGACCGAAAGGTCGAAACACATGTCGGAATAAAATAATTTTGTGAAATTAACAAAAGAGTATTTTATTTTTTTAAAAATGTTTATTAAATTTCACCAAGAGTGTACAAGTGAAAGCGTAAAAGCTAAAAAATAATAAGAAAAAAGAATAACAATAATAATAAAAAAAAAACAAAAAAAAAATAGTAGAAAAAGCATAGCTAAAAACTTATTCTAATTAAAAAAAAAAAAAAAAATATATATAGAAAAAAATAATAAATAACAAAGAACTAAAAATTAATAATGATATAATGATAATGATAGTGATGATAGAAATGTAGTTAATTTTTAAAAATCACAATATTTGACAATTGAATTAAAAATTAATAAAATAAAAAATAAAAAAACGAAAAATGAAAAATTGATGCGAACTAAGTTACATAACATAATAATGTAATTTATAAAAATTTACATAGTTCAAGGGATAACATTGGATGCACGTTCATTGACACATATATAAAAATTATTTTTTAAAGACTGCTTTGTTATTAGTATGTGGGAATCATATGAGTTACATGAAGACATCATTCTATTTAATGATTCATACTTGCCATAGTTAGTTCTATGATACTGTAGGTCAAACATATTATTAGATCGCAATTTGGAATTGGAACAAAAGTTCAGCTTAGCGAGTAATTTAGTAGAAGAAATGTTCCCTTTGATTAATTCAGTTAAGAATACTATATCAGCGACAGTTCTGCGTTTTACAACCGTATTGAAATGTAGCAAATTCAATCTGTGCTCATATGGAGGTAATTTTAATGGATCTTCCCATTGTTGAGATAGCGTAAAGCAAATCTTAGGAATTTTTTTTGGACCGATTCAATTCTGTTAATATGAATGTTATAGAAAGGATTCCATATTTGACTGGCGTATTCCAAATTAGGTCTAACTAAGCAAGTTTAAAGAGATTTAAGTACATAGGGATCGTTAAAGTCTTTTGCCCAACGTTTAATAAAACCAAGCATAAATGGACTTATGACTCTGAGACTTATGACATGCCACTGTTCAATCGGGTCTAATGATAAACATTTATTATCATACGAAGCCATTTTAAAATGATAATATTAATAATTACCATCAACCAAGACTTGATCGCTACTTCAAAATATTCATATTTGGCTTTGTATGAAGTAAAGTGTTAACTATAATGTTAATTATAGTTAAGATTAGTTATTGAACTGGATATTATTCATTTTTTATTTTTTCTTAAGTCATACTAATATTGAAGAAATCAAAAAGGTTATACTTTCTCTAAATTCAAGTGCAGCGACAGGATATGACAAGATTTCAACCAAATTTATCAAAAGGTTTTGCGAACCTTTAAGTCGGATTTTGGTCAAATTTATAAATATTTCTTTTGAAACATCATGTTTTCCAAACTCTTTAAAAAAAGCTATAGTAACCCCAATTTTCAAAAACGGAAGCAGAAATATTTGTTCCAATTATAGACCTATATCAGTTCTCACAGCCTTCTCAAAAATTTTCGAGATCATAATAAAAGACCGCCTTACAAACTTTCTAAGAAATAACAATATAATTCATGAAGAGCAATATGGATTTGAACTTAACTCAAATACAACGGCGGCCTGTCTAAGTCTGACGAATTTCATTTCAAAAAACTCGGATGAGGGAAAATATGTTGCATGTATTTTCTTAGATTTGCAAAAGGCTTTCGATTGTGTAGATCATGAAATCTTACTTAAAAAATTTCAATTGATAAATTTTACCGACAGACAATTGCTATTCCTACATTCATATCTATCCAATCGCCAGCAAGAAGTTCGTATCGGTAATGTATATAGTTCATCAAAAATCGTACAAAAAGGAATTCCTCAAGGATCTATTTTAGGGCCAGAATTTTTTAAAATTTATATTAACGATATGACAAAGCTAAACTTAATAGGTTCCTTACAACTATATGCCGATGACGCAGTTTTGAGATATGCCGAATTTGATGAAAGGGAATTAAAAGCTGCAATTGAGGAAGATCTAAAAACAATTAACGAATGGCTTATTAAACATCGTCTTTGTCTAAACGTAAAAAAAACAAAAATTATGATTTTTGAAAATAAAAAAATTAATAACACTTCTTTTCTTCTTAATGGAAATTCTATTGACATGGTAAAGACTTTCAACTATTTGGGTTTAGTAATTGATACAAAACAAAAATGGAAAGATCATGTTGACCATGTTATCAAAAAAATTTCTCCATACGTATTTGTATTAAAGAGACTTCGAAATTATTTCTCCGTCAGCATGTTATATTCCATATTTTGCTCCTATATATTATCAAACATAGTGTACCTTAATCCAATATGGAGCAGAGCACCCCAAATTACTTTGAGTCGCTTGAATATTCTACACAAAAAAGCCATTAAAATTATTAATAGGTACCCTGTCCTGTTTCCTAGTGACCAACTGTATAATGATCAATACTTGAGTCTTGATAGCATATGCAAAAAAGAGTTATTTATGATCGGATTCAAAATAATTAATAATCATATTAAACATAATTTCATCTTAAATAGAAGAGTAGACATTCATAATTACAATACTAGAAATAAGTCAAATTTTTATTTAAGTCTTTTTAAAACAAATAATCAGAAGAATAATTGCCTCTATAACTGCCTAAAAGTATTTAATGATTTACCATCAGAAATAAAAAATATAAATAACGTGTGCATTTTCAAGAAGGAAATAAAGAGGTATATTTTGAATTAAATTAATAAACTTAAAAATTTTTTCATGTAAACTTGATCCATAAGTAAAAGATATTTTTGTTTTCTTTTGCTTTATAAATTATTTTATTTTTTGTTTTTTTTTTTTTTTTTCTTTTTTGTTTTTGTCTTCTTTCTTCATTTATTATTGAGGGAAGACTTTTAGTTTTATGTAAATTAGAATTTCTAGATGTAAGTTTTTGGTTTAATATTTTATTTTATTTCATTTTATTTTTTTTTCTTTTTTTTTGTTTTTACTTTTTGTTGTTCGTATTCTTAACTTTCAACTTATATAATTTTAGTACTAGTAAAGAAACGTATTTTTAATTTTTCAATTTTTATATTTGTAATTTTCATTCATATTTTGAAGATCACACAGCTTAGGCTAAGATCATACTGAATGTATTTATTTTTTTTTTATGCAATATTTTTTTCAAATTATTTGTAATATTTTATTCGTATTTTGAATTAATAAAGAAAAAAAAAAAAAAAAAAAAAATAGGGTTATTAATAAGTAAGAGATCTCATTACATGCAATTCACTTAACAATGGGTTATTGCAATAATGAGAATGTTTTGCTTAACGATGATAATAATAATATAATTAGTTTAGTACATATATTATCATAGTAACACTGTAACAAATTTTCGGTATTTTGTAAGGTGATCATTTTTAAAACTATAGCAATATTATGCAAGATCTAAAAGTGTATATCAAACTTCAAGCAAAACATATCATAATAGTGCCAAAAAAAAAAAAATAATAATTTTGTGACAAATAAATATATGAAATTATAGTTGTGTAAAACGAGGAGAAATAACGTTGTATGGCAGTGAATGACACTGACAACGAACTTGTTGTCACTCTCAATTTAACTAAAATTGTCACTATTCAGTGACAAAAACCTTATAAAATGTCAATAAAAAATTTGTGATCTAACAAAATGTCACTCATAATTAATGATTTTAATAAAATACTAATTGCTACACTCAGAATGTGTTGCGCAAACCAAACCTTAATTATAGCTATCTATTAAATACATCAAAAATTGTTTCAATCTTCTTCAGCATATCCCTAATTGAATGTTGACCATTAATTGAAATTATTTTATTCAATATTCGCAATAACAGTACAATTGATGATGAACTTCAGTATATGTACTGTAAATGACAGAGAACAATTTTTTCTGTTATTTGTTCTTGTACTCAAGTTCGTCAATTGTACTGAAGTGAAATGTTCTCATGTAGTTGTAGTTGACTTCAAATGTTTTTTTTTTCTCCGTACTCCATTTGACATTTCCATCGTACTCGATTTCTAGATGCTACTTTCACTTGTATTTCCGAGGCAATGTCTAATTTTATTTTTAATCTGTTTGTACTGTCTAAGTATGGGATTGGCCTACTGTAGAAGACCCACTTTAACTTCAAACTTATTATGTTGATAACTTATAAAATAAACTTTAAAATAAATTTAATAATATTTTAAAATAACTTCAATAATGCAATTTTGTAACACAATAAATGTAAAAAAATAAATTCAGGAGACTTGTCCCAAGCACTAGATTATTATATAACTTTATTTTTGCTTGATTGATTTTTCGAGCACGATTCTAGAACGTTAATTAAACTTTGTCTATATTGTTAGTTATTAACTTGAACAACTTGTATGTTTAGAGTTCGAATTAGAGCATGGTCTAAGAATGAGCCCTTGCGAAAAAAATATACTCAATAATGACTCATCATTCCCGTTACCCCGTAGCCAATCTCAATGATAATTAAAAACAAATTACCTGTGATTGCGTTGTAAAATTCTTATTGACTAACAATTGATAAGCCCCATATAAGCCCCAGTATAAGCCCCCCCTAATTCGATTCTAAGTTTGTTCTGCTTTGAAAAATCCTAGTAGAATTTAAATAGTAAAATTTAGTTTAACCAATTCATCAGTTCCGTCACTATATACTCTTTTGTGAGTGTGTGAATTGCGAATAGGATAATGCAGATCAGAATAAACATAAATTGACCATCGATATAATTCCAAATTCTCTTTGATCAAATTTTATAAAACAAAAGAAAAATTGACTACTTAAAATATGAATTAATTATTTTAACTGATAGCATTTTTATTCTCCACTTTCAAGAAAAACAATGAATTTAAAGAAAACAAAACAAAAAAACAATTGATAAAAAAAAATTTATAAAAGAAAATTCTTTTCAAAAAATAGTCAATTAAATTATTTTCCATTGACACCTTGACATTTTTTTTTAGTTAATTTTTTTTTTTTTTTTTATTTAATTGCAAATTGCTGCTTCATTAATCGCTATTTAATTGCAACTGTCATTCATCTATAAATTCAAAAAAAAAAAATTCAAATTAAAATAAAATATTTTTATTTTTTTTTTTTTAATTGAATTTCACTATTTCTTAATAATGAAATATTAATTAAAATGAGGTTTATAAATTAAATGCAATTCAGGCTGTGCTATTAGTTAAATGCAACAAAAAAAAAAAAAAAAAAAAAAAAAAAAAGATGTGAAACTTACTTTTCTCTATCCCGTTACATCACCTCAATGTAAATATTTGAATATAAATTGAATATAGTTAACTAGTCATTTCATTTTTTTTTTGTTTTTGTTTTGTTACAGGCACTCTCAATAAGTAGAGAAGAATTTCTTCCTAGGTGTAAGGTGTAAAAATTCTAATTGAAAGAATGTTGGTTGGAATTTTAATTTTTTTTTCCAATAATTTAAATTTTTTATAAAGATGAAAAATAAAAAAATTCTATAAATTATTCCCGAACACATTTGTATTTTGTTTTTTGCTATAAATGTGTGGCAGACCCTAAGTTAGTCAAGTTAGTTGGTTATAAAAAAAATATGTGTCAAAGTTTCTTTCTTTTTCAAATACTGTTGTTAAATGTCTAAATCAATGTAAATTTTCAATTGATTCTGATAAGACATTAAAAATTGTTTATCTATGTAGTTACATACTTAAACAGAGGCAGATGTATCCTAATCGCCGCTACTTATGTAGATACATAACTATTTCAAATAACGCATTGTGTGAAATTGAAATAAAACATAAGTCGTAGCTAATAAGAATCGATTTATAGAACATTATTTAAACAGAACATAAGAGATGTATTGTCTAACCTGGTCTGTCCAGTACCATGTGTCAAATGATAATAAAAAAAAATAATAAGGTAAATGTACCCATTACCGTTGTAGTACCTATTATCGCGCTAATGTAGTTTTAAATCGTTATAAAAAACTATTCTTTAATTTTGCTCAATATATAAATTTATTATCGTTGAGAGAATAGGTTAAGTTTATACTCTCATTGAGTAAATGCGCAAAAAATTAAGACAATTATCATTTAAGTGGTGTATGTTACAGTGAATAGACGTATTGTATATTTCTACTAAGATTTTGGTAAGTACAAGCAATTACTTTTCTTAAGCTTTTTATGGCTTTTTGAGTGAACTTTTTCTATTAAAATTTATTGGATTTAAGTCTTTATATATTTTTTAAATAATTTTTGGGTATTTTGTTCATTGAATACATTAAAATTATTTAAATAAAAGTAAAAGTAAAATATGCGGTAATAGGCGCAGTTAAATTTCAATGTGCACCTATTACCATTGTATACCACGGTTTCTTATTTATCTATGTGCCTATTACCGTGTATGAAAATAAAATACATACACGGTAATAGACGCAATACAATTTCAATAAGAACTTATTTACCGCTTATAAAGAATGTTACGAATTTTTACTAACTTTAGGTTTAATTACAATGGGGAAAACAAACAAGAATCTAACGTGAAGACGTTGGAAACACGAAAAAATTATTCCAAAAAGGATGTCAGTATAGCTTTAACTTTGATAAGGGAAGGAAAATCTGTTTACCAATTGAGTAGACAATGTAACGTACCAGAATCAACACTAAGAGATAAAATTTCTGTTCGTTACGAAGAAGGAAAAAATAGTGGTCCAAAAACACTTTTATCAAAAAACGAGGAAGATCTTTTGGAACAATAGGTACAAGAAAAGGCGACTTTTGGAGATATCCTGTCACAAAAAAACAGCTAAGTGATTGTGTGGACCTATTGTTAAAAAATTTAAACAAAAATGTGAAAAAAGAAAAACCTGAAAGGAAGTGGATTGAAGGCTTTTTAAACAGGCATCCCAGTACATATATCCAAACGAATACCGCAAAATTTAACCAAAAGCCGAGCAAATATTACCGAAGACCAAATACGCAATTGGTTTCAAACGGTTTCCAAGTTTTTAACTATAAATAATCATTTAAGTTTACTTAAAGACTCATCTCGCATATTCAACTGTGATGAATCTGCTTTTTACCTTTGTCCCAAAGGTAATCTAGTTTTAACAAGAAAAGGTAGTAAGCTCGTACATAAAAAGACAGTAAAACGACTAAAAGAAATGTTTAACTGTGCTTGTTAATGCTAGTGCAAATGGTACTTTGGCACCACCGATGGTAGTGTACCCTTACAAAAGGCTTATATCCGCCAGTATTATGGAACAGCAAGTTAAAGGATGGGGTGTGGGTAGATCAGAAAATGGATGGATGAATGTTTTTCATCCATGGCTGTTAGAATCAAAGATAAAGCTTCCAGTTATTCTTTATGTTGACGAACACGTTTCTCATCTATCCTTAAATGCAACTCAATTTTGCAAAGATAATAGTATAATTTTAATTGCATTGCTGCCTGCCTAATAGTACCCATTTATTACAACCCATGGATGTAGCGGTATTTGCTCCTTTGAAAAAAAAAAAAAATGGTTTGCAGATGTACAAAATTGGAGAACACAAAATAATTATGGCAAACTAAAAAGAGAAGATTTCGCGCAGTTACTGAAGCAATTTTTTGTTGCTGTTAAGCCGGAAATTGCTTTTAAAATTTACCACGGTAATAAGTGTCAATAAAAATGGTAATAGGTTCACTGCATTTTTAATAGGTACTTTTCACAAGGTTGTTAATATTCTTATTTAAAAGAAAAGTATATTATTAATTGATATTTAAAAAAACAAAAGTTGTTTTTGAAATTATAAAAAAGACGTACAATTTTTTTTGTTTTCTAAATGTTTTATTTATATCCATCATACGGCTCCTTAAAGTTCGAACATCCCTTAGACTCGCGGTAATACGTACATTTACCTTAGGGCCATAAAAAAATAATATAGCTTGCACATTAATATGCAGGTAAACTGATATATAAATAAATAAATAACAGATTGAGAATCACTGTTTATACTCAATATCAATAAATAAAAAAAAAAAAAAAAAATGAAAGAAGAAATGGACAATTTATATCACTTAATTAACATATTCAGCAGGACACTATTTTGTAAATGAATATAGTTTTCAAATTCATGATTTTAAAAAGGATGGGATGTTTTTGGTTGACCTAAGTTATAGCAGCACGCATTTGAATCAACATTCTGAATTGAATCAGAATACATATAGTATTTTTGTATAAATATTTTAATTAATTTGGTAATTTTTTTTTTTTTTTGTTTTTGGTAGAATATAGGTAGTGTTGGTTAATGTTTTTTTTTTTTTTTTTTTTTAACATTTTGCTTACTTATCGTATTTAAAATGAATTTCCATTAATTATAATAAAAAAAAAAAAAACCACCACTACCAATAATTGGATGAATAAAATTATGTATTGTGCAAATATAAATCAGTAGGAATTCAAAATGTTTTAATGTAGTTGTTTTTGTTGTTTTTTTACTTGTAATCCTGTCACCTAAATTATTTTTTTTTTATTATTTTACTCAAAAACAAAAACCAAGAAAAAAAAATTTTTTTACGTGTTACTTTATGTCTCTTCAGGTTCATATTTACATACATTTGGGGTTAAATATTTGTCATTTTGGTATTGTAGCTTCGATGTGGATGAAATTTATTTATGTACATATGAAAAGGGTTTTTTTTTTTTTTTTTTTTTTTTTTATAAAAGTAAAGAAGGACTATTTAGCAATTCAGCAAAGGATAATTAATGCAATCAAAAACGAAAAAAAATAAAAAAAAAAAAAAATTGTTTCCTTTTAAATTACTGAGTGCTGATAATGGTTGTAAATGTAAAAAAAAAAACAAAAAAACAATAATAATAAAAAAAACATTTTTCTTTTTAATTGGAAACAATTGAAAATAATTTTCATTTCCACCTTGTATGCGTGAATTTGTATGTATGTACATATGTATATATGTATGTACATACATTTTCGAGTCATAATCAAGGATGAGAAAATTTAAATAAAAAAAAAAAATACAAATTTCAACATGATAAAAATTACATTTAAATTTTGTAAATTTAAAGTTAAAGAAAGGTAGGTGATATTAAAGTCAAGTGTTATAATAATTGCATACATAAACGTTGTAATTTAAATAAAAAAAAATAATAATAAATAACAAGCATTTTCCTTTAAATAATTCTTATTAAATTTTTGTTCAGTAAATTCAATCCAAAATTCGTATAATATTCTATTAATGTTTAGTTGTTTGATAGATGATAAATTAATTATTAAATTAATAGGTATAGGAATTCTGAATTGTATTTACTTACAAATAAAAACTCTTAGGTTATCGTGAATTGCTATTTGCCTATTTCTACCATAGATATGTCGAAGTCAAAATTGAATTAATGTTTTAAAAAAAAAACAATTTTACTATTAATAATTATTCCAATACTTTTAGCATAACCTTTCTAATGATCTTTTAGTTCTAATTGATTGATTGTTGTTCTGGAAGACCCAGGTTTAAATTCAATTCCAAAAAATTTGTAATTGGGTAGCTTTTTAAACATAAACAGACACGTATTTTACCGTTTTCCGAAATTCAAATTGGTTCGGGTAGCTGTCATACAACTCCTAGCACCTATGTGAATTATTTCAAGTACAAAGATCGCTACAGGCCTGAAAATTTATAATTGATTGTTGTTCTGGAAGACCCAAGTCTAAATTCAGTTCCAAAGTTATTCTATATGATTAGAAAATTTAATTTGTTGTCTCTATTATCACTTGAATGTATTCAATTGTTATTACATATAGTTTACTGTTGACAATTATAGTGTATACTTGATATCTATATATCTAAATATATTAAAATATAATAATCGGATTATGATGACTTACAAAAATTGTTTTTTTTTTTTTTTTTTTTAATTTAAATTAATGCATATAAAAAACAGTTTTCAAATGTATTTGCAAAAATATGATTGATAAATTTTATTTTTGATTTTTTTGCTCTGTACAGAAAAAAAGGGATTGTTTTTTTTTTCCAAAATATATTCTTTGATTTGCAACGAACATTTAGAAAAATTCATATTAAAGAAACTACAGTAAAAATTATATTGAAAAAATTCGCAATTTGAGAATCACTGTAAATTTAAACGATAATTTGTTCTACTTTGACAGGAATTAATACTTAGAAAAAACACTGAAATAATAAAATTCTTATAACTTATCATAAAATTTTAAAATAATTAATTTTTATATGACATTTAAATATGTAAATATACAATATGTTTATATATTAATTAATTTAATGACCTTTAATAAAAAAAAGGATCTTGTGAAATGTACAAACAAGAGTGAATCAAGAATGAAAATATTAAAAATTCAAATATTATGAGATTTATTGCATATGTTTAGGCGAATTTATATTAAATTTCCCTTTTTCTAACCATTTAAAATACATTTTGTTTTTTTTTACATACATTTTGATTTTACATACAATAAATTTTAGGAAAATTAATGAAAATTTAATTTTTAATTGAAAATTGTGAAAATTTGTATACAAAATATTATTTTAAATTAATAAATATCACTTAATATAGAAAAATTATTATTACGTTATATAAAGTTAATTATTATGTTCTACTACTGCTATACAATAATTTTAATATATGGTTATTGTGTAATGTATAAAATAATTTTACATTTTGATTATTTTTAATTTAGTAAGATAAAGACTGAAACATTATAGTACTATTTCTGTTTAAATGTATCTCATGATCTATTACTAACTATGCACTATCATAACAAACTTAAAAAACGGAAAGTTGGTTTGGTATTGTTTGTGCGATATACGCGTCCACAGTTTTAAAAATAGAGTTCTGAAATTTTGCAAAATTTTTAATGATCAAAAAGGAAAACTAACGTAGTAGGTATATACTTAAAAATGCAGCAGGTTCGAGTAGCTGCGATACAACTTAACTCATAGCATCCATTAAGAATATTTCAAACACTCAATGACCAACTAACCAACTGAATTAACACTCATATTAAATATTTCAAAAACCAAGAGTGCTACAGACCTGAAAATTTGTAATTGGGTAGCTTTTTAAAAACAAACAAACACGTCTTTTACCGTTTTCCGAAATTTAGACTGGTTTGGGTAGCTGCCATACAACTCCTAGCACTCATATTAAATATTTGATAAACCAAGAGCGATACAGACCTGAAAATTTGTAATTGGGTAGCCTTTTAAAAACAAACAAACACATCTTTTACCGTTTTCCGAAATTTAGACTGGTTTGGGTAGCTGCCATACAACTCCTAGCACTCATATTAAATATTTCAAAAACCAAGAGTGCTACAGACCTGAAAATTTGTAAGTGGGTAGCTTTTTAAAAATAAACCAACACGTCTTTTACCGTTTTCCGAAATTTAGACTGGTTTGGGTAGCTGCCATACAACTCCTAGCACTCATATTAAATATTTCAAAAACCAAGAGTGCTACAGACCTGAAAAATTGTATTTGGGTAGCTTTTTAAAAACAAACAAACATGTCTTTTACCGTTTTCCGAAATTTAGACTGGTTTGGGTAGCTGCCATACAACTCCTAGCACTTATATTAAATATTTCATAAACCAAGAGCGATACAGAGCTGAAAATTGGTAATTGGGTAGCTTTTAAAAAACAAACAAACACGTCTTTTACCGTTTTCCGAAATTTAGACTGGTTTGGGTAGCTGCCATACAACTCCTAGCACTCATATTAAATATTTCATAAACCAAGAGCGATACAGACCTGAAAATTTGTAATTGGGTAGCTTTTTAAAAACAAACAAACACGTCTTTTACCGTTTTCCGAAATTTAGACTGGTTTGTGTAGCTGCCATACAACTCCTAGCACTCATATTAAATATTTCAAAAACCAAGAGTGCTACAGACCTGAAAATTTGTAATTGGGTAGCTTTTTAAAAACAAACAAACACGTCTTTTACCGTTTTCCGAAATTTAGACTGGTTTGGGTAGCTGCCATACAACTCCTAGCACTCATATTAAATATTTCAAAAACCAAGAGGGCTACAGACCTGAAAATTTATAAGTGGGTAGCTTTTTAAAAATAAACCAACACGTCTTTTACCGTTTTCCGAAATTTAGACTGGTTTGGGTAGCTGCCATACAACTCCTAGCACTCATATTAAATATTTGATAAACCAAGAGCGATACAGACCTGAAAATTTGTAATTGGGTAGCCTTTTAAAAACAAACAAACACATCTTTTACCGTTTTCCGAAATTTAGACTGGTTTGGGTAGCTGCCATACAACTCCTAGCACTCATATTAAATATTTCAAAAACCAAGAGTGCTACAGACCTGAAAATTTGTAAGTGGGTAGCTTTTTAAAAATAAACCAACACGTCTTTTACCGTTTTCCGAAATTTAGACTGGTTTGGGTAGCTGCCATACAACTCCTAGCACTCATATTAAATATTTCAAAAACCAAGAGTGCTACAGACCTGAAAAATTGTATTTGGGTAGCTTTTTAAAAACAAACAAACATGTCTTTTACCGTTTTCCGAAATTTAGACTGGTTTGGGTAGCTGCCATACAACTCCTAGCACTTATATTAAATATTTCATAAACCAAGAGCGATACAGAGCTGAAAATTGGTAATTGGGTAGCTTTTAAAAAACAAACAAACACGTCTTTTACCGTTTTCCGAAATTTAGACTGGTTTGGGTAGCTGCCATACAACTCCTAGCACTCATATTAAATATTTCATAAACCAAGAGCGATACAGACCTGAAAATTTGTAATTGGGTAGCTTTTTAAAAACAAACAAACACGTCTTTTACCGTTTTCCGAAATTTAGACTGGTTTGTGTAGCTGCCATACAACTCCTAGCACTCATATTAAATATTTCAAAAACCAAGAGTGCTACAGACCTGAAAATTTGTAATTGGGTAGCTTTTTAAAAACAAACAAACACGTCTTTTACCGTTTTCCGAAATTTAGACTGGTTTGGGTAGCTGCCATACAACTCCTAGCACTCATATTAAATATTTCAAAAATCAAGAGTGCTACAGACCTGAAAATTTGTAAGTGGGTAGTTTTTTAAAAACAAACAAACACGTCTTTTACCGTTTTCCGAAATTTAGACTGGTTTGGGTAGCTGCCATACAACTCCTAGCACTCATATTAAATATTTCATAAACCAAGAGCGATACAGACCTGAAAATTTGTAATTGGGTAGCTTTTTAAAAACAAACAAACACGTCTTTTACCGTTTTCCGAAATTTAGACTGGTTTGTGTAGCTGCCATACAACTCCTAGCACTCATATTAAATATTTCAAAAACCAAGAGTGCTACAGACCTGAAAATTTGTAATTGGGTAGCTTTTTAAAAACAAACAAACACGTCTTTTACCGTTTTCCGAAATTTAGACTGGTTTGGGTAGCTGCCATACAACTCCTAGCACTCATATTAAATATTTCAAAAACCAAGAGTGCTACAGACCTGAAAATTTGTAATTGGGTAGCTTTTTAAAAACAAACAAACATGTCTTTTACCGTTTTCCGAAATTTAGACTGGTTTGGGTAGCTGCCATACAACTCCTAGCACTTATATTAAATATTTCATAAACCAAGAGCGATACAGAGCTGAAAATTGGTAATTGGGTAGCTTTTAAAAAACAAACAAACACGTCTTTTACCGTTTTCCGAAATTTAGACTGGTTTGGGTAGCTGCCATACAACTCCTAGCACTCATATTAAATATTTCATAAACCAAGAGCGATACAGACCTGAAAATTTGTAATTGGGTAGCTTTTTAAAAACAAACCAACACGTCTTTTACCGTTTTCCGAAACTCAGATCGGTTCGAGGAGCTGCCATACAACTCCTTACACTTATATTAAATATTTCATAAACCAAGAGCGATACAGACCTGAAAATTTGTAATTGGGTAGCTTTTTAAAAACAAACAAACACGTCTTTTACCGTTTTCCGAAATTTAGACTGGTTTGGGTAGCTGCCATACAACTCCTAGCACTCATATTAAATATTTCAAAAATCAAGAGCGATACAGACCTGAAAATTTGTAGTTGGGTAGCTTTTTAAAAACAAACAAACACGTCTTTTACCGTTTTTCGAAATTCAGACTGGTTCGGGTAGCTGCCATACAACTCCTAGCACTCATATTAAATATTTCAAAAACCAAGAGGGCTACAGACCTGAAAATTTGTAAGTGGGTAGCTTTTAAAAAATAAACAAACAAGTCTTTTATTGTTTTCCGAAACTCAGATCGGTTCGAGGAGCTGCCATACAACTCCTAGCACTTATATTAAATATTTCATAAACCAAGAGCGATACAGACCTGAAAATTTGTAATTAGGTAGCTTTTTAAAAACAAACAAACACGTCTTTTACCGTTTTCCGAAATTCAGACTGGTTTGGGTAGCTGCCATACAACTCCTAGCACTCATATTAAATATTTCAAAAACCAACAGTGCTACAGACCTGAAAATTTGTAAGTGGGTAGCTTTTAAAAAACAAACAAACACGTTTGTTACCGTTTTCCGAAATTCAGACTGGTTCGAGTAGCTGCTATACAACTCCTAGCACTCATATTAAATATTTCAAAAATCAAGAGCGATACAGACCTGAAAATTTGTAGTTGGGTAGCTTTTTAAAAACAAACAAACACGTTTTTTACCGTTTTTCGAAATTCAGACTGGTTCGGGTAGCTGCCATACAACTCCTAGCACTCATATTAAATATTTCAAAAACCAAGAGGGCTACAGACCTGAAAATTTGTAAGTGGGTAGCTTTTAAAAAATAAACAAACAAGTCTTTTATTGTTTTCCGAAACTCAGATCGGTTCGAGGAGCTGCCATACAACTCCTAGCACTTATATTAAATATTTCATAAACCAAGAGCGATACAGACCTGAAAATTTGTAATTGGGTAGCTTTTAAAAAATAAACAAACACGTCTTTTACCGTTTTCCGAAACTCAGATCGGTTCGAGGAGCTGCCATACAACTCCTTACACTTATATTAAATATTTCATAAACCAAGAGCGATACAGACCTGAAAATTTGTAATTGGGTAGCTTTTTAAAAACAAACAAACACGTCTTTTACCGTTTTCCGAAATTTAGACTGGTTTGGGTAGCTGCCATACAACTCCTAGCACTCATATTAAATATTTCAAAAATCAAGAGCGATACAGACCTGAAAATTTGTAGTTGGGTAGCTTTTTAAAAACAAACAAACACGTCTTTTACCGTTTTTCGAAATTCAGACTGGTTCGGGTAGCTGCCATACAACTCCTAGCACTCATATTAAATATTTCAAAAACCAAGAGGGCTACAGACCTGAAAATTTGTAAGTGGGTAGCTTTTAAAAAATAAACAAACAAGTCTTTTATTGTTTTCCGAAACTCAGATCGGTTCGAGGAGCTGCCATACAACTCCTAGCACTTATATTAAATATTTCATAAACCAAGAGCGATACAGACCTGAAAATTTGTAATTAGGTAGCTTTTTAAAAACAAACAAACACGTCTTTTACCGTTTTCCGAAATTCAGACTGGTTTGGGTAGCTGCCATACAACTCCTAGCACTCATATTAAATATTTCAAAAACCAACAGTGCTACAGACCTGAAAATTTGTAAGTGGGTAGCTTTTAAAAAACAAACAAACACGTTTGTTACCGTTTTCCGAAATTCAGACTGGTTCGAGTAGCTGCTATACAACTCCTAGCACTCATATTAAATATTTCAAAAATCAAGAGCGATACAGACCTGAAAATTTGTAGTTGGGTAGCTTTTTAAAAACAAACAAACACGTTTTTTACCGTTTTTCGAAATTCAGACTGGTTCGGGTAGCTGCCATACAACTCCTAGCACTCATATTAAATATTTCAAAAACCAAGAGGGCTACAGACCTGAAAATTTGTAAGTGGGTAGCTTTTAAAAAATAAACAAACAAGTCTTTTATTGTTTTCCGAAACTCAGATCGGTTCGAGGAGCTGCCATACAACTCCTAGCACTTATATTAAATATTTCATAAACCAAGAGCGATACAGACCTGAAAATTTGTAATTAGGTAGCTTTTTAAAAACAAACAAACACGTCTTTTACCGTTTTCCGAAATTCAGACTGGTTTGGGTAGCTGCCATACAACTCCTAGCACTCATATTAAATATTTCAAAAACCAAGAGTGCTACAGACCTGAAAATTTGTAAGTGTGTAGCTTTTTAAAAATAAACAAACACGTCTTTTACCGTTTTTCGAAATTCAGACTGGTTCGGGTAGCTGCCATACAACTCCTAGCACTCATATTAAAAATTTCAAAAACCAAGAGGGCTACAGACCTGAAAATTTGTAATTAGGTAGCTTTTTAAAAACAAGCAAACATGTCTTTTACCGTTTTCCGAAATTCAGACTGGTTCGGGTAGCTGCCATACAACTCCTAGCACTCATATTAAATATTTCATAAACCAAGACCGATACAGACCTGAAAATTTGTAATTGGGTAGCTTTTTAAAAACAAACAAACACGTCTTTTACCGTTTTCTGAAATTCAGGCTGGTTCGGGTAGCTGCCATACAACTTCTAGAACTCATATTAAATATTTCAAAAACCAAGAACGATACAGAGCTGAAAATTTGTAGTTGGGTAGCTTTTTAAAAAGAAACAAACACGTCTTTTACCGTTTTCCGAAATTCAGACTGGTTCGGGTAGCTGCAATACAACTCCTAGCACTCATATTAAATATTTCAAAAACCAAGAGCGATACAGAGCTGAAAACTTGTAAGTGGGTAGCTTTTTAAAAAATAAACTAACACGCCTTTTACCGTTTTCCGAAATTCAGATTGGTTTGGGTAGCTGCCATACAAATCCTAGCACTCATATTAAATATTTCATAAACCAAGAGCGATACAGACCTGAAAATTTGTAATTGGGTAGCTTTTAAAAAACAAACAAAAACGTTTTTTACCGTTTTCCGAAATTCAGACTGGTTCGAGTAGCTGCCATACAACTCCTAGCACTCATATTAAATATTTCAAAAATCAAGAGCGATACAGAGCTAAAAATTTGTAGTTGGGTAGCTTTTTAAAAATAAACAAACACGTCTTTTACCGTTTTCCTAAATTCAGACTGGTTCGGGTAGCTCTCATACAACTCCTAGGACCTATGTGAAATATTTCGAAAACCAAGAGCGATACAGAGCTGAAAATTTGTAATTTGAAAGCTTTTTATAAATAAACAAACACGTCTTTTACCGTTTCCCGAAATTCGACCTAGTACAGGTAGCTCCTAGTACCTATGTGAAATATTTCAGAAGCTAAAGAGTTACAAACCTGAAAATTTGTAATTGGGTAGCTTTTTAAATGCCATACAACTCCTAGGGGAGTTGTCATCAGATATTTCAAAAACCAAGTGTGCTGCAAACCTAAAAATTTGTAATGAAAAGTGTTTTAAAAATAAACAAATATTTTTTAATATTTGTTTAAGTCTGTATTTAAATGATATATTTACAATTTTTTTTATTTTCATTCTAATAAAAATGTACATATTTTTCTAAACCAAAACAATTTGCTTGAATAATAAAAATTTAATCAAATTTTCATCAATAATTACTAAGTTATCAAATATCCTTGTTTTGTAAAAATTAATGAAAACTGAATTTTAAAATTCAAAATCTAATAAAAAAATATTATATATAGAATACCACAAAAAAAAAAATAAGAAAAAAAAAATATTTTTGTTTTTGTAAATCCATAAATTTTATTTTCAAAATTGAAATATTTAATTAAAAAATTATACATAAAAAATTTGTAATAATAGTTTTTAAATGTTTGAATGTAAAGTTTTTTTTTATTTAATAAATTACGAGTAATTACTTACTAATATGTACATATATTATGTGTTATACAATGTACATATATATCTGTATATATGTATGTTACAAATAGTTTCATTAACTTTTCTATTAGCATTCCCGACTTTATCTTTATGCTTTTGTCTTTTTATAACCAACGATGAATTCAATAAATCTAAGTTATACATTTCAGGTGTTTGAATAGGTTCAGTTGTATCTGAGTTACATAGGTACAGAATTGATTTTAATTTGATTGATTTTCATTATTTGATTAATCGTCATTTAAATTGTCATTATTGAAAAAAATAATCACGTAGGCAAACACCAACAAAATCTGACATTTGATTCGGTGTTTGTTTTTATACACATAAATCCGATTAATAAAACTATGCATTTCTTTATCTAATAATTTTAATAGAATGCATATAAAATTTTGATTTCAAATCAGTATAGTTATGTTCTGATTAATAAAAACATATATATATATATATGTATGTGTATATATATTTATGGAATATGTAATATTCAATTTCGTTGTTGGTCGAAATAGATTGGGAAAACATTAAATAAATTAAATTTTTATTATATAATACGTATGTATATACATACATATATATATATATGTATATGTATAATAAAATCGAAGGAAAATAATATAAAAATTCAATTTTAATTTAATTTATTTTCGATTGTTTTTTAATTTTTTTCACTTTCAAATGTGTTATGTACATTATATTTTATTCTTTTATATTAATTTTGGTTTTTATTTTATTTAATAAATATTTTAATTTTTGCATTCAGGAAATTGAAAATAAATAAATATGCCGCAGATATTTTTTTTACGTGCTTACATATATTATGTGCATAGATATATACAGGGAGTTTCGATAATAGATTATAGTGTGATGGGGGGGGGGGGGAGAGTTGTAACAAACAAAATGGGGGCTATAAAGATTATTTATGATATTAGGTCTAAAAAAAAACGGTAGTAAAACCTTAAATGTATTCATTTATCATTTTCCTGGAAACATATGGTTACGTTTAGTAATCAAGAGAACATCTAAATTTTGGAAAAATTACTGAAAATTTTTTGATACAGGAAAATCAATTGTATTTATTTTTAAACTGTGTTATCGAAGAAAATGTTTACAAATAAAATTGCCCAAAAAATTGTTCACTGTGCATTAAAGTGTTAATTTTTTATTTTGACATACTTAAATTTATTAAAATTTACTTTTTAAATTTAAGTAAAATTTTTAGTAGGTAACTATGCTAAAATTAAATTAAAAAAAATTATTTCAATTAAATGTCTAAAAAAAAGAATAAAAAAACAACAATATCCTTTCATATATCCTTGTGAAATATAAACTTAAATTTTGTGAACTAAAATTAATGTATAGGGTGTTTGAAACAAGTTGGCTTATAATAAAATAATAATAAAACCATCAAGGACATACGCCTGTAATTCTATACATTCAAAAGAGAAAATACAATAGATTTGAAAAGGTCGGGTCTATATAGAACATCCCATCATGAGTACAAAATCAAACTAAATTAATCAGCAAATATGTGTATGTAAAATATTTTAAAAACTGAGTTGTATTGGACCTAATTATAAACGGGCCGTTGAATATCAAATTTTATGTTCAGTTTATTCTTTTATACTCACTTCTTTTTTCTATTGCAATTTTCGCAATTTGTTTGTTAACCCTTTAATTTACACGTAAACTTATTTAATTTTTAAAACTATATAAATTACAATTAAATTCTAAATATGTAGTCTAACAACACTAATCCTAGCATTAAAAATAAACAAAAATAAAAGTAAACACTAATAGATTAATTAAAAATGTAACAATCATAAGGTAAAGAACCCAAAAACTAGTTGTATATGTTCATATATACATATGTATACTAATAAATAATTAAATAAATAAATAAATTGAATTCGTTGGTGGTTGCGGTGAGATGAGGTCAGAAACTCAACCATTAAAAACAAATAAAAATAAATCTAAGTTCTAAAATAGAATGTTGACTAAGGGTCTGACTTACTCTAGTAATACAATTAATAACCTAATGAGTATATAATATGTATGTAAGTTGGTTCGTCATTTTGATTATAATTGATATCATCAATATTTACTCTTGTAAATTGATAAATCCCACTACTTTACAATCATCTGAAATAAAACCAAATCAAATGTGTTATGTATAGAAAAATACCTTAGTCTCTCAAAAATTGATAGTCCCAATTTAAAGTCATCTGATTTAATTTAATATTTTTTTTTATGTTCTTCTTCAGTTCTAAGTATGTTCCTCGAATTTGGAAATTACATGTGGGAATGAGACAACGATGTTATTCGATTATTTATTTGTTAATTTTTCTATCATATCAACTTTAATTAAATGTGGAAAAAAATACTACAATTATCAGAGACTAAACCTTCTTAACCCTTTCAGATCCAAGAAATTGTTTTTCTTCGATTGATACAACTCTACATAATCTATTTATCTGCATATCTATATATCTACATATCTCTGCAGTAAACAAAAGCTATCGATCAGGGATTTTGTGTTTTAAATATCAATTTTTACGGATGTATAAAAGCATTTCTTTATATTGCACAATCATTTGAAGTGGGTTTTAATGGATTAAATAGCATAATTCCATTTTATTCAAGTGATTACTAGATCATATTTGCTTGCAAGGTTGTAACATAGGTCGAAAAGTGTTTAATCTCTCCTTCAATTTGTTTTTATTTCGAATTTCAAAATTTCAATGATTATCTACAGAATTTATTATTTGTTTGTAGACACTCTGTATTTAGGTATATTTATTTTTTTTATATTGTATAAAATTTCACTATTTTAATTTAATTATTTCAATTTAAAACTGTAATTCACAATTGATGTTGTTTTTTATTTTCATTTTTGTTCTTAAGTTAAATTTTTTCTTGTTTTTATTTTTTTTTTGTTTTGAAAATTTAATGAGAGCAGAATTAAAGTTGCGATTGCATCAAGGTTAAAAATGGAAATTAATTTATTTTTAATTTTTTTCTTATAAGTTAAGTTATTTAATGTCAGTACAATTTTTGTTTTCCAATTTTGTTCGTATTTAAGTATTCTCTCATTTTTTAATTTTATATCTATAAAAAAGGCTCGAAATAAAATAATAAAAAATTTTTCCAATTTTTATTGTCTTTTTATTAAAAAAAAATATTTTTAATTGCTTTAACGTTTTCATTAACTTACTATAATAATTATAATATGTAGTAATTCAATTTTTCGATACTATATAGAATACAGAAAGAAAGAGAAAGAAAATAAAATCACTTCATTTTCTATTTTTATTTTTTTATTATAAAAATAAAAAAAAAAATTGAAATTATTTTTAATAAAAATATATTTTTTTATTTTATTTCATTTTTAATATATAGAATTCGCCCGCAAATTCCCAGAGAGGTAATTGATATGTGCCGAATATGTACAACTGTAACACCAGGTGAACCACATGTCGTGTTGGGAACAGATAAAGCGTTCACATTTGATTTTGTATTCGATGTTAATTCAATTCAGGTAATTTTAAATTAATTGATTTTCTTTTTGAATGTTCTGACATTACAACAATAACAACAACAACAACAACAACAAAAGTAAAATTAATTTTTTACAATTAAAATTGGTATTAATTATTATTATTTTTGTTGTTCTTGTTATTGTTGTTGTATGCATTTTTACTTTTCGTAATGTTATTTTGTCGCTCGTCCATCACAGAATGCTATTGTTTGACAGAGTGATAAAAATTTTATTGAAATATTATATATACAGTATATATACATATATATATATATATATATATATGAATGCTGTTACCATCAGAATATAACGATGAAATAAATAAAAATAAAAATTTTGAAGTAATTTTAATGCATGATAATGCAATGATATATGTATGTTCATATAAATGCAGGTATATGGAGTATCCTTGCTTTTTTTATCCTTTTGAATTATGAGTAAAAAAAGATAATGTTTTTTTAAAGAATTTAATTTTTTTAAATTTATTTATTTTTCATATCGTGTTTTACATATTACATCAAATTTTATAAGCTAATTTGGATATTCTTCAGTCAGCTTCAAAGCCATTATGTTTTGAGTTTGAAATTAATTTTCAATTTGAAAATGGAAAATACAATCGTCGAAGCTATTATTTTGTTATTGGAGCTGCAAATTTTATAGATTTCAATTTTTGGGGTCTTGTGAATCTATTAAATATTTTTTCCTGTCATGTGTGTACAAAATGGCTGTGGAGTTGACTGAATAATATTCAAATTACTTAAAAAAATATAGATTACTAAATATCCTATAAGACGTAGGCATACTCATAATTTTATGCCACAAAACTCTCTTGACTTTAGCATTACTAAAAATATTTACAAGATATCCAATTCAGTGTCTGAGAGGCTCATAAAAATATATATTATGCATATATAATATTTAAAATTATTTTTTTTTTTTGATACTTAAGCGAATTTAATTTAAAAAAAAAAAAAAATTTTTTTTCTAGGTTGAAATTTATGAAAAATGTATTGATAGACTGGTTGAAGGGGCCTTAAAAGGATATAATGCAACAGTATTGGCATATGGTCAAACTGGTTCTGGTAAAACTTATACAATGGGTACTGGATTTGATCGTGAAATACCAGATATGCAAGAAGGTATAATACCAAGAGCTGTTCGACATATATTCTCATTAATTGATAATCTACAAAATGTGAATGGTAGTAGTTGTAGTATTAGTAATCAAGAAAATGGTGAAATTAGTCTTAATAAAGGAGCTATACAATTTAGTGTTGGTGTACAATTCATGGAATTATATAATGAAGATATTGTAGATTTATTAGATCCATATAATAAGGGAAGAGTATTTAAAATACATGAAGATCCAAATGGAGGTATTTCTGTAGCTGGTGCTACAATAAAACCAATTGGTGGACCTCAGGATGCCTTAAAGTAAATATTTATCAAATTAATTTTTTTTTTATTATAAACTTTACTAACTGTATTTATATTTTTTGTTATTCAATAGATGCCTTCAACAGGGAGCCTTAGCTAGAACAACAGCATCCACACAAATGAATGAACAATCATCAAGAAGTCATGCTTTATTTACAATATTAATAAGACGCCAAAGAGTTATGTCAGAAGAAGAATGTGGTTTGCCGGAAGGTGATTTAGAAACGCTTACCTCGAAATTTCATTTTGTTGATTTGGCCGGTTCTGAACGTTTAAAAAGAACTGGAGCTACTGGTGAAAGAGCTAGAGAGGGTATTTCAATTAATTGTGGACTTTTAGCATTAGGAAATGTAATATCAGCTTTAGGAGATAAAAGTAAAAGAAGTACCCATATACCATACAGAGATTCTAAATTAACAAGATTATTACAAGATTCGCTTGGTGGTAAGTTTTTTTTTTGTATTTAAATTTTTAATATTTCTATTTAACTTTTTTTTGTTTTTTTTTTTATAATAGGAAATTCTCAAACATTAATGATTGCTTGTGTATCACCAAGTGATCGAGATTTTATGGAAACATTAAATACTTTAAAATATGCGAATCGTGCTCGTAACATTAAAAATAAAGTACAACTTAATCAAGATCAAAGTTCTAGAACAATTGCACAATTACGTCGTGAAATTCATGCTCTACAATTGGAATTACTTGATTATAAGCAGGGAAAAAGAGGTATTGATGCAGATGGTAATCCTTCAATTTCAGATACATTCCAAGAAAATGCAATGTTATTAGCCGATAATAAACGTTTACAGCAAAGGCTTAAAGCTATGCAAGATACAATTAATTCACTTACAGAACGCAATACAGAACTTATGTTGCAGAAAGCAACACAGGGTTGGGCTGATGTAAGTGGTATTGATAAATCAGTTTCAGATATGGTTGCTGGTTATTTATCTGAAATTGAAACATTAAAAGCCAAATTAATTGAATCGGAAGGAATGTATCAGCAATTAAAAAAATCACAATTTAATAGTCCTAGAAGACCAAACGAATTTGGTAATTCATTTGCAAGTAAGTATTTTTGAATTACAGTTAATGGATAAATTTATACAAAAAAATTTTTTTTTAATTTTTAGATCCTGATGCATTACTTGATTTAGCAAAACGGGAAGTTGAAAAAGAACGTGAAATTTTAATGTCAAAATCATTGCCTGGCATCAACAATGATGATTCAAATAATTCAAATGTTGAAAATGAATCTCCAGATAGTGATAGTGATACTGAATCGGATGACAAAACCAATGAAATTCAAAATGAATTAAACGATCTTAGTTCTGATATTGAATTGAAATCAAAATTAATTGAACAATTAGAAATGTCACAACAACGTTTACAATTAATGCGTCAACATTATGAAGAAAAATTGAATATATTAAATTTAAGAATAATAAATACACAAAAAGAAAGAGATCAAGTTTTAGCAAATATGAGTCATTCACAACAATCGACTCAATCAATTGAAAAAGTTAAAAAAGTTCGTGAAGAATATGAAAATAAATTGTCACATATGCAAAGAGAATTGCATAAACTTCAGCAAGCACAAAAAGCACATCTTCGTCAACAACGTGAAATACAAGCTCAAGAAGCTCAATTGCGTACTTTGCGTAATGAATTGGCTGAATTGAAAAGTATGAAAACACGTTTAATACGTAAAATGAATGAGGAGACAAGCCGTCACAAAGAAGAAGAAACTAGAAAATCACGTGAAATTGCTCAATTACGTAAAGAGTCTAGAAAACAACAGAATACAATGAAATCATTACAAGCACAAGTGGCTGCCAAAGATCAAATTTTAAAACGTAAAACTGAACAAGTGACAGCACTTCAACGTCGTCAAAAAGGTGAATTAAGTATAAAAGCAAGTGGTCGTGTACCACCAAAACGTGAAAGTTCAATATATAATCCGAGACAGGCACGTCTTAAATGGGAGAAATTACAGCGAACAATAAATCGTACAGCTAGAAGTAAAGAAGTTCTTGTACAATTAGAACGTGAACTTGAACGTTTAATTAATGAAAGAGAATCTCTTAGTCATGAACTATCAAATGTACGTAGTCGTCAACGTACACATAAATCAGCTGAATTAGCAAATGAAGAAGATACCCTTAAAGCAAATCTAAATTATATACAAGAAAATATTGGTCATGTTCAACAATCAATTATGGATTGTGAAGAGGGCAAAGAAACTGAAAATGATACACAAACATTACAAGCTTTAATTGGTAATATAAGGAGTGTTGATGAAGCTAAATTTATATTAGAACGTTTAACTGAAATAACAATTGGTCAGACATGTGATACAGCATTAACACAAAGTAAACTATTAGAGAAAGAAGCTTTATTAAAAGAGGTACAAGCTGAAAGTGGTATACAACATCAATTATTACAACATTTCTTAATACAAAATCCAACTGTACAAATTACTGATCTATTTGATACATTAAATATTAAAAATGATTTTGGTGGATCAAATAATACATTAAATAGTAATAGTACATATGACATTCCGTCCGAAATTGGCATTGGTAATAATTATGATAGTAAAATTGGTGGTGGTGGTGGTGGTGGTAATAATGGTGTTGGCTGTGATTTAAGTTTAACACATTATTCAAGATCAAGAAGTCCATCACCAGCTCCAACAATTGAACTGTAAGTATTTTTCATTGTTATTTTTAATATTCGAATTTTTTAAATAAAATTTTAAAAATATTTTTGTGTTTTTTTTTTTTTTTTTTATTAAAAAAGTGTGAATGAAAATTGCATACGAATTAATTTGAATGAAAGAAAAATGAGAAGAAAAAATAATTCATATGAATCTGTTTCAAGTGATATTTATTGAAATAATAAAATATGAAAATTTTTATTTGAATTGTTGTGAATTAAAATAAAAATAATTTAATATTATTTGAAATGTATTTAATTTATTTTATTTTATTTTTTACTTTATTGTTTTATTGTAAAAAAAAAAAACAGTTCATCTGAAAGAGGTGGAAAAGTTCGAAGAAGAACAGCCCAACCACAAGATTTATTATTTGGTGATGCTGATATTATTCAAAATGGAGTGAGTTTTAATTTATTGTTTTTTTTGTTTTTTTTTTTACTTTAAAATAGTATATATATATATACTCTATTACTATATTACTATAAAATAGTATGTATGTACCGTTATGCTCTATAATTAAAGTTAAAAACTATTTTTAAAAAAAAATAATTTAAGGATGACGCAATGACTAGATCATATACCCAAGTTGAAGCAAGTCCTAGAAGTTTTATACCATTAGCTCGAGTTCCAAGTGCACCCGGTTCATTAAAGTAAGTTGTATAGTATTGTTTGGAATAAGTATAGCTATTATTTATATTTTAAAAATATTTCGAAAATATAATTTCATTACATTTTGTAATTATTAATTGGAAATTAAACAAATTTTTTTGTTTTTTAATTCCATTGGTGACATAACCATGTCATTTTGTAAAACAAAACAACAAGAAAACATTGAAAATTAATTTTTTATTTTATTACCTGTCACCATAATTAAATGAGGTTTTTTTTTTAATTTTTTATTTATAATTTTTTTTTTGTTTTTTTGTATAGATAATTATGACAATTTTAATGTCATTTATTGGTTATCAATTATGACAGGAAACTTGTATTTTTTTTCTTGTTTTGACATGTTTTTTTTTTGTTTAATTTATTTAAAAAATTACAATTATATAAAATAATGACAATAATAATATTCTCTTCAATTAACAAAACAAAAATGTATTTAAAATTTTAATTAGACAATCAAATATAATGTCACCATCATTTGTTCGAAAGTCTATGGAACCAACAACTACTATAATTACAACAACAGGGAATACAATTATTGGTCCATCAGCAATACCACAATCACCAAGATTAAGTCGTCGTCCATATCCAAATAAAGGATCACCTGGGTTGTAAGTAAAAAAAATATGAAAACAAAAAATAACAAAAATAAATGAAAACCAGATATTTTTATTAAAAATTTTATATTAATATTTACATAAATATAAATGATTAAATTTTATTATATAATATATATGTCCTTGTTATAAGTAATTATTAATTATAATGTTACATTATTATTTTTTAATTGAATACCAATACAATGACAACAATTATTACAATTATTATTGTATATTTTAAATGATTTTGTAATCATATAATTTGTATTATATTAAAAAAAAAACAGAAAATCTGTAAAAATATTTATTTTATTTTTTATTTATTTATTTATTTTTATTTTAATTTTTCTTTTTTTTTTTCATTTATTTATTTTGGTAATAAAAACATAACATTTTTGTAAATACATATTCCAATAAATTTGCTTGTCTCGTTCGTTCTTTATTTGTGCCTTTTTTACTCTCTGCCTCACTCCTGTATTATAATATATATATATAGATTAAAATTATAAATGCAATAATAACAACAACAATAGAAACAACTAATGAACACATAAATATATATATATAAAAAAAAAAAATTTGCATAAATATGCTAATATGAAGATATTTTTATAATTAATTAACGTAAATTTAATATGTGCAATTTAAATGTTTATATACAATTAAAAATAATAATAATAAAAATAGTTATAATAATAATAATAAAAATAGTAATAGTAATAATAATAATAAGAAAAATAATAATAATAATAATAATAATAACAATAACAATAATAATAATAATAATAATAATGGTAATAATAATAATAATATTAAAAATAGTGAAGATAAAAAAGTAAGTGTAGTATGTAAAAACATAACCAAAGTTGAAGTTTGAGTTGTTTTAGTCGAAAAATGGTTTCTTTTTTGCAAACATTTGTCAGATTTTTTAGAATTTAATGCGTTGAGCTCGAAATTCCTAAGTTAAATTTCTCAATGTAGATATCTATATATATTTCTTTTTTATTCATCCAAAATTTCGGGTTTTTGTTTCTCGCGATTTTGTCTGTGGGGATATTTTGTTAACAAAAATATAAAAATGATGTGGAATAAAGTTGTAAAGCGTTTTGCTGTATAGAAACTTTTTCGAATAGATATTTTTTTTTTAAAGATTTTTGTAGTTGAGATTTTGAATGTTCATATTTGTTAATATAAAATTATCAATTTACTCCATTACGATTTGGTTTTTCACGGTCTCGAACATTTTTGTTTTGTCTTTGTACATGTTTTATTTTTTATTTTAATGTCAATCGTATGATCGAGTTTTAAAATATTATGTCTTCTACTTTCAAGTCTTCAGATTGACAGTCTTACGACAGTTTTACTATCCTAAATAAAATCATTGATAAATATTTGTGTTACATTATTTTTATTTTTTTCTGTTAATTTTTAACTGATGGTCATTTTATTGTTTTTGTATATTTTTATCTGTGCTTTTATGTATAACTCGCTGCCTATAATAATGTATTCATAATATATACATTTACAAAAATATCATCTATAGAGTTATAATCAATTGGCTTTTTCTTGTATTTTTGTTTTTTTTTTAAATTATATTTTCATTTTCATTCTTTTACTATTGAAAATTCTCGTTTTATTTATTTCCATTATTTTATATATTCATATTTTTTTTTCTGCTTAATTTTATTTAACAAAACAAAAAAAAAACCATTTCTTACTATTCTTTTCAGTTTTTGATTTAACTAGGAGACTGCGTGCAGATGATATAAAATTAAATAAAAAAAAAAAACAAAAACAAAAACAAAAAAATGAATAATAATATTATATAGTAAAATAAATATTTATTATGTAAATAATTTCAAAGTATTTATAAAAAAAAAAAAAATTCTCTGCTACTACGATAATAATTTAAATAATAATATTGATGATGATGATAATCATTATATATTGATGATGGCAATTTTTATAATAAGAATATTAAAGTAATAATAATTAATAATATGAAATATAAAATAAATAATATTATTATAATTATTAATGTATATTAAAATAAAAAATAATATACAGGATGTGTTCCTGATTTAGTAGTTAATTGTGCACTCCGGTTTAAAGTTGCAATTAAAATGAACAAAAAATTAATGAAAATAGGGGGGTTTAGTTATAGCAGTCCTTTACCAGTTATTTGGTCATAATTTTCAACTTTTAAATTAATCAGATAACTATATAATGTGAGATTAAAATAGAAATGACCTTATAAAGAGGTTCTGTGCAATGTATATAGTTTTTTCATTGAAATTCAACGTTTTTTCAAATAAATTTTACATTTTTTTAATTAAATTCAACATTTTTTCGAATAAATTGTTTGGCAAAATGTTTTATTTGAATGAAAAATTGCTTAATTTGTTTGAAAAAATGTTGAATTTGAATGCAAAAAAGTATATAAATAGAATAAAGCTATAATTATTGATAATACTTTCAAAATAATATGTTTAGATTTTATTCCAATAATTTAAAATCATTTACGAACCAATTTGGAGCTTTTCATAAACACATTCTGCAAAAATAAAGTATTGCAGACAATTTTGTTGTTTTTGACAGTGTTTTAAAATTTGAATTTATTTGCTGCAGTTTTGTGTTACAAATAAAAACAGCAACACAACTTATTTACATGGGCAATCTACAATAATTTTTCAGTTTTTCTGCTACGTTAGAAATGTTTATGAGCAAACTTAATTTACCTGATTTTGTTTATGAACAAAATACTTACCAATATAAGCAATATTGTCAATATTGCTTGTTTATGGAAACCACTATAGTATTAAAAAACTAAAATTATTTTAATTTTTATTTCCCTTGCATATAAATATGTACAAGTAAAATTTTTGGTAGATATAACCTTAATAGATGTGGGCTATAACAAAATTAAATACATGTTAATCTCGACATGCAAGTTACACTTTCTGCAATTGAAAAAACACATTAACATATTTTGACTAGGCCATACAATACATTTTTTGAGCTATCAATTCTAACTGGCTGTTTATTATATTTTCTGAAGCCACTAACATTGCAAGTAACTGGCAAGTAATTTGACATTTCATATAAAGCAAATATGGATAAAAATGAAAGTAATAAAAACAGAAGTAGATCTTGCTTTGATTGTTTTTATTTTTTTTTTTATTTTAAATTTTTTTAAAAAATAAGAATCATTTTTAAATTTAAAAACTCTTTTTTAAAACTCACAACTGACCATTAAGTAATGTAGATAGAGACCAGCACTATACCATACGATATTTTGTTCATTTTAAATTCATCTATCGCCAATTGCATAATTGATTATTGAGTCGGTAACTGTGTACCCTGTATTCGAATTATGTATAACAGAAATTGAAAAATTAAAATAATTTTAATAAAAAATTATATTTTTTTTTTAAAATAAATATAAATAAATTTAAAGGAAAAATCATAAAATTTCAATATTATTTGAAAAAAAAAATATTTATAATAATTTTCATTATAATTATTTTGTTTCGAGTAATTTCAATATTTTACTAATAATTTTCGATGAAATTTCTTTTTTCTTTAATAGTAGTTATCATTATTTAAAATTTATATTATATTGTTGTTTTTATTTTTAAAATTGTTGTTAAATCAAATATTAAATTTTTATTAAAAAAAAAAATTAATTGTTTATTTCTTTTTTTTTTTTTCTTTTTTTATATGTTAGGCAGAAATTCATTAAATTAAAAAAAATATTTTTAGTTACATTAGCATTCTTGCATTTATTTGTATTACTTTAATATAGTAATAAACATGTATTTTTTTTTTAATGTTTGAATCGGCTAGAATTGTCAAAACCAAATCAATTTGGATGTGAAAGCTTGTGTGCAAAATAAAAACAAAAATTTTGACATAAGAAAACATGTAAAAAAATATAAATTAAAATTTTTTAACAAAAACTATTTATTGTTACTTTACAAATGTAAAATTAAAGTTTTGATATATATATGTATATATATAGTATATATATATATAGTAAAAATGTAAAAATATGTTGTAAATTGGACAAAAATGTTTCGAAGACCAAATAAAATAAATTAAGCTAAAACAGACTAATTACGTGGCCAGACGAGGCAAATATACAATTAAAAGAAAATACAAATACATTCAAATTTTTCGAAATGTAATTACATTTTTCCAACTATCTTCTCCACTCACTTTTTTGCCCATGTTTATACGATGCAAAAATCTACCGCTGATTTGCCACAGAAATCTACCTTCATGTTCATATGCATGTTCATACGAGTAAAAAAAAATGGTAGAAATCTACCAATACTTGATGGTGAAAGGTGATTTCGCTAAGGGGTAAGCAACATTTAAAATTTCTGATAGATTTTTGACGTTTTATGCTATTACGTTGTCAATTTGCCAATTTCCTTGCACTTTGTGCATAAAAAATATTTAAAAATATTTTGACACTGACATATTATATTCCTAGAAAAAAATTCAAACGTCAAACATCTATCAGAAATTTTAAAATTTGGTAGATTTGCTTACCTCTTACCAGAATCACCCGTCACCACTTTTCTACCTTCATGAACATCTTGACAGTAAATCAGCGAGTAATTTGACATTTCATATAATCAAAATTGTCAAAAATAAGAAAATGTATTCATATGTAAAAATTGTATATCGGTCAGTTACAATAATTATTTTTTTCGTGTTTTTGATTTAGTCATAGCATATGTAAACTGTCTTGCGAGTAAAAATGTAATATTTATTGTCAAAACATACAATAAAATTTGATATTTCGTTTACACGCACTCGCAAGATACTAGAAATACCATAATAATGTACTGTCGATGATATTTGATACATTTTGACTCTTTCATTGGATAAAATAAAACTATTCAAATTAAAATAGAAAAAAAAATAGTTTTAAATTATAATGACGGACACCCAAGACAAGTAAAAATAGAAAATTAATATTAGAATTCTGCATTTTATGTCTACGAAAATGGAATATTGAATTAGGCTGTTTATGCAGCGATTCATAAAATGTTTTTAATGTAAATTTGTTTGTTTTCAATTTTATTGCAGTATTGGAAATATAGACTATAATTTAGTTATATGGTTCTAACAAACAAATTCAATTCCAAATTTTAACATTTTTAAAACAATATTTTTTATAAAATTAATTTTATCATTTACGACATACAAATTTTATATTTTTCTGAATAGTAAAATTATAAAATAGATTTTATATAAAATATATTGATTTGAAAATGTTAAAATTTAAAACTGAATTTGTTTGTTAGAACTGTTTACTTAATACGAAAAATTTGTCCACTACAGTAAAATTGGTAACAAAAATTTACGTTATCATTTTACGAATCACTAATAATAATTTTCTATATGTTAAAATTTCATCAATATGTCACACAGAGCCGAATAATAATAAAATTCATTCAATTCGAAGTATCCACAATGATTCGTTTTGGTCTAACAGTGCTGGTTTTGGCAATCATTGCCACCTATCTACTTAAAATTCATTCAATAAATTTTATTTATTTTGTATTTGTAAAAAAAAATAAAAAAATTATCGATTAGTAGATAGATAGGTACATTTTAATTGAATATTTTATGTATATAATATTATGTACATGTGTAAATATTTTAAATTCATATTTGAATTATACCACCATTTTGAAATTATTATTCTAATTAAATTTGGAAAATAATATTGAAATTATTCATAATTACAGTTATTTATTTTTCTATATAATTTAATTTAGCTAAAACACTTGTATATTATATGGATGGTATAAATTTAAAATGATAATTTAATAATATTATCTATAATAAAAAATTTTAGATTTTGAATTTGAAATATTAGAATAAAAATGTTAAATAAATCAAAAAACAGTTTTATTTGGATTTCAAAATAATTTAGATTAGGTATAAATTGACTTTTATTTTCGAAATTAATTTTTTTCTAGATTTATTTAAGGTAATTATTTTATTTTTTTTTTTTTTTGTTTTATGATTGTGTGATAACTGTTTTAAATTTTTTTTTTATTGTATCCCTGATTTCGCCCCGCTGCCAATGCTTTTTGTTTTTGTTTTGTCAAAATATTTTATTTAATTCGAGCTCGATAACATGTTATACACTCGTAATAATTTCTTGCCACCATTTTGAATTAGATTTTTTTGTTGTATTAGATTAACAGTTATTTAGATTTTTTTTTTATCAGTAAGCAAAAATTTTCTTGTTTCTTGGGAAATTGATAAAATTACAAAAACAAAAAAAAAAAAATTGTGTTTAAATGTATCGTGAAAAATACTACTAACAAGCTTATTTTCTATTACTTTTTCGTCCAAAGCAGCATTTTTGGATAAAAAAGATAGATAAAAAAAAATAGTTAAATTTCAAATGAAAAATGAATATAATAATTTTGATGTGATCACTCGCAAATACTTCAATAATAGAGTTTTAATATTCTTCACTAGTACCATCGTCTTTATCGTTTATCCTTCAACCTAAACGAATTCTAAGAATGGATTATCTCGGGTTTTGATGTGTTCAATAATTATAGATTAATAGCTTTTTTTTAAAAAATAAATAACTAAAATGCCTATAGCTTTGTGTGTTCCTATTTCTTATAAAGTAATATAAAATATTATATATATATATATATATATATATATATATAAATATATTATAAAATATTAATAATTAAAAAAAAAATCCCGAATTTTTGTTGCTTTGCTTTCCCACATTTTTTTACCATTGAATTGAAATATTTTGTTTACAACAATTATTGGATTTTCAAATTAAAACGAATGATTTATAAAAAAGTATATTTTCTGTTAACTCAAAAGTTTTTAATCTACTCTTGATAATGAAAAATGTATCTAGTATGCTCGTAGAGGTATAATTTGGTAATAACTCATGTAAGATGGAACAAAACTATGCAATGAGACCTATTTACCGGCAACAATAGACAATAGTGTTGGTTTAATTAGCTCATATTATCAGACAGTTAATAAAATAAAAATATTATACGTTATTGTAAAAATACAGTAAAAACTACAGTAACGTACTTAATCTACTAAAACGTAATTCTATCTAATTTACTGTACAAGAACATCATTACGTTAAAAAAAAAAACTACCACCAAAATACATAAGGTTATTTTGGTGAATATAATTAAATAATTTAATTCATTTGTATTCAAATTGTTGACATTTATCAATAGTTTAATGACATTACAAAATAACAAAACTAAACATGGTCGTAGTATACATCAGGGTTAATATTTTCAGTCTTATTAAATTTCATGACATTTCGAAATATCTTTTTCTAGTTTTCTTCTTACATCTTAGGGAGATGTGGTGAATTACTTAAACGTATAGAGCTGTCAAATTAGTTATCTACATATCAATTTTTATGTCTTCACTTTAAGTTGACGTTTATGTAAATTGTCCATATTCTCTCTATTAAAAATTTCATAATCTCTACATCATTTTTCATGATTAATATTTTTGAATTTAACCAATGACTATAATATACATGTACATATATATATATAGCCATTGATTTAACTCATTCTCTGAATGGGGGAGGGTTAAAAATCCAGTTATCTTATTTAAATATTTCATTTAATATATTCATATCATGTTATTAATATAATATTAACAAAATTTTAATAATTTGTATTTAAAATAAAAAAAGTAATAATAATAATAATAATAATCACAATAATAACAATAATTAAATCATTTGTATGCAGTCTGTTTATCCTATATGTATAATACATAATATTAAAAAAATTACATATTTATTAAATTTTCTTTAAATTAAGTTTTGTTTTTATTTTTTTATTTTTTGTGTTTATATTTTTTTTTTTATTTTTCTGTATATCATTTTTTTTTATAACCTATTTAATATATTTAATCTTTATATAAATTTATTAAAAATAAAATTATTTCACTACTAAAAAAAATATTTGCTTCATGTTTGTTTTTTTTTCTCTTTTTTTTTTTAACCCAAAAAAAAAACAAATATATTCGAAAATCTAACAATTCATAAATTTTCACCAAACAAAACAAAAAAAAAAAAAAAAAAACATCAATTTGTGACATTTTTCTTGAAAAAAAAAAATTTTATGACATTTGACAATTAATTAATAACAACAACAACAACAACAAAACCAACTATAACAATAATAATCACAACAACAACAACAACAACACCAAACAACAATCAAATCATTTATAATAATTAATAACGATAACAGAATTGATGATGAAAATTTAACGAATACAATGACACTAACACAATCACCACCTGTATATCGTCGTATGACATCACGTGAAGAACAACAACTGCAACAACAACAACAGCAATTACAAAAACAGCAACAACAACAACAGCAACCACAAAATCAATTCAATGATGGAATGACAAATTCAAGTACATCAAGTACTGGAGGTGGTGGTGGTGGTGATGTATTTTCTCGTTTAGGTGCCGGTACACAAGATCCTGCACCCGGTGGGAGTATTCAAAAAATCACTGGAAAGGTAATAATATTAAAACGATAGTTTGTTTTTTTTTTTTTTAATTGTATTATGTTTTGTTTGTGGTATAGTTTTTCATGCAGTATCTATATTTGTTTGTTTGTTTGTACTTTTTTTTTTGCAATTTTAGTTTTTTAAATTAATTGGCACCATAATTAGTATTTGGCACTTTAGTTTTGACACATTTTTTATTTTTTATTATTAAAATTATTACTTTTTATAATTCAATAAAATTCATTATTATTATTCCTTCAATTCAAAATTATCTTGTTTTATTTTTTTGTTATAAGGACTCAAATAATAGTGTTCAATTTCGATTTTGTGTAATGACTCTTGATATGCCCCTTAGTATTTGACACTTTTTATATTTGAGCAGATTTTTTTTTTTTTTTTTTTACTCTTTTGAGTATTTAAATTTATACGATAATTATTTTAATTATGTTCGATCTGTTAATTGTTTTATAATGTATACATTTTAAATTTTTTATATATATATATATATTGTTTTTTTTTTGTTTTTTTATTATTTTGTTTTTATTTATATTTTTTTTTATACAGATTCGAGTGGGTGTTCCTCTTTATTGTACTCATACTGTTATGGGCCATAATAATTCCGTACTCTCGATAAAAGTCGATGAAAATATATTGTATACAGCAGCAGCTGATCGTACTGTTAAAGTATGGGATTTACATCGTGAAACACCACAATATTGTTTATCAAGTCATCCGGGACCGGTGATTGCTGTACAAAATGATAAAAAATCAAATTTATTATTTTCAGCATCTGGACCATATGTACGTGTTTGGGATTTAAGAGCAAGCAGTTCAAAAGCTATAAAAACATTAAGTTCATCTGGTCAAGTGTTGGCTGGTAATGCTAATATAAATGGTATAACACCGGGTGAAGCACCAATTACAGCAATGTGTGTTGGTAATTCAGGAAATTTATATGTTGCAGCATCAGATAAAGTTAGAATATGGGATTTGAATAGGTATAAAAAAACATTTTAGATTAATTTTCTAATTCCTATTTTACATATTTTTTTTTTTTTTTTGATATATTATTATAGTCTCACTTGTCTTGGTAAATTATCTGGTGGTCATCAAGCAGCAGTTATGTGTGTTACATCATGGGAAGGATCTGGTTCAACAGATTTTGTTGCAACCGGTTCAAAAGATCATTATGTTAAAGTGTTTGAAGTTCCATCAACAGGTGGTGTTGTTTATCCATTATTGAATTTAGAACCACCACATTATGATGGTGTACAAGCGTTAGCTGTAGCTCAAGATGCTTTAGGAGCTGATGCTGAATTATTTTCTGGTAGTCGTGATTCTGGTATTAAACGTTGGGATCTTAAGAGTGGTGAATTGAAACAGGTAAGTTTTGTAGTTAATGTGTTGTTTGTTTTTTGGGGTTTACTATTTTTTAATAAATTGAAAATGCGTATATATAAAAAAGGACTGTATTGAAAATGGAAGTGAAAATTTTGCATGATTATGTATAATGTGCTTTTGTGGGAAATTCATTGCAAAACAACAAAAACTTCTTCAAAAAAAATTTTTTTTAATTGGCTGGAAGTTTATTGAAATTATGTCTTTTGAATACGGGATTTTGCATTTGGGATTTGCTTTTATTTCATTTCATTCATTATAAGAAAACAAATTATTGATTTAGGATTTTTAGGATTTATTGTAAATATTTAAAAAAAATAAATAAATAAAATTTAAAATTTAATTTAGTTAAAAATGAAAATTTTAACTAAAATTTAAAATAAATTTAATAATGTGTGTTGACTATGATGATGATGATATCGAATTTTCTATTGTCCTTTTTTCCAGTTGAATATTTTTTTTACTTTATAAATATGTTCCAAACATATATATGTATAGTATATGTATATATAAAATCGATATATATATATATCTATTTTTATTTTTTAAATATATTTATGTTTTTTAATAGAAAAATATTGATTGATCACGTTATTTGATTTTTTCTTTTTTTTTTTTTCTATTTTTAAATAAATGTATCCATTTATATAGTCACTCAATAACGCACACAAAGGATGGGTTTCCGGTATGGCAATATCCGGTGATGTTTTACTTTCTAGCTGTCGTGGTGGCATTATTCGTTTATGGAATGTTAAAACTTGTGATAGTTTAGCGGAAATGAAGACTGAATCATCAATTAATGATATTGTTGCATCCGGACAAAGGGTATTTACAGCATCAAAGTAAGTAATATTATAAAAAAAAAAAAAACAAAAATAAAACAAAAATAAATAAAAATCATTCAAAATTTTATAATTTTCTATTTCTGTTTCATTTTTAATTATATATATTTAAAATATATAATTTTCGATTTTATATTCGAAAATACATACTTAAAAAGAACCAATTATGAATATATAATTACATGTTATTGGTTTTTTTTATTTTTTTGTTGTTTTTTATTTAAAGGTCTAATTTTTAAATTGATTTAATTATTAAATTGCTTCGGTGATTTGGAAAAAAAAAATGGAAAATAAAATAAATATACATAAAACATTTCAAAGTAGGAAATTGTATAAGAAAAAAAAATAACAATTAAAATTTCATATTAAGTAGGAAATAAATATGTACAAGGTGTTCGATGACCAGTTGTTCTGTAAAATTTGAAATATTGATAAATTTGATTAAACAAAGTTGTACAAAAGTATAGAAAATACCAAAATTTGTTAAAAATTGTATCTGGAGGTAAATTTAGCCTATCTTTTAGATCAGACTGTCTGCCGGTAACAGATTTATGTGGTACAACATTATGTTATATTCCAGAAGATATTTTATGTGATTCAAATTTGATTCACTGTAATGTGTTCGTATAAAAGTATATTAAACGTTTTAATTTTGGTACTAATCGAATACGAAAAAATATTGTATGGCAATGTAAGAGGTTTTTTTTTCACGTTCTACAATCCAGACAGTAATTTATGTAGAATTATCTTGTCGTGCGTAATTAAGTATGGTGCTACAATTTGTATTACAATGTTTTTATCGATTAATTTATAAAATTTCTGGCATTATTAACCATATACTATACTATTGTCAGAAAGTAAGCCTTCTTAAATAGCGTAGTTTACTTTTATTTTAAGTTATTACCAAATCATACTATCAATTATTTTTTGTCATTTATTTTACCCCAATGACAAAAGGCCTAAATAGCCGTACTTAAGTTAACTTAAGTAAATGTCAAATTCACGTACGTTCTTATGGGTTTTCATAAAATAAACTAGCCTTATTTAAGTTAACTTCACTTTCAGTTTCGTTAAAAAATTTACATTTCGTTCATTTAAGCTGATACGATACAGTTTGTAGGTCAAATAAGTAAAATATTCATATAAAATAAAATGCAGACAAGGCATATGACACGCTACCATGACCTGCCATTCAAATGAGTTTAATCATAACTCATTTTGAAACTTAAAACAATTAACAAAAGTTAAGTTATATAGTTCGAACCGTAATTTTAGTTTAATATTTTGAATTCCAAAATGTCATGGTATTATCTACTAATAATTTACTAATTTAACTAATTTTAACTAATTTATTTAACTAAAATAAATAAAATAAATTAGTTAAAAAAGTTGAGTTAAAACGTAATGTTGGGTCGGGCCTATCCTTCTGTATTCATTTACTAAATACATTTTGCAGCATCTACATAAACTTAGCCTTACAACTATTGGTCACTATCAAACATCTTATACATATGTGTATATACATATATTACTTTAAAATATATTGCTAAATATTTTCATAAAAAATATTTTATCAAATAAAATAATTTCCTAATATTATAATTAATTCTCATTTTAAATAATTTTAACTTTTAATTTCATTGTATTTCATTTTCTTTTCATCTTTTAATAATAAAAAAAAAAAAAAAATATAATAAAAAAAAAAAAAAAACATCTCAGCACTGGTGAAGTTCGAATTTGGAGATTTTCACCACAAGAAAATTTCTTTCAAAGTGGCATGGTATCATCTACTACTACTAATTCAACTACAACTATTTCTACATCATTGGTCAAGGGAAATTAAAATAATTAAAAAAAATATAAATATTTAATAACAAAAATACATCGAATTCTAAATTAAAACATAACTACTATATATACATACATACTACAATATACTATAAATTAGTGTAATTTTAGTTAAAATAAAAAAAATTAATTAGAATAAAAAAAACAAAAAAAAAATGCATAATTATTAAAAATTATATAATAATCAGGCCCCGATTTTCTTATTATAAATACATAATTTGAAGTGTTTTATATGACAGCTATATTATCATGTCATTTCAAGTGATTATATCGTAAAATGTTTGACATGTCATTAAACTCAAATTTAAATTTTTAATAGATATTCTAATAGTTTTATTATTATTATTATTGAAATGTAAAAGTAAAAAAAAAAAAAACTTTTACTATTTTCCAATTTACCAATTATAACAATAAAAAAAATTTAAATTTTAAAAATGGCGGCATTAGTGTTGTTTAGATTACTTGCTTATTTTATGCGATAAACTCTAATAATAAAAATTGTATTTTTTATTTTAAAAATATGTTTGTAAAGCGTTGTAAATGTTAAAAAAAAATTAGGCGAGCTTAAAATGATTAACTCTGTTTCTTCAAATTGTCACTAAAACAAGTGATTTTGTCTTTGGTGTTAATTTTATCGACTAATTGAATCCGGGTGTATGATATATATATATATTAATTTCATTAAATTATCTTATTCAATATTTTATAAAATTTAAATTTATTCAATTATAGTCCTTAAAAATTAATTAAAATTAACTTAAATAAAATTTAAATGATTAGATCAAGCAATTATTGTTGTACTCTGAATTTTTGCAACATTTTTAAATTATTAAAGACTACCAAATTATTAAATACTACTAAAAATTAGTAAAAAAAAAGGTAATTCCTTTAACTTTTTATATGACACGTGGGATGGGTCATAAATTTTTGATTAATTATTTTTTAAAATTTTATTAAAGTCTTTCAACCACTAATGAAGACAGTATATTTTACTTCTGAATTGTTAATATCTGCAAAAAAATAAAAAAAAAATTGACAGAAGGAAATACGACATTAAGATTTACTTATTCAATTCTTAATGTTAAGCATACACAAGACGATTAGTCTTTATAAGAGTATACAAATAAAAATTATCAAAAGAAAATATTAATTTAAATACGTATTTAACTTACAACTAAACCAGCCAAATAATTTACAGATAATAAAGCAATTAATTCAATTAGACTAAATTAAACAAGCTTAAAAAGAACACAAAAAAAAATAAAATAAAATAAGCCTACATCATATAAATATACTTTTATATTAACTTGCCCGTGTCTATTTGCTTATTTATTTATTTATTTATTTACATATATCGTAAATTGGTTATACCAATTTTTTTTTTTATATTGAGGTATATTGAATTATTAAATTATGGCGATAACTCATCAAAATTTTCGTTTTAACTTTTTAAATTCTAGTTTAAACAGGTTTTATATTTTTTATTTTAATTTTTTAAAAGTTGAGTTATCTCTAACTTTCATCATAAAATAATTATATACATAGAGTATTCACGCAGTACAAAAAATGTTAATCAATTTTGTTGATTTAAAAAGAAAAAAACAAACAAAAAAATTGAAAAAAAAATTGTATACATATTGTACATCATCGACTAACATACGTTTACCAAAAAAAAAAAGAAAACAGAAATCAGAATAGAAATAAAATTTAATACGATCAAACCAAAAACTGTCTACTTTTTTTATTTTACGTGAATCATCTATGTATATAAAACAATAGTGTTTCTCTGTTCTAATTTTATATTTCATAGTCGAGTGCAAAACACTGAAGAAGTCTGCAAGTAGTAGACGAATACGAAATACACGTATCTGATTATGATAATAAGCATATTTTGTAAATAATCGACTATTTTCAGCGAATATACAAATTTTACTCTAATAGTTAATAATAAATTTTACTCTGCGAATTTATATTTCACATTTTTGCAGATGTGTATGTGTGTACATAATGTCAATAATAATGTATGAAACTATATTATAGCTCCAAGATGTCACTTTTTTTAATATTTCATATTTGGTCGTCATGCCAACGTGTATATACATTTTAAAACAAAAAAAATAGATTTCGTAAATAAAACTAAACTTACCGGCCATTATTAAATTAAAATACATAGATATAAGTATATATACGTAATCGTCCTTCCTGAAAATATTAAAGTGATACTTAAAATATTGCTAATATTGTTAATCTTAAAATTTGTTTGAATTCACTTGAATTAAGCCTGTTAATAAATAAATAAATAATAAAATAACAAATGAATATAAAATTGTGAAATTATTTGAACTTAGAACCACTATAATTGTTTGTTACTTTCAAAAATAAAATAACGACAATACAAAAACATAATATAAAAATAACAATTTTGGCTTGTTTTGAATAAAGTTTTTTATGAATTTGAAAAGACTGTCAAAATTGTGTGAAGAGCTGTCAAAAACTGCCAGAAATGTGTTTGACAACATTGCCAAACAAAAAGCTGTCAAAAGCTTCCAAAAATGTGTTATGTCTTTTGACAAACACTACTCAATCTATGGTTAACGTAAATTTGCTCTAAAATTCATTATTAAAGTTTAAAAATTAAAAAAAAAAAATTTATTACCCATCCCACGTATTTATTTTAAAATATAAGTTTTGCAATAAATTAATTATATTATATACAGTTTCTTCTAAATGTTACTGTTATATGTACATATACATATCTTATTAATTATATAAATACAATTCTGTTTTTTTTTTTAAAACGCTCTGCTTCAAATTTTTTTGCAATTTTTGCACTTTAAAGCATTTTGAAGGCGATTTTTTGAATAGTTTACTTATATAATATGTGTTTCATATACAGGGTGGTGTCTTAACAGGAGGGTATTTTTTTGTTATTATTAGTCGGCTTAAGCTAGAAAAAATTTGTTAGTTTGTCATTTAGGTAAGTCAAAATGGACAATTGTTTATGTTTTAACAGTATATTTTTTTTTGTTGACTTGTGTGTTATAATTACACGGACTATTGTAAGCTCTTACAAATTTGTACAATAGGTAGTAGATAATAAAATAAATAAAACAATTCATAAATAAAATTTGTCATAAATGTTGACAGTTTTCAGATACATGTTGATAGCCTCTGACAGTTGACAGGATTTTTGGGTAAGCACCTATGAATTTTTCAACTTTAAAAATACAAGTTCAGAACAGTAACAAAGTAAAAAATACAAATAGTGCAAAAGAATGACACTACATTTAACAATAGATTTTAGTAAGGGAATTTATAAATTTTTGGAAAGCTAATACCATACATCGAATACACTTTTGCAATGGTTACACAGTTAAATATATTTTTAGAAATATAAATGAAATAACTATTAAGAGATTTAATAAAATCCATCGACATCATTGTTTTTTATTCTGAATTAAAAAATTAGTTAAAAATAGGTATTTTCATAAATGCAGTATGACGTGACAATTGCATTATACATGGCTGACTTATAATCATAAGATTTTAGTTTATGACGGTCACACTACAATAACTTATTGACGTTTATGAGCAAGCATTTTAAAATTTACAAAGTTTTCATTGGTTTTAATTTTACTTACAATTTCAAATCAATTTTCTTGCAAATTTATAATAAAATAAAAATGGAGCAATTTATTTTGATAATACCTTGTCCTTCAGCCATTTTAAAAATTTAAACAAATCTATCTCTAAAAAACAAAACTGACAAGAGAAATATTTTTATGCAGTATAAAATTTCATAATGCGTAGCTGACTTTGTTTTGCTAATGAATTTTGTGTCATTGCTGATTGTTGCAATGTAGTTTATGAACTGTAAATAAATGTATAAAACATGACGAGATTAATGTATTGCATTATGCGTTTGTGAAAAGGCCTATTTATTCTATGAACTTTAAAAGTGAACTTATTAGAGACAATACAATACCATATAGCTGAAACACCCTGTGAATTTTATCATCTTTATATAATTTTTTTTTTGACTTGGTGTTTCTATATAAACTCGCTTATAGTATATTTTGCTATCTTTCTCTTTCTCGCTCTTCTCTTATCTCTGTCTCTCTTTTTTTGTGTATGTTTTTTTTTGTGTAATATTTAAAAAGAACGTACATAAATTAAAAAAAAAATATATAATTTTAAATTTGCACAATGCTATAATTTATTTCTGAACACGTTTAAAAAACAGTTATTTTTATTAATTTTTTTTGTTTTTTGTTTTGTTTTTTATATTAATGAAACGTTTGTTTTTATTTTTCATTTTTTTATTTGTTATTGCATGGAAAAATATTGCCTATATATGTAGGTAAAAAAAAAAAATTGTTATTTCCAATTTATTTACAGTGTGCATATATGTCTATTTTGTGTAATACATTGTGTAATATATAATATATGTACATAACTACAGTTGGTGTTAAATTTATTTGTACATAAAGAGTTTTCGTAAGGATATAGGGATTTTGTAAGTAATAATCTTCGAAGGAATGGCTTGGCATAAATCAGGAATGTAAATTAAAACCTAAAAACTGACAATTTTCAAAATTTTCAATTAAAGTTATTTGAGACCAGGATCAGATTCAAAATTTGAAACAAAATTAGAAGAATGGTTCAATATTGTGCAATTTAATTTAAAAATGCATTAATAATATTTTTTATGTGACATTTTGAAATTAGTTTATTTTTGTGGATATTTATTTTGAAAATAGAAAAATATTTAGTTATCTCGAATATTAAAATGTTAATCAAATTTTTTGTATTATTATTATTATCATTATTATTATTATCATTATTATTATTATTATTACCATTATCATTATTATTATTATTATCATCATTATTATTATTATTATTATTATCATTATTATTATTATTATCATTATTATTGTTATTATTATTATTATTGTTATTATTATTATTAATATTATTATTATTATTTTTATTATTATTATTATTATTATCATTATTATTATTATTATTATTATTATTATTATTTTTATTATTATTATCATTATTATTATTATTATTATCATTATTATTATTACATTATCATTATTATTATTATTATGATTATTATTATTATTATTATCATTATTATTATTATTATTATTATTATTATCATTATTATTATTATTATTATTATCATTATTATTATTATTATTATTATTATTATTATTATTATTATTATTATTATTATTATTATTACATTATCATTATTATTATTATTATGATTATTATTATTATTATTATCATTATTATTATTATTATTATTATTATCATTATTATTATTATTATTATTATTATTTTTAATATTATTGTTATTGTTATTATTTTTATTATTATTATAACTATTATTTCTTTACTTACTATAATTAAAATCGTAATAAAAGTCAGTTCTACAATTTTTTTTTTTATTTTCAAACCAAATTTTGCAGATTTAATCAGAAATTAATTGAACAGAAGTCAAAGTTTTTATGTTATAAAATTTAGTTAAGAGTTAAACAATAATGCCAAATTGAATTTCGGTTTCTTTATAACCTTTATAATATGTTCATACTCTTCATAACATATTATTTTAACAAAAAATTATTGAGCACATTATGCCACTTTGAATTAAATTTATCAATTGAAAATTCAAAAACAAAAATGAACTGAATTTTCTATTTAACCACAAAATGTATTTTGTTGTGTTTTATTTAGAATCAAATTTTTCATTTCATCATTTCCTTTGTAGACTTGAATTCATTATTGTAAGAAACCATTTTTTTTTCCTGAAAATCACCTTCCACCTATGTATGAGGTTTATTCAAAATTATTTTATTAATTGCTATGTAGTTAGAGGATTATAGAATGCTATAAAACTAAAATGACTACAAAATTGATTAATTTTATTTCAATAGTAAAGAAAACATATCAAAAAATGGTACAAAAATAGTTAAAAATTGAAATGTTTGATAAAAAATAATCTAACCAAAATGGTTTGTATATATACAAAATATCACTGTGAATTATTAATAACATTATAGTTTTCATAAATATGTCAAAATATATGGCTTCGTTTAAAACCCTTTACTTCATAAGTTGCCATATATGGCTTTTTGAAATAATGATCAAGTTTTGATTCATAACATATTAAAACTTCATAATTATTTCAAAAATTCACATATATATGGCTTTGTATGAAGTAAAGGAGAATTATAATAAAAATACTAGTGGGCCCTTGTGCAATTGCACAGTGGTGATTTTATTTAGAATTATTTGTTAACAATATCATCATTGATTCATTTGTGATTTAATATGAATTTTAGACTTTCAATTTATCGTTCAATTTTCTGACAATATTCTATTGCTATCCATTTTCTCATTTGAGAAAAATTTGAATGAAAAATTTAATGTTTTATAATAAAAACATAAAAAAAGTTATTCAACGCAAAATTTTATTGCTTTATATTTTTTATTTATAGTTTTTATTCGTGAAACTAAAATTTTAATATTTTTTATAGTGTTGTTTTACTATTCAATTGTTGTTTGATTTTTTTCATAACGTTTTTATATTTGACAGTATCATAATTTTATACTCTTTTATAATATATATAAAATACGGTGACATCGTAAATGTCTGAAAAAAAAAACTTAACAACCTGTTATAATGTAAAAACACTAAGTTGTCAATGTTATTTGTATAATAAGTTGGCAACATTGTGTAATGACAGCTTTCTGAGACATTTGTATTTTAATGCATGTGTGATCAAGTAAAACTAACACAAAATTCGGCTTTTTTTAAACACATGTCAAACCAGTCGCGAAGACATCGTCAACTACAATTGTGATCATATAGTCAATGTCTTAAGTTTTTGTGAGCTTTTGTAGACATTTAAGATCATGTGGATGATGTATTCAACTTTGTGTTGATAGACATTCACGATGTTAAGGATATTCAGCGTAAAAATATTTGAAATGCAGTAAAACACAATTCAGTATAACAAAAGTGTTGTAAAACATGTGTTGAAAATAATTAAAACATGTCATCGTAAATATTACAATTATATACGAAAGGGTTATTTAACTTTGTGTAAATACACTTTTGACGATCACTGTACAATGTGTGCAAAGTCAAAAAAACAAGTGTAGAAAAATTTCTTGCAAATCAATTTTGTTTTTTTTTTCGCCGAGATAAAATTAGCATGTAACCCTCTTCTATACCCAATCTCTCTCTCTAGAATTTTGGTCACGTTTATTTACATCAGATTTTAGCTTTTATTATCTTTATACTTATTTTTTTGCTTATTATAGTATTAAATTAAATTATTTTATTGTTCTGAGACTAACAAATAAAATTATAACATCCAAAAAAATCATTAAATCCTTAAATTATATACAAAAAATGTTTGTACAATTTTATACATATATAATGTATGTATGCATTTAATGAATTTTTGTTTTTTATCCAATTTTATACAGTTTTAAGTCATTGCAATCTATTCTGTTAGAATAAAAACATAAAAAACATGTTTTTTTGTTGTTTATTATTTTTTTTTAATTATTTTTTAATAGAGGTTAGGTCAGTGTCAATAAAATGTAAATATTAAAATTGTTTTTAGAAACTTTAAGGATTTTATTTTGATAATAAATTGAATCCTTTTTAATTTGTTGTTAAAAATAAATCAGTTTTTTTTTTTTTTTTTTGTATTCATGAGTGAACCCAACAACTAACTATCGAAATTTAGATATTTAACTTGGAAAGTTTTTTTATTATTGTTGACCTTCTATATATAAAAATAGTTTTTAAAATTTTGAATCCTTGAACTTTCAATATTGTTTCTTTGACATTAAAATATTGAATTTTAGATATAATGAATGTAACATTGTGATGTAGAATAAAATTGAAAATTGAGTTTTTAGGAGATAATAAATGTGGCTTATAAGTACTATGATAGTTTAAAAATAATATCGTATATACCAAAACTTAATAAATAACTAAAATGTTATTAAAAACTAGGTTAGGTTATAGTAAAAAAAAAATAGAAAATATAAACTGAATAAAACAACAATCAATGTGACAGGGTATTTTCTGAAGAGATAATTTAAGCTATAGTTAAACGGAAAGTACCAGCAATTACAATAGTTATTTTAAATCAATAAAATTAATAAATTTTATTGTTAAAGAGATTAAAAAAATTGATTAAAAAAAAATTTACTACACAAAAATTTAAACTGAATATTTATTTGATCTTCTAGTCAATACACACATGGTATTATCTTGAAATTTAACAATAATAGGTTCGAATGGTGTAAAAATTTTTACTTAATATTTTAAATGTATTAATCTCAACTATATTTACTCTTTTAAGATTGAAATAGCAAATAAATTGCGTAGTAGACAAATAAAACAAGACATTTTAATTTTTATATTCAAAAATTTATTAGTATTTTTCAATTTAAATAATTTCATTCCATATTGCAACAGCAACAGCGTAAATATATTTTTTTTTATTTGTTTACAAAATTCATTTTGAATTCAAATTTAATTAGCCAATTAAGCAAAACAAAAAAAAAAACAAACATTTTTATATTCATAAATCATATCCATTCCTAATCTAATACAATCTATGCAATTAAAAAAAAAAATTTATATTTGTATGAATTAAAAATTCGAAATTTAAACTACAAATTTCATTATAATCTGTACAAATTTTTATTGAATTTTAATAATAAAAAATTTGAAATTTATTAGTGCATCTGTAAAAAAAAAAACCCAACAATGTAGGTAATAGAGGAAGATATAGGATGGTTTTATTGATAGCAAAACCAAATTTTAATATTTTGAATTCAATTTAATTTTTTTTTTTTTGTTTTTCAATTGATTTTTCAATTTAAAACATTATTATTTGGAATATTTTAATGAAATTTAAGTTCATTTATTGGCTCATTTAGTCTTTTATTTACAATTTGTATTTTGTTTTAATTTTTTATTGTAAATTTTTATAATTATTATTATTATTTAAATTTTATGCTGTCATTATAATTTTGTTCACATCATGTTTAGCTTGTTTTTAAATTTGTTCTACAAGTGTTGAAAATATGGAGAAAAAAAATGTGCATATTTATAATATATATATATATATATTAATAAAATACATTATGTAAATTAATTCTTAATTATTGATAATTGTTATAAATACGTATATGTATACATACATATATATCTGATGTGAATCCAATTTTTTTTTAATAATTATTAAAATCAAAATTTGATTGTTGAATTTTTTTTTAAATTAAAAATGGTTTCTGTGACTCTATGTTAAACAAATTTATTAAATTTATTGGTTTAAAATACTGATTTAATTATTTTAACATTTAAAAAAAAAATTATTACCTATTTATGGAGTGAAATTGTAGAAAAATGTTTTCGTTTAATATATTTTATTGAATTTAACAAATTTTGTTACTAACCAAACTTATCTCGGAGTATGTTTTTTTTTTTTTTTGGTTTATATAAAAAAATCATATCGATGTAAGATGCGACACCTTGCACGATTCTTTAATTATGGCTATAATTTTTTCCTGGAATGTCTCTTCTACGATTCCAAAATATGCTCGCGGTTTATTCTATCAAAAGCTTTCTCAAAATCTACAAACATGAAATTTAGCGGTGTTTTAAATTCACTGGATTATTCAAGGATTATACGTAATGTGTTAATGTGATATTCTATTCTGCCTTTAATCCTTTCGCGTATTATTTTAACCATTAATTTTGATATAATTGAGAGTAGAGTGATACCTCGTCAGTTATTGCAATGTTTTAGGTTACTTTGCTTTGGTATTTTGACAATTACTTCTTCCTTCCATTCGTTTGGATATTTTTCTTGTTCTAGAACAAAGTAGCAAAAAATATCGGCTGATTAACTTTTAGGAATCCAACGGGTATCTCATCTACTCCTGCTCTTTTGTTGTTTTTTAAAAGAATAATTGCTGATCTCATCTCGATTACACTTGGGGCTCCCACATTGATACCCCTAAAAAATTGACGTTATATTTTAGTGTGACTTATAAACGACATCGATTGTATATCATGAGTTGTACATCATAAGTTCATGTTTATTAATTTCTTTCAAAAAAGCTATTGACTATAACAGAATTGTGACGACAAACATTTTTCATCTCATCTTGATTACACTTGGGGCTCCCACATTGATACCCCTAAATGATTTTCACGCATTGTTGACATAGGGGAGCTTGTAGATACATTTTTTGTGAGAAATACTCCTGCCATCTTTACAGTTGATCATTCATAGATAGCCTTCCAACTCTCGTCCAAAATTGTTTGATGCTCTTTACTATTTACATTTGGTTTGTAATCTTGTAAAGAGTTTTGACATTTCTTCTTCAAGATTTTCTATTTTTATTTTCATTTGTTACATCTTACACTCTCCGCTGTGCAGCCTTATGTGGTAATCTATACTGTATACAAACGTAATTCTTCTTTTTTTTGCTGATTGATTTGGCATTAATTTTCCTGTTTAAAAAACTACGTTCAGGAATTTTAATCATTCAGGCTTGTGATATCCATTGATCTATTTGGGTAGATAGCGAATGTATTGTTTCGGACCCGAATTCTATATAAATGCTGTTTTGGTATTATCCCACATAACATTTATAAATACATTTTGCTTATTTTCAACCATCCATGTTGTTTTGTCATTTTGTGATGTACGACAGTATAATTGCGGGGTTCGAAATATCTTAGAAACTGTATAACAGTTATCTATAATTATAAATGACAAGCATTTAGGAACCTGCGCAGTAGACACCTTTTCATTTTATCTCGCTTCTCCTTAATGAACTCAACTCATATTAGAAGGGAAACTCTTCATTTACATAAACCTAATGCAATTTTTTACATAAACCACAACTAAATATTTCCTGATTAGTTGAAACAAGTAAAAACTATCATACTATACCTACTTTAGCATTGCCGTATAAATGAGAAAGAAAGAGAACACAGCATATGCTTGCCTAAATTTTTATATAAAAATTTTTATTGGGCTGACAAAAGATTTGAAAACGCTTATGAAATTTTTATATGCGGGATTATTTATTAAGTAGATAGTGAGAAAAAAAGTTCGGACAATAATTTAATTAAAAGATTTTGTATTGAAATTTTAAACAAAGACAACCAAAAGTAAATTTCCACAGCCAACAAAAAGTAAATTTTTTTATGTCAAAATTTAACTTTTAATAGATACCACGATAAATAGTTTCATTTTAATACGAAAAAATTATTATTTACACACATTCTATTTGAATTTTATCTCATAATTTCGCTACACCTTTTTGTTTCCTATATTCACTTCATTTGTGAACATACAATTCTTATTACCGTCTATTTCTAACATTTTTTTTTTTAAATGTATGGGTGTGTTAGCGAAATACATATCCGAGTTTGACTTGTTATTGTTTACAAATTATTTGCTTGCAATAAACCTACTTAAATAATACGTCAAATAAAAACAAAAAGGTCATCTAAAATAAAAAAATATAAAAACAACAAAAACAAAAATAGAGTATTTATAATTATAATAGCCATGCATTTAAGGATATGCGCAGTAAGCACCTTCTCATTTTATCTCGCTTCTTCTTAATGAACTCTTAATATGTAAATAAGTTGTATATATGGCCGAATTGCGCATACGGGTTAAACAAATTTCTATTTGGTTTTATAATATTCAAACTTTTAAGTAAAATAAAGCCATTTTGTGTCATTCAACATCTTATTATTTTTATACTATTCTGTATAATGTTATTATTATGTTCTGTAAAAAATTTAAAATTTGGCTTCAACTTGAAATATAATTACTCAACAGGGGCCCCTAGTCTTATATATATTACACAAGGAAGGCCGCATGTTGGGAATATCTTATATTATAATACACAAGATGAAAGACATTGTGAGTAAAAAGGCAAGAATAATTGAATAGTAAATAACACCACAAAAATATTAAAATTTTAGCAAGTTCTTGGTGCTGAATACTTAAAACATTTCAAATAGTTACACCAAATAAATGACGGTTATTTCCAAGTTGAGCGCCATCTATACCCTAAAAGAAATTTCAATTACGGGCAATTTTTAAAAAGGCTTCATATAAATTCTGTCATTTTAAATAAACACACAAACTTACAAAAAATACAAAAACGAAAACACAAACAAAAATTGAAAACTGAAAACAAAACAGAAAAACAAAAACCAGATCAGATCATACTCTTCAAAAATGATATAATAAATGTTAGTTCATTTGCTTCTGCTATCATTAAAAAAAATATATGCAGTAAAACACGGTTATAGCATAGAGTAATCATATAAGTAGAGTATTCACGTAGAACAATATTTGTTAATCATTTTCTTCTAAAAATGCCGTCCCATTTTTACTCAAAACACGAAAATGAAGTCCCATTTTCACTCAATACCCCAAAACACTCAAATATAATTTTCGAAACTCAATTATTTTTACTCAAAATTTTTTATTTATTGAGAAGAATATTTCATACAATGCCTCTATACTTCTAGCCTATTCACAGAATGATTTTTTCGGAATTTTATCGAATTACGATTTCGTTTTAAGTTTTGTTTTAGTTTTGTGTATAAAGTTTTGCTCTCCCAGTGACTAGGCTAGGAGTATAGAGGCATTGTTTGATAATTTGAAAAGTATTTATATACGTATGTACTTTTGTTTTATATGAAGAGTGTATATCGTAGTATCGTATATATGTTCACCATACATTTACATATCTAATTCAATACAAAAAATATATGTATATAGGAAAATAAAAAAACACAATTATTCGCAAAGATAATGAATGAAATTGTATCCATACAAGAATAGGTCAATGATAGCATCACATAATCCAGAAATTTTTTTTTAAAAATAATGCTAATAAAAGAATGAAATTTATTAGTTATGCATTACAAATCGGGAACTTTGTACGGAATACCGTTCTGTTTTCTTTTCTCAGAACTTGGTTAAAAATCGTATTTCTATTTCAGATGAAATAATTTCAGAAGAAATAAAAACAGCCAACAATCCACATAAAGAATAAAATGTCCAGTTTTATTTTTTTTACTTACTTTTTTAAATTTTGATAGCTTGTTTGTTTGTTTGTATTCATAATTATATTATGTATTCATATATATACTATTCATATTATTATCTACGGTAAGAAACAGACAAAATTAACAAAACCAAAATTGCTGAAAATTTAAAAATACATATAGGTGCCTACTTTTCAGTATACTTTTCAATAGAAATCAATTTGAATTATTTTTAATTTTACAAAACCAACATTAATTCTTTTGTCCCTTTCTTCTATAAAGTTTGAAATTACAAATTTCATAAATCACATTGACCAAGTCCAAATAAAAATATTAATTCTTCAAATTTTTAAAATTAAAACAAAATAACTACAAATACAGCAATAATCTTGAATTCTTTCAATTTCTAAAAAAAAATTCAATACTTTGATTTGTAATTTTATTTGTAGTCTATTGAAAGGACTTTAAATGCATGTATATTTTTTTATACACATTGTGTAATTTTTAATTTTTATCACATAAGTAAAGTAGAAATGCGAGCAGCGAAATAAAGAAGTATAAGTAGATACTGTGGCATGCATATTCGCATATATACATTTTTGAGCATATATACCTATACATACAACTTTTATATCATTGACACTGTTGGCAGCATAATAACAAATAAATATGTTCATAGGTAGTAGGTACACAAAATTTTTTTATTTATGAGTACAAAATACAATTGCGCTCAAGTTATAAGCAGTTAAAAATTGAGTAATATTATTTTGAGTGAACACAGAATTTTGATATTTGAAAAAGTGACTAGAAAATTTTGTTCTACGTGAATACTCTACTTATATGATTACTCTATGGTTATAGTCATTCGCTAAATTTAAGTAATATTTCTGACTATAACCGTTTTGTGACTAAAGGTGTAGATCAAAAAAAAAATTGCATCTTTATAAACAAAATCAAATTTAATAAAATATCTTTCGTATAACAATTTTAAACTTTATTTTATTCATAAATAGCAATTCTGTTATGTATAATCAAAAAATATACATATTTGTAATAAAGTACAGAAAAAAACTATATATAAATCAGTTTTTTAATAAAATAATTCACTTTCAACTTAATTTTTTGTTTTATTGAAAAAAAGTGGCGTTATATTTTAGTGTGACGTATAAATGACATTGATTGTATATCATGAGTTGTACATCATAAGTTCATGTTTATTACAGAATGTGACTACAAACGTTTTTGACTATACACGAATCAAAATATATCGATCTACTACGTTGAGAGTAATAAGATTTTATTGTGTTAAGTTATATTGAAATTAGTGTTAATTTCGTTATAAAGAATAGATATTATACTTTAATTTCGTTATATATATATATATATATATATTCAATAATCAAGCGATTCAGAACACAACTACAATTATACCAAAACAAATATTTCTTTTTACATAAAATTGTGTTTGAAAGAACTACTACTGGCAATTGCACAGAGGATCCACTAGTACGAATACATTTTAGTTAAATTTTTCTACAAATTTCTCATAGATTCGAATATGATATGAGATAAGATTTCTAATATATTTAAAAACAAAAATTAATTAAAATATTTTTAAAAATTTATACCTATTAATTGAATTTAAGGATTCTAAGTATATGAACATTAAATAAAAAACAAACAAATATGATACATAATTTACACAACATAACCTTCTTTCTATTTTCTAAAAGTTATTTTCTATTTTTTTTTTTTTTTTTTTTTTTAATTCCTGTTTTAAGTAATAATACCTACTTCTAATCTATATACAAAATAAGAAAAAAATGGGAATGTTGAAAAACTTTTCAGTAAAATCTTCCAGAAAGAAAAACTTTAATAAAATAATAAAAAAAAAAAATGTTGTTAGATTAAAACTAAACTTATCTTAAAGATGGAAAATGAAATGAGGACAGTTGTAGTAGTGTAAATGTATTGGTAGGTAGGTGTTGTGGTAGGATGTTCAAATATGAAAATATTATGAACTTATTTTTGTTTTTCTTCTTAAAAATTAGTTCTAAAAACTTCTTTGAATTAGTTCTAAACTTTTATATATATATTTTATTTACTCTCTTTTTTTATTTTTATTATTATTATTATTTTTTTTTTTTTTTAGTTTAGTTTATATTTTGTGAATTGTTTTTCCCTCGATAGTGAATTGTTGTTATTGTGTTACTAGATTTTAGGGTAAACATTTTTTTTTTGTTTTTGTTAAGAGAGAGAGAGAGAGAGAGATTTTTGACTTGACTGATGAAATTTTCATTAATCTTTCATCATTGATTTCCGCAACAAAAAAAGGGAAATGTTTTTTTTTATTATTGTGTTTGTTATTGTTTTGTGAGACCCATGTAAAAAAAACAGAAGTTAAACCACAAAATATAACTAACAAATGAAACCAGCTGGTTCTGACAACAAAATGGAATGTTTTGTTGTTGTAATTGTATTATTATTTGTCAAATCATCTCTTCTCATATTTTAAGATCAATTTTTTTTGTTTTTTTTGTTTTTTTTTTGCTCTATTTATGATATTCGGAAAATCAAAGGAAACCAAAAACAGATGAAGTTTTTGTTTTTTTTTTTTTGTTTATTTCATTTTGTGATGATTCTTTTGTTTGAATATTCGTATTGAAAAGTTTTACTTGCCAATCATTCTTCTGCACATTTAGCGAAAAAATAACAAGAAGAGAATTTTCATAGTTTTTATTTTCCTGTTGTTGTTGTTTTTTTGTGTATGGAATATTTATTTTCGTTATTCATAGTTTTTGAAATATTTTTTTTTTTTTCAATTTGTTTTATGCTTTCGGGAAAAATTTTTTTTAATGTTCTAATTTTTATTTTTTTGTGCAGTTAGGATAATAAGTTGTTGGATCAGACTATATTTTATAACTGAAATGTATTAAGAAAGTTGTTATAATCTTGTTGAAGAATATCTTGAATGAATGTACTAGATTATGTATACTAATAAGTACATAGGTAGGTGAGTGTGATTATTTCAGTTGCATCTGGAAAACTAATTAAAACTTAATTGTGTTTTCTGATGTCCCGACTAAAGTGATTTATTTGTTGGTTTGTGTTTAGGGTTTATTTGGTCACATAAAATTAGTACTAAGGTTATTCTATGCAATTGATGAACTCAATTAGATCACTAATTTTTTTAATTTTCCACAATACATCGTATATTGTTAGCTTAAGTCTTATCCAAAGTTTGAAATCTATCGTTAGACAAACATTGGATAGCTGTAAATGAAATATTAAAGTGTTTTTATATCATTTTCTTCATTGTAGGATTTCAACAGTGACAATGGGGGCTTAATAGAATGTCTATATTTACTAATAATGCCAGTTTTACCATGCAATTGTTTATATGACAATGTTCAAAACGCTTTACTCAATGCACAAACCTTAAAATTTCTAAGTAGAGATATAGTTTTTCGTAATATAATTTCCTTTTTTTTCGCTTTATCCAATACACCAACCTTTACGAGCTTTTTACACAGAAGGAACAAATAATAACTACTGTCATATAAACTTACATACTTCTTAACAATTAACATTAAATACAGGGGACTTTGAATTAATAAATTTATTTGTCTTCTAAGAGCCTTTGGATATACCCCTTCTTCACTTTTTAATTATTTGCAAATTTTTAATATACATTTCCACTAACAGTAGAAGATCTTTTATACCAATTAGTACTTTTAGCTAGGAAGGGGAAGGAAAGTTAGAGTAAAAGACAACTAGAACAATCACAAATGAAGATGTTAATGTTTGTCTTGAAATTACCATGTTTGGGGAATACATAAGATAGAGTTTTTGGTTCCATATTCGAGATTTGGTGGTTATATACGAATTTTCATAATTTCTCTTCTATCATTTAGTCATTTTTAAGGTGTAGGGATGAGTTGATTATGCTTTTGTGTTTCACGAGCGAAACCTTTAAGTGAATATAATACAGATTTAATATCCACTGAGAATGTATCTGTGCCTATGTGATAACAAAAGATAATAAAGTAAAAATATTTAAAGACAAATTTTAATTTTTTTAAAAATAAAGTGAATTGCTTCCAACCACTTTATGATTTTTACCACAAAAAATTTGACATTGATGGCTTACGTTATGATCATTACAACTAAAAAAATAGTTTAAAATTAAAACTGTTGCAAGCAGTAAAAGTACAATTTTCGCACCATATTATTTGAATTATAAATAAAAATAAATTTTAAAATCTGTAGGTCCAACTGTTAAATAAATAAATTAAAAAAAAAAGTAATAATAAGGGCGTTTCCGAACCTCTCCCACTTGCACTTGATATTCGCACTAAATCTGTCAAATTGCACTAAATTTAATAAATTTAATTTTGCGATATCTAGTGTATTTAAGACTACACGAAAATTTTGACAACAAATCAAGTGCGATTTGAAAGGCTTAGTGCGAGTATCAAGTGCAAGTGCGAGAGGTTCGGAGACGCCTAGTAAAGTAAAAATAAAAATATTTCTATTTTGAAAATCTTACTATGATAATGTTAGTGCGAATCTACCAAATTTGTTCTGCTTACAGTATTTACTTTTATAACTTTCGTCGGTCCATTGATCTTTCTGCCTTCTGATGATGGAATAGCAACCGAAATCGATTGAGATATCAATTAAACTTAGTAAAACATACCTAGTCTATAGAGTTACAAATTTTTAGTATTCAATTCATTATTAAATGTTAAAGTAAATTTATTATTTAAAATAATACTTAAGAATGTGTCCTAAAAGACTAGGCGCAGACATGCAATTTGTAGTTTTGCAATTGATTTAATATTGCACATTTTTGATTCAATTATAGTTTATATGAAAGCGTATACACACATAAAATAAATTGCAGATGTACCCGGTTTCATATAAACTAATTGATCACAAATGTGCAATCTAAAAACTGTTACAAAACTAAAAATTGCATGTCTGCGCCTACTTAGCCTAAAACAATGTAAAAATTTATTTTTAAAAACTTTTATAAGCTTAAAAGTGCAAATTGTTAAAACTATTGTGAAAAATTTGAAGCTTTGATCTTTTAAACCAATTTTTTTATTTTAAATATTAAATAAAACAGTTAAATAAATTAATTTAGTATTTAATTTTTATTATCTATATTCGAATATTTATTGCAATCACTGTACTATTCTTGATGTTGATGTTGTTGTTGTTGTTGTTATTATTATTATTATTATTATTATTGTTGTTATTGCTAATATTATTTGAGTAGAAAACTTTTCATTACAAATTATTTTTAAAATAATACAAAAAAAAAAAAAAAACAAAAATGATAGGTTTTTAGATTCAGTTTGTTGTTAGAAACTTTGTTTTTTCATTAATTAATTTTTCATACATATATGACGTAAACGACGTTGGTAATACTTCATTTTGACACTTCATCATTAATTCTTCGAATATCTACACAATAAGATGATTTTGTTAATAGCCATAACAACATTTTCTCACTAATTTGATTTTTATTTCTTGTTATTTTTTGTTGTTATAAAAAAAAAAACCATAACACTACTAATAAAAAAAGTTAAGAATTTTTGTTTTTCTAACAAAAATTGAAAAGAATTGTTACATGATTTCAAAAAATTGTAAAATGAAAGTACATGCAAATATGTTAAAACAATTGCGAAGTTAGAATAATTTCCGTTAACGTAGTTCTCTCTCAATAAAAGTATTGTGTATTTAAAATTTATAGGAAAATAATTATTGAATTTATTTTTGAATTTAATTGAATGAATTTATTATTTTTAAATATTTATTTTTGGTTAATATTCAATTGGTTTCGAACAATTGATATTAAGTATGTGAAATAATCTTATATATTAATACGCTTAAACGTCTGTTAAACTTTTAACAAAGCTTTTACAACACAAAGCTTTTTTCAACTAGATTAGACAACTTTATTAGAACTATTAAGAATTACGATAGTGTGAAAAATTTTATTTAAAGACATAAATCGATAGAAAACGATAAAACCAAATAAAACCAAAAACAAATTAAAATTATAACCTAAAAACAATTCACTTATTGAGCAATAGCATTAATTATATCTGATTATATGAATTAATTTAAAAAAAAAAAACAAACTAGCAAAGACAAAAACCGAATTATCAGAATATAATTAATATATCGATAAAATAGCTTTGTTAAAATATTACGATATTACGATATTACAGCAAAAAAACTTACCGGTAAAACAAATAGTAAATTTAGAAAATATATTTTTTACCTCACCCATGTTCAGAAATTCCAATAATTGAAATTTATTTATTTTATTAACAAATAATTCAAAAGTATAAATTCAAATGCGCATTAGCATTGAGTAAATATTATATTATACATAGAGAATCATAAACCGAAATTTACGATGTGCTAAGAACAAGAAAAACAAAATATGTTATGACATTATTATCAAGTTCCAATTCAATACACGGCAAATTTAGTACACATAAAAATTAAAAAAACTTTAAAAAGAAAAATCACAGACTACCCTTACCTACATCAGAGACCCTAGCGGGATAACAATATAACAATAAAAACTGAAGAATAAGAGAAAAAACATAAATATTGGCTTTACCCCTAACTATAATTGTAATAAGGCGTCATATGATGTCATATGATACTTCGTTAAATGGCCTATATGATTCGATATGATTTAACAAAGCCATAACCAATCATAACCTTCACTATAATGGTCATATCTAATCATAACAAAACGTCAAAACCAAGATTTAAAAGAAGTGAAATAAAAATATAAATTCTATAAATAAATGTTTTTGTTTTTTTATTTTGAGTTTTGAAATACATAGTTTGGGCTATTATGATAATACAAAAAAATACAAAAAACGTATCTATGACTACTATAATGTGTTTTTAATGTGGGTGTGGTATGTATTTAGTTTAAATGCATTTAATTTCATATCTATACTGCCAGCGACATCTCTGTTCGCCACATTTTGTCGAAATGTACGTCTCTATTAATAGTATTTGTTAGCGAGCGTTTAGATATCAGATTTTGTTTCATGAAAGTTTGTTTTACTTATTTTTATTACATTTACAAATTTGATTGCAATTACATCAAATTTTATTTCAAAAGTTTTAATTACATATCTCAAAGATAAACAAATATAGTTGCAAAGTATACTATATTTCTTCATGCAAAATTCACTTTCTAAACTTGAAAAATACGAAGATACGAATATGCGTTACGAGTACTAATACTTATAAACAAATATAAATATTCAGAGTAATTTCAGAACATTTATGAAATATAAATATTTAAATAGTAAATCAATTATTCTAAGTATTTGTATTGATAAATAATAATAATATTTAATACACATTTTTTGTATTTTTTAATGTGTATCTTTCAATATATTGGCATAACACAATTAGAAGTTTATAAATACCTTTTCTCACAAAATCACATTTTCAACTTGCGAAATACGAAAATGAGTGTCGAGCACTATTATTAAAAAAAAAAAAAAATTTATGATATTATATAACAAAGTCGGATGTCAAACTTTAATGAACATCATTTATACGTTATAAACACAATTCAAAAACGTATAAACGCTGCCTTTTATAACAGTGTTCTTCAAACCTATTAGCGATCAAAATTAATTTATAATAAATAAATAAATACCTAAATAAAAAATATAAAACAAATAGTTATAGATAGATCAAACAATATTGTAAATTACTAGCTATTCCCGGCGTAACATTCGCCGGTCTAGCATTAGCATTCTAAATGAAACAATTTATTTTATTTATTTATTTTCTTTATTTTCTTAAAAAAATCAATGTTTTACAATTATAGTTTTAAGTTTTTCGATTTAACTTATTTATTATGTAATAAAAAAATATGTAAAACATTGATTTTTTTTAAGAAAATAAAGAAAATAAATAAATAAAATAAATTGTTTCATTAAAAATGCTAATGCTAGACCGGCGAATGTAACGCCGGGAATAGCTAGTATTTTAGATTACTGTTAGGATTAATACAAATTTACATACAATTTTTTACTTCTAAAAATATTTAAAAATTTACATTCAATTTAATTTTGGGGCACTACAGACCATGAAGGTTGCGCTGGGCCTCTCCTGTCCTGATTTTATAGAATTAATAATATTTAAATATACATAATTGATTTTAGTGGTGATCACTAGAAGATTTGTTACCATAGGCTTTTTCATAAATGCAAAAGTATGAACGTGAAAATTGCATTATACATGGCTGACTTATAATCATAAGGTTTATGACAGTACAATAATTTATTGACGTTTATGAACAAACATTTTAAAATTTACTTAGTTTTAATTGGCTTTAATTTTATTTACAATTTCAAATTAAATTTTGTTGTAAATTTAAAATAAATAAATAATATCTTATATAAATATAATATATATATGCCCTTCACCCTCAGCCATTTTAAAAATTTAAACAAATCTATATCTCAAAAACAAAGCTCTTAAAAATCAAACTGACAAGAGAAAAATTTCAAATTGCGTAGCTGACTTTGTTTTGCTAATGAAATTTGTGTCAATGTTTTGCAATGTAGTTTAAGGGCTGTAAAAAAATGAATAAATCATTTATGAACACATAACGAGATTAATGTATTGCATTATGCGTTTGTGAATAAGTCTTACATTTTCCACTTATGTGTAGATATTTATTTATTTAACAAAACAAAAAAAAAAAAAATAATAACACTGGCTAGTATATCGTTATTAGGATTCTAAGACAGAATTAAAACACATACATGAAATTATTTCTATTCTAGATACATTAAATTAGTATGTCGTATAGCGAATTGTACAATATAACTTGTATGAAAAATTGAACAGATTTGAATTGAACAGCTAAAGTACGACAAACATAACAAATAATTTAAAAAATTTGAATAAACAAGTAGTATAAATTCTAAAATGTGAATATGTAGAAATTTTTTATGTTTATTGATATCAGATTAATCAGATGAATGATCTTACCACCCATAAAAATATTAATTTTGATAATACAAATTAAATAAACTCAATACAAAACGATTCACGAAAATCAATTTTGTAAAACAGAAAGAAAATGAAAACAGTATAAACGACAGTACAGTACATCAGATGGTTAGTGCAATAAATCATTTCATTTAAATGGGTAATTTTAGACAAAATCTGAACCATTTGAAAATCAATTTTTATTATTATTCTTTTAAATGGTAGATATTTAAAAGGAGACGTGGTGAATGCATTTTTTTTTTACAAATTTTAAAAATTTAAATATAAAATTTCATTCCCTCTGTATAAGTCATTTTGACATACAAAAATTTTAATTTATCATATTGTCGCAATAACACCCCCTTGGTGTAAATATAATTTTTAATTATATAATAAATTTAACTATGAGGTTGTTGTTTATGATAAATCAATAATAAAAATAGTGTCCACGATAAATTGAAGTAATGGAAAATAATTCATAACGAAATATTGAGTACGATTTTTTATGAAACTTTTTCAAATTTCGATTAGCGGGCGAATATTATTTACAGAATTAAAATAAGAATAAATAAACAAGAACATATACATTATATGTACTCTATTGTATTGCTGCGAAACGTAAAATTATTTATAAACATTAATTAATTTAAAGAAATTAAGTTTATTGTCTTCTGTTAAATAGCTTTAATTCCTGCTTCCGAGCATTTGTTCGGAACACATGGCACAATTCTATAAAGACATATCTAAAAAAAAATCGCTCAATTTTTAAAAAACAGTTAATTTTTTTTCTTCGGGCTTAATTTCAACTCTTTTGTTCGGAAACAAATTTTTTTTGCTGTAAGACGGATTTATAAAAAAATGATTATTATTAATTTATTACTAATACACTTTTGTATTGATAAATTAAAGATAATTTTTATTATTAACAACAATGATTTTATTTATTACAATTACTACAAATATACTACATTATATTATAAAAATAAATATACACAATTAAAAGTTGGTGCAGTTTGGCAGATTTATCTGCAGGTCCACTGTTTAATAAATAAATAAAAATTGGTCAATCTAAAAAATTTACTTGAATTGAAACAATCGAAAATTTGATTTCAGACATTTAATTTTTTTTTTGTTCCGAATAAAATGCTCTGAAACAGTGAATGAAGCATAAGGGGATACAAGATTTTGCTTACAGCAAGAGAAATAAAAATTAAATTAAATTTTAAATATTTTATTTAAAAAAAATCTCCCCTTGCTTTTAGACAACGTTTTAAGGGGTACGTAACGATATCCTATTACATCCTGACGAACAAAATACCTTCAATTAAAATCCAGGCATATAAAAATCTCGTATTTGTTTTTGTTTTTTTTTTTTTATTTTGATTTTGTATATAAATCTACCTGTGGTAAAAAATGGGATTTGTAGGCTGCCAATTTAGAATTGCCGCTTTCAAATTATTTCTTTATTATTATACACAATCGCTGCTTTTAAATTTCTATTATATAGCTGCAGGTCGTAGTTGCTAGTTCTAAGATTAGTGTAAATAAATAAATAAACAATTCTTGAATATTCATTTTTAAAATTAAGTATTTCAAAAAAATATTACTCGAACAGTTTTTTACAGTTTTTAAAAATTTGCTGCTTTCAAATTTATCAGCTATTTTTTTTTTGTTTGTTAAATAAAAAAATGGACTCTATTTATGAATATACTTTTAGCTTTCTCTCTCGTGCATGTCTTACTTTCTTTTATGAATATATATATATATATATATATATATAGTGGAAAATTTAATATTTATAAACAAAAGAAAAAATGTTGGAAGTATCCAAATGTGAACTCACACATTTTATATATATCAAAATCGTTTAAAAGTAATTTTATTACAATTTTATTTTTTTTTTTATTACATATACTTACATACACTATCAAAATATATTCATTTCATATATATATGATCCAAAATACCATCATAATAATATTATTATATGTATTCACATTTCACCAGTAGCTGTTAGTTGTTTTGTTAACTAAAAAAATTGATATTTAATTAATATTGTTTGTTATTGTTCTCTTGTAAACATCAACACAAACACACAAAAAATGCTTTTGTAATGTTTTGTAATATTATTTTTAAATTCGATGATGCCTTTAATTGTTATTATTACTATTATTAAAAAAATTATTAATCATCGCTTACTTTGTAATTATTGTAAAAAAAAAAAAAAATCCAATTAATTGTATAGAATAAAAAAAAAAAAAATAGAAAAAAAAAAACAAAATTAATTAATTTTTGTTATTATTTTTATTAAATTGGCATGATTTTTAGCTTTCTATTTCTCTTCTCTATTTCAATTAAATCATATTTATTTATTATTTTCTGATTTTTAATCATTTTTTTTTTTTTTTTTTTACAAATAGCGATGGAAAAGTTCGTATGTGGCGTTTTACAACAGCATTACGTCGTCAATGTTCATCTATTGATAATGGATTTAGCTGACAGAAAATTGTATCACCTCTAAGACAAAAACAACAACAACAACAAAATTATCCAAATTTACAACATCAATTATCATTACCTAATGCTTCGGTTTCAATAAATATCCAAGAACAACAACAAAATTGCAAAATTAATCAACAACATCAGCAATTATTAACTAAATATAAAAATTTACAACCAAAACGTGGTCGTACACATGGTAGTTATGAATGGGAACAATATCTATTATCACGTACAATTGGACGTACATCAAAAGGATTATCAACATCATCATTAGGTTTATCAGATAATTTAATTATACGAAATGATATAAATGAACTTCAACCATCAACATCATCAGCATCAACATCATCTGGTTATAGTGGTATCAGTTCAATAACATCATTATCATCATCAACAACAGCAACATCTTCTAATAATAGTATAATGGATGGAAATAAATCAAAATTGAATTTAAAACAAAATATTTCAGTTAATAAACGTAAAATGAGAAGTAGTGGTAATAGTCCGGTACGTAGTACAAGTAATAGTCCATCTAGAATAGCAATACCACCAGCAAAAAAGAATAATGGTAGTAATAATAGTAATGTCAGTAGCAATAACAGCAGCAACAGTAGTAGTAGTAGTAGTAGTAGTAGTAGCAGTTGTTTAACAGCAATTACAATACAACAAACACAACAATCACAAATTAGTTCAGTTAGAAATTTAACACAATTTCGACGTAGTATAAGCAATAGTGAAACACGTAATCATACATCAATTGCTGGCAATTTAATGACAAGAGATGCTGCTAGTAGAAATTCTTATAGAAATTTACATCAGACATTTGTTGCAACAGGAAATAATAGAACCCGCCGATTAAATAATAGTAGCAGTAATAGTAACAGAATAAATAATATAAATAGAAATAATGTTGGACTATTATCAAATTCAGCTACAAATTTACTTAGTTTTGGTAGTAATGGTAGTAATGGTAGTAGAAATTGAATTAATTTAAATAATTTATAATTTTATTCCTTTTTTTGTCAGTTAATTTTTTTTTTTTTAATGTTATTAAAAAAATTATTTGTACCAATTGAAATGAAAGGCAATAATTTTTATATTATATATTATACATGAATATTTAATAATTCTTTAATTTAACCTATTATAGACAATAGACATAAAAAAAAAAAAAAATGAATAAATTTGTTACCTAAAAAAACAGAAAATAATTAAATTTTTATAATAAATTCATATTTAAATTAATTGAAATATAATTCTTAAAAATAAATAAATATATAATCTAAAAGGTAGTTTCTATATTATGTTCAGGTTCCGAAATATACTTTATTGTATTTTATAATTTCCTGAGCATTTTTAATAATTTCAATAATTTGTTTTTAAATAAATATTTATTGTAATTTTGGAAACCGCGACTGAATTAAAAACAAAAATTATTAATTTAAATAATTTAATTTTTTTTTTTTATTATTTTTAAAAGACATTTTTATTGTAATATAAATTAATATAAAAAATAATATTTTTTTTTTTGTTTTAAATATTTGAATTTATTTAAAATGCATATCATACACATATAATAATTATATTAATATAATAAAATATTTAAATATTTTAATTTATTAAAATAAAGTTTTAATGGGTCCTAAAATTCACAAAATAAATAACAAATTTACTAAATTATATTTAATTTAATATATACTTACTTATATCTATATATATATATATATATATATATAGAGATTTATTATTTTGAAAAATTTATTATTCCTAAGTAATTTAAAAGACATTTTTTTTAATATTCTAATTTGATGCAGATACACTCTGTAGATGGAAAATCAATATTTTGTAACAGAGAGAAAAAATAATAATAATTTAGTAAAATAATTTTTTTTTTTTTTTTATTTTTAAATTTATTAATTACTAAAAATATAATATTACATAATATACATATATATATATAAATTAAATACTATGTATAATTTAATCGAATTCTGAAAAGAGGCTTTTAATTTTTTTTTATTAATTTTTATTTTTTTTTTTGTTTTTGCTTTTTTAAACTTTTTTTTTTTTTTCAATTTGTAATAAAACAAAATTTAATTTTTAATTTTGTTATTAATTTTTATTTTTATAAATTATAAAATTTTTGTTTATTCAAATGAATTTTAAATAAAAAATTGGAATTTCATACTAAAATAAAAAAATATAATGCAAAAATTATTGTTTTCTTTTATTTTATTTTTTGTTTTTTTTTTTAATTTTAAAGATGGAGTTAAAAATTAAAAAATATTCTGAAATATTTTGACAGTTGAAATTTTTGTAATATTTTTATTTTGTTTTCGGTGGGGTATTCTATGCAGATGTGACATTTTCAGATATCTTGTACTTCTCATTTTGATTGTTTGAAATTGAAGGTTTATGTCCTTGATGAATGCTGTGGATTTGATAAATAAATACTAAAAAAACCTTGTTAGCAAAATATATGGTAAAAACTTTCAGTACTGCACTTAATTAAGCATGAAATGGTACCTAATTTACTGTTAAGAGCATAAAAGGAAAAAAGAAATATTCTGTTGTATTAAAAAATTTGAAATTAAGGTATTTCAATTTTTAAATTTCAGAAATATATTGGAAAAAAGTTTTTCCGATTTGAAAGATAATAATTTTGGAAAAGGTTTATTTTTTTTTTGATTTACAAAAAAAAAAAAAAATTGTTACTAATAATGACAACATAAGCAACATACATTCAAATATGAATTTTTATCTAATGTTGTATGTATATTGCGAAATGATATAAAATTTGTTTTTTTATTTTTGTTGCATTTTATGGGGTGATAAATTTATAAATTTCAAAAGTTTTTGATTATTTTATATATACAAAGTGCAAAGAAATTGACAACGTAGTTTTCGGATCGACTGTTAATAAAATAAAAAAGATATAAATTGTACAAATAATAATGTTGGATTGACATTGGAATAAAAATTAATTTTTTAGACAATTTAGATAATTTTATTTTCGGCCATCTTGATATTTCAATAATTTGACAGCAACAATGGTTTTTTTTCAGCATGACCGTAGATTTCTGCCTTCAGCGGACTTATAAAAACCCAGAGCAAAAATAGACTTTTTTCTAAAGCGGAGTCCAGTTAACCTTCATGAATGAATAAGAATAAGAATGAGCAAATCGAAATAGTAAGTAAAAGTAGCCTCAGTAAAAATGAGGTGAAAATATATTTGTTTTGCTATAAATATTTTATTTTTTCAAGTATTCGCGCTAGTTTAATTTAAACTTTTAAATTATTTTTTAATTAAAAATTTTAATAATTTTTACTATAATTATAATAGACAAGCATTTATGGACCTGCGTAGTAAATACTTTCTCATCTTATCTCTGTTATCCTTAATGAACTCTTAATATGTGAATAAATTGTATGTATTTACAACAGAAATGCGCATATACGGGTTGAAAAATATTCTATTTTGTTTTATATTCACTGGTACAGTCTCTGGTCTCTTTCTGTACATTAAATATTCTATTTTCTGATAAAAAAAAAAAATGTGTATCAAGAAATTTATTTTTACACAAAAGCTAATACTTGACATGAATTATAATTACTCAACGGGGGCCCCTAGTAATAGTATAATGAATAATATGTAGTATAAAAATTATAATGTTTTCTTTCTGTACATTAAATATTATATTTTCTGATAAAACAAAAAACCTGTATCAAGAAATTTATTTTCACACAAAAGGCTCATACTTAACTTGAATTATAATTACTCAACAGGGGCACCTAGTAATAGTATAAAAATTATAATACAGTACAGTGTTGAAAGACAGTAATAGTACAGATTAGTTCTCTTCGCTTTTCTTTTCAAAATAAAAACACATTTTTTAATATAAATATGCCAATAAACTGATAAAATATTGTTTCTTAATCTTTATACTTAACTATACAACAACAGAAAATAATTTGACGCAATGCTTCATCGATTACAAACTTTGAAGTTATAAAAAATGGCTGTCACATCGTATGAAATGTCTAACAAAATTTATACACATGACAGTTTTGACATTTGCTCTCGTGTCAATTTAAAATTGTCACACCTACGTCTAATACAATAGAAAAATATGGCTTCTGTGATATTTTAACACACGAACACACGTGTAAGATTATTCTCCTGTATATACATATTTATTATTTTCAATCAAATTTAAAATTAATTTCAATAGAATACAAACATTTCAACACAATTACATAATTTAATTTAGTATAAATTATATTAATTAAATATAAATCGTCGGATTTAAATTAATATTTTTAAATTATATATGTATATACATACCTACCTAATTTAAATTCAAGACAATAACCCTAGCATTTAGCGTATTAATTAATAATTTTTATTAAAATACAAATAAAAATTTAATTCACATACAAATTTTTACATAATATTAAAATGTCCAAAAACACAAAATTAATTTTGACATTTCAATGATAATTACATTCCTGCCATTTTATTAATTTTTTTTTTTTTTTTTTTTAATTAAATATGCCTTAAACAAAAATTATATATTATATTTTTTAAAATTAAATTTGTTTGTTTTATTAAATGAAATTTTCATAACATTTAATTTACGAAAACCCGAAAAATAATTAAATATTGTTATTTAACATCACTCCCAACTCCCTGAAAAAATGTTCATTATTTATTTGAGTTTTACTTTCTGTATGGCTGTTCTGTTCTGACCTACCGCAAAAACACACATACTCAAACACAAATAATATTTCCGGTCTTTCAAATAATAGTAAAGCTATTATTACATGATTGGAGGTGCAAATTAAATTAAAGCAAAAATGACAGTTTAAAAATAATTAGAGTAATTATTTAATTGCATTTTTATCTTAATAATATATACATATATACATAACTGTAATCTGTGTGCATATTATGTATTTTAAGGATTTAATTATTTACAAAAAAAATAAAAATAATTAAAAACGAAAAATCAAACAATTCACATAACAAAATAATAATTTAAATAATAATTTGGAAAAATTTTGAAATTTTCATTTTTACATAAAAAGAAAGTAAACAAAGTTGAATTTACAAAAAAATACAAAAACAAAAAAAAAAAAATTAATTATAAATTATTATAATATTGAATTTATTATGGTTGAGTTACATATTAAATTACTGCTACTAATTCGTATCGATACATAAACTTTGTAATATGAGAGATTTGTAAATGAATGGAAAAATATAAATTTCAATATAAAATAGAAATTGATTTATTGAAAGTAAATTTTTACAGATAGCTAAATTAAAAAAAAAATATATAGAACAAAAATGTTGACATCCAATTATTATGTAATTGTATATGTAGAATACAAAAAAATGTATTTTTGCAATCCCGGATTTGTGACAGGTGACAGGTCACTCGTTACTGAGATCGAAATGTGACTAAGAATTGTCTCAATTGTATGTTAATAACTCCATGGGAACACTTTATCGTACTTAATTTATAACGACGATACTACAATTGTCTTCTGGTGTTGCATATTATAATTCGGAATACATTGAAAAATATAATTGTTAGTCACATATGTATGTTTGTTAAGTAAACAATTATCCTAGCTTGGCGATTGAGTCTGAGTGGGTTTATAACAAGGCCTAAGTGCGTATAGGATATCAGCCAACTGCGATTACGGTTCTTATATATCCTTCCTATCAACCAACCAACCAAACAGTGATCTGTTAACGTATTCCATATCATCATAACCTATATTAACCAGAAGATAATTTTCTAGTTTTATTCTTTATGACCTAAAGTTGGTTAATTAAAATTATAATAACTACATCGACATGTCACTGTTTACTTTTAACAAGTACGCAATGCGATTACAAATTATTTCAATTGTATCTTCATACCACGCAGCTTCGTAAAACCGTAAAACGTAGTCTTATGCCAATCTGAATTCACTTGTCTTTTATGGTGGAACATGTCAATTAATATTACAGTTAAATCTCTTTTATTTGTATTTGGATGGTTTCAGAAATGAACATTACTACCATAGTCAGCTGAATAGAAATCAGATTAACAGATTGATAGAATAATACAATATAAAAATTTAAAAAGATGCTGACATATTTTTTCAATATAAATTTCAAGGCTTTAAATAAAGATTTTACAATATACCATTGTTAAATGGGTAACAGAAGCAAGAAAAAAAATGTTTGACAAAATTTTGTTTGTAATGCGACATCATAATAACATTCGATAATCTTTGCTTTCAGGTACTGATGTGGTATTTTATATTATATATGTGTGAAATAAATGTGCTCCTTGCAGTTTTTCAATATCATATGATTTTATTTTATCAGCAGTTTTACCTTGATTATTCTTAACATGTTGTTTTACAGTATTTCTTCACGTTTATCATAATATACCAGTGCTTCTCAATACTATTTCTATTTTATATTATAATATTAACCCATTACTGCCTATTGGGTATTTAAATACCCAAAAACCTTAGTGCATTAAAATAGCTATATCTGTTGTTGGATAATAGATATTGAGTGAGTTTTGATTTTATTAGAGGGAAAAAATGCGGGACCATCATTCGTTCTCAGTGAGCTAATCAAAATTCTCAAGAACTGTCGTTGTTAGTGTGACTCAAAAACTAAGGATTTTTTAAGCCCCGAAAATTTCCATAAAAAGTAGTTTTTGGGAAATTGGAAAATGGAAAAGTCGGGAAAATTTCTAAAGATCACTTAGCCTCAAACTTTCTCAATCTAATAAAACAATTTTTTTTTGAATTGGAGTACTTATTTAAATACCCAACCGTTTAAAGCATATAAAAATTCTTATAAAAATTAGTGCAAAAACAATTTATATTTTTATGAATGTAAGGCACAATTCACAGTGTTTTTTTGAAAAAAATCTAAAAAAGTAAAGTATTTAAATAATAATATTATGATAGTCAAAAAAGCATTTGGGATGCAAAGTAGTCGAACACTTTTTGCAACCAAATTGTGTTTTAATACCGCATTGTCTACAATGACTGCGTTTAGGCATTTTTTCCACTATATGGTCGACACAATCTGTGCGTTTTGCCATTTGTTGGGCTGACTACCTGTGGTAGTGTTACTAGTGCTTCCACCACATTTAATTTAATCAAATATACCCATAGAAGTCACACCTTCATACCTTGTGAAAACTTCCACGCATTCACCATTGCGGCATCAAATGCATTTGTGAGCAATGGCCAATACCATTTTTTACCACGAACTTTAATTCGATAATTGTTCATAGCAATATCAAACAGATCAATAGCATCCATCCGTTTATTATACTCATGAATGACCAGTGGCTGGTCAATTGTTATCTTACGATTTTTTCGGTCGTACCGAGTTGTATGGAACGTTGGGCCATGTCTCAAAAAGTTATTAAGCACATTATAGTAATTTAAACAGAATTATATAAATCTTAGCCTACTAATTAGTTTTACATAACACTACATTTGAATCTGTACAACTTTATTAATTCACTTTTGAATTTCTAAAACCTGAAAACACAACGGTCAAACTTCAAACGATGAGATAATGTGAAAAATTTAAAAAACATTTTAAATCTTACAGTACAGAAAAATTATATATTTTGTCATATAATCCACTATCCATCAATAGATATCAGATGGATCTATTATTTCATGTAGATTATTTATACTTGAAATAATAGATCTATGAAATTTTAATTTTTTTAATAAAAAAAATAAAAAAATATATAAAAAGTAGTAGCGCTGACGCCGATCGGGTATTTAAATTTCCAAATCTCAGGCGTGGCAAAAGCTAGAGGTCTAAATTTTTTACAGGCAACTTCTATGACCATTCTTAGAAAATTTCATAATGATTGTACGACGGGATCTATGAGCCGGTTTTAATGGGTTAAATACTGGTACAATGATGCCAGTTTTATTAAATATGTTCGCTTACCAGAACAACAGAGTTTTTTGTTGATGCTCTACCGATACGTAGCAAAAACAAATGGTCCACTTTTCAGCACAAAGCCTATTATTATTACCGGAACAATATAGTGTAGTTGTTATATCATTTGACTGCTAATCAGAGTTACCAGTTTTGACTTCTGCTCAAGGCATGAATGTTGTACAATATTTTTTTTTTCAATTATTCTTTGAAATTAATACAATAATTGGAATACAATTATTGGTTATCAGTTAAAATGAAAATGAAAGTATGTTGAAGTTTTTTAATTTTTTTTATATAACTATTATGAATTTTTATTTAGCTTTAGCTAATTATTATAAAGCTATATGACTTATTCTATATAGCTATTATAAATTCAAAAGAAAAAAATGTTATTGTATGCGATTTTGTATAACAAGCTTTTGTCTGTACATAAAAAAATTTCGTATATGTCTCAAATAACCTCATATAACCTTACAAACATAATATTTTGTATTAGCTTCGAATACCCTCACATAACCTTATGAACATGATTTTGTTTTCATTCAAATAAATTTTTAATATTATGTATTTAAAAAATTATTATGTTTTCATTTTTATTTGATTTATTTATTTATTTATTTCAACAGTGGATCCTACAGGATAAATCTTCCATTTCGAAATGTGGGTCTTTTTTATTAAATTTACTTTTTTCTTGTTGTATTTTTAACTGTTTGAAATAATAATTTTCATTTCATTTAAATATTATTTAATTTTGAATAATTAAATTAATTTATTATTTAAATAATAAATAATTTAATTAAATTATTATTATTAATTTATTATGGGTAAAAAAAATAATATTAAAACAAAAAAATATGAATTTAATTTTATTATTATTATTTTGGTGTAATGTGTGTTGAGTGTGTGTGCACGTGAAATTATTATTATTATTTAGTTAAAAATTAGTTCATTATCAGATTTCGAAATTTAATAGGAATTTCAGGAATGACATGAATTTTTCTAAGAATTGGTAATATTTATGTAATTGAAATTTTTTTACATTTGTAGTATACCTATATAAAAAATTTATTTCAAAATCATAAATTTCACATTTTATTAAGTAAATATTTATAGATAAAACCACAAGAGTAAATTTAAATAGTGGCTCTAAACTATAATATTGGTTAATTTAAGGTGGTGGTTATTCAAGGAACACTTCTAAATTATATTTGGTTTATTGTTATGTAACTTTAATTTTTCCAAAACCCTGCAAATTCAATATTTGAAAACAAAGTAAAATGGTGTTGCCAGTCTCCGATCAAATTCCATTTTATTAAATTTTGATATGGTAATTTCCAATTGAATATATTTGCACCTGAGTTCATCTTAATATGATTTTTTTTTCTAGAATGTATATTATGTAAACCTAAATATGAAAAAATATTATATTGTTTTTTTTTTTAGATTGGTAAATTGTGTATGTACCTAAAAATAGGTTGTAGTGGATGTTTAAAAAAAAAATAAGAAAAAAAATATATTATATGGAAAAAAATAGATACAAAAACAAAATAAGTAAAAAAAAAAACATTATTATTTATATTAACTAATATGAAACAAATGGTTTTTATGTAATGCCAATATTATTTAAATTAAAATATATACATACAAAAATATTGTTCGAATCACAAACTAAACTATATACATATAACTAATATATATATATATAAAATTAAATATAAATTATCACATAAGAAAATTTTATTTATATAAATATTATATATAAATGTCATGTAAAGAATAACAAAACTAAAAAGAAGAAAAAATAAATAAAATAAAAAATATAATTAAATAAAATAAAAACAAATTAAATGTTTTATTTATTTAAATAATATATTTCCATTTTATATGCTTGAGAACAATCATTGAATAGCTTGTTAAGGAAATTGTTGACACCTCATGCAATTGGAAATGCCGTAAAAAATATTGCAACCCAATACAATATAAAAATATTACAAATGTAAAGTTTATGAATTCAACCACATTGTATCGAAAATATATGTAAAGTATTTTGTTTACAATTCTGATCACTTGTCAAATCATATGTTTTTTGACATTATAATTTTGATTTTCTTATTAATGCAAAATAAACATGAACAATTTTCAAAGCAATTTTTCTTTAATCATTGAAGCTTGATTAGTGCTGCAATTTCACCGTGCGGGCAATATTTTTCTAGCATTTCCTATCACTTTAAATTCAAAATTCAAATTATTTTAAAAAAGAACTGTAAAATTATATATAATCATATAAATATAAATAACATAGTTTATTTTTAAAATTTACTTAAATTGCATTTTTGCTTTATAAAACAGCAACACTTATACTGAAGAACAAACTTCAAAACAAAATTTTCTACTGACAGCTGTACGACATTTATACAAAGTTTTCTAATGACATTATTAGTAATTTTGGATACACATTTTGTAAAAATTTGTCGCATTGTAAAAAGATGTCACGAATACATTGTCAAATGCATTTCCGATGATAAAACAATGTCGAATATTTTTTTTTTACATTTCAGATCATAACACATTGTATTGGCGACATTGTTGATACATTTGCGATGCCAAGGATTGCTGATAGCTTGAAAATTGAAACATTGTAAAACAAAATTTTGAAATCTTGGAAACTAAAATATTTTTGGGATAAAATCTTTAATCTTTGGGAAATATTCAATTTTAATTTCAAATTATACCCCAGTATCCAAAAATTGTCATACAAGTTTTTGTCAACATATTGTCATTTTTTAAAAAATTAAACACTCTTGTTAATTTTACAAAATTATTTTATTCCGACACGTGTTTCGCCCTTTCGGTCATAATCATGGATCATAAATGGAGACATAATGTCAGAAAATTGTAGGCACATTTTATCGTCAATATTATGATGGCAATTTATCAACAAAATTTGTTACAAAATTGTGGTTGTAAACCCACTAACATTTTTTCCACAAAATGTTGACAAATTTTGGTCAACAATATTTTGACAATTGATTGACAGGATTGGTAAGTTTTTTATTTATTTTCATATGTAATAGATGGTAATAGTATTCTATTCATCAGTCTATTCAACACTTTTGAGATTGGGTATTGTTTTGGCATTTGTATTTTGAAAAACACAACAAAGTTTATTTAAAAATATGAATGAATTTTTTAATTAAAAAACATAATTGAAATAGAATTTGTTTTTTAATTATTTTTATAGAATAAATTATAAATAGAATAAAATATGTAATATATAAAAAACAAATTGTTTTTATTATTAAAAATCCTCCCCTAAATTACTTAAAAAACTGTCCTGTTTGGAAAAAAAAAAAAGAAAAAATTGTTGTGAAAATTGTCCACAAAATGATAACAAATTATTCACAAATTGTCGACAAAATAACCCACAAAATGATAACAAATTATCAACAAAATGTTTACGAAATTGTTGACAAAGTTGTCATCTAAACTGTCTAAACAAATGGGGTCAACCCAACCGACCTTTTTTCAACAAAAATTGTCACAAAATTTTGTCGACAATTCACCACAAATATTTGTCAACATATTGTCATCTTTTTGTGACGTTTGGCTGCTCGGGTAAGTATAATTTTTTGACATTTGATTTGACGTTTACTTCAGATACCTACAAAGTGTTTATAGTGATCGGAATTGTAAATTGACTACATTGCGTTGGCAACACAATTTAGTTAGTTAAGTAAATTTGATATACTATATTTATGTATATGTTGCATCGGGTTGTTGTCTTTGGATACATTTCCGATGTCACCGAGAGTTGGTATTTTTTAAAGTAAAATTCTTTATTGAATTTATGATTCAGTGTTTGAAGGGCGGACTTGGAGAAGAAGTTATAACAATGAATTGAAAAAAGTCGAAATAAATAACCTTGAACCTTCACTATAGCTATATAGGATATGGAGAGCGATTTGGCGAAAACAATACAGCTAAAAAACTCTCCGAACCCAAATCGTGGAGAATGCATCGCCGTCGAAGAAAAATTTTTTTTTAATCATGCCGGTATTACAAAAAAAAATTCAAGAATCAAAATCACAAACCAGATTTACATTTTATTCCAAAATTTCATTAATACAGGGCTATGCGTTTTTTTAAAATATTTTATTTTTAAAAATTAAATTTTTTTTTTCGGGTTATTGTACCCAACCCTTTTATTCGGCAAATGAATTTATATAAAATTTTTTAATTCTTCATCGCTATGGGATTGGTTTGGACAGTTTTCGTGAAATAAAAAGGTTCAAACTTCACTTACGTTTTACTCAAAACTAACATTTGACGTATGTGACAAGCTAATTCCATAGCGACTTAATGCCTTCAAAGAAAGAGATGAATGTATGACAAAAATTGATTCACTAGGACAACTACGTCCATGTATTTCTGATTCGTTAAATTTACTAAATTTCATAATGAAAAATAAATTTTCAAATTAAAACAATCTTTCAAATTAAATTATTAGATTGTTTGAGTAAAATATATTTTAAAGAGAGAAAGAGAAGAGAAGAAAATATACATAAAACTAAAATTATTATCTTCAAAATTATTTCAAAAAGAACTTGAATAATAAATTTCCAATTAAAAAATTCAAATTTTGAAAGTTTATCTAAAAATATTAAAATTATTTCAAAAGTGTTCTTAATAATAATTGGAAATTTCTATTAATTACAATCGACCAGTCGAACAAAAAAAAAAAAAATTAAACCAAAATTCGTTCCTTCTTTTAATTTTATAATAACTGTAATCGTGCACGTTCAATAAATCTGAAAATTTCTAATTACAAATAAAATCCGTTTTTTTTTTCAAGTATTCTTTATTTTCTTCTGTTCATTTTGTTTTTTTTTTATAGTTATTTTTATTTTTTTTTGTTTTTTTTTTTTTACTTTTTTTATTTTAAAATTATTTACAATTTCAGATTTTTTATTTTTATTTTCTGTTTCTTTTTTTTTTTTTTTTGTTTTTGTATATATATTTTAACTTACTAATAGGGAAAGAAATTGTTTTTTTTTTTTATATATTATTTGTTCTTTCTGTTTTTTGTTATTATCTAATTATTATTATTTACTATTACATTATTATTATTATTTTTTTTATTTTTATTTATTTTTGTTTTTTATTGGACAAAGGATATGTACTTTTTAAAATTGATCTAAAATAAAAAAAAGATACGTCATACATAGTGTATATAACTCTTAAAACATGTTAATTTTTGTTTAGTAATTTTGGTAATAATCACGTTTTTAGTTTTTATGAAATTAATATAAAAAAATAAATATATAATATATAGAGAATATATAGGAGATAAATAAAAGAGATATAAGTACTTATATTAAGTATATTAGAATGCGCGAAAAATGTATCTAAAGACTGTATAATCTGTGACATCGAAAAAGAAGTATTAGAGTTAACGGTAATGTAGTATGTTCCATAACGTATACAATATAATTAATTCTAAAATGTTTATATTCGTGTATAGTTAAATCAGTATGCAAGCATTCCGAAACTAATTATATTGGGTTCGTCTTGGAACATACTATATTGTAATACTGCATTTTTGATGTCACCCTATCTCAATTAATAGATACATATTCTAAGGAGTATCGAATTTCAAATAATTTGTAGTTGTATGGAATAATAAAAAGAGTATAAATTATTGTGTAAGAAGTGATTTTACCGGAAAAGGTCCTATTATCGTTTGGTTGGATATTTATGCTCATCAGTATAGTAAAATAAATAAATAAATAAATTATGTTTGTATATATTGGCAGTATACAGTGATGTTATTTTGCAAATAATGCAATAATGTTAAAGTTAAAATATAAGTACAAAGCATGTACTTCAGATATTTATCGTCGATAATCTTCGAGTATAATATTACAATAAAACATTTTCCATTTTGTATTATTGGAGAATGGATGATGTAGAAATCAAAAACAAAACGAACAACTGCGCAGTAAATACAAAGTAGATATAATGATCCTAAATGCAAAACGAAAAACTTAATACAAAGTATCTTGATCGTAAATGCAGTTTTAAAGTTTTATTTAGAGAGTATTAAGTGGGTTTTGGTTACATCCAAATTGCAAAAAAAAAGTTTAAAGTCAGTAAAAATATAGTGACTAAATAAATGCGTTTGATAGATGTTAAATCATGCTTAGATATAAAATGTTTTTTGTTTTCTTTTAGAACCATGTTATTTTGTATTTAATATACATTTTTTACAATTTATATGTCACAAAAAATTTTAAGTATGATTCAAATAATTTCGTTTGACAGTTGAATATAAAAAATCAACGTCAATCCAAATTTATTTTTTTTATCAATTTTTCGATTATACTATACAATATTTATACGATTTATACGAATGATGGGCTAGTGATTCAATTAGAATACAATAAAATTGACAACTCCATTTAAATATTATTGAATATAATCATTAAAAGTACTTGAACAAAATGGCACAAGGCGGTATATCGACAATGAAAAATGAAAAATGTAAATAATAATTTAGAAAATGGCTGTTGAAAGTTAATGAAAGTAAATAGTAAAAAAGACTAAACAAGCTCAACCAGTTGTATCTGAATTTGCAAGAAAAAGTAGAAGAGAAGTAAATAAAAAAATTATCTTATCTGGCAGTATCATTTATTTATTGTAACTGTGATAATTAAATAGTTACATATGTTATATAAAAAATTATTTATATCAAAATAGTTGTATCTATATATATATAATGTATATATATCGTAGATCTTGTTACGAAATTAAAGTGTATATTATGTATATTTCGATATCGATTTGATAGTTAAAATATTAAATTGAAAAGTTTTCATTATATTTCGATGTGGTTCAGAATATTCTTTTATACGTTGATGATTTTTATATAGTATTTTTTCTATGTTACTTACGTACCCTTTGATTGATATAGGATTGAACAGAATAAGATAGAAAAAAAAAGAAATTAAATAATGTTAGTAGGAAGTTGAAGATTGTAGATATTAATATTTTTTTTTTAAATTTCTGAAATTTTTATGTTGGTTGTGAAAATTCATCAATCTTGCAGTTCGGACATGTAATAGATTATTGACTAGATTAAATATCGAACGTAGAAGCTCTACGAAGAATAATGAATATGTCATACTGTATCTAAATTCAGGTCTGTTTTTTGCAATTTAAATTAAGTTTAGCAAAAGTTATTGTACCTCTTTGATTCATTTGACATAATCCATAGTATGCGAAATGCTATATCCTACCACATATAATACACATTATCCCAAAATTTAAAATCCATTTCTACTAACACAATTTCTATTATCCTGTGGAAAATTTTGGCTACCGAATAATTTGGTAGAATCGAATATTTGGTTAAAAACCAAATTTGTAGCAACTAACATATATTTTTTAAGTCTCTCAATTCGCGCAACTTCAGTTTGAAGGAATTAAAAAAAAAATATTAACTAAAAATTGAATAAAACAAGTAGGGTGGTGAGAAACATTATTGTTTACCATACCCGGAATTCAAAAATTAATTAAATAAAAGTTTATTTCAATATTAAAAAACTGTTAAATAACTCGGTAATAATTGTTTTTTTTTTTTTTTTGAATAGTACATTACATACGTGCAACTCAGAATCAAATAGTTCTAACTGACATATTTCGATTTTTCATATAATTTTAAAAAATGTAGTTTTATATATGCCTTATTTATTTATCAATAAAATTTAATTGGAAATTTTAATTTTTTGGAATAAATTTCTAATGTCCATATTATGATTGATATTAAAGTTTGAAATGACATTTATAACATTTGATTATAACATTATTATTTTAATTATATTGGATAGTAACTAGCATGCTAGATAGTTGATCAATGGTTAAAAATGTTACTGAAAAATTGTGTTAGCATTAATAATTGTCATTTACTATCCTTAGAATAGATATGATGAAAAAGTATGATATTGGTGAAGATAATATAAAATAATAATAATATTATAACATATAGTAAATAGAAAATGATAATTAGTATTGATAATTATAGTCAAATTTTATTTTTTTTTGTATCTATGAATATATTACAACACTATCGTACAAATTTACAATGCGAAAAACATATTGAAGATAATAAGAACAATCAAAATTTTAATTTTACTTTGCAGGAAAATTTGAATAAATTGAAATAAAAAAAAAATGTATTCTAAATCATAAATAAATAAAATAGGTATACAACAGAATTAATATTTAAAATTTAAGGTCGAAAAAGGAAGTAATAGTAATAATTACATCCTATTTTTTATACTATTTAGACCCCAGCTTAGCTATATCTTCAAAAAAATTAAATAAAGCATATACCATAATAAATTTGCATTTTATTACTGCCCTTTATAAACACCGGGTAATCAAAATAAAATTACATTTTTCATATTATAATAGTATTAATATCAATAATTTAATGTCGAAAAAGGATGTGGGATAGTAAGTAAGATATAGTGAAACAAAGCTGAACTATCTGTTGATAAGCTTGTATGCTATTTTACTGTCCAATATAAACACAGTCTTAGAACTATATGATACCAAGATGGTGATGTATTTAATTATATATTTAAAAATTTTATAAATTTCTTACACATTTCTTAATATATAATATCTTATTTATTTTCTAATTTTTTTTTTTTTTATTTTTTTTTTTTTGGTAAGTTTCTTGTTTTGTTTATTTTTTTTTTTTTTTGTGTTGTTTTTTTTATTTATTTATTTATTACCTAAATTCTAAATATATAAAACATTTTCTTTTTTTTTTTATTTAATTTTCAACTTAAAAAATTTTTATTTATTTTTAATTTATTTATTTATTTAATAATATTTTAATAAATATTTACTATTATAAATAATATATAAAACAATTAGTATTATATTAATTAATTGGTACTAAAAAAAATTTTCTCCTACATATTGTATTTAATGTCAATCATTTCACATTATTTATTTATATATGTATATATATTTGTATGTAAATATATTTTATTGTTTTTTTTTTTTTTTTTTTTTTGGATTTTGTTTTTGTTTTTAGGTTTAGATATAGATATAATAATATAATATATCTAAAATTAAATTTAGTTCTAGATTTATAGTTTTTGATTTTTGTTTTAAATTTATGTATATAATATATTATATATATATATATATATAAAAATTAAAAATCTGATTCATATTATTGAATACGTTTAATATATCGCAACATTAACGATATGTTTAATTGGCTAGAATATGATATGATGAAAAATAAGAAAAAAAAACAAAAAATGGTAACGATATCTCGTATTCGATAAACGAATTTAATTCTTTTAAAATTAAAAATATTATTTAAATATTATTCTATTAATAAATTAGGTATATATATATATATATATATAGAAATAAAATAAAAATAAAATTTCATCTAAACAAATCTTTCAAAAACTCAAACACAACTTTCGGGTACTCGTTGTGTCATTAGACAATCTTTAATTGCATTTATATTAATATTATCTTCAAGATCATTTAATGATCCATTATTATTATTATTGTTATTATTATTATTGTTATTATTAATATTATTAATATTACTAGTATTATTTAATGTTGAATTTGTTGTTGTAATATAATTACTACTATTCGAATGTTGCTGAATTGTTGGTAATATTCGTCCTAATGTTCCACAATTATTACCAATACCACCGCCACCACCACCACCTCCTCCAACACCAGTTGTTATTGTCGTTCTATGATGTTGATGATTTAATGTGGAACTTAATGCACCACTAATAATATTATTAGTACCACCACCACCACCTGTTGTTGCAGCAAGTGCATTTGGTATAACATTTGTTGTTATATTACCAATTGTACCACCACCACCACCAGCACATGCAATACTTAAATTACTATTACTATTTGGTGATATAATACCGATATTATGCATAGAATTACGTGATGATGCTATACTACCATTTATAATTGGTATTTGACCACCACCACCACCACCAATTATCGTACCTCTTTGATTCATTTGACTATATGTATGAGGAATTGTTGTTGTATTACTATTCATAACATTCGCTTGTAGAACAGTATCAAATATTGCATGCTATTTTTGTTTTTATTGAATTAGAAAAAAAAAATAAAAATAAAAATTAATTATATTATTAAAATTTACTTTTTTTTTTTTTTTTTTTTTTATATTATAGCCAAAACTTAGGTTTTGAACCTTTAAGTACTTGCGTACCGTTGACTATTTGAAAAAGGAAAGGATAGTTAGAGGAAAGGAAAGAAAAAGGAAGAAGAAAAGTTTTGTGGGAAAGAGCGAACAATGTTGTTAATATTCGTCTTAAACCTCTGTAAGTCATAAATAAAAAATCCTTCTCTCATTGGGAATGCTTCGATTGGGACGCGGTTCCACAATCGGGATGTTCTTACTATAAAAGAATTTCCATAGCCGGACTTAAACCATCTCGGAATTTCCACTGTGAAAGGGTGGGCACTTGATGCCTCTCGTGTTGTGCGATTGAATTGCTTAAGAGGAGGAAGAAGTGATTTTAATTCCTCGGAACAAGTGCCAACACCAAGCAGATATCTATAAAATAGAGTAAGTGCTCCAACAATACGACGATGACCAAGTGGTATAAGGGATGAGGTCACATTTATGTCGCCTATAAGACGAATGGCGCGGTTTTGAACTTTGTCCAAAAAATTTAAAGCGGTTTTTGGTGCACCTGCCCATAAATGTGAGTTATACTCGAGCTTGGGTCGTATATATGCTTTATAGATTTTTAAAAGGTCTCGAGATGAAAAATAAGTTTTGCAGCGGCTCAAAAATCCTAAACATTTTGCGGCGCTTTTCGCAATATCGAAAATATGCTCATTCTAGTGCATATTTTGATTCACTCGCATTCCGAGAATGTTCAGATCTTTGAGTCGCTGGATACCTTCATTTTGAAGCCGGAGAATTGGTTCGAATGTTGTTAGCTTGTTACTAACAAAACAGCTTTGAGTTTTTGAAGTGTTAAACTCGACTCTGTTAGCTTTACCCCAGTCGACAATTTTGGCAAGGTCGTGATTGAGCGCGCCGGCCATCATTGTTCTTTTGGAGGTGACTGCGGAAGCTGTAGCATTAGTTTGTTTTAGAAAATCATATGATGCTACTAGAGTGCTGTCATCAGCAAAACTATGGATTGGATTGAAAGTTAATTTGAGAAGGTCATTAATGAAAATGAGAGGGTGGGGGAAAGGACAGAGCCTTGTGGAACACCAGCATTGATTTGAAGTTGGTCGGAAAAAGAACCGTCAACTGAAACTATGATAGATCGATTTAAAAGAAAACTTTCAATCCATTTAGAAAAGGTTGAACCAAGGCCTATAGCGTTGCATTTTGCTATAAGAGCAGAATGACAAACTCGATCAAAAGCCTTAGATATATCCAGAGCTACAACAGTAGCTTCACCAGATTGATGCAGGCTGGTGTTGAGCTTCTCGCAGAGGCATGTCATGAGATCACCGGTGGAACGTTGGGCTCGAAAGCCGTATTGGCTATCATGAATTATACCTCTACTGTCAAGATATTTCTTCAGCTTATGATTAATTAAGATTTCCATCGTTTTTGAAATAATGGAAGTAATAGCTATGGGCCTATAGTTTGAAGGATTGCTTTTGTCACCTTTTTTAGGAATAGGATAAACTTGGGCAACTTTCCAATACTTAAAAATAATGATAATAAAATTTTACTTACATTCGGATTATTAGGTGACCATTTTGTCATCGGTGGTGGTGTATAATGATGTTCAGTTGATGTTGTTGATGTAATTCCAGCTCCAACTGAATTATAAATTTATTAATAAAAATAATTATAATCAAAATTATTATTTTTTACCATATTGTGGAATAACATCTGGATCTCTTTCATCTTCAACCATATCATCAGCAGCTGATTTTGTTTTAATATCAGTATGTTGCCATCTTGGCTTATCTAAGTTTCCACCCTTTATTTTGTTTGTTAAATTTTACAATTTTTGTGATTTTTTTTTGATTTGTTTTACAAAATTTGAAAAAAAAGAAAAAAAAATTTAATTAATTATTTGTTTTGTTTTGCATAAAACAAAAAAAAAATAAATTTTGGAAAAGGACTTATCATAGGATGACAAAAATTGTCTTATAAAAATATAGAATATACAATCTGAAAAATTAAATTATAAATTTAAAATTAAAGAATAAGTAAAACCCTAATTTCATAAATGAAAAACATTACAACAATCAGCAGGACTGACACGGTACAAAAAAACAGGTACTAAAAGCAGCTGATCTCTAAAAAACGTTTGAAAGATCGTGTCAGAAGTGCCAACATCAAAAATATTTTCTATGATGTACACATAGGATTACAAAGATAGTTTACTGTTTAGGAGAAAAAAGCATATGGTAAGCGATTATCAAAATGTCCTCCAAAGAGATGAAGAGATAGTTTAACGCAAACTAGGTATTGTTTTTTTTATATTATTAGCCAAAACTTTTTAAGAGATATTTATCAAATAGAGTTAGGTGCTCCAACGATGCAATTGAAGAAAGTGAACCAAGTGAAGCAAGTAAAGCAGCATGTACTGATGACACATTAATATGACTTTTGCACTATGTCATGAAAGCTTAGAGCAGTTTTTGAGGCAAGTTGTACTGCATATTGGGTCGTATGTAGACTTTATAAATATTTAGGAGATCTTTAGGTACGAAAATATGGCTTACATCGATTTAAAATTTATTAATAAACTACGCATAGTCAGTACCTGAAATGGAGTAAATGGAAAAATAGGGATAATAAACAGAACGTAGTCTTACAAAAAGAAAAAATCAATGGTAAATTCAAATTCAGTGAATTCAACAATGGTATTAGATTTTACTAACTACAGAATAAATATCTTAATCATTATAGTTGCCTTGCTATTTTTATACAAGCGCAGCAAACAATCAGCAGTAGACTGATCGACTATACTTTAGTAACAATTCACTAATCGACTATTTTATTAAAATATTTATTACTAAAACTATAGCACAGTCTCAATACTACAATATGTGGGCTATGCCGAAGCTTTATAATCCCAATGGGAGTGAAACGGATAAATGATGATAGCCAACCATCTTTAGTCTGATATTTTCCTATTTTAGATTGTATCTTATTATTATTTCGCAACTAGTTCATTACTATATTCTATCACTTAAATAGCCAACTTGCGATCTAATGATAAATTCATTACGATTACGTACTCCAATTATTGTTTAAATTTAAATAATTTTCTGTTTACTAATTTACTTGTTCAAATGAAAGCTAGTTTGTTTTAGGGTTAATCTATTCCATCTATATTGAATAGTGAATTAATGGAAACAAAAATGGAAAAAACTTGATATCATAAAAAAGATTTTGTTGCACTGATGGTGGTCCATAGATTTTCAAAAGCAATTTTTCACTTTTTATTTTCCATTTAAATTTTTTATGATTATCATTTTTTTTGTTTAAAATTAATTTTTTAAATTGTTCTTCAACTGTTCAATCTGGGTACATTTTTTCTATTTTAACTTTTAAATTCTTTCTAGTTTTAGTTTTACACTTGTCTTACTAAAAAAAAAAAAAAAAAAAACAACATAATATAATAACATTTCAATTCCAAGCAAATAATAACAAAAAAATATAATATATCCTTTTTAAGGATATTCTTATGTCCTTATATACACTTATATGTACAAAACTAAATACTCAACATTTTTGACTGTGCGACAATATTGAATCAAATTGTTGGAAAATCGAAAAGAATTTAAATCATATGCCTTCGAATATTACCTAACTTTAGGGCAAATAAATTGAAATAGTTTTAAAAATAAGAAAAAGGACACATATTATTATATACATAATACAAAAAGGACCAATTTTTATTGTTTTGTTCTTTTTGTTTTTATTACATTAGCTCTACTACTGTTACAGTAAATAGATTCATTGGACTGACAAACTTTTTAAATATTTTTCCAAATTCTTAAATTATTTTTTTTTTTTTTACTTATTTCAATAACAAAACAAAAATAATATAATAAAAAATATAAATGTCCTTTTTTTTTGACAATTTTCAATCTGTTTTGAAAGACAATTGAAGTCGAAGTTTTGCGAAAAAAAAAAAATAAAAACGGAAAAACAAAAACAAACTTCTCCCTTGAGACAAATTAAGATTTCTGCTTGAATTAATTTGACATCATACTAAATTTTTGGTATTATGGGTTCCTTTTGCACAACACTAGAGACAAAAAAAAAAAAAAATAATAATACACAAACAAAAAATGTCCTTTTCATTTCTTTATCGAATTTAATATAACACAACTTTTATCCTGATGGTATGCCCCAGTTGGTTGGTTGGTTGGTTGGGTCTTTATAGTTGGTTCTTCTTTCCGATACTAATGGTTTTGATGACAATGTCTCCAGCAGACAATGTAATAACAGTAATAGTTTAAACTGTTTTAATATTAAAATTGATAAAACAAAAATAATAATAAAATCGAAAGAAGAAAGTTTAAAAGAACATTGGTGTCTTACACAGATTAAATTTGTTTGTACACATAGAATTAAGAATCATTTTTAACAGTGGTATACAACAGATATGTTAGTTGAGTGCATTTTTAAGAATATGAAATCTATGGAAATATTTTTTTGTCAAGGGTATGTTTTAGGATAATAATAATAATTGTGTATGCGAATTATTTTTCAATTGTATTTGAATTCAGTTGAATTGTATTAAATTGTTGTATTTGAATATTCTGTTTAAAATGAAGTAAAACGAGTCAATTTGCAATTACATTTTTTCGTGAATTATTAAATTTTTGCAGGAGTACCTACATAGCTTTTGCTTGACATTTCAATTTAATACCATTTGCTACTTAATGTTTTTCAATATCCTGATATCGAACTGGATCGATGTCGATGTTGATATTGTAAACTCATTCAATAAAACACAAAATAAAATAATTAAATAAAATAAATAGTCAAATGCTTAATACTAAATCAGATTAAATAATTTAATTGTTGTCAGGTTTCCTTTCACTAATATTTTTTTTATATTTGATTACAAATATCGATATTGCGGTAGTAACATACTTCCTTCATCAATATTTGTGACTGACAGTTAGTTAGGTTAGGTTAGTTAGTTAGTTAGGAAACCTGACAACAATTAAATTATTAATTTTAAATTATAACTAAAAATTAAAAATCAGATTAAAAAAATTAAAAAATAAACTAAATCCAACTTAACAAAATACTTAGTGAGCCTAAGCAAAACAGTAGTATTAGTACGAACACAAAATGAGAGCAATAACTGTAACTGCTATTATTAGATTAATGCTACTTTATAATATTTCTTACAATATTCATATCGAATTGACCAAGCTATGATATCATGATGCATAAATATTGCCTTCTGGAAGGGCTTCATTTCTACAACTTCATATCACAAAAATTATTTAATTTTTTTATGCGTGGAATACCATTGAAAAAATTCTAGTATTATATTGCATTATAATTTTGGATATCCTGGATATAATTTGGCACGTAGTTATATATTTTTTAAGAATAGTGTCTTCTGACCCAAAAAGTAGTAAAAAAAATTGCTATACACTGAAACAGAAGTAACAAGACACATCTTAAAATAAAGTTTTTCCTCTAAGGATAATAAAAATAATAATTGTTTGTGTATTGAAATGTTGCATGCAATATCCTTTATATTATTATTGAAAGAAAATAATTCAGGATTTATTTTTGTATAGTTTTATTTGCAAAGACAGATTGAAAACACATTTGTTTATATATTTAGATTTTTGATTTAGTAAATTCAATGTTTTAATGGTATATTTAAATTTAATTTTTTTTTTCAAGAAATTTTTGGCAGTTAAATGAAAATTAAAAAATTAATGATAATATTTGAAGAAATTTTAATGAAATATTAACAGACTAGTTTTCGAATTAAAAAACTACTATATTTATTTATTTATTTATTTATTTTAACAGTTGATCCTACAGATAGATAAATCTGTAGGCCAACTTTATAGGTCCTTTTCCCTTTCGAAATGTGGGCCTTTTTTTTTTTTTTTTATTAAATTGTATTAATTATTTGGTATATATTTTTGTATATTACATATTTATATTATTATTTTTTATTAGTTATATTATATCTTTATTAATTATTAAATTATATTTGAACCGATGTGGTTGTATTGAAAATTACTTTTTTCAGTAATTTTCACCATTTGAAAAATTTTTCGGTTCTCACGGGGTTTGAACCCGTGCTCCTTCGGTCGTTACATTACTACACTCGAGTGTTTTACCACTCGGCTACCGAGGCCACAAACTACTATATATATATATATAATTTTCTGCGTTTATCTGGATGTTTGTAAGTTCGACGGAATACTCCAACACATATACAAATTGAAATATATATACAAATTGTAACATCATGTAATTGTCATAAACATAGTATCTGTTTTTATTGCTTATATATACCATCTGTCATCTGTTGTCTGTGTCATTTGCCGATCATTTCATAATGATTGTTATGTCATTCAAGTGTTAAATTTGGATAGCGCCATAGAACTTTTTACTTTTATTATGTCTTAATTAATTTCATTGTGCTGCTATGATTGTAAAAATATAAAATTATTGTAAGTTTATATTAATATAGTTGTTAGATTTTGTTTTCATTAAAAATATTATTTGAATTTAGTATTTCTATATTAATTTAAATTGAAATTATCTTTTTATAATTAATTGAATACAATAGAATGTCTAAGAATATTGATTATTTAGAATTATTGTGGTCTGCAGATAATATATGTTTAAATTTCCAATGATGGCAAATAAGATGTCGTTAAAATGATCGAGTAAATAACCCTTAGGGAATTGAAAATTTTGCACCTTACTACAAATATTTTGTTTATATGGTAATTAAAAGTATTCTAATAATTCTAATAAAGGTATGATATTGATAAATTATTAAGCAAATACATATTTTTCTTAAACTTGAAATGAAAACTCTAATGAAGGAAGAAATGCTAGAATTTATTTTACTTCCGTCATTTATGGCGGGTTACAAAACTATATTTGTTTTATAATTATTATCAAAATAAAATTAAAATTTTAAATAGAATAATAATTAAACAAAATTTAAATTTAAGTTAAGTATATTACTATCATCATTGTCTTGTACCGCATCCATGGGGTATAAGGCGGAAATGTATTGCTATAATTTAATATAAAGTTAATTTAAAATTTTTATTTTAACTATAAAATTTTTATAAATACTATTATTCTTTATTTTATTTGTTAATCTTATCAAATTATTTCAATTTCATAAATAGTAGTTATATCTCCTTAATTCGTGCAAAATCAGTCGAATTATGTATAACACAGATAAAGAACAGCTTAGCCCACTAACAACAAGTGGTACGCGAGGTTTTAACTAAAATCCGCCAAGCTCAGAAAAAATTAAAAATGCGATCATTCAGCTTAAAAGCAATAAAGCGGCAGGAAAAGATCAAATATACGCCGAAATGCTGCAAGCGACACCAACTTTGTTTGCTGAGACATTGTCACAAACAATTGAAGAAGCTTTAATATCAGAAAAAATTCCGGATAATTGAAAAGATGGTTTAAAATACCTAAAAAAGAAGATCTGTCTGCAAAATTGGCGTGATATAACACTACTAAATGTCATCAATAAAATAATGCCCATAAAAATTTACAGTTTCTTGTCAACTTACAGCGTGATTTTATGTGGACCATTATTGTTATCTATGGTGAGCCCATTGAAATAGTTAACATCATAAAAGGGCTTTACAGGAACCCTAAGTGCAGTATTTTACATAGAGGAGTGCACATCTGGGTAAAGCAAGGTTGTATTTTATCGCCCTACTCCTCATTTGGATTTTTGGTTGGACGTTGAAGAAAACAAAAGGTATTGAATAGACTATTACAAGAGACCTTCACGATCTCGATTTTGTGGATAATATCTGCTTGCTCACTCACACTAAAACCGACATAACGGCAAAGAAACTACAGTCACTAATCAAATATGCGGCGCCAGTAGGGTTGTTGATAAATGTAAGCCAAACAAAACTGATGCAAATCAACTCATCAGTCCTTGGCAACTTACAGATTGGTGATTGGCGAAAGTGGATGTTGAAAACCGTATCCTAAGCATACTCAGCATAATATGGTGTTTTCGAAAGCTTTTGGAGATCTCCAAATATCTCACAAAATCTAAAACTTCAATTCTTCAAGTCTAACGTTCTCTCAGTTCTTTTATATGGATGCGAAGCATGGAAAACAATAGAAAGAATTATCTCGCGCATTCAGATGGTTATTAACAAATGTCTGAGACAGATTTTCTGAATGTACTGGCCAGAGAAAATTTTCAACAAGAAACTTTGGGAACGAATTGAAAGAATCAGAGAAATGATTAAAAGTAGGAAGTGGAAATGGAACGGTCGCATACTTTGCTGACCTACAGGAGACTTTGAAAAAGCAGCTCTTGAATGGAATCAACAGGCCGAAAGAAAGAGTGGTCGTCCAAAAACAACATGACGTCGAACAGTAATGAATGAACCAAGCTCATGTGGAAAAATTTGAACTGAAATTAAGTCGCTTGCTCAAAACCAAATTCGGTGCGGAAAACACGTTGATGCCTTATGCACCCACAAGAAGTGACACAATCAATTTCAGTTTACATACATTAATATTGCTATACGTGCATTTTATTGTGAAATAATTATTAAATTTGAACTTGATTGTATATAATCTTTTAAAAATGCCAAACAGGCGCTGCAACAATACTAAAATGTATAAAAATGAGTAACGAATTTAAAATAAAAAAAAATTGTATAAAATCAAATTTTAACTCGACGAATAAAGAAAAATATAAATAAATTATAAAAATTAACCGAAATGATTGTATTAGCATTATAAGGCTTTGATTAAGGATAAAAAATGACAAGAAAATAGAAAAGTAGAAGGATATATTTTTCTGTTCATACGAAAAGTAATTGGAAATAATATATATAAACTAACCTTAAATGAATCATTTTTTACTGTTTGTGTTACTGAACCACCAGGAACACATTTAGTTCCTTGCATTTCTCGATTTCTTCTCAAATTTTGAAGAAATGTTACAATAAATATCCTTAATGCAACTACTAAACTTATAACAATAACTGTTAGTACAATGCCAACTAGAACTGGTGATAATCCAAATGAAGCTTCATCATCTGAAATGAAAAAAAAAAAATATAAAAAATATATAAGTTAAATTCTTCTCACAAACTTAACAAAAAAACTAAGAGGCATTAAAATTCAAAATAAGAAATTAAAATATATATATATATATATATATATGTGTATATAATTGTATATTATAAATAACTTCACGCTTAAAAAATTCAGAATCTGTGAATTCCATAAAATTAAAAAAAAAAAAAAAAATCAAGTCCTTCAGAAAAACGTATCCTTCATCCTTGTATAATATTTGAAAAAAAAAAAAACAAAAAAAAAGATTTAATTTTTATTATATAGAAATAGACTTAATTTAAATAATAACAAAAATACAAAAAATAAAAACAAAAACATAATCAAAAAAATTCTCTCAGATTTTCAACAAGCCTGTTAAAATATTTTCTTCATTTTCATTTTTTTTTTTATTTTTTTTTTGTTATGTTTTATTATTTTGAGAAAATTAAAAGAATTTTTGGAGTAGAAATACGAAAAATAGAAAGAAAAAAATTGAAAATTACGGTTAAATGAAAAACATCTTTAAAACCAAGGTATTTTTGAAAGTATAAACATGGTCTTTTTTCTTGGTACAAATAAAAGGTATAAATATGATAAAATCCTTTTTTTGTTTTTTTTATTTTTGTTATTACATTTTTTTTTTTAACGATTATATCCATAAAAATCATTTCAGTTGATATTACATGTGCTGTTATGTTATGCTATGTTTTGATGGTCTCTCAAAAATAAAATTAAAAAAATCCTCATACTAGATAATGCATTTTTTATTTTATTGTAAATAATATAGATAGAGTGTTCCAGTATAAAATAGGGTATAGAATCGAGATTTTGAGTGTTTTAATAAATTTTATTACATATATTGGTATTAAAATGCACCGTTCATTTATGTCTATTTATATGAGTACATTATTTCTTATATCATTTTTATATAATGTAATCCAATCACTATGTAAATTATGTGTTCAAAAACCAGTACGAAAATATTGGTTACATGACAAAAATACATAAGACAAAATTACATATGGACAAAATTATCTATGGACAAAATTTCATTAGACAAAATTACATTATGGTTATGAAATACTGTATATGTAATTTTATCCATAATATGCAATTTAGTCTTATATAATTTTGTCCATATGTAATTTTGTCTTATGTAATTTTGTCCCGACGCCAAAAATATATTTATATTATAATACACACGAGCACAATTTTGAAGACAGACTTTTCGTTGTTTTTCGTATACTTCGTTTTTTTTTTTTCATTCAATCAATCAGTGATGATGCAGGTCGTGGCGATCAAAATCAATTTTAATTTTATGTGTATATTTTGGGTAAACAATTTTTATAAGATATTAGCTGAGTTGGTTAAAGCATCATTTAATATCAGAAATTTTTGTCGATTCTCTTTTGAGTCAAATTCTTTTTATTTATTTTTTTTATGGTTTTTTGCACTTTTAGTAGGAAAAAAAAATTAATTAGTAGGATAATATTATTAATATTGGTTTGAATATCACAAATTTTAGTGAGTTCGATTCTCTATTAATTCAATTTTTTTTTTATATTAAAAAAATATTTTTTTTATCTTATATGTATTACACAAGGAAGGCCATGTGGGGAATATCTTATATTATAATACACAAGATGAACGACGTGGTAAGTAAAAAATCAAAAATAATTGAATAGTAAATAACACCACAAAAATATTAAAATTTTAGCAAGTTCTTGGTGCTGAATACTTAAAACATTTTAAATATTTACACCAAATAGTGACGGTTATTTCCAAGTTGAGCGCCATCTATACTCTAAAAGAAATTTCAATTACGGGAAATTTTCAAAAATTCTTCATAAAAATTCTGTCATTTTAAATAAACACACAAACTTATAGAAAAACGTACAAAAACAAAAACACAAACAAAAATTGAAAACAAAACAAAAAAAAACAAAAATTAGATCAGATCATACTCTTCAAAAATGATATAATAAATGTTAGTTCATTTGCTTCTGCTATCTTAAAAAAAAATATATGCAGTAAAACACGGCTATAGTCATTCGTTAAATTTAAGTAATATTTGTGACAATAACCGTTTTGTGACTATAGGTGTAGTCAAAAAAAAAAAAATTGCATCTTTATAAACAAAATCAAATTCAATAAAATATCTTTCGTATAACAATTTTAAACTTTATTTTATTCATAAATAGCAATTCTGTTATGTAATCACAAAATATACAAATTTGTAATAAAGAACAGAAAAAAACTATATATAAATCAGTGTTTTAATAATATAATTCACTGTTGACCTACATATGTCTATAACAGAATTGTGACTACAGAATTGTGAATTTTGACTATAAACGAATTAAAATACATCGATCTACTACGTTGAGAGTAATGAAATTTTATTGTGTTAAGTTAAATTGAAATTAGTGTTAATTTCGTCATAAAGTATTAGGTATTATACTTTAATTTCATTATATATATATATATATATATATATATATTCAATAATCAAGCAATTCAGAAAACAACTACATTTATACCAAAACAAATATTTCTTTTTACATAAAATTGTGTTTGAAAGAACTACTTCTGTACAATTGCACAGGGGATCCACTAGTACTTTATAAAATAACATTTGAAAATTTTTACAATTATGACTGATACGCTAATACCTTTTATACAATTCAAAATTTTTCATTTTGCCATGATTTTGCCATGGCATATCTTATAAAACTAGATTAGTATTAACTTCAAAAAATGATTATAAAACAATAATTTTAATATTCACTTACTATTGAAACACTCATTTTATTTCAATATTTAATTATTTTTCTTGTTTGAAGGCATTTTCTCTTAATATTCAATTCCATTAAAAAAAATGTGGGATTTTTCAAAAATAATATAAACAAAAAAAAAAATTTAAATATTACTGAGCTAATATAGAAAACATTAGCAAAAGTAGAAAAAAAAAATGTGAAGTAAACCGAAAAAATGAAAAAATAACCCAATAATCCTTGACGATCATGTTGTGAGATGTTTTTCTCGTCAATCATTATAACAAACCTGAAAATATTATCATAAAATGTCCTTAATATTATAATAAAGAGTAGAACAACAAAAAGGGAAAAATTCCTACTAACTGTATTTATATTGGTGGTTGTAGTAATAGTAATAATAGTAGTAGGAGAGCTTAACAACAACAAAAATAACGATATTACTGTCAACATCTTATACAAAACAATAAATGATGTTTAAGGATTCAGGATAAAATGATAAAATATCGTAGGTTGCTGTATACGTCGTACTTTGAAATAAGGAAGAGAAAATTTTTTATTTTTGTTGTTTTTATTTTTTTTTTTTTTTTTACTATAAATGTCATTTTGTTTTTATTTTGTGTGTTGTATTTCTTATGTATACCACACTGTCATATTATCTACCATTGAAATATAATACAAAAAAAAAAAAAAATATATATAGAATAAAAGAAATGAGCTAAGGATTTTTGGTTAATGTACAAAAGACAATTGAAAAGGTTAATGGGATAAAGTTTCAAAGGTTCGGATTGGGTTGTTTTTTTTTTTAAAAAACGACAAAAACAAAAATAACGTTTAAAAAGAAATATTAAAAATAATTTAGAGATATTTTTAGTTTTTCCGGGTATTGTAATAGATTTTTGATGGAATTCAAATTGTTAATACATCAGTATAGATTATTTGAAGTAAATAAAAATAGGATATTATAGGATTAAATTATATCAAGAAAATGATATTTTGTGCTGCAATTTTGTGAAATGAAAATATTTTTGAATGTTTTCAGTTCGGTATTAATAAAAGTAATACATTAGAAGCAATTCAGAGCTAACTGCTATTCAAAATTTTATAATATTTGTTTATTTATTTTTATATATTTATTTATACATATATGAAAATAATTTTTTTTGTGCAAATTAAAGCAATTAATTAAAATTTATATACATATACAAAGTATATTTAATTCAGTGATGATAATAAAATATAATAAAAGAGTTATAAGTCGGCTTAGCATTTGCAGCTCATCTGGATCAACAATTTTTATTTCCACAAAATGTTGTATCCGCGTTGGACCTAATGACTACATCCCAAGGACACCTAGTGTTCCTAGCTTTCCAAAAATATATATCTTATCCTTTAAGGACGAATAGGACATGTGAAAGTATCCAGCTTGTTGTTTTAATGATTTTGTATATAGACTATTATATCTGTTGATTTAGATATATATCTATTCAGTTTAATATATATATCTAATAATATAACGATCTGAAGCATATTTTAACATTTATTTGATGGTGATTGGTGCTGCCGTTATAGAAATATTGTAGCTCAAAGTAGAAAATTTTTGAAAAAAAAACAATCTTTATTTTCTTTCTTTAAAAACCAAATATCGTTATTTGGAAAACAATGCAAAAAGTCTTACAATAACTCCTAATGAAATTTCGTTTGATCAAAGTAAGTACCTAAAGCCAATAATAGAGCCAATATTGTTTTGTTTTTTTTATTTTATTAAAATGAAGGTGGCCTAATATGTCAGGACCGAAATGTAGGCTAACCAATATTGTACTAATGTTTAGTCTGAAAGACTAGTTTTAATTTTAACAAAAGTATGGTAGTTTTTAGTGTGTTAAAGTCGTTAATTAAAGTGATTAAAGTTCAAAAGTGATAAAATTAGAAAGCTTAAAAAAGTCCTTATTATAATTAAGGACAGTAAAAAAGTCACATAGAACAGAAGTAGAAGGCTTCTTCTTTAATGATTTTATTCTATCTGATGGAAAAAAAAAAAAAAAGTATATAGTTACAAAATAGAAAACGAGTCCTGCTATTTATGAGACAATATAATGTGCTTAATGAATATTAAATGTTGTAAGTATTAAAGTTATTTGCAATCTACAGCTTAATGAAAACAAAAAATGTTTTAGGGAAATTCTGACCTATAGCCAACATAGACCAATAAACAATTCGAAACAGTATCGCTATAATTAAATCAATACCAAAATCAAAAAAATATTGTTACGATATTTACTACTATTATTTGCCACGTGAAAAAACTGTTATTTATATCTAAGTTATTTTACTTGCATAATTAAATTAGTTTCAAATACAAAACTTTACAAGAGTTCAAGAACACACTAATATTATATTATTAAAACAAAAATAAATAAAAATGAAAAAACAAAAAAATAGTCTTGATAATGTCTTAGAAGGACGAAACATGTCGGCTTGACTTTTATTTTTATATTTATAAAAATGTTAAAATAAAATGAAATATATAAGAAAATTTTAATAATTTCTTAATCAGTGAAATATTAACAAGTGTTTTATTTAATTTAATAATTTTTTTATTAATTTCTAAAAACTATTTTTCATCAAGTGCCAAACAGAAAACCTTTAGATTTTTTAATGAAAAAATATATTATTGTTATGAACAGTTTTGCCTTGTTTTTGTCCAAAAAACTGATGATATCACATGAAAATGATGACAATCAAAATAGTAACAACGTTTATGAAATACAATTTCCAATTTACTACTTTATTATTCATATACAATATATATTTATTATTTATATATTGTTATATATATAATAAATAAATGTTAATATTTAATCATCTTCTCTTCGTTTTTAGTTGTATAACTATTATTATTATTTATCTAAGAGAATTATTCCAGAAAACTAACCAAAAAAATCAACCAAATACATGATTTTTCATTTATTAACCTTCATGCTTTTACGCACCCAAAATAGACATATCTGTTTTTCTTTCAATATAAAAGTTTAAATACAATTCAATTATAATTTTATGATTGTATAATGCCGTAGCATATAAGATGTCTAACACCTTATAATTTTTTGAATTTTGTATTATAATTTCGGTTTTTTTTTTCTAAATACATATTTTGACAATTTGGTATTATAAAGTTAGAATAATTGACAAGTGAAGAGTTTGGTTAAAAAAATATTTATTTAATTGCGACAATAATATTTTTATATTATTTTAGTTGACATCAATACAAAATGCGATATTGCTAGCATCGCTTTCTACATGTAAAAAATTATCTTTATAAAAAAAACCCATAAACTTTTATTGTCTTTCAAAGCTTTTATGATTGTATTTATTTATTCGGATAACTTATTTTTTCATATTTAAATTTATTTTATTCTTTATTAGTTTATAAGTAAACTTTTATAAAAATACAATTTTATATAAATTTATTAAACATTCTACAATCTATAATTATAATTGACAAGCATTTAAGATCCTGCGCAGTAGACACCTTTTTATTTTATTTCGATTCTCCTACTCCTTAATGAATTTCTAATATTATATAATATATAAGATTGTATATAAAACAAAAATGCGCACACAGTTGAAAATTTTGTACTCATATATGATTTTATTATTCAACAAATACATTATGCATATGTGAAATCTTATTAAAATAATAAACAAAATTGTTTGCTTTTCATCAGTTATTATAATTTATATATTTACTTGCAAATGAATCTATGTACATATGCCAAAAAAAAAACAAAGAAACAAATTCATCTCAAATAAAAAATATAAAAAAGCAAAAACAAAAAAAATCAGTCAAATTGTTCATATGACGAGCAAATTTATTTTTATATAGTAGAGTTAAAGTACTTCATTTTGATATAGTAGGTCACTTGAATTCTTCATTTTTATCTTTTTAAGTAACTGTTTCTAAATTTTTGTTATTTGTAGTAATAATATAGTTTTTATTAAAATTATGTATTATGTAGGTATATATATACGTACCTCTTTAATAACAAAACTATTTATTTTTAGTAATTTTATCCACTAATTGCTTCTTACTATAGGGAATATATCGGAAACGAGGCAGTATATGAGGGACGTGTATTTATGTGTCCTAAATAAAATTTACTAACCACAAAACTTTTTATTAAACACGAGTGGTTTCTGCTATATTGTGCGAAGTCTATGTCAGTACGTAAATTACTGTTTTTTTTAAAACTTTAAATTTGACTTCAACTTGAAATATAATTACTCAACAGGGGCCCCTAGTATTTATTTATTTAACAATAAAATATAATTTTTCTTTTAAATATGTGTAAATTTGTTCCAAATTTAATAACATCAGGCAAATCGTTAAAATCATCATACTGAAAAATTTCACTTTCACTTTTACATTTTCAATTTAAATTCTTCATGTACTGAGAAATTTTATATTTCGACTTAAGCGGTTATAATTATGTTGCCACAGAACAGACTTTGAACTTTTGCTTACATATTTTGTGTTCCGTATTCAATTTTAATTACATTAAGTACATATTATGTACATACTTTCAAGCTTAATTTTTAAATTTTTGATTTGAAATACATTTCAATAATAGAAAATAATTAAAACAATCAAAATTATCAATGTTGATGACATAAGGGTTAAATTAAATAAAAAAAATGTATCTAATAAATAATACAAATACATACACATTTTATATAATAATAATTGTTCTATTGATTGAGAAAGAAGATGGACATTTACATTTATGAAAAATTAAGTTTTATAATTTCATATTTATCAAAATAAATAAAAACAAAATCAGAATCAAAAACAAAACAAAATCTTTTGATAAGTGGGTGTTGATTTAATTCAAAATTTATTTTATTTCGAAATTTCAAAGATCTCACAAACAACATAGAGGAGATATGAAATTAAGTTGACATCAATAATGATGCTTGTCAACATTGCCTTGAATTTTTAATTTATTATTATTATTACTTTTTTTGTTGTTGTTGTTTTAGTTTCTATATTGAAGAAAACAAATGACTTCGTGATGATAGAAATGAATTGTCTTTTCAGTGTATTAAAATATTTTTGATGAAATTTTTGACATTATATTGACATTAGAATATCTATTTTAATTCTATTAATATTACAATAGTTATACATTTTATATTAATATTATATGTGTATCAGGCACGAAGCGTTCATATATTGAGTTGAATGAGTGCGACCCCAAAGAAAATATTATTTTATTATTTTTTACAACTTAATATAAAATATATATTTAATATAAAAATTACTTAACTACAAAAATTCAAATCGAATGAAAAAAAAATTTAAAGCAAAAATTGTGTGCATAGATATTAATGTATGTTTAGAAAATAATGCGTATATAAACATCATTATTTTCTGTTATTGTTTTCAATCATACAATAAGAGATATTTAACAACCACAAATATAAAATATTTGAAAATAATGCCTATTAAAAATCATTCTTCTCTTACCAATACAGTAATAATAATGACAAATTAAATATCATTCTCCTTATTTACATACAGTCAAACACACTGTTTCGATTTAATTTCCTAGCAACAACAAGAAATAATAAATGAAGCGAAAGCGACAACAAAATAAAATTTTAAAAGGAAAAAAAAATTGAATGAGTGGCTGATATTCATTCCAAATCTACCTGATATAATTAGAAAATATCTGATAGAAAATAGATTAGCTAGAGAAACAACAACAAAATATCGCATGACACAAAATGAAATTACTAACAAAAAAAGTAGCAAGGAATGAATTAATTTTGTGCATTATTGTGGTTGTTGACTTGAATGAGAATTAATATTTATATAAATAATGTATGTAGTTTTGGGGGGTTTTTTTTTAGAGAGTGGTATTGATTTGTGTTAAGTAATTCTGTAGTTTTTTGTTATTGAATGCTACATTGTTTATTTTCAGCCATAATTTTGTTTTATACAGTTTTGAAACAATTTGTTAACAAATGTAAAAATTTAAAAGAGTTTTTATTTTTATTTTTTATAAATAATTAAAATAGATAATTGTAATTGTGTTATTGAAAGCTTAAGAAATAATTATTTTCTGCTAGAAGTTTTGAGGAAAAATTATTATTAATTATTAAGGATGGTAAGCCAATGCTTGCTCTACTAATAACAACAACAATAAAACGGTGTAATCAGCATTATTCAATAAAATCTTATATATAATTCATATACGACGTATTTTCACAATATTAATATAGAAAATTCACACTTTTTTTAGATTGTTTTTTTAAAGTCAGAGCTTAAATCAAAGTTATATTTTCAGATGAAAATTTCAATAACAAAAACAGTATTTGCGAAATATTAAAATTTTTAATTGAAACAAAATTAAAAAATTATTTTAATGAATATTCCGAACTTTGTGAATTGACAATAACACTTCCTATAACAACTACTTCAGTTGAGCGATCGTTTTTCTGCCTAAATAGAGTGTTAAAACTACTTCGAGAAGTAGATGTGAACAATTTTAACTGTCGAAATTAGCAAAAAATTTCAATAGAAAAAGAAAGCTAAATCAAACTGATGTTTTCTTTTATAGTGCTTCTTTAGTTGAAAATTACACGCCCCGTCACTGGTGTATATATATAATATAAATATATATTATTTGTATTGTGTTAAAATATATATATATATATATTTTTTTTTTTTAATATCAATCACCTGTCTTGTGTGAAGTTGAACCGATTATAAAATCATTTATTTGATAGGCAAGACTTCGTCCTTTTTGATTGACAGCATAAATTCGAACTTTAAGTGAATTATTTTCAGTTGTCATCATTGTTGTTAATGTATCCAAATTATCTAATAGAAATTGTGGTTCATCGGGATTTGTTAAATTGAATCTGTATAGAAAAAAGAAACAATATTTTAATAAAAATTTTATAGAAAATTAAATTAAATTTGTAATAAGTATAATAAAAATATTAAAATCAAAATTATTAAATAAATAGTTTAAGAAAATTTTATAAAAGTAGAATATTTTAGTTGGAAGCCTGATTTAAATATAATATATATTATGTATGTGGCGATAAATATATTGTGAAAGAATGTTGGTATTAAATTTGAATTTTCATATTTGCAAAAATATCCTGTGGATCGACCACTTTTGAAAAGAAAAATTTATATTATTGAAAATTTTCAATAAACTAAATTTTATTTGATAATAAAAAATTTATTAATAAAAAATATATTTAATAAGATTTATAAAAAAATGTATTTTTGGATTTTTTTAGTCTAATTTAGAAATTTAGATGAAATTTTCTCAGAATTATTAAAGAATTTTTTAAGATGTTTTACAAGACTTTGTAGTGAATCTTTTGATTACTTCATTCAATAGAAGTCGAATTTGTTTATAATTGAAATTTTTCTCGGAAAATCTAATATTCAATTATAATTTTTTATTTGATATTATTTTAAGTGTGTAGGAATTTTGAATATTTTCAATTTTAATAGGAAATAAACTAATTTAAATTTTCCCATTAATTCATGATATTTAAGGAATTTTGGTTCCAATGACATTTTAAGGAAATTAAATAGAAAAAAAAAAACTTTAGAAATGTTCTAAATATAAATTATTTGAAAAAATAAGTCTTTAGAATGATCAATTGAAAAAATTGAGGTGAAAAAAAAAACAAAGTAGATAAATTACCAAAAATTTAATTTTAAGTTTTTCTATTTTAAGAATTTTGCGTTTCAATTCAATTAATTTATTTCCTTAAATACACATTTTTTTTTTAAAAACACAGATTTTTACAGAGTTTAGATTCTCGGATTACAGCTGAAACATTTTTAATTTTAAATAAATGGTACATTCTCATATTAATATTAAATTTTTAAGGGAAAACATGATAGTAAAAACTTTATTCAAATAATTTTTTTTTTTTTTTTTTTTTAGATAAAACTTAAAACTAAAAAAAAAAAAAAAAAAACTAACCTAACTACTACTAAGATATATATTTATTTTAATTTATTATCCATATGTATTTACAAGTTAACATACAAGTTTTGTATCATAATATTGTTTGAATATCATCATCATCATTGTCCTGCAACCCCATCCGTGGGGCATAGGGCGGAAGTAAATTCTTTCCAACGGCTCCTATCTGCGGCTAACCTCTTCAATTGTGGCCACGTTCTTTGCTGGGTACTTGCTTCGGCTAAGACAGTTGTTCTCCACATTTTTCTCGGCCTTCCGACGCGACGTGTACCCTGAGGATTCCATTCGAAACATTGTTTCGCGATGTTGTTGTCAGGTTTCTTCAAAGTATGCCCGATCCAACGCCATTTCCTCTGTCGGATTTCCACGTCTATTTGTGTTTGTTTCGTTTTTTGCCACAGTGTTCTGGTGGAAATGGTTTGTGGCCAACGAATGTTTAGGATGCGCCGGAGACATCTGCTGATGTACGCTTGGAGTTTCCTGGTGATGTTTACAGAAACTTTTCATGTTTCGCAAGCGTACAGGAGAACAGTCTTTACACTGGCGTTGAAAATTCTTATTTTTGTGCGCAGAGATAGGTTGCTTGCCTGCCATATTTTTGAAAGCATCCCGAAAGCAGTACGGGCTTTACTGATGCGCTTCCATCTGATGACACGATGCTGACCAAGTAATTGAACGTAGTCACCTCTTCGATTCGAATTTCTTGATGGAGGATCGGATGTTGTGATGTGTGAGTTGTGCGCATGATTTTAGTTTTAGCTGAATTGACTTTTAGGCTCGCACTTTTTCCAGTGTCATACAGATTTTGGCACATATCGTTCAAACCTCCATTCGTATGTGACAATAAACACACATCGTCGGCGTAATCTAAGTGGCTGATACGTTCGAAAGGACGCCACTGGATACCGTTGCACTCGTTTACACCCACAATAGTAGTCATTATGTCATCCATTACCACTAAAAACAATATGGGTGATAAAATACAGTCCTGCCTTACTCCCTGACACACCTCGAAGCAATTTGTCAGCTGTCCTCGATGTAAAACGCGACATCTTGCATCTTTGTAGGATTCCTTAACTATAGCTATAATTTTTTCTGGAATGCCTCTCCTACTAAGCGATTCCCAAATATACTCTCGGTTTACTCTATCA